>CM036620.1:45760705-46355705 GCA_020746105.1 Trogon surrucura
TAAAAGTTCAGTGTGTTATAGCCTCAGAATAGATTCTTTTTTTTCAGGTAAGATCTCTTTGCCCTTTTAGTAGTTTCCTGAATCCTCTTGAATTACGATGAACTCATGCCAATATTTGCATTAAGATTACTAAGGCTGTTTTCTTGCTTTTCCCAACTCTAGGGTAGAGCTGTCTGCCAAAGACCTAAGGGTTCCTACCTGAAAACTTTTTAAAGGTGGCTTGCAAGATGGATTTCTGCAAACAAATGGATTTCTAACTCTTTTGTTCATTTACAGCACACAGAAAAGACAAGAAAATATCTTAGACTAAATTAGAATGACAGAATATTTTCTTCATTTTACTTACCCTAGCAGATGTCTACTGCAATGGAAAAAAAAGCATTGAAATGTTAAATGTCTCTGTGCTTGCCAAGTTTTAACTTTCCTTTCTCTAAGTTTCTGTTCAAATCCGAGTGGCTCCGTCAGTGCTCCTCTTCCCATCACAGCTTGTCCCTTTGCTCAGAGTCAAGACTTGATTCTGTTCGATATTGTCTGTTTTACCAATGTACTCTCATTCTTCTGGTTTGCTCGCTGGCTTCCACATCTATCCTCCTCTCATTTCTCATAGTCCTAGGCTCCTGGCATACAGTCCTCCTCCGATCTCTCATCTGTATGCACTTGTCCCCTTGCTTTGAATACCTTCATTTCTCTTTGAGAATCTAATTGTCTTCCTCACCTAATCCCAGGATCCTATCCCTATTACTCTCACATTAAGCTTTTCTAGCCCCTAGTAGTTTAGGTCTCACCATATCCCCTGCCTCCATACTTACTGTTTTCTTCAGTCAGGTCCTTGTCCCCTCGTCATTCCTGTAAGACACGCTCAAGCAACTGTAAAGAGGAGAAAAGAGTAGCTTTTTAGAAGCACAGGAGATGGTCTCCATAGCCTCACTGCTAGTCCAGAGACCCACCCCAGTCCAGAGCAGCAAACAGAGGTCTTTTTAGGGCCCTGCAGCCCACCAGCTGGGGTTGACTTGACTGCAAGGATGGTGGGGACACATACTAAGTCAGGAATATGGAAAATTCACTTCTTCAAAGGCTTAAAAATTATGCTATATGTGGTCAGAAGATCAGACATCCCTCTTACAGTTCAGTTTTTCATGACAAATACCAAGTCTGCTCAAGAACATAAAAGCATTTAAGCACTTCAGAGATAAGATCTCCGCAATATTTTATCCTAGACAAAGCCCTTTTTTTCCTGCCTTTGTTCTTAGATCATGTTCAGTAAAGTCATCTTAAACTTCCATCTTCAATATGGAAAATATCACACCAAGCCATGGATATTCAGCAAGTGGTATGCTACCTAAAGCATAGTTTAGCAGGCAAAATTTGGCCAGTGGTGTGCTGCCTTTAGCTGTAGTTAAAGCTTAACAAACTCATTTGAAGGAAAACAACAGACAACCCTGCTGGAGGCATTGTTATATATTTCAAGTATAACATATTGCTAAATGCAAAATAGTATTTAAGGTAGTATCAACAGCACCTATGTGTAAAGGAAAATAATTATCAATTAAGCTCTTCATTTTTACCTTTAGTTTTACCCACTGCAATTACACAATACATTTTCCTAGAGTGAGATGATTTTGTAATCCAGAGCTGTTTACAGTAGCATAACAGCAGCTGCATGACTGTGGTGAAACAAACCCACAGATTTACTCCAATTTCCCTTCCATTGACGAGCCTACATAGACATTAATACTCTTTTAGCAAGTATTTTCTTTCATTCCAAGGGTTAGGTTACTGAACAGTAACAGCTCGCACATGCAGACACATCTCCCTCAAAGTGCTGGCTAGGAGACCTTCAACAACCTGCTACAGCAGAACATGTACGTCAACTTTGGAAAAAGCAACATATCTCTTCCCCATCCTTCTTAAAGCTGCATTTCTAATTAATCCACAGCTCTCAAGTGTTCACTTATTACTTATAGCAGGGATCAACCTACAGATGGTGCTCAGCAGATTTATTGTGCCAGGGCAGTAAGATCCCACTGTTACTGCCTTCCTGCAGCAATAACTCTGAGCTTTATCTTTGCATTGCTGTGATGTTAAGGGCATGCTTCTCATATTAAGCTGAATAAAGTGTGTCACTATATATTAACCTTAATTGCACGGAACATAATTGAACTCAATGGGGCTACTGCCCTCTGTGTTTCAGTGAGACTTGACTTTGAAGAAATAATAATTCACTGCTTTACGAAAGCAAAAATAAACTTTCTTTATTACACAGAAGTGCAGGTGCAATACTATGATTATAGACACTGGCATGATTCACCTTGAGATTTTAGTTATATCTTGCCAAAAGAAGGTATTATCAAGCCCCAAATGACTCTAACAACACTACTATCAATGTGGCATTTAGAAGTTCCTTCCCTATTGGGAACAAAACCATCTCTTTTCTTCCAATGTTGAAAATTAAATGCACAGTATTAGCACCATCAATGAGGTGTTTAACTTCAAAATTGCCTTTCCTGGTGAGAATGAAAATGGTACTTGTTTCCTCTTTTAAAATTAACAGCAGTATTCTTCTGTGATTCTGTGATTCTCTCTTTTCTGGTACACACACTTATTTAATCAACCCAAGACACAGCATGTCTCTAGTGCTCAGAGACCATTGCAGGTATACACCTATGCTTGTCTGTGCGTGCACGTGTGGGACAATCTGTGCTCCGGGGCTGTGATCTAGCCTGTTTCCAGCATGATTTAAGCACACAATAATAAAGCAGAAGAAATACGCCTAAGAAAAATGGGTAGAAAGGACAAGAGGCTTGATTTTAGTTTAAGTTATCTGTCTACCAACAACAATGCTATATTGATGCAGAACAACACTACAGAAAATTAACTCAAAATTAACAGTGTAAGGTGTCAGACCATAGAAGTTGTTCACTAGAGCTAAAATCTGCTGCAAGCCAAAATCTGCTGTGTACAGGACTCTGACTCTTCTCCAGCTGTCATCTATGTTTGTGTTCACACATATGGGCAGTGAGCAAAGAGACCGGTCAGCCTCACCTCCATCCCTGGAAAGGTGATGGAACATCTTATCCTTGACGCTGTCTCTAGGCATATCAAGGATAAGAAGGTTATTAGGAGCAGTCAGCATGGCTTTGCCAAGGGGAAGTCATGTTTGACCAACCTGATAGCCTTTTATGAAGACGTAACCAGGTGGATGGATAATGGCCATGCAGTGGATGTGGTTTATCTGGATATCAGCAAGGCCTTTGACAGCATCCCACATCCCCTGTCTCCCACAGCATCCTCATAGGTAAACTGAGGAAGTGTGGTCTGGATGACCAAGTAGTGAGGTGGGTCGAGAACTGGTTGAAGGGAAGAAGCCAGAGAGTTGTGGTCAATGGGGCAGAGTCTGGCTGGATGCCTGTGTCTAGTGGGGTCCCTCAGGGGTCAGTGCTTGGGCCAGTGCTGTTTAATATATTTATCAATGATCTGGATGAGGGATTAGAGAATGTTGTCAGCAAGTTTGCTGATGATATGAAATTGGGAGGAGTGGTTGACACACCAGAAGGCTGTGCAGCCATTCATAGAGACCTAGACAGGCTGGAGGGCTGGGCGGGGAGAAATCTTATGAAGTTTAACAAGGGCAAGTGTAGAGTTTTGCACTTGGGAAAAAATAACGCCATGTGCCAATATAGGTTGGGGACTGCCCTGCTGGAGAGCAGTGCAGGGGAAAGGGACCTGGGGGTTCTAGTGGACAGCAGGATGACCATGAGCCAGCAATGTGCCTTTGTGGCCAAGAAGGCCAATGGCATCCTGGGGTGTATTAGAAGGGGAGTAGCAAGTAGGTCAAGAGAGGCCTCCTGCCCCTCTACTCTGCCCTGGTGAGGCCGCATCTGGAATATTGTGTCCAGTTCTGGGCCCCTCAGTTCAAGAAGGACAGGGAGCTGCTTGAGAGAGTCCAGCGTAGAGCCACAAAGATGGTGAAGGGAGTGGAGCATCTCCCTTATGAGGAAAGGCCGAAGGAGCTGGGTCTCTTTAGCGTGGAGAAGAGGAGGCTGAGGGGTGACCTCATTAATGTTTATAAATATGTCAAGGGGGAATGTCAGGAAGATGGAGCCAGGCTCTTTTCAGCGGCGTCCACTGACAAGACAAGGGGCAATGGATGTAAGCTGGAACACAGGAGGTTCCATAAAAATATGAGGAAAAACTTTTTTACTGTGAGGGTGACCGAGCACTGGAACAGGCTGCCCAGGGAGGTTGTGGAATCTCCTTCTTTGGAGACATTCAAAACCCGCCTGGACGCGTTCCTGTGCGCTCTACTGTAGGTGATCCTGCTCCGGCAAGGGGGTTGGACTAGACGATCTTTAAGGTCCCTTCCAACCTCTAACATTCTGTGATTCTGTGAGGTGAAATGTCTCTCAGTTTGCTTGTCCTCTAAAATGGGGCAAGAAAAAGTTGGTCTAATCAAGTTGTCCTCGAGCCACTCTAGGACCAGAGATTATATTAAGATCTGTAGCTGTGCTGAGTCTCCAACACTCCTGAGAATGATACTTTTTGAGAAGCCAAGATTCACAGGTGAGTCCATACAATCTTATGCACATGTGGTGACCAAGACCAGACAAAAAACTCTTGACATGTGGTGGCCTACCTCTGATGTTTGGCATCAAAAGCCGTTGTTCATCAAGTGGCACCAGAATATGACTTCTGGGGATCTCTCTGAGTGCACGGGATGCCCCTACCACCTTCTGTATGCTAACCCTCCCCAGCTCTTACTCTTAACTCATATATGGTACTGACTAGTCCTTAGTCACTTCACTTTGCAGCTCAGATGGTTGTGGGGGAGGACAGGGCATTCAAGGCTGTGATGTTTGCTCTGCTACCTTTACAAGAGTACAGGTAGTCCTGCCACAGCTACTCAGGTCTGGATGAATTCCTGCTGTCCCCGAGGGGCAGATCTCAAGCCTGGGCCAAGTCCCAACTGGCTTTGTTAAAAGCAAACTGGTTCCCTGGAGAATGTGAACAAACCAGCTGGCAGCATAGATGATCTTGGCTCAAGTGCAAACTCAAACCTATGTTTGCCAAGGATTCCATTCACCCTTCCCTTCTAGGGAGCGTGATGTCAACAATTGTGGTATGACAGACTCAGACCTTCTCCAGGAGACAGGCCTACCTCCTTTCTCTGTGGAAACCCTACTACAACAGATCATGCCTACGCTACCAGATAATGACGTGCAGGACTGAAACAACTGATGCCTGGAAACAGATAGGTAACACTACACTGGTGGTGACCACAGTGCTGTTTCTAAATGTTCTGACAGCATTTCTGAACAAACCCATTGCTCCAAGACACCCACACTAGAGTATAAAAACTTTCTGCCCTTCCTTCCTGCAAATGCAGAACAATAGCAAACCTGTCAGGTCCCATCCCTTTCGTAACTGTTTGCTTGCTCTCTGTCACTGAATTATTCTTGCCAATGCACAAGATAACATTGCGTGGGCTAACCAAGGAAGTGAAGGAAAAGCACGTCTACTCTAGCAATGGATACAGAGTATAAATCCATTGGATTCATTTTTTTCTAGCATAGTTTCCTTAATCCCTCAGTTTTGCACCATAGAGGTTGTCCTGGGTTTAGCTAAAAACCCAGTCCTGTTTAGTGATTTTCTCTTTTCAGTTTAGTGTCTTCTAAAAGGCTGCACGTTCTGAAGTCAGCAGCATGTTTTTGCAGACAGTGTGTGCTACTGGCAGTGATAACACCTGATGTTTACAGTCACTGCCTGTGACTGGTATGTAGAAAGGCTCTTGCTTATACTTATTCCTATAGTGACCAAGGCCACTGCTGGCTCTTGTGTGCCACGCTGGGGGTGCTGGGTAGTAAGAGGGGGGCACAAGGAAGTAAAAGGTGGCACCTCCGGGGGGTAACGGACAGGACAGGTGACCAACGAGAGTATTCCATCCCATATACGTCATATTTAGTATAAATTGAGTGATCACGAGAGTTTCGTCCCTTTTTGCCCTTTTTGTTCGTCCCCTTTTTCGGCCCTTTTGCCCCTTTTGCCCTTTTCGGCCTTTTTTCGCCCTTCTTTTCTGCAATGGCCGGTGTCCAGAGAGGACTCCATCTGACCTCCTGATTTTGATCCGGATCCTGAGTTCCCGAATCCAGCTCCCTGTATCCAGCTCCCGCCGCCACTGAGCCTGGGGTTTCCCCAGCGCCTCCTGCTCTGCAGCACCAGTGGTGATTTCTATCGGGGGAGGGAGTCGGGTTCGATACCGGGCTACTATCTATAGTTGTATATAATTCTTTACTTTGATCTCTTTACCATTATTCCTATTATTTTCATTAAAGCTGTTCTAGTTTTTTTTCTTCTCTCACCGGTAAGTCTCTCTGCCTCATTCCCTTTTCTCTTCCCGTTTAGGGGGGGAAGAGGGGGTTAGAGAGCGTCTGTCCGCGTTAGTGGCCGGCCCAGCCCTAACCCGCGACAGATTTATTGGCGCCCAACGTGGGGCAAGAAAACAAACACCAATCAGGACACCAGGGAAGAGATGGAACATACAGATGGGCTCGTGACCGAGGGGTGGATTTAACTATGGACGCTATTGCGCAGGTTATCCATGATTGTGAAATATGCGCTGAAATTAAGCAAGCTAAGCGATTGAAACCTTTGTGGTATGGGGAACGATGGCTAAAATATAGGTATGGGGAGGCCTGGCAGATTGATTACATCACACTTCCTCTAACTCGCCAGGGTAAGCGCTATGTGCTCACTATGGTGGAAGCAACCACAGGATGGTTAGAAACGTATCCTGTGCCTCACGCCACGGCCAGAAACACTATCTTGGGCCTAGAAAAGCAGATCTTGTGGCGACATGGCACTCCAGAAAGAATTGAATCAGATAATGGGACTCATTTCAAAAACAATCTTATAGACAATTGGGCTAAAGAACATGGTATTGAATGGGTATATCATATCCCTTATCATGCACAAGCCTCTGGGAAAATTGAACGATACAATGGACTGTTAAAAACTACTCTGAAAGCTATGGGAGGTGGAACTTTTAAAAACTGGGACAAGAATTTAGCACATGCCACCTGGTTAGTTAACACCAGAGGATCCATCAATCGTGCTGGTCCTGCTCATTCAGAGCCTTTACATACAGTAGAGGGAGATAAAGTCCCTGTGGTGTATGAAAGGAATTTATTGGGGAAGACTGTCTGGGTATTTCCTGCTTCGGGCAAAGGCAAACCCATTCGTGGAGTTGCTTTCGCTCAAGGACCTGGAACTACTTGGTGGGTGATGATGAAAGATGGTGAAGTTCAATGTGTACCTCAAGGAAGTTTAACTCTGGGTGAGAATACTCGATTTAATCCTATATGATGTTGTTACATAATACTAACAGTGTTCAATAAGTGTTTTACAGAATAATAACCAGTGATGACCAGAGCTGACCTCATCGAGTGACATCCAGCAACTGAGCTAGCCTCATAGAGTGACGTCCAGTGACTTCTTCAAAGTGAACCTACAATCTGCGGACATAAACTGTAAAGAATCTCACATGAACTTTCCTGCCCTGAGAGACTGCTATGATGGATGGAACCCACGATTCTGAACTTCATGAACTTACGGAACTTTTCCTATAAGTAGATCATTAGCTCACGATCAGTATGACGTAAATGGTATGGAATAAGGGGTGGAATGTCCTGGGTTTAGCTAAAAACCCAGTCCTGTTTAGTGATTTTCTCTTTTCAGTTTAGTGTCTTCTAAAAGGCTGCACGTTCTGAAGTCAGCAGCATGTTTTTGCAGACAGTGTGTGCTACTGGCAGTGATAACACCTGATGTTTACAGTCACTGCCTGGGACTGGTATGTAGAAAGGCTCTTGCTTATACTTATTCCTATAGTGACCAAGGCCACTGCTGGCTCTTGTGTGCCACGCTGGGGGTGCTGGGTAGTAAGAGGGGGGCACAAGGAAGTAAAAGGTGGCACCTCCGGGGGGTAACGGACAGGACAGGTGACCAACGAGAGTATTCCATCCCATATACGTCATATTTAGTATAAATTGAGTGATCACGAGAGTTTCGTCCCTTTTTGCCCTTTTTGTTCGTCCCCTTTTTCGGCCCTTTTGCCCCTTTTGCCCTTTTCGGCCTTTTTTCGCCCTTCTTTTCTGCAATGGCCGGTGTCCAGAGAGGACTCCATCTGACCTCCTGATTTTGATCCGGATCCTGAGTTCCCGAATCCAGCTCCCTGTATCCAGCTCCCGCCGCCGCTGAGCCTGGGGTTTCCCCAGCGCCTCCTGCTCTGCAGCACCAGTGGTGATTTCTATCGGGGGAGGGAGTCGGGTTCGATACCGGGCTACTATCTATAGTTGTATATAATTCTTTACTTTGATCTCTTTACCATTATTCCTATTATTTTCATTAAAGCTGTTCTAGTTTTTTTTCTTCTCTCACCGGTAAGTCTCTCTGCCTCATTCCCTTTTCTCTTCCCGTTTAGGGGGGGAAGAGGGGGTTAGAGAGCGTCTGTCCGCGTTAGTGGCCGGCCCAGCCCTAACCCGCGACAGAGGTACTGCAAGTTAAAGCACTACAAAACAATTTCCATGAACTCAAAGACATTAAAGTCACTTAAGGAGAAAAACTCCTTCCTGAAGTGCAGTCTTTCTTGTAGTTCATAATGATGTGTAGGTGCTACAAATTGAAAACTTAGGCAAACACAGGCTTCTAATTCAAGGGGGAAAATCAACACAGCTCTCCTGGGACAGCCCTCTGGAACTCAAAACTCTGCGGTGTCAATTCAGCAAGCGCTAGCTTGTTATGTTTACACAGTGGGCTTATTAATTTTTCATACAGAATTCTCCAACTGGTTTTGAATCAAATTCTGAGTTAAACTCTTACGACACAGCCTACAGAGATGCAGGAACAATTGTCTGCATCCTTCGCAGCCAGCAGCCCTCATACTTGGAACCCCTCACACAGAATGCTTCAATGACCCATTTCTTTGTCGCCACCCTCCTATCACGTGCCAAGGAGGTTAAAAGCACGAACTGATCCCATGAGCTCTCACCTCAGCAAGGCTGGAATGAATCTGTGAGCAGAACTTTTTCATTCATCCTTTTACCAGGTGGAATACAAAGCGGGTAACTCCACCCACAGCATCTCTTTTCCCCTTGCACCCCAAAAACCTAGGAGAACGATGGGGAAACAGGCAGCCTGCCCTAGGCTCAAGGGCTGCGGATGGCAGGTGAGCAGCTCTCCAGGTTACGCTCCGCTAAGCGTGAGCCTGAACGCAACAACTGCCGCGCGGCAGCCACGCGGCCTCTGCGTGGGAAAACCTCAGGCTTCAGCTACGTGTGGGGAGGGAAGGGGGAAAAAAAAGAAAACAAAAAAAAGAAAACCCCAACCAACCGCCTGTCACAGAGTGCACCCAAGCACGCAGAGGACAAGAGCTCCGCGACAGGGAAAAGCGTCCACCGCTCTGCCCCGCTCCCCGAGGCAGCCGCCCCGGGCCGGGCCGGGCCGGGCCCACCGCCCGCTCATGGCCGCCCGCCCGCCGTGAGGGCGAGGGCGGGGACGGGGCACGCGCCACTGGTCGCCCCACCGGCCGTTTGCGGCACGAGCGCCACCTCGCGTCCCCTCCCCGCCCCCCGCGCGCCGCAAGGCAGCCTGGGGCAGCGGCGGGGCGGCGGGGTGTCGCGCGCGCCGGTTGTGAGGTCATCCCGCGCGACCGGAAAGAGCGAAGCGGTTGTTTCCGTTGTGGGCGGCGGAGGCGGGGCCCGCGCGCGGAGCCGGGGCGGGAGCGGCGGCGGCGGCCATGGCGGCGGGTAAGGCGGCAGCCGGACCCGTGGGGCGGACGGCGGAAGAGGTGGCTTGGGCCGAGGCGCTGCGCGGGGCCTGCGAGCCCGAGCACCACTGGCGGCACCGCCGGGAGTTCCTGCTGCGCAACGTGGGGGAGCTGCCGGCGGCGGGCAGCGC
The DNA here is from genome assembly GCA_020746105.1 of Trogon surrucura. Classification (NCBI taxonomy): domain Eukaryota; kingdom Metazoa; phylum Chordata; class Aves; order Trogoniformes; family Trogonidae; genus Trogon; species Trogon surrucura. Next base: position 45,770,654 of record CM036620.1, read on the forward strand.
CCAGCTCCAGCGCCTGGTGTCCCTCTCCATGGTGTGGGCCAACCACGTCTTCCTGGGCTGCCGGTGAGTGCGGGTCGGGGCGGCGGGGCCTGCGGGGCGGGGGAAGGGCCTGGCGCGGCCGCCTGACGGCGCCCCTCCCCTCGTCTCCCCTTGTCGCCCCTCCAGGTACCCGCCGCAGGTCATGGAGAAGGCGCTGGAAATGGCCGAAGGCATCCAAGTGACCGGCGCGCCTGTCCGTACCACGAGAGATGAACTGGTTGCCAAGGTGAAGAAAAGAGGCATATCAAGTAGCAATGGTTAGCAGATCATAGCTGTGACAATACATAGGAGTCTAGAAAATGCTTGTTTTTTAATGTTCTCGGTTTACTTCGGGCTTAGAAAGTAGCTCAAATAAACTCCTTGTTAATTGTTTTCCCTCTCTGTGCAATTTTTTCCTCTTATGATACCTGTAAAACAGATGTAATGCGTACGTGTCCTGTAGAGCTCTTGTTTTGAACTTCTACAAGTGGCGCGCCTTAAGCTGATTATTTGTTAATGCGATGTAGGCTATTGTGCTCCAGCTTAAATGTATTCTTGTTACTTTGCCTTTAGTGCTAGTCAGATGTTTCTGTGTGAGAAACTAAGTTTCTTAAAGAAAGTCTTAAAATGGTATTTTAAAGATGTGTTTATGGTATTAGTAGAAGAAAATAGCCTATTTAATGTACTCTGGTAATTTTTGGTTTGGACTTTAAGAATAGAAATACATACTTGTGTATGTGTCCCAAACCAAAACCTGAAATCTTGCACCTCAGTGGTTTTTTTTTTTTTGTCAAATGCCACTAAAATATTCTGAAATAATGAGTTAATTCTTGAAATTACAGTTCAAACTATATTTCTAATATACATCTTTTAAATTCGCAGAGATTATTGCTAGAAGCTTTTAGAAAATAGATAAATTGTCTCTAGATGGATATTTCATATGAAGAAATTAAAGTGGGTAACATATTTTACTTGTTTTCCAGAAGGGGTAGAGGAGCCCTCCAAGAAGCGAGCAGTTGAGAAAAGCAGAGATTCTAAGGATACTGGAAAGGATGTGAAAACAACCAAGGCAGAAACCCCAAGGGAAATTGAGAGCACGTTGCCAAAAAAGCAGGAAAAAGATACTCGTAAAGATCCAGAAAGCTCCCGGTCAACTTGCAGTTCAAATCAAGAAATGGTCACAGCATCAGACGTAGAAACAGACGGAAAACCTTCTAAGGCTGAAAATAGTACGGAGCAAAATCCATCTTCATCTGAAAAAGAGGCAGGAGAGAAGCCTTGCACAAATCCACCTAAGGAAAGCAAGTGTGAAAATGTGCCGTCACCTGAAAAGAAAACTACAGTAAGTGCAGTGTCACTGGCTGCCAAGAGCACCCCGCAGGCAGAAGCAGTGCCAGTGGCTGCCAAGAGTGCCCCACAGGCGCAGGCGGCGGTGGTGGCACCGGCTGCCAAGAGCACCCTGCCGGCAGAGGCAGGGGCAGCAGCAGTGCCACCAGCTGCCAAGAGCGCCCCACAGGCAACGGCAGCAGCGGTGCCACCAGCCACCAAGACCACCCCGCAGGCAGCCGCGGTGGCAACAGTGGTGCCACCAACCACCAAGACCACGGCAGTGGCAGCGGCAGTTCCACCGAGCACTAAGACCACCCCACAGGCAGCAGCAGTGGGAGCAGTGGTGCCACCGACCACCAAGAGCACCTCACAGGCAGCAGCAGTGCCACCGACCACCAAGAGTACGCCGCAGGCAGCAACAGTTCCGTCAGCTGCCAAGAGCACCCCACAAACAAGTGCTGCGTTGCTGTCTTCCAAAAACCAAGTGAGTGCCCCAGCATCTGTGTCCAAGAGCAGCACTCAGGTGGGCAGCTCGCTGCTTTTGGCCCCCAAGAGCAGCACTCAGGCGGGCACGTCGCTGCTGCTGGCCTCCAAAGGCACTGCTAAGGCAGGCTCTTCACTCCTGGCCTCCAAGAGCAGCGCTGAGGTGGCTGCCTCATTGCTGGCTGCTCGGAGCGGTGCTCAGCCGGGATCCTCATTGCTGACTTCTAAAAGCAGTGCTCAGGTGGCTGCTTCGCTGCTGGCTGCTCGGAGCGGTGCTCAGCAAGGTCCCTCATCACTGGCCTCCCGGGGTGGAGCTCAGGCAGGTGCTTCCCCGCTGGCCTCCAAGGGTGGCACACAGGCAGGTTCTCCGCAGCTTGCCTCCAAGAGTGGCTCGCAGGCAAGTGAAAGCCCTGCTAAGGCTTTGTGCAAACCATTAACCAGTGAAGATGCAAAGGAAAGGCAACCTTTCTTCAACAGACTGTACAAAGCTGTAGCCTGGAAACTCGTTGCTGTTGGAGGCTTCAGTCCAAACGTAAATCACGCAGAACTTCTAAACTCATCTATTCAGTCTGTAAAAGCTACATTAGATGTTGCTTTTGTTCCCCTGAAGGAGCTTGCAGATTTGCCTCAAAATAAGAGCTCTCTCGAAAATATAGTTTGCGAACTGAGGTGTAAGTCTGTCTACTTGGGTACTGGCTGTGGTAAAAGTATGGAAAATGCCAAAGCAGTTGCTTCAAGAGAAGCTTTGAAATTATTCCTCAAGAAGAAAGTTATTGTGAAGATATGTAAAAGAAAATACAAAGGTAGCGAAATTGAAGATTTGGTACTTCTGGATGAAGAATCAAAACCTTCAAATTTACCTCCAGCTTTAAGAAATCCTCGTGAGATCTTGTAGGGAAGAATCGCTGTTTGTACCATGTATAGTATTTCAACACAAGGACTGAAGGTTAATTTTGTACTTTAAAAATGTAGGCTTCCAGATATTTTGTATTTCTTTCTCAGTTTTGCAAGACAATGATAGTCCTTTCACTTGGTAGCAATTGTATAAAACTTGTTAGAGATGACAAGTGTGCATTTAAAGGTATGCCTTAATATATAGCACATTAGTGTGCTGTTCTATTTGCAAAATAGTCTACCTAATTCTTCTATTTTTCATTAAATGATCAAGGTACAATTTGCTGTTTAAAACCTGACAATTTTGTAATTCTTACGATTTGATGGCAGTATGCTCAATTGTCTACCATGTCTTTTTTAGGCACATATAGAAGTATGTATATAGGGACCATAATACTTGAATGATTGAAAGTTGTTTAAGAATTTCAATCAAAAAGTTGAATCATCTGTTTGAGGCTTGTTGCTCATAATGTTCACTGTTGCTCATACTAGGAGAGAAAATGGTTGACTATTTTTATGGGATGGTTTCATAATGCTCGCAATATAAATGACAGTCTGAACCCATTTAACATTATACTAGCAGGTTAGATCCCATTTAACGTTACACTGGCAAGTTACCAATTGGCAGTCAAGTCACAGCTATTTCAGCCACCAAAACTCTGTAAGCAGATCTAATTTATATTGTGAAATACCATTTACAGTGTTTTTTTTTCCCAAATAAACATGGATTTCTATACTAAGCATATTTGGACTGCTACTAAAAACAATAAAACCTCTGGCATATGCTTTTATAGTACTTTGGCTTGGGCTACTAAATACTCCAGACATTTCAATAACTTTGTAGCACCTTAAGAAAAGCTTTACTTTGAGTGGCTTCAAGGTGTAATCCCACAGGGATGAGTTGTTTTCTTTAGATGCATAGCTGAAATACTGTAAAACTGATAGAGTGGACCTATAGAATATCTGTTTCTACTTTTGTAACACCAAGATAAGCAAAATGAAGATGCTGCTGTCTGCTGGAGATGGCAAGTGTATTGCAAAGCGTTCACACTAGTTGAGCCCTTCATTTGCTATACTTTTACACCATGTACAGAATGGTTTGAAGCAAAGAAAGTGGGAGAATAACTTTTATTTTCAATGTTACTGAAATACTTGCACAAACTGCATGTTTTGATATATTGGATAATGACATGTAATTGTAAAAACATAATGTCTTCAGTGCTATTTTGAAGTAATCTTGTCCGATTACAGTAGTTAGCATCATTTAATGGTGACCTTAAACTTGACTGACAGAACCATTGACTGAGTACTGCAGGAGTGAATAGGAATTCCTGGGAGTATATATGTCCACTTAAAGACTTCCAAGTTCTTTCGTGATTTTGGGACTTAACCGCGATGGTGTTGTTACACTGTACCCTACGTGATTTTGAACAGCAGTGGCTGTCCAGTCCGTAGTACCTGAAGCCTGCAAGGCGCTCTCTCTTCCCGATGGCCAGCTGAGAACTTCTTCAATCTGACCCCTGTGCTTGTGCCCTCAGTCACCCTTCACTCTAGTTAGGTTCTCAGGAGTTCCCCCGCAGTGTTTCTGGAGCACCACCCGAAGTTCAGAACGCAATGCATTAAATTGTGTCTCACGCTGCATAAGAATTGGTGACTGTTTTTTTGGGGCAGGAATTGTGTCCTGTACCGTCTGAAATACAGCTTTTCTAGCTGTCATCTCGGGCGCTTCCAGATCTCTGGTTGAGAATTGCAGCACATGTGGCAATGTGAAAACCTGTGTTTCCCGTCTGTGAAGCGAAGTTCACAGGACTTACTGACCTCAGGGGGGTGTTAGGGTAACTGTGTTAAAAGGCTGAGGTGCTAGATGCCTTTTTATAAAGTCCTGACTTAAGCTTACTTTTTTAAAATTTTTTGAATGTTATTCTTCTTTGATGTTTGGTTGTGATTCATTAAAGGATGAGTCTGTAGCTACTCTTACTAGAAACTGAAGGTTGAAGTGTGTTATTTTTGTTTCCCGTTCTGCATGGACAGCAGCTCAACAAGCAGATTCTAACATACAAGTAAATCAGCATTAAGTATTTAAATGAAAATTTATTAACATTTTGTTAACCATGGAGGAAGAAAGATTGATTTTCAATGAACTGGCCGTGGCAAGAAGTGTCTGCAATTCCGTCGGTTCTAAAACCTCTAGATTTCCCTTCCAGGTACTGTCCTTGTCTCTGCAGTTGGGACCCAGGTCTGTCAGGCCTTGCTGACGACCAGCTAGAACCAAGGCACTAACACTGTAGGTATGCAGAGCTGTCTCATGGGGACAAATGAAACCAACCCACCGAAAGAGAAACCGACCGCTTCTTTCCTGCGAGGGGGCAGGAAATTGCAGTCGTCAGACGTGACTCCTGTTTCCTCTGAGGGCTGCTGGGACAGCTTTAGGTCCGCCCCGTTGGTTCCTTACAGACAGCTGCCCAGCACGTACCCGCTCGGGGGGGGTTATGGGCAAAAAGCTCGTTTTGCCCCGCGCGCACGGAATGGAGTGACGCGGGGGTGGCTCGGCGGGCGCGCGGCCACAAGGCGGCGCTCGAGCGTCCCGCCGGCGAGAATCCCGCCTCGCGCAGACGCTGCCTGGGGCGCCGTGGGGGGCGTGGCTCCGCGCCCAGCTGCCGCTCGAGCTGCCCGCCTCGGGGGCGGAGCCGCGGCGCTCAATTTGCTTAATATATTCCCGGGGCGGTGCCGTCCCCGTGGCAGGGTCGGCGTCGCGGACACTCGGGAGTCTGGCTCTCCTCCGGGGCAGCCCTTGACCTCGCTGTCTGTGCAATGCTTGCGGAAACCGGCGAAAAGAGAAGCAGAAGAGCGAGCAGTCCTCGCTCTGTCCTTGAGGTCCGCTTGGCTCCTGCCTTATATAATGCGGCAGCAGCGATGGACTGACGCCGGGATGTTCTGAAGACCTGCTCGCTAGGCCACGCACGGAGGACACTGGTTTCTCATGGGCCACGCGCCCGCCTAGGGGAAAGTCCCCGGACCGCGGGCAGAGAGTGCCGGGCGCTGCCGGCGCCCTTGCCCGCCCCCACCTCACACATTACCCCGCTGAGACGCCCCCGGGCCGAGCGGATGAGCGCGGGGTGGGCTCTCGTCACGGCCACAGATACGCAGGTAGTGCGCAGGCGCACCAACAGAACGGGGCTCACTCTCAGGCCATCCCCTTTTGCCGCGGTGGGCCGGGCTCCGGCCGGCGGATCACCGGGGGAAGTTATGCTGCGCGGTTGCAGCAGAGGTGTTTGCAGGCAGCAGAGGACGCGTGGGGACACGCTGCTTGCCCTGGCAGCACTGGCGGCCCCGCGGTCCTCTTCTCGTACCCACGTGCAGGCTCCGTCAGGAAGGCGCTCAGCTGAGCGACTGCCTACCCCTGCCCCAACAAGTTTTCCCTTCCTTGCTCCAGAAAGAAGAGACCAGATGGAGGTATCTTGTCAGTTCGTTTGCACCATGCAGCAGTTAAACACGGGAGAGTCTGATGCGTGTCCTAGTGACAGCAGAGAAGCTCGCGTAGCACCAAGTACCAGCGTCGCGTTGCTCCACGCAGCCCCAGTCCCTTACACGCACTGTGCTGCGCCGGGCTCTGAGTGTCGGGTGTACCCCTGGTTTCACCAGCTCACCTGGGCTCCCTCAGAGGCCAGCACCTCTGACCAGTGAGTGCCACCGGTGTTACCTGCCTGCTCCAGGCAGATTCTTGTGCTTACACTTCCCAATACTATGTAAGATGCTGCTTGCCTGCAGCAATCATGCATGTTAATACTAACCATGATGATAAAACGAATTAATTTCATAGGCAGTGCCACTCTTACCTCTAGTAGAGCAAGCAACTAGCATATCACCATCCTCCACTTCATGGAGTTAAGCCCCCTGCTGACCTACAGTCTGGGTATGAATCAGAAGAGCACTGGCAGAGATTCCCAAAATAACATCAAATTCAGGCATTTCAGGCCCAGAAAATATGCTCCCTTACCCAAACAGTACCCAAGCAGCCCAGAGCCTACTGGTTCATGGGTTTTTAGGATCTATAAAGCTCCTGTGATGCACCCATGTCTGCTAAACTAGTGTCTTTATTTTTGGTCGAGTGACAGGCACATGGCCTATACATAGGCACAGTACAACTTACAAACCCCAGTGGTTTCCAACCTCTGACATTCTTTTTCCAGCAATACCTTCACGATGACACCTTCTCAGCCGTGTCAAGCCCCTGTGTTAGGCAGAGCAAGGAGTAGCTCTGTGCAGAACTAACTGCAACAGCTCTGACTGCTTCACACGGGAGCTTTGAAAGGGAGCACAAGGGGCTGACAAACCACCTGACTTGAGCTGTCATTTTGGTTACTGTCTTAGCCACTTGAAGCACCTAAGTGTCCAATTCTCTTTTTTCTGCAATCACTCTTCATGTGATCAGCTGTAAGTACATGATAAAACAGAGATTTCAAATTAAAATGCTTTCAAAGAATCCATCCCAAAAGAAACAACTAAACTAGGGCACAGCTCTGTGAAGTTCTCTGTTTTTGGTTCAGAAACTGTAATGAAATCCCAGTGTCCTAGTTTCATCTGCTAAAAGGGATATATCTAAGGCTCTAGAAAGCTAAACTTTCATGAGCTGTCATCCCTCTGTAGTGCAGGTAGCACCCACAGTACAGGCTGAAGACTGCAGACAAGCTTGTGTAGACAAGCTGAAGCTTGTGCAGTGACTGGTGTGGCTTTGTTTTGATTTTTTGGCCCTAAAGATTGCCCTATACCACCTGAACAATTTGGGCTGGTTTTCTCTGTGTGTGGGCAAAATTCTTTCACTTGTAGTTTACGGTCATCCTGGTTTGAACTAAACAGAACCAGTTCTGTTCAGTGGTTTTTCCTTCTCAGCTCAGTCTCTTCTTAAAGGCTGCACGTTCTGAAGTTAACAGCATGTTTTTACAGACAGTGTCTGCTACTAGAAGTGATAACACCTGATGTTTACAGTTACTGCCTGGACTGCTGTGCGGAAAGGCTCTTGCTTATAGTTATTCCTCTAGTGACCAAGGCCACCGCTGGCTCTTGTGTGCCACGCTGGGGGTGTCAGGAAGAGGGGTTACAAGGAGGTAAAAGGTTGCACCGCCGGAGAGTTACAGACAGGACAAGTGATCAACAAGAGTATTCCATTCCATATACATCATATTTAGTATAAAACTGAGGGATTACAAGGATTTAGCTTTCTTTCTTCCTTTTTCTTCTCTTCTGCAATGGCCAGCGTCCAGGGAGGACTCCATCCAATCTTCTGCCTTTGATCCCGATCCTGAGTTCCCACATCCAGCTCCCCTCTGCTGCTGAGCCTGGGACTTCCCCAGTGCTACCTGCCCTGCAGTATCAGTGGTGATTGCTATTAGAGCAAGGGGGTAGTCGGGTTCAATATCAGGTTTGTATATATGTATATAGTTCACTATTTTTATTATTTCCGTATTCATTAAAGCTGTTTTAATGTTTGGGGTTTTCTCCCAATTTTTAAGTCTCTCTGCCTCATTCCCTTTTCCCTCCCATCTGGGGAGGGAGAAGAGGTTAGAGAGCGTTTGTCTGCATTTAGTGTCTAGCCCAGCCCTAACCCGCAACAGATTTACTGGTGCCATGACTCTGTTTAGCTCAAATCAGGACAATGGTAAATGTTTGTTAGCAGGACAGAAGACATCAAACATCAAACTGGACTGTTGTCAAGGGTTAGGGCTGGGCTGGCCACAAAACAAATGACAGATGCTCTCTATTAACACCTCTTCCTCCTCAAAAAGGAAGTGAAAGGGAATAAGGCAGAGAGGCTTACAGATTGGAAAGCTAAAATAGCTTTAATGAAACAATAGTGCTTATTAGGAAATAATGAAAATAATGAAATATATACAAATAAATGCAGACCAATATCTAATCCAATTGCCCCCCCACCACTGATAGCAATCACCACTGATGCTGCACAGTAGGCAGGCACCAGGAAAGCCCCGGCTCAGCAGCAGAGGGGAACTTGACACAGGAGCTGAATTTGGGAACTCGGGATCAGGATCAAAAGCAGAATAGATGGAGTCCTCCTTGGACACTGCCCATTGAAGAGGAAGAGCAAGAGAGTTTAACCCCAGTGATTCTTCAAGTTTATATTAAATATGATGTATACAGAATGGAATACTCTTGTTGGTCACCTGTCCTGTCTCTTACTCACCAGAGGTGCGACCTTTTACTTCCTTATGATCCCTTTTACTTGCTGGCACCCCCTGCATGGTACACAAGAGCCAGCAGTGACCTTGGTCACCACAGGAGCAAGTATAACCAAGAGCCTTTCTGTATACCAATCCCTGGTAGTAACTAACATCAGGCGTTATCACTTCTAGTAGCAGACACTGTCTGCAAAAACATGCTGCTTACTTCAGAAAGTGCAATCTCTTAGGAAAAACTGAGCTGAAAAGTAAAATCACTGAACAGAACTGGTTCTGTTTTAGCTCAAACGAGGACAACTACAGATGAGAATAAGCTGACATGACATGGTCTAGCAGTCCAAAGAGCACACATTGAAAGAGTTTTGATGCTGCCTCTCTCTTTCACTAGGCAGATCTGTGCCCCAGCTTTATCACTTGCAAACTGCAGAGAAAATAACAGCAATATCTGCTTTGTGGAATATTTTGAAGCTTTTCTTTCAGCTAAAATGTATTATTTTTGCAACGTTTTGCATAGTGTATATAATATACCACAATCTTTGTGCATTTAACAAAAATTAACTTGTATTTGTGTGCCTTCTAGATGGTTCTGTTAGTTGCCACTGCCACAGTAGGGTATTGCCATTAGCTATGTTATGTGTTTCCAAGAAAATACTGTAATTTATGCCTCTTACCCCAGTACCACCCCCCATTTTAAATCTGCTGTCAGGAAGTACCAATTTTTAGGCTATGATTAATTCTGCTCCTCTTCCTCGCATGATTTAAAACCTGTGCAATTTCACTGAACCTCTGTGATTATGGGAAGACAGTTACTGCACGTGGCTGAGCTAGGACACTTGCCAGCGTAGAGCTGGCCCGAGCAGAGCATTACCACCACCTGCATGTGACTATTCAGGCACAGGGCTGGCTGGCCTTCTGAATGTGACAGCAGGTTTCCACCTGCATTGAAGACACACTCACATACCAGTGTTCAGAAAACCAGGTTTTATATTGATACCTAGTAATAGTTTCAAATACATTGTAGGCTAATTTTGAAAATGGCACGTTATAATTTCTGAGCACAACCACCTGTTGCTAAGGCAATAGAAGACTGAGTACCAGTGATTACCATTTAGGTATTTTTTTCCTCCTCCAGTAACATTCCTGCAATGAAAAAAGCATTGTTCAACTCTGATATCTGAGCTTACAGCCCTTTAAAGTTTGCATTCTCACTGATGGTCAAGTAACATTAATTTTTAGGCACAAGTGAACTGTAAAATATTGCCACTGTCAGAGACACATCACATTGAGCAAAAGATACTTTGTCACTAGTAAGAAAGCCAGTATAATCAATGTTTGCCTGATTTGCTAAATACTCGGGTGGTTTACATTTTACCTGCAGTCTAAGAGACAAACTATATTCAGTCAGATACTGCCCATATCTTGACAATAGTCTTCCACCCTAAAGCCTTCCTTAGTTTGGCAGAAATCTGACATTTCTGGAGAGGAGGATGGTTGAGAGCCTAGGGATCTTTTACTTTTGTTTAACCACTATTTTTTTTTTCTCAAAATGACAAATGAATAATACAGCAAATGTAAGCTCTGTCAGTTCTTGGAAAAAAAGTACACATCAGTCATATGTTAGTATGGAATAATACTGAATTTTGGTAACTTGGAGTAAGTGGTGGCACTGAAAATCTTACATAGCAGCAGCAGCACCCCTAAGAAACACATAACGTAGGTGACTTGGTGCTATGGGGTTATTTTGAAGATACGAAATTGCTCTCTGGTGCTATTTGCAATGACTTTTCAGCTACACTAGAGGTTAATCATTTGTAGTAGGTTTGGATAAGCAGATTCCAAAGAGAAAAAAAAAAATCCCTACTGGGAGGGAAGTAAAATGAGGCTGCCTCCTGCCTGGTGTGGTGCTTCAATGGTGTATGCCAAAACTTTTCAAGTTTTCTGGGGAACTCTGAAATTCATAAATGCTAACTATAGGCATATAATTACCCCATTTCCGCATATAGAGTGGAATTCATTTCACTGACAACTGTAACAACAGACTTGGGTCTGTTCTTGGGGCAAGACCTATTTATACAAAGATTCTCTCTCATGGAACATATTTGGCTGGATGACTCCACCTTTATTTCCTGGGTTGGAAAGGAAAATTAACATCTACATATGGAAGAGTATTACAAATGTCTTAAACCATCAACTACTGAAATTTTCTGCAGGCGTAGTGCCTGCCCTCATTTCACAATCTTGCTTACAAAGGTGCGATTGTCTATGTTTGTTCCTCACAAGAGGAAGAAGAAAGAATGTGTTTTTCACACAACCTGTGCTGAGTAGCAGAACCGAAGCAGCATGCACGTTAGCACGTAGCTCAGGTAAAAGCACACAAAAAAATCCTTTGTTTATTGTGGGCAAAAGGGACTCAGTTTTTTTCCATTAAAGTCACCCGGATTCTTCCATTTACCTGAAGGGAAGAAGATCAAGATTCAGGGCTCAAGTAAGGTAATAAAGACAGTTGCCACATATTTTCATAAGATTAAGTTGTTACCATTCCTCAGTTGGCCTCCCTAAACATCTGCACACTTCCTCAATTCTTTGGCATGGTGAATGGCTCTGGAGCCAGAAAGCAAATCCGCCAATCATTTATGCTTTAAAGCAGCAGGTGAGGAAGAAGAGTCACTGCCTGAAAGCTGTTTCCTGGACATGTTACTTCAGCCACAAGTGGGCAGATCTGTGTCATAAATGACGGGAAATGATCCATGTGGCTCTACTCATTGCTGCAGCCAGATGTTGCCCCTCAGCTGGTGAGCAGTGTCCCTCCTCCTCCAAGGAGCTGCCATTCCTATGCCAGCCACCATGCTCCATAGCACCTGTGAGACGTGGGTGGTTTCCATCTCCTGCTGATTTCCAGAGGGCATTCTGAATAGAGCAGATACTTTCAAAAAGGAGCAGTGTGGTTCTGCTCAAAACAAAATGACAGTATGTTAGTATGCTCTGAGGGAAGCAATGATGTCATATAAAAGTGAATTCCTTAACATCTCCTGCCGTGGGCCTATCAACTTCTGAAAACACTTTCGGGTACAGCCGTGGGATTAGACTATGGAAGCTGAATGGGAAGAACTGTAAAAATGGATAAATAGTTATTAACAAACAAAGCACAAAGTAAACTTAGCTTGCACACTTTACTCCACTTTTCACTCTGCTCATGGTGAGATAAACAGAACCCATCAGTCTGAAAAAAAAAGATGAGCTGGATATTGCAGCTGCCTTCATCCCCACGTTACCACAAGTCAGCTGATCACTAATTTGGGTTTAGGAAGAGATTTTCTTTTAGAGCATATTGGCAGAAAACTTGGAACTTCTCCATTTTTTTAACAGATGTTTGCATTTGGATGAGGAAGAACATACATCTCCTGATCAGTGCAGGATGTTTGTTACTTGGTGCTACAGCTCTTTGATACAGCTGAGGATGAGGCTATCTGGGAAAAAAACCACATCTCAGTGTTTTCAGAAAATGTACTGGCTTTGGTTATCATATTATTGAAATGATCTGATGTTAGTCCATTTCTTATTTTTAGGTGTCCTACATGTGCAAATGAAAGAGAAAAATAATAATGGTTGTTTTCATATGATTTGTGTTCCACCAGATAAATCAAGCCTAATATTTAAGGAAAATCAAAAGTGATGACATCTGCCATTACAGAGAAGTATCTTTTTTTGGATGATCTGATGTTAGAAAAGTTTTCAAGAATAGCTTACCTGGACAAACACATTCGCTCTGGCAAGGATAACCTCTTCCCAGAATATCGCCTATTCAAAACTCAACCATGGCCTTCCTATAAGACCTCTCTATGGCCTGTAACTTTCTTCAGCTTTTTAAAAAGCCCACCTGATTTATACTCATTCTTTCTTCTCTCAGTATCTTGGAGAATTCTTCATCCCATGGAAAACAGAGAAGCATACCTGCCAAGAAATATGTGCTGTCAAAAATCAGCTCGGTTCCATTTCCTTAAAAGCAGCACCCTGTTGCTAACCCTTCAGCATTTCCACTAAATGCTAAGTAGGTCTTTCACAATTACAGCCCCTTATGGACTTGTCCTCAAAAATAATGTGCTTTTCATTATTTCTTCCACAGGCTGACATTCTTCCTGAGCTATCAATGGAAAAATGAAAACTATCTAAGCAACTTGTGTATTATCAGGTGAAACAGGATAGGAATCAGCTACGATTAGAGGATGTAAAATCAGGATTATGGAAGATGAGAGGCAAAACTGCAAATGGGTAAAGTAGTATTTGGATTAATTATCTGGAAATACTTTATCATAGTAAAATCTGTAATGTAATGAAATAACCTCTCACAAAAAAAAAAAAAAGGAATACTCTGATTGGGACTTTTAAAACTGTACTGTGTGCAAAAGCAGCACACAACATTTAAATTCAGGAAACGTGAGCTGATATTTGCTGTACCTTAGATACTGCTTCCCCCACAGTGACAAACAGTAAATTTTTAGCACAGAAACCACCTGTAACGAATTTTACAAATTATTCTGAAAAGTCTTTCTTGTCTATTTCTTTAACAACCGTGCATATATAGTTTTCGACCAAAAAAAAAAGATGGCAGAATGTTGTTTTTAAATTAACATTTAATTGTAATAATAATTTACTTTTAAAAAACACGTTAATTTTAAATGTAAATTTTTTCTTTATTTTTCTGCTTTGTAGAGGAAACCTCTATTTCTCAGCTTTATTTCTTTATGGGATGGCAGAACAATACAGCCATTCAAACTTACTACAAGCAGAATCACATCATCTTAACACAACCAACATCTTTCAAAAGAATTTTGTATCACTTGCATTAATCCAGGTCCTTTTGCACTGGCGTACAAGTAGTGCTTTTTGCCTGCACAATAAGTGTTATCTGTTAATAATGTATGAAAGAATTCAATTGATGAGGTTTCAGTTGCTCAGAAGCGACAGCAATGAACACTATACAATAAAGCTTCAGTGGTTTACTGCTGATGAAAATAAAGGTAACTAGGTTATTTTCACTTTGTAAACCTACTGTGCAAAAAAGAGACAAGTAGCATAAAATTATTGGAGGCTGAGGTTCGTTAATCTGAGCTGTCACAAAACACAAAAAAAGAAGCAGCTGGTTTTACTCATGTTCAGATTTTAAGATGAAGGTGTCCTCTTAAGAACATGAGCACACTGAGTTGCAGACTTCATTTTCTAGGCCAGAGCAACATCAGTGTAGTATAGAATGTTTTGAAAGTATTGCCTACTACAACTTTGTTTTCTTTCATTTTTATGAACTTGCCAACACATTGCTGACTTGGGTAAAGCCATTCATCTACAGCTACAATTGCTCAACATCTTAGACATAGTTGTATGAAAATCACCGTCATGTAGGATACCAGCTGCATGAGTTGAAAGCTAAGAATGTGTTTAAACACTTTTGTGAGCTGGAGTCTTAAGAAAATAATACTTGCAGACTGCCATCCTGTGAGATGCTGATTTGCAGGCTGGTCAGATGAGGCCAATGAAGTTCAACACACTAATTTTGTTGCAGCACTGTCCATGGAGCCATCTGGCACAGATCATGTATTCACAGATACGTAGAAAAAAGTACGCTGGAAGGGATCCTCTAGAGGCCATCAAAACAGAGCCAGCTTCGCAGACAGATCTGGTTGTGCCAGGCCCAAACCAGTCAGGCTCTGAAAATGCCAAAGGATGGAGACTATACAATCGCTCTGCACAACCTGTGCTGCTGCTTAACCACTACTCTAGATCATGGCATCCTGACATGTTACCTACAGAAGTAGCATAGGTACTTTTAGTGCTGGCTAATTATAGGTAGGAATATAACACAGAAGGGTTTTTTTGAGGCCTGGATATTTTTGTTTTTTATTTTACCCTTGAATTACATCACCTCTGATGCTGTTTTTCTAAGTTTGCCAGATGTCATATTTTCCCCACTTTTTTTCAGGTTCCTGAAATATAAATGAAACATACTGCAAAATGTATAGGTCTCCTCAGGATGTTTCAAGACTCCACAAGATTTTTTTTCCCCTGATGTTTACCAATTACTATTCACGTAGTGAAAATCAGAAAACTGTCTGAAAAAAGAGGTGGGGATGAAATCTCAACCTTTTAGCAATTCTATCTGCTTTGTGTCATTTTCCCAGTATGAAAAAGTACAGAGCTAAAAAGTATATTTCTACTTTTGTTTTATACTATATTTGTTGTGACCAACATTTGATACAAATTCTGCAGCAGCTTTGGGAAAGACAGGATACTCTGTCAAAATCAGGAGATTTGTTGGCACGTGAGTGGGTTTTAAAAAGCTAAAAGTCTTTGGCATCTTATTTAAAATTCTCTGAAGTGATTCCTCAGAATAAAATGTCACTCAGTTTCCCTAAGTAATAGTTTATCACAAATCATTTTGATCATCTTTAAAGCTAAATCAGGTAGCTCTTATTACAGGCAAGAACAGTCTAAACTGCTGCTTCTTACAGTTGGAGGATATGGATTAATTAGATGCTTCACTCTATCAACTGCTACCCTGAGGAAAGCTTGACTACGGAGCACTCATTTGTGTATCAGATAAAAATTTGCCTTCCCTGCACCCAGCCTGTCACTATGCTATCAGTACAAACCTCACCTCATGCTCTTCAGAAAGAAAATGTTGCAGATATAGCTCAGAACAGTTGTTCGTTGTCACACAATGCCTTTGGAAAAGTGTGTTTTGAGAGATTTAGTGCCATCAGTGCTGACAGATTATTTTGTATGCCAAAATATTCCAAGAAAATGACAGGGTGGTGCAAAGGGTAAGACTTCAGCATCACACGTAAAATCTCTGTGCTTTTCTGCTTGCTCAAACGTCTTTTGTTTTATCTCCTAAAAATGTGGGAAGGTTCTGGGTTATTAATGAAAATACTGTGCTGAGCATCACAGCCTGTACAGGGGACGAGTGTAATCCATGAGAGCTGCAGGGACAGCGAATGTTTACGGGAAGAGGGAATGAACACGGGGGGGAACCGACCGAAGAAGGGCATCCACGGGCACTTAAAAACGAGAGCAGGAGGGGGCACTCCTGAGGGACCCTCGTGGATCTCTCCCCTGCGACACTCGACGGCCTTCAAAGCCCGCTCCCTCACCCCGCCAACAGCCCGGTTGCCAACACCTCCCTCACCCCGCCAACAGCAGAAGCGGGCTGAAGAAAACTGGAGGTAAAAAAAGAGGATTACTCACCTGGCGCTCGCTTCCGTTCTCTCCAGCCTCACCTCGCACAGGTGCAACAGGGCCGCGCCCGCAGCTGGGGGCACACGCTGCCGGCCCCGGCTGCACCCCCGCTCAAGGGAAAGCGGTGAGCGGCAGTGGCGAGGGGGCGCCGCTGCCTTTCGCTGGAGCCGGTCGCTGAGACGGCGGGCGCAGGCACGGGGGACAAACGCGCCCAGCCGTTGCGGGCGCGACCGTTGCGGGGGCGGCCGTTGGGAGAGCCCGCGCCCCGCGGAAACAGCCACGCGCCCCCGCCCACACGCGAGCGCCACCAGGACACCAGGCGCGCGGAGGAGAAGGGCGGGGCTCGGTCGCCGCCGGCCTCGGACTATGGGGAGCGAGCAACACACCCCCGCCCCTACAGCGGCGGCCGCCCCTCCCATCAGGCGGTGACCCCGGCTCCGCCCCCATCAGCAGGGTCACCGCTCCGCCCGGTCGCGGAAAGAGCGAGGGCATGCCCCTTTAACAGAGGCTCCTCCTCCCCGCCGGCTTCTGCCCCTCGCCGCGCTCCGGACCAGTAGGAGCGGGCGAGAGGGGAAGGCGGGAGAATGCGAACCCCTCGCACCGCCGCCAGCCGCGCCTTATAAGGGCAGGGCCTCGCGCATGCGCGCAGCCCAGCAGCCAGGGGCGGGGGCTCCGAGTGGGTTTTGCTTCGGCGGCGGTACCGCGGCGGGAAGGGGCGCGGGACCCCGTGGAGGGGCGGCCCGGCCCGGCGCTAACCCCACATCGGCGCCTCGCCCCGGCCCGCGTGGCTCAGCCCCCGGCGGGCAGAGGGGCGGCGGCAGGAGGGAGCGGAGCGGGGCCGCCGCGGGGACCCCGCGCCCGGTACGGGCTGTTTGGCGGCGGCGGATGTGCTGCTGGCGCGGGGGGATGATGCTGGCGGGGCCGCAGCTGGTGGCGGGGCCGGCGGCGCCGGGCGGGGAGCGGGCCCGGCTGCTCTCACTCTACGTGCAGGACTACCTGGAGTGCGTGGAGTCGCTGCCGCTGGACATCCAGCGCAACGCTTCGCTGCTGCGAGAGATGGACACGCAGTGCCAAGGTGGGCGCTGCCGCGGGACGCGGCCTCCGCCACAGGACAACCGGGGAGGGGGGAGGGGGGGCGGCCGCCCGACCGCCGCACATGCGCCCGGCGCGATGGGGCCGGAGCCGGGGCGGGCCCGGTAGAGAGGGGTGGGCGCCGAGGTGGGCCCCCTTCTGGGGGCCTGCGCGGGGCTGAGCCCACGGCGGTACCGGGGCGCTGCGGTTCGTGTCTGTCGGGGCGGGCGGCGGCCGGTCCCTCCCGGGGGAGGGCTCCCGGCGGCGGCGACGGCCACGGCCCCGCCCCGGGGGCGGTGGGAGCCGGCGGTGCTTCGCTGCCCCGTGCTAGGCCCCATCTCCCCGCGGGGGACCGCTCCGCCGTGCGGGCCCTGTCCCGCCCCGCTTCCCCCACCCACACAGGACTGCCCCGCTGGGTGAACTGACGGCCGTGCTGCCGGAGGTGGGGGCCCGGGAATCGGTTTTCCACCTCCCTCTGCCCCGTGGCCGCCATGCGGGGGTGAGGGCTGCGGCGTCCCGGCAGAGCCGTGGCCCCGTCCCGCAGTAAATCGCTGCTCGCGTTAGCGCCGGGGACGGGGTGGGTGGGCTGCGGCAAGTACTAGCGGCGTTCCCTTGCGTTACGGAGAGGGGCCGTGGAGCGGGAAGTTACCCCGAAGTTGAGCCCGAGGCAGCGCTGTTTCCCAAACGCGGGTTAAAGATCCTTCGGGTCCGTTCCACCCCGCGCTCGGGGGCTCCACGGCGGCTTCGTTTTTAATTCCTGCCCCGCCGCCTCCCTCCGCCCTGGGAGCGTCTGGAGCTGCGCAGCAGCGGCCCGGCGGCTTGGACCCACGGCAGGACGGGCCGGGGGGAAAGGAATTTGGTCCCGTGGAGTAGAACTGGAGCCACATCTCCCTCCCTCCCCGCGGTGTGGGTGAGAGGGGACCCCGGAGGCATTGCAGACGTTAAACGGGCCACTTCAGAAGACAGCTATTGTAAACGGATTCTTTCAATTATCTTTCTAATTACCCAGGAAGACACATAAGAACAGGCTTTTGTAAGTTTTCTGTGTTTTTAAAGTCTAAAGGGCATAGACTTGTCTGCAGCATTTTGAATTCTTAGTCAAGGCTGGACTGCCTAGCAGGCTCTTTCCCTGATCGGTGGTAACAACAATCCACTGCTCTTCTGCAGAGAGATAGTATTTTATTTAGACTATATCAGGTATTTCTCTAGTCACTAATACAATACTGGGTCAAAGCAGAAGTTTGTTGCTAGTTTTGCCAAAGCTTTCAACTGTTTCAAAAAAACTACACACACAAAAAAACCTAAAAATGGGAGAAAAATATTTGAGGCCCAAGTCTGAAGATCTAAAACCAGTGCTATGTAATTTCAGGTAATTTAAAAGATAGTGATAGTTCACACAGGAGGGACAAAGCCACTCCTATACTTGGAAAATTGAAATATTTTCAGCTTTTATTAGCTCCACCAAACTTAATGAGATTATCTGTAATGAACACTTTGCCCTGATTGCTGTTGTCTTGTGTTTGGCTTTTTTTTTTTTTAAATTACAAATATTTCAGAACTATTTAGTTGGGTGTATGGATGCCTTTTCTAATCTTAGGGACCAACAAAAAACTTGGCGAACTTGCATCTCTGTCAATCCAGAAGTTCTTTCCTCTTTTTAATGGACGGTGATCCATTTAGAGCATTCAGCATATCTTCACAGGCTGCATCCAGGGAATAATCAATCTAGGGTGAATGTCATTTCGTGTCACAGTGTGAAAAAGCAAAGGATTATTGCTTGTGGGTTCTTCTGGGCAGGGCATTCCCAATGGGAAATCTGTTAACTATACCTTATGCTTCCTTCCCCCCCCCCCCCCCCCCCTAAAAAAAGGCTGGGTGGGGTATAATGTGGCTGCAGAATATTGTACTGTGGTTATGCCTTTCTAGTTCAGCAGCCTGCTAAGTAACTTAGTCCATACTTTTCAGGAGCAGAGAGTAAGATTATTATTCCCACCTCCCCAGTCAGGGCAACAGGCAAGCGAAGCAGCTGAAGATGCAGGGAAACAAAGTTTGAGTTTTTAATGGTAGCTGAAATGCTAGCATTGGGAAAAAAATAGGTTGAGTTATTGGACAGGCAGAGTAGGGATTTTTATCTTCCCCTTGTGAAAGTCTGAAACAGAACAAAATGCCGTTGGCTCCTGTTGTCATACAGGTTTCAGAATTTATAGCAAAAAACACCCGTTCATTCTTAAACTACTGATTTAAGATGTCAGCAGGAAAAAAAAAATCACTGTGAACGATGTTGAGATAATATCTATGGCTTCCATTTAGCACAAGCTTGAGTCATTTTACAACGGTACAATGCAGACAAATTCTTTAAAAATGAAAGCCAGTTTGTGAAATGCAGATCTTTAGGAGGAGATAGATTGCACTGTGTATCTTCTTGCTTCAGAAGTAAGTAGTTTAGTATCATTCATAAATTCCCTTGCTTGTTCACGTAAAAATCTTTATTTCTGAAGGAACCATTACTGTATCTAACACTGTGCATCATTTTTCACTATCAGTTCTACTAATCTGTTGCCCTCTGTATTAGCAATTTCTCCATCTTTCATGTATAGATCTAGTATAACTTTTGGTCTGGAAAAATATTGTTTTAAAATCTAGCAATATAGAACAATAGACTACAGACTAAGACTGGCTTACAAGACATTTGTTAGGCTCGTATCTGAGTTCATTAAACTTGCTTATAAGAACTAAATTTTCTGGAAGATTCGCAGCAACTCATCCAGTTATGTTGCATGACTTGCAAGAAGAAAAGCATTAAAGTCAAACTGCGAGCTACTCATTACTAGTTGCCTGAAAACATCCCGTGATGCACTAAACAGTAGGTTACCTATTCCAAAAAGTTCAGCCTCAATTTAAAATGCAACTTGCTGTAGTTTGCCTTGGTAATAGGAAAAGCATTTTGAGTTGTTTAAGTTGATTTAAATCCTGATTGTAAATTTACTATTGTGTAACTTCAGTTGTCATACTCCTTTTATAATTATGTCTACTTGAAAGTATAATATGAAACCTTTAGATAAATCAGGGGAAGGGAAAGGACCTGGATATCCTAATTCTGGAATGTTGCATATCATGATACATAGTGATTACATGAATTCTAAGTTTCTTTCTGTGGTACAATAATCTGTTGCTTTGATTTGTAGGCCAGAGTTTTGGAACTATTGTGGTAAGGACTCTCAGGAGAAATTCTGGGTTTTTGAGATAGAGGCAGGTTCTGAACTATCTACACTTCAGCAGCTGTGGTCCCCTCTCCTCGGTTATCTTTCATTTTTCCAATGGCTAAAATAAGCTTGCTTTTTCTTAGAACTTGAGAAATCTTTTCTTGCAACAGATTGTGATCTTAAACGCTGATTTGGTGACCACGTGCAACTTGAATAAAATACCCAATCTAGCCCACTAGGGTATACTATAATTAAAATTTGTACTATTTCTCATCAGTTAAAAATACATTTCTATATTTTCTTGAGCATGTTCTATCTCGTGTAATTATTCCTATTACCTTTATTTTATAGAAGCGCTAAAAGAAATAGATGATGTCTATGAAAAATACAAGTCCGAAAATGATCCTATTCAGAAGAAACGCTTGCAGCAACATCTTCAGCGTGCATTAATCAACAGCCAAGAACTTGGAGATGAAAAAATTCAGATAGTTACTCAGATGCTAGAACTGGTAGAGAATAGGGCCCGGCAAATGGAAACACACTCTCAGTGTTTTCAAGATCTGTCTGAGAACGAAAAACCTCTAGAAAAGGCAAAGATGGAGTCCTGCCAGCCAGAGAGATCTTCACGTAGACCTCGTCGCCAGCGAACCAGTGAAAGTCGTGATCTGTGCCATATAGCAAATGGTATCGATGACTGCGATGATCAGCCACCTAAAGAAAAAAGATCTAAATCTTCCAAGAAGAAAAAACGCTCCAAAGCCAAACAGGAGAGAGAGGTGTCACCTGTAGAGTTTGCAATTGATCCCAATGAACCAACTTACTGCTTATGTAATCAAGTGTCTTATGGTGAAATGATAGGATGTGATAACGAACAGTGTCCTATTGAGTGGTTCCACTTTTCGTGTGTTGGACTCACCTACAAACCAAAGGGGAAATGGTATTGCCCCAAGTGCAGAGGAGACAATGAGAAAACGATGGACAAATGTACTGACAAATCAAAAAAGGATAGAAGATCGAGGTAGTGAAAGCAATGTTTTAAAGAGTTGCTCCTTTTATATTAAAATGTTTTAGGAAATGCATAAGACTATGCAATAATTTTTAATCTATAATATTAATGGAGTATTAAAAGCTGTTACACTTTCAGTGATCTTTAACTTTCTGCACTGAATAACCAAATAATTGAAACAGGGTGGCTTCAGACCTTCATAGAAGACATTACAAGCATATGGCGCTTCATTTCAATTTAACCCCATTAGTATTTTAAAGAACCTTGTGAGTCTTGAAATAATGGTGGTGGGAAAGATACTGAAGAACTTTTCATGCTATGGGAAAGGTGTTGAAAGGCCTTGTGTAACTGTTACCATCTCAACAACTGAATTTGTTCTTTATCCCAGGTCTTAAGTTTTCAGGTTTTGTGTTAACATCACACCTTTGGAATTGGGGTTTTTCAATTCAGCTGTAACCGTAAAAGTCTTCCGAGCTAAAAGCAGACCTCTTCAGTGACTTTCATATGACCAGTATGTTATTTCAAGGAAGAAAATACCACTAACTTAAGCGCTCTTTTTTTTTGTCAATATTAAACTCTTGTCTTTGTGACTTTACACTTGGGAGTCAGTTTTTGGATGATAGAATTATGATGTATATGCAGCTTGGGATATTCTTAATAGGTTTTGGTTGAGTTCTGTCAAGCATCCTCATGTGGTCTTTATTATTTAAGATGGTCTCTCTAATGCCAAAACTATTTGCTTGATTTTGCCACTGCCTGTATAAGCAGTGAAGTAGAAAGATCTGCTCAGAGGAAGGGATATTGACGTCTCAGGGAACAGAAATTGCAAACGTGATGAAAACTTCATCATAATCAATCTCTAGAGAGCTGAAACGTGGCTGGTATTCCCTGGGATGTAAACTTTGCTTTTTCCTTTGGTGGTATTTGGGTATGTTTGTGACCACACTTGGGATTAGGCACAGTACCACAGTTCTTGGACTTGGGCAACTATCTAAAAAGGCTGAAGGTAGAAGTTTTCAAGAAAAGTTTTGATAGATAATAAAAAACAAAGCATAAGCATGATTGGCACAGAGCCAGGAGACAAATTCCACCAGGTTTCTGACAGGCTGTGTAGCAGTCTTGTCCTGAATTATGCTGATAGTGTCTAAACACTACTTGGGTGGTAGTTAAAAGTGAACTTCCTCAACCACACACCTTAGAGGATGTTGAAAAAAAAAAAAAAAGATGAAAACACCTGCTATTTTGCAATGAGAGATGCTAATAGAGAAGTGAGTGGTGTACCAAAACTTGCACCTGGAGTTCCTGCTCAACACTGTTCTTCCTTGAGACTGCCTGTGCCCTGATGGGCTTGGCAAGGCACATGGAGCAGCTCTGCAGGGCTGGATGTGGGGATTATCTCTAGGTGGGCTGCAAGCGCTCAGAAGTCCCCAAAGGTCTCTGGTCTTCTCTGCTTAAGGTCTCCCTTGACAGCACAGAGGCAGAAGTGACACCATCTCTGGCCAAGGCTGACTGAAAAGCATTGTGTTGAGAGCAATCCAGAAGGCAGGTGAGCAAAAAGCAAGCCGGCATGGATGAATGCCATCAGAAGTCCCTCCTGCATCTCCACTAGAGGGCTGTGATGGCTGGGGCTGGAGAGCTGGATGCACTGCGCTTGGCATAGAGAAAGCCTCCGTGCTACTGGGACAGATGGTATGAATCAATGCACAGGACTCTAAATATTATAAGCTACGTAAAATACCGAGCCTGTTGCCACAGTTATGATCCGATTCCTTAACAGGATTTAGCATTTGCAAGTAACATGAGTTAACATATGGCAGGGGAGCGTAAAGCCAGTGTTTTGAATATTTGCTCTAAAATTGTAGTTTTATTAAGTGGACTAGCTCCACTGGGGCCACCTGTACCACAGTAAGCAAACAGCTCTTGCAGGAAACTACTGTAAGGGCTCTGACCATCAGTAGGGTAGGAGAGAAGGTAAACCTTATCCCAAGGCCCTGTCTTGCTTTCCAGGCCTAGTGGCTCATCTGAGGTTGCAAAGGTGGCTTCCCAAGGGGGCTGGATCATGGCTACTGACGGAGAATGATTGGGCCAACTGTTGAAGTCAAGTGTCATGAGTCATCTTCTGCATTTTACTCATTTTCCTATTTGTTACAATGATTCTTATATTTTCTTCTTGTGAAGACTGGTTGGAAGCTTTGGGCTGGGGATTGTTTCATCTAATACCTACCTAAAATGGTGATGCTCCCTAGTATTAAAAAACAGACATCACTTAAGTAAAAACTGGAAGTTGCAGAAAAAAAGTACAAGTGAAATTGTACCTATTAACATTACTAATTTATCTTGAAACATATTGCTTGAATTTCCACTGGATAAGTCAAGAATACTTCTTCTAAGGCAGAGGAGAAAGCTGGGAACCTTATATAATTGTTTATCTGGAATTGCTAAAGTAGGAAGTGTATGTTGTGGTGTTCCAGAAAGAAAATTTTTAGATTCTGAAAGTGGTCCAGATAAATATCTCTAATGCAGGGATGCTTTCTTTTATGCTAATAGCCCTTCTAGTAGGGATTATGAATTCTCAAGGTTTCCAGTGAAGACACCGCTGGGGAAACAGCACTTGCTTGCCTAACACATAAAATCGCTCAAACGCAGAAATAATCCAGTTCATAAGCAGATTAGCGGTGTGCCTCAAAGAGATATGGGGGCATCTAAAATTATCTCTTTTAAATACTCTGGTTAGTTTGCTGTTTAAACATATATATGAAAAAAAGATCTGATGTTATCTAGCATTTAGTGTTTCACGAGCTTTTTTAACCAAACTCAGATTTCCTGATTTTTGCATCCATTTTCGTAGATCAATGGTAATCACTGAAGACACGGACAAGATGATGGTACAAAATCAGAAAGGTAACTAGAGAACTCGTATGTTGCTTCCTAATGTTGAGTTCCTTTTCTTAAAGGGATGAAACTCAGTAGCAAAGTGAAAATGAAAATAAAGAGTGTTCAACCAATTCATCTTCAAGATACATATTGACTGTCCTGAAGCAAGTCTAGCATCTTGCAGAAAAAATAAATCTGGGTAATAAAAGCTTTAGGAGCTGATAGAGGTGTATCTAACTACACAGGAAACTGCATCCTCTTTGTCAAAATTATTGTTACATTCTAATTCAGAGCAGGTTACATTTTGTTTTCTTGAAGCTCTGTAAAAAAAGGGTGCACTTCTAAGTTCTTGCTTTTCACCTTTCAGTTTTGAAGTAATGCAAGTTCGTGAGCAGCAAAAGGTCCCTATGAACTGTTTAAAAGGAAGGGTATCAGAGCAAGAGTGTTTCTTGACCATCACCCCATGAACCAGATTGATTAATCTTGACAATCATTTTAAATCAAACCAAACTTTAAAGCAAAACAAAAAATGTACCTAATATAGAAAGCTTACTTTTCTGAAAGCAAAATGAGCAATTTAATAAAACTTACTGTCTATCTTATAAGGCTGTCTTCTTATCTCCAGCAGTTACTGCATATTTTTTGGACTCTGAAATTCTGGCAGGTTGGGAGCAGTACACAAGGTTAATACACTTTTCCTCCAGTTACCGTGTAATACTTTATTCTGTCGCATAAGCTGCCTGAATCCAAATACAGGTAATGACCAGCCATGATAGATACAAATTCTTTTCAGTGTAGTCTTCTGCATGCTATTGATTGCTAGAAAGCACAATGATAATACCTCTGTATTTAAAGTTTTAACTGTATTTCCCTGCCAAGCTTTAACTAATCCACACATCCAGAAACGGTAATGTGGTACTGACAAGTCTTAAAACTGGTACAGAAGGGTGGTAAGTGAAATTCTCCATTCTTCCCTGAATTTACCTAAGAATTTTCCAGTTTGGATGTTCATTTAAGAGCCTCAAACTTCAGCTCGAAGGAAACTGCTGCAGTTTGTCTGAATTCATACTTTAAAATAAACAGTTTGACACTTCTGTGGCTTGTACCCTTTCTGACTGCAACAGATCTGATTCTTAAAGTCTTAATCTGGGTTTTCATTCTTTAGACTAAGCCAGGCTGAACTGCAGCCTGTTTGGTCTCCCCTGAAACCCAGACAGTCTATTGGGAAGAACCTGCAGTGATCACCACACCACCAAGTTAAGGGCTTAGAGTTCTTTCTCCCTCTTACCTGCATACAAGTTTCTTTTATTAAGAGGCCTCATATCCAGTAGCTCTGCAAGTCTTTGATATTGGCACCTCGGACTGAAAAAGTACTGCAGGTTTCATATAAAAGCCCAAATTGCTTTAAAAGCTACAGTCCAACCTGGCCTTTTTTTTTCCCCCCCCATACATACCTGAATCTAACAGAGCAGCAATAAAAGCCCCTGCAAATCATGAAGATACTTTACCCTATCTGGTAATATGTCTGAAGTTCTTCTATTATATATTTCAAAACTAATACTGTCTTGGTAACTATTGCTTGCTGAAGCCTGCTTGAAACTCAAATGAGAGATGTGTTAGTCCTGAAATGCAGCCTATATACTCAGTGAGTCTCAGCAAAGAAACATCGTGGGCAAAGAAAAAAGCAACTTGTTTATGCTAGAGCTTAGAAGTAGCATATCTTCCTCTATCAGGACTAGCAACCCTGGCTCCTTTCTGCGGAGCAAATGTGAGGCTGGCCAAGTATGGTTTGACTGGTGGAATGGCAAAAATCAGGTCAATTAACAGAGATGTATGTTGGGAAGGTCTGCACTGGACCAGTCAGCTGAGGTTAAGAAAGCCGTGGCGCTTGCTGCTTTGTAGAAGTTTCCTGTGGGAGCCTAACTCAAGAAAGGTTGAAAACTTTGAATGGAAATGTCTATCCCTGCAATTCAAAGCAAAGCATCTTGTTCTTGAAGATATGCTCTCCTTATCTTACCTCACCTTTCAAAAGTGCTTTCGAGCTACTTCAAGCAGTTTCCTTGACCATTACAGCTTTCTGAATCCTATTCACAGTGCATAGCTTCTCTTGGGCGCTGTGAACAATTACCTCTCTGAATTGTTGTCTTTAAGAGATCCAAGGTGCTGCTTGTGTCTTTTTAATCATTAGACAGTCTAGTTTTCTTCAAGTTCTTCCTTGCTCCTAGCAGATACTTCTCCAAAGAAGTCTTCAACGGACAACTGGTTTTGTGTCTGATCCTCATGAGACGATGAGCAGGGCTGTCACTCAAACTCACAAGAACTGCTTTTTCTCTCCAGTGCTAGTTAGGTAAGACATTTTCCTGTCAGTGGTAAAACCTGATGTTACTGTTCAACTGTGCAAGTCCCACTGACTTACATATCCTAGAGGGAAAAAGATGTTTATTTTTTACTATTATCATGCCTCTTTTATAATACATGTCATTAAAGAGTTGAAACTGTTTCAAATTCTTTTGTGACAATTTTTTGATTACCCTGCGATCTTTGGAACAGCTTGAGGATTATGGATTTCCACTCCAGCTGGCCAGTAAGCAGTTCTATCTAGTGAAAATTCTGGCAATTTTCTTCATGAAATGAAGCTGTCATTTGCCTTTGAATCAAAGCCTTTTCTTAAGTTCAAGCTCATATTGTATCTGAATCCTTTCTAACTTTTGGTTGGAGTAGGGTAGGAGTTCTAAAAGTTTGTTTTGACAAATTCTGCATTTTTGTCCCAACTCTTTCTGCATTATTTTGGTTTACCTGGTAGGACAAGCTCAGTTTGAAGTAATTCAGCAATGTTTTAACTGCAAGTATTATAGTGGACTGTATCTCTGTTCTGTTGCAACTGTGTTCTAGCAGAACATTACTGACTAACATGGCCAGTTTCGTACATCTCAGAGATGCACTTTACACATTGCATGCTTCTTTGGTTTTGTTCTTAAATATACATCAAGGAAGTTATAACTAGCATACACACAGATTCAAACTAATTACTTCTCCTGTTACAAAAGCCTGTTTTCCAGTGTAGGGATTAGCACTTGGTGGGCATATAGAAAACAAAATCCTCCCCAAAGTTTTGCTTCTGTGTACTTATAGAGTACTTACACTGAAAACTGTAAGACTAGTGAATGAATTTCATTACAGTGATTAGCTGCACACATTAAGACTAGCAGAAAGTTACAGCTTGTAGTTGGAGGAGTAGGGGGGAAAGCAGCTTGGATGCTTCTGCAGTTGAATGTAGTGTGATTTAAGAAGCTTAAAAGGAAACTTTCATCTCCTGCTGAGAAACAGAATAAAATAAAAAGAATTCTAGAACCTTTGAGAATAACTTTCAGTAGAGAAATTAGGATAAAATCCTGTCCCAATTTAAATAAAATTCTGTTGAGCAGGGTTCTACCCAGCATACAGATTTCCAGCTTTCTTTAACTAAAGCCTAAAAAAAGATTAAAGCTCCATGGCAACTGCTATCTTAACTCCTGACAGCCGTAGTATAAATTACATCTTGGAAAAACCTAATACTGAAAGTTTTATTTAGGTCACCAGTCAGGCTAGGAAATCGTAGGCTTACAGATACCACCTCAAACTTTGTTTGGCCCCTGCATGGTCTCAGTGAGGCAGAGATTTTTGTGGGAGGCAAACCAGATGCAATATAATTATATGCAGCATGAATTTAAAGATTTGACAGGTTTCAGGTATGTAAATTTATTGCATTTTTTTTTGATAAAAGACTGCATTTTACTTGAAACTGTAACCTTCTGGTGAGGAATACAGCAAGGTTAATCTGGGAGACAGCAGCCCAGGCAGGTACAATGTCAGGTTACCACAGTAGCTGCATTTGCTGGCAGTGGAGGAACAGTATTGGTTTGTTTATTTATTTTATGGAGAGGGGATGGAGATGGGCAGAGGTTGTGCAATTAATTCATTTGCTCACTGGTGCTGCAGCATTCATTCTTGTGCCACGCAAGCTACGTGTCCCTTTCAGGCTTGTATGGGGACACTGCTTTCTTGCTGTTTGAGGGTAACAACAAATAGGTTATTATTGTGAGTGGTGGAAATGAATATAAAGTGACATTAAAAGTCTAGAGTAAAGTGAACCTGTGGTAAACACCACCACCACACCACACACACGCCCACGCCTCAAATTTCTGCTATTTGCATGAAGATTATCTGGTACTGTTACTTCCTTAGTTCTGCTTCCTTGTTCTTTTGACTGTTTTTGGCACTGTCCTCTGGATTATGTCCTTTTCAGGCCTTGAAGAATTGTCTGAGGAACGCTTCGTCAAAGCCATTAAAATAGCCTGGTGCCCAAGACAGGGAGGGATTGGTAACTGGGATCATCAATCTTGCTCTTGAGTGCAGGGACTAAAAGCAAGGCTGCATGCTCCTTAGTCTGTCAGCTGCTCTGGGTAGACACAGAATTATTCCGAGGCTCCTTTTAACTTGATCAGATAACACAGTTTAACTTCTCAATAACCCAGTAAAAGGAGAAAGTACTCATGATTTCTTAAATAAAAATAAAACCAAAATAATATCAAGACCATGCAGGAGTTGCAGCCCACTATATACTTACTTAGACACTTTGCCATGTTTAGTACGAACATGTCATCTATGTTACTGGAGAAGGATGATAATTGTATAATAATCAGTTTTACAGACCTGGAGGTAGGACTGCTTTTGCCTTTTCCTCCAGCAGCTGTAGTTTGCTGATCACAGTGTGATGTACACCTGGAATAATGGTATGCTGGTGTTCAAACAGATCCCAAACTTTTATCCTGCGAACAGATAAAAAAACGTACTCAAATACATAGAGAATCATAGAATTATTATAGTTGGAAAAAGACCTCTAAGATCAAGTCCAACTGTCAACCCACTACTTCTTTCTTTCTTTCTCTCTTTCTCTCTTTCTCTCTTTCTCTCTTTCTCTCTTTCTCTCTTTCTCTCTTTCTCTCTTTCTTTCTCTCTTTCTCCTCTTTGTTCTCTTTCTTTCTTTTTCTGTCTCTCATTCTCTTTCTCTCTTTCTATAGAGTTATCTATATAGATATTTACTATATAGATAGTAAATTATATGAGTACATGAATATGATTTGCCCTCAAAGGTGTAATAACAAACAATTGTATTGTCAGTTGAACACAGTGAGTTGTATAAGCTAACCAGTAGAGCTTAGATGTGGGATGCAAGATAATCTCAGTATTAAATGTCTTTGGGGAGAGTTTTTGAGAGGTTTAAAAACCAATAAATTACTTGAATTTCTGAGTATCAGATCACTGGAATTTCTGCATCAGTGAAGAACTCTTCATATTGACTTCAAAAATTTGGAAATGTTAAATGAAATCATACAGAAACAGACCATTGAGCATTTTCTAAATAAAAAATACATACTTTGGCTATGTTTTCCAGTGCAGTAATCTGTAATCTAATGGTAGTACACACTGGAGTGACAAATTCATCTGCGTTATGATTATATTTTATTTAGCAACAGAATTAAGAATAATTTTGAGTCTTTCTCCTCTAACACTATTAAAATATTTGTATTAAACTACAGGGGTATTTCTGGATGTTTTTTATGTAAAGAACATTGCAATAAAATGTGTGATTATCATACCAGAGCTATTCTGAATTGGACTTCAGAAGCTGTACATCCCCATTCCCAAAGCACTGCTGGCTCAGGTAAGTTAACAGAGCGTGTGTTCATTCCTGCGTCTGCACAGCAGTTGCTGTGGAGAGTGTATCTAACGCAGGAGCTGATGAAGCTTTACAAGCCACAAGGCTTGTCTCCCTGTAAACATGCTTTTGAAACCTGCTTGAGGATGAGGTATGATGCTTCCTTGAAAAGTGACATTTTAATATTTAAATTTTTCTTTAGAGAAATCCTGAATGTTTTGTCACACGCTTGTGGCTGTTGTCATGGAGACAGAATTGGTTTGGGGAAAGCAGGTCAGACATAAGTCTCATTTAATAATTTCCTTTTTTTTGCTAACTCAGACCTAAGTCTCATTTAATACTTTTTTTTTTTTTTGCTAACACCTATGTTTCTTGTATTTAATGACTTGTCATCTGTACTCGCTGGCTTGAGGTACAACAGCAGATAAGAAAGTACTCAGAGGTTTCAAAGGCTTCACTTTGTGGAGTGCACCAGAGTAATTGAACTGCAGATTCAGTAACTGCCAACCGTAAAAGGCTGTTAAAATTTAGGAGAGTTAAATGGACTGAGAAGAAATTTAAAACTTTTCTTAATAATTTAAATCATGCAAGTCCCTCACAGGAGGAACGTACTGACTGTAACCAGAGGCATTGCTGCATCTATTCTGTCTTTGGCTGAAGGAAAAAAAAAAAAAAGTCCTAATATTTTTTAATATAGCCTCTAGGCAGAAGTTTATTCAAAAAACTCGGTAGGAAATAGTTGTTATTAAATTAGGATCATGTTGGTATCCTTGCCAAAACAACAGATCATTCGATAAGTCTCATTCTTGAGCTTTATGGCTAAAGTAAATCTTCATATAAAGTTATGTAAAATGTGCCCACATTATAGCCCTAATTTTCCTTCTCACTAAATTAAGCTCAGCTTCTAAATTTGATTAATATAAAAACGACATACTTCAATTGTTTATAGCCGAAGCTAAGTTCTTTAGCATGACTGCTTTCACCTTCTGTTTTCCCACTGATACAAACCAATACTATTTTCTAACAGCTTGCTCCTTCTTCTCTGCCCGTTTCTCCAAAGGTGTCGTGCAAACATGCTTTTCAGCAGATACTTCACCTCCTGTTCAACAGCCTGAATCACTGATAAGACCAAAGTGAAATTTTAGATCGTGGCCTCGGCAAAATATGGAATCTGCACAAAGCAAGTTCTGCCCTCTGTTCAAAAGCTAGCTCTTCAAAAAAAAATTAAAAGTCCATGAACACATCACGATGTTGAAACTGTTTAGTTTTGCCTTGCATAGCAAAAATGAGGAGAGACATTGGGTACAAGCTCCTGAACTCAAGTCAGTCATGCAAATACTAAGTAATGAGAAGGCACTAAGCTCATTCCTGTAAGATACTGCTTGTGTTTTCAGCAAAAGGCCCAAGTTTCTACTGAAGGCATAAGCGCATCAACTGAAAGCATCTAATTAAAATATCCTAGTTCAGGTTATCCAGCTCAAGGCTCTAAAACATGACTAACCTAAATCTTGGAAAAAAAATCCATTGGAGATCACCATGTATGCTGTTACACTTGGAAAGATTGTCAAACAGCACAACTATAGAGGCTGACTGGACTTGCAATAGCGCTAAATAAATAGCATGCACAGCTTCTCTCAGTTGTC
This sequence comes from Trogon surrucura, assembly GCA_020746105.1. NCBI lineage: Eukaryota > Metazoa > Chordata > Aves > Trogoniformes > Trogonidae > Trogon > Trogon surrucura. The sequence continues at coordinate 45,802,297 of CM036620.1, forward strand.
TTGAATAATTATGGTACAAGCCTTTAAACACGCTAAGTTTCTTCTAAATCTTATTTTGATATGAATATAGTCACTGGAATCTCACTGGGTAGCTGGGGATGGCTGCCTGCCTTTATGACTAAATTTTCCCTAGATCCCTTTATTTTGTTTGATGCTCGGGCTTCTATTTTGCACCATCCTCAGCCCAGAGTCTCCCCATGTTGTTAGTGTCGCTGTGGTTAGATTTTTACTCTGGAGTGGAATGATCTTCATCTATTTCAGCTGGGACAAGAGAGGGCCATTCACAAATAGACATACTTAAAACCTGAGTTCTGGATAAAGAGAGCGCTGTGTAGTAAAGAAGACAGACAGCAAAGCCTAGTTTCAAACAAATCATGCACCTCTTTAGTAATGACTGCCCAGCACTCCTGCTCATTTCCAATTTAGAAGATCAGAACATGTAAGCAGAAATTACTATATTTGTCATTCTAAACTATCGGGTATCTGTAATTTGTCTCATTTCTTAAGGCAGCAAAAGCCTGGCAAGATGACCAACCATCGTACTTGGTGAAAGGATGTGAGTGGAAGAAAATTATGTAAGAACCATTTTCTTTGAAAAGATAAAAGCAATTTTTACAAATGTGTAAAATCCTTGACTGATCAGCAGAAGCACAAAATCTATTAACTTTGCCTTTCATGAAGTTACTTTGTCAGCATTAGCCAGCTTCCTCATTTCGCCATTCTGAGCAAGTGAAGTGGTAGAGGAACTTGATGACTGTGGAGTATACCACTCATGTAATAACAAAGAGGAACATATTCAGGAGTTTATTCATTTTCCATTATGACTCTAAAACCAGTTCTACTGGCATCATCTGTAATTGCAAACAGTACATATCTAGCTCATTTTTCGATACTTTTTTAAACCTAAAATTTAGAAAAAGAGACATTTTAAGTATCTTTCAGATGGACACCTCTACTAGTAATTTGTTATTATTCTTAAGGAATAGTACTTTAGTGAGTATTTAATATAGTTCAGTAATAAATTACTACAAAACCCCACCCTAGGATCTGAAGAGAGTGAGATCAGCATGTCACTAATTTTGCATCATTGCAAAAAAACCCCATATTTCCTCAGATGATTAAACAGGAATGCTATTTCAAGACGTGTTAAGTAAGCACATGCTATTTGGTTTTGGAAAGCACACTTAAGAGTGGAAGGTGTTCAAATAAGCAACAAGACAGAGGCATAGAAGACAATGACTTCTAATGAAAAATAGAACAAAGCCTAGAAACAAGAGGACTGAAGTCAGTATGCCTCAGTAATGCGACAGTTCACTTCCAAGAGGAAAAGGACAATCTAAGTGAGAAGGACAATAATTAAAGTCCTTTGGAAGGAACACTGAAGGTTTAAATAAGACACTAGGGAGAAAACAAAACAAAAGAGAACTGTCCAACCATAATGAATATATTACTTTGGAAAGTAAAGATCTCCAGTGACGAAGATGCTGCAAGACAGGTTAGACAGTCATGTCAGCCTCAGTTTAATTATAACCAATCCTGCCCTTGGGCAGGGGAAATGGATTAGATCAGCAGGTCTTCAGCTGTGGGAAGGCACTGACATATACTTGGAGGCCCAGACAAAGCTCCAGGAGAATTTAATCTGATATTTCTCCTTCCTTCTACCTTTCCCCCTGAAAGTTCCCTCTGGAAATCATTTGAAGAACATAGTATTTACTTGCAGGCAGCAGGACAGGAGGTGAGAAGAGCCATGAGATCCACCCTACCTAAGGGCACATTTTGAGCACCACTAGCGGCCTGCTGAGCTCAGCGGACACTTGTTGCATGTTCCTTCCATTCCACTGGCGAAAGCAAGCTGAACTGTGTTGAAGGTTAATGCTACCATGACAGCACAAAGTCCATGGGGAAGACTGACCTTTTTCTTCCCAGAAAAATCCAGGTCCACAATTGAGGAACATTTAAAGGCTTAGGATGTGAGGAATGGTGCAGTTTCCCACAGTCATCAAGACTAGGATCAGGGAGAGGAAGCTTCTAATGATGCTTGGTATCAGGAATAGTGTTGTCAGCAGGAGTAGGGAGATGATAATTCCCCTGTACTCAGCTTTGGTGAGGCTTCACCTCAAGTAGTGTCCAGTTTTGGGCCCCTCACTACAAGAGGGACACTGAAGTGCTGAAGAGGGTACAGAGGTGGCTATCAAGCTGGTAAAGGATTTGGAGCATGTGTCGTATGAGGAACGGCTGAGAAGTCTGGGGCTGTTCAGCCTGGAGAAGAGGAGACTGAGGGGAGACCTCATCTCTCTCTACAACTACCTGAAAGGAGGTTGTAGCGAGGCAGGGGTTGGTCTGTTCTCCTTAGTGGCGAGTGATAGGGCAAGGGGAAATGGCCTTAAGTTGTGCCAGTGAAGGTTCAGGTTGGATATTAGGAAGAATTTCTTCACTGAAAGGGTTGTCAGCCATTGAAACAGCCTGCCCAGGGAGGTGGTTGAGTCGCCATCCCTGGAGGTGTTTAAGAGACGAGTAGATGTTGTGCTGAGGAACACGGTTTAGTGGTGTTGATAGGGCTAGGGCAAAGGTTGGACTCGATGATCTTGAAGGTCTCTTCCAACCAAAACTGTTCTATGATTCTATCATTGGTGATTCAGGCAATGGCTGCAGAACACAACTACACAGGGACAAGATTCTAGCCGTTGTACAGACGTACCACTTATTTGCTGTTTGTATATATGAAGGGCCTATCCCATTACAGTAGAAAGATAGGGCCTACAATAATAAATGTCAGTACTGTTTTAATAGATGACCTCCTAAATGGGTTTCCAGCTCTGCTTTTTACTTGTTGCATATATCATTAATTGATAACAAAATAATTATATTCCTCACACTCACAGAAAATGTGATAGATGTTCATGTATTTTAAGCAGCAAACCTAGGTACTATGCTTTGGTTTATACCTATTCAAGAAACACTGGAATAATGTTTCACAGTATTTTCTTTGATTTGGTGGAAGGGAATGGAAAAATTAGTACATGAATTTTTAGCAACCAGAGAACATGTTCAGTAACTAAATCTTATTGTGCTGATAATTTCTGAGTAGTTTTGTGCAAATATTCACCATCCAAACTCTTGGTTATTTTTATAAATACCACATCTAGCAGTCAGCTTTCAACATGAGAAATGCATTTAAGCTTACAAAAAACAAGACCTACCATTCCAGTTTCTAAATTTTACAGAATGATATAGTCAATTTTCTCTTCTTGAGTGTGGCTGGGAAGAATCAGATGGTGGCCAGCTTAGGCCAAGGCAGTAGTGTATAGAAAAAAATGGACATGCCAGTTTCAAGAAGACAGAGTTGGCACAAGGCTTGCGAACTGAACTCAGAGAGAGACGGTGCACGTGGTATGAAAACACTTGACCTGGGGAGCAAGAGAGTCACAGCCTCAAGAACTTCTCTGCCAGATTTATGTCAGCACTTTCTTATTTCATTTACATCTAATTTAAAATATGCCCTCTTCCCAATTTTAGCGTATTTATTTACATAAGTAGTTGAGTGGCACTGGTGTTGTTCAATGAACCTTAAAACCACATGGACCTCTAGGCAGAAATCCTTCAATATAGACATATAAATTATTGTATATGTACACATATGCATGTGTAATAACTTCTCCAGTTGTTCTGACTCTTAACCCAATGCAGTGAGAAAATCAAGTAAATCATGTCAAATAAATACAGGGCTGAGACTACCTACAGTAAATCAGATGGGAAACTGTTCATAGTAAAGCCAAACACAACCCACCAGTAATACTTCATATATGCAGATCACAGTAAATAGCAAAGATTATTAATAAACTTTGCAAACTTGTGAAAAAAGGGAATTCTGGTTGCAACACAATGAAACTGCAAAATTCTTACTACAAAGGAAAATTCGATATTTAGGAAGAAAAACTATAGAATTTCTGATAAGAAAACTAATCATCAGTGTAAATTAAGTGATCAAAAGGTGGACTTAATTGTGATTATGACCCCAGAATACTTACCTATTCGAGATCTTCCTGACGTCAGATCATAACGGAAACTATGGAGTGAAAACAAGATAGAAATAAGTGACCTAAAAAAAGGAATACAAATTACAACAAAATAGCTTCTCAGCATTCTAACAGTTGTTACGTAACAGTGTGGGTTGACCTTGGCTGGATGCGAGCTGGATGCTCTGCCACCTCCCCTCCTCAAAATATAATGCATTCTTGTGGATTGAGATAAGGACATGGAGATCAGTCAGCAATTACTGTCATGGTCAAACAGACTTGACTTAGGGTAATTAATGTACTACCAATCAAATCAGAAAAGGGTGATGAGAAATAAAACCGAATCTTAAAAGCACCTTCCCCCTACCCCTCTCTTCTTCCCAGGCTTAACTTTATTCCCTATTTCTCTACCTCCTTCCCTCAAGTGGCACAGCGGCATGGTGAATGGGCTTTGTGGTCAGTTCATCATACGTTGTCTCTGCTGCTCCTCCCTTCTCCAAGGGAGGACTCCTCACACTCTTCCCCTGCTCCAGCGTGGGGTCCCGCCTGTGAGCTAGAGTTCTTCATGACCTGCACCCCTGTGGATCCCTTCCATGGGGTGCAGTTGTTCAGACTGCTCTAGGGTGCGTCACTCACAGGGTCACAAGTCCTGCAAGCAAACCTGCTCCAGCATGGGCTCTTGTCTTCATAGGTCTACATGTCCTGCCAGGAGACTGCTCCTGCACAGGCTTCCTATGGGGCCACAGCCTCTTTTGGGCATCCAGCTGTTCTGGTGTGGGATCCTCCAAGGACTGCAGGTGAACATCCACTCCACCATTAACCCCCACGGGCCACAGTAGGACAGCCTACCTCACCATGGGCTTCCCCATGGGCTGCAGGGGAGTCACTGTTCTGGCACCTGGAGCACCTCCTTCCCCTCCTTCTTCACTGACCTTGGTGTCTGCAGAGTTGTTTCTTTCACATAACCTCACTCCTGTCTCCAGCTGCAATTGTGCAGTAGCTTGTTTTCCCATTCTTAAATATGTTATCACAGAGGTGTTATCATGGTCACTGATGGGCTTGGGTCTGGCCTTTGCCAGCGGCGGGTCTGTCTTGGAACCATCTGGCATTGGCTCTATCATACATGAGAGAGGCTTTTAGCAGCTTCTCACAGAAGTCACTTCTGTAGCTGCCCCACTACCAAAATGTTGCCACACAAACCCAACACATTAATATATCCATCAGTAAGCAGAACAACATTTTGATATTTGAGAGAAACTGTATAAACATGTTACATTAGGATCTTGTTTTTTACCTTTTCATCTCCAGTAAGCAAGTATTGACCAATGGCATTATGTTTTTCACTAGGAAATTCCCTTTTTTCTCCATTTCTTGGTTTACCTTCTTCTCCAATCTCCTTTCCTGTTTGCACCTTTCCCACGGGGTCCAAAGTTCTGAAAAAATATTAAATACTGACATTCGTCACCTGATACAACCTTTTGATTCACAGAATCACAGTTTCAGTTGGAAGAGACCTTCAAGATTACATTAATTGAAGGAAGGATGCACAATCTACCTAATAGGTGATCACTTAGAAGCTTTAAAAGGTTTCTGGAGAGCCGGCTTCCTTCTCATCTTTTTTATATTGTAAGCTGGTGGTGGTTGGCTGCATCTTAATTAACTAGTGTGAACAGCAATGGTAGATTCAAGATAAATTCCTTGCATTTACTCAGAAACCAAAATAGGCAGACTGCAGCTCCAGATTTTAAGAGATTAATGGAAAATAGTAAGGAAAACTGTCAGTATGCTTACCTTCCATTCATCCAGGACTGCCTTGCCAGTGGACAAAAAGTATAGCATACAGATGGAAAAAACTTTTGAAACCACTGGTTTAGACTGATTTCTAGAGACAGAGGAATGCTACTGAAATAGTATTTAAGTGAACATAGTCACAATTCCACCTTCCCACTTCTCAGGCAGCTAGGGTCACTAATTCTTGCAGCTGAAGGAATATAAGAACTGCACATCAGTCTGGTCTTCATCTCTTTGATCTCCCTGCTTCAAGACAAGGGCACTCTGGCTTTAAGAAAAGTTACAGTGACCTCATTTATTTATTCCAATAATTTGTATTTCAGTGCAAATTCATGGCCTGGACAATTGATGTTTTGACTCCAGCTCTGCAGTGCTACAGAAGTTCCCAGCTGTCGTTCCCTTGCTCATTCTCCTTCAGGGTGGAGTCTCCTGGTACGGGTCCCTGGTGGCCATTGACAGGAGATGGCCTGCCAGAATAGGTGGCTTAGGAGTTTTCTTTGTATTTCAGCTCAGCCAACCCTTCAAAAATCTGGTCTCTAAATTCCCAGCGACAAAAAGGTCCCTGGCACAACATCAGGATTCTTTGATATCACATGAACCACGTTCTGGGAAGAGCACCAAAAGATCTTATCCAAACATTTCCCACAGACCTCACAAACACTAAGGAAAACCAACTCAGTCCAACAGGCACAGGGAAGAACGAGTTGCATCTTTCTGCTCCAGTGAGGTCTTTATTACTGTTAGAGGGTTTTATCCCCAGAAAGTGACGTCTTTTGTCTTCCTCCATTTCTGGTAAAGGAAGCCTTAGCTCACAGTCTGAGTCCCACACTAGCTTTGAAACTAAGAAGCATAGCTGGCCTTAACCAGACTTAAAGTTCCCACTCAGATACACAATATATTGTAAAGAATTGCTTATTCTCAGATTTTAACTTTATTTAGAGACACTTCCTTGAGTACGTGATGGATTTTAAGAGAATGCCCTTTATGCTAATGACTATTGTGACTCAAGAAAATTAAAAAAAATTAAGATGGTTGATAGAACAATTATGCTATTTAAAAGTATTCAGCAGTTAGTTGCACGGAGCATGAACATATGATTTGCTCTATATGTAAAACTTTGTGGACGATGCAGTCAGTGCCAGAGACAAACTCTTACCTATTGTTAGAGAGGCCAAGCAGTAGCCCTCTCTTGAGAATCTTGTACCCTTTGCTTTGGCAAGGAACAATATAATGATCTGACTGTTTCTTCACATACTTCCTTTTCAAAAGTTCACAGAGTCTAGTAAAAATATAAAAAAAATCTGCCTTGCCTGCTCTGTGTGATTAATTATCTAAATAAATGCACTGTTTAATTAGGTTTTACAGAAATGTACAAAATATCCATGAGCATGCACCCCCCCAAACTTCCTTTCTGAATAAATTTGGATTTAATACTTGTAAAATGAGTGTCAGAGAATACAGAAGAGAGGCCAATACTTTGCCTGTAAAGAGAAAGATTTTTTTTCATCCCTCAGCAGCACAATTTCAATGCTTTCTACAAGTCCTTTTTCCATTCTGACAGCAGGGCATTTTGATTTTACTGTGTTCCACACTGTAACCACTTCAGCACTGAGATTCCTGCATACAACATACCTCCAAGATATAAAAACCCCAAAACACTCACTAATCTATGACCAGTCATTATTCTGCCTACAGAGCTGTACCTGTCACGTTTTAAAGTTTGCAGTGCGAATCAGGAATTCACTTTTGGAGTTCTGTGCTTTCATCATCAAAAAAAAAAATTCTTTGTTTTTTGGCTATAATTTGGCTGAGACACATTCTAAAATAGTCTCCACATAAAAATGTTGTGAGCATGAGTCCTTTGGCCAACTCTTTGTGTTTAACCGATTCCGGCATTGCTCAGCATTGTGTTCATTTATATTAGTTCTGAATCCAGCCCTTTGCAATGTGTCAACTACTTCAGAAACAGGCAAAACAATTCAGACACCAGCTACAGAAAATAGTATATTTTGTCTGTTCTTTTTGGCAGAACCACCTTTTCAAGATTTCAGTCATGTTTTCAAATGCAATATTCTGCCTGTCACATTGTTTTGTCTGCTACCTGCCCTAATCTGAAAGAAAGGGAATGCTTAAACATCAAATATCTGTATATTTTCAACTTGCCTGGGACAATTCTGCATGGTTACAATGTCTCAAATTCCATTTGTGTTTTTTCCCTTGTCCCTATTAACAGTCAAATACTGATCATTGATTTCTGCAGCCAAATTCCACACTTCAAGGCAGTTCTCCCTACCACAACACTCTAAACAAAGAAGTTCACGAAAAACACCTACATATTTAAGGTTAATTTTTTTTTTTTTTTTTTAAATAGCATTTGTAGCACAGGAATAGAATATTCTGCAGTTAACATATATGACTGTGGTTGGTTTACTGGGACTATTTTGCTTGAATGGTCCGCCTGAATTTTGCTGTCCATCTTTTTGATAAGTACCCAAAGGTCAGGTATACAAATGTCAGCACTGGTGATCACTTCACTTTCTAGGTGAAATACAGGGTGCTGATCACTATGTATAAAGCCTGATGTGATCTGGCTTACAGGGAATGTAGAAATTAGCAAACTTTTCTTTCTGCAACTGTCTTACCACAACAACTGTGTTCAGTAGGAGTGTTTCAGGCACCTTTTCCTGAGCTAACCTCCACAAGATTTAAAGACTTGGACATTTTTTAGAATAAGCCACTTTTTGATATGCCATTCAAATAGATGTTAAAGTCTTGTGTTATTTACAAGAAGATACAAAATGTATATTCAATTATAGATCTTTGGTAATAGTATTCAGTCTACTGATAAAGAGATAACAACAGAAGCTCAAATTCAGCACTGAAAATCTTGTCTTTGGTTTTTAGCATGTGGAGATTTTTAATATTAGAGAGTACACTTCAGTGATAAGAAGCAATCATAACCTTCGGAACTTAATTTAAATTCTCTTAAAGTTCCACAAAATTTGCATGAAATTTGGTTCAGATCTCTTGTATTCTCACAAGAATGAACACATTTGTTCACTGCTTAAGCCCATCTCCTTTGTCACATGATGGATTTCAGAACACTCAGATCACCTGATATTCATTTTTTTAACCATGTGGCACAGCGTTTTCCACTGGAGTCTTTTTACAGATGTTCATGTGAAACAGCAGGAAATTAAATCATGTACCATGGTAAAGTAGAAGAGATTACTGAAATAGAATATGGAATGACAATATTGGTTGTTTGAGATTTCCATTTACATAATCCTTTCAGAAATGAATCAATCTAAAGAAACAATTCTCGTTTATTTAACAAATGGCAAGAGAAATGAAACCGCTCACCTCCAAGACACACTGAGGATAACTTGGCCACGTGCCCATGATCTTCAGATTCCAGAGTATTATCTCAGCAGTATTAGTGTCTGGAGTATGGCTGAATGCCACGAGGTGATAGCCCAGATGATTAATGATGCAGGTGCAAATAAAGTCATTGCAGCAACCCTGAGGAGTGAGAGAGTAGGTAAAAGTGCTAACACTGTAAAGTTCTACTTGCATAATAGCCTCTGGCCCTGTAAGAAACAGCAGAGCTGTTCATAGAAGAGGGAAGCTTCTACTAAACCACAGGCTCTTTTAAAACAGCAATTGTTTAAAAATCTGTAACCTTATATGAAAAGAAAACGTGCTCTCTCAAGAAAATTTTTAGGGTCGAACTCACCTCAGCGTAAAGCAAGGACAGCTCTGCTGACCCTTCTGAAAATAATGGAGTAACACAGAATTTGCTCTTGGAGCAGCTGCCAGCTATGATAGGATGCAGGTACCAAAATCTGGAAGGTTTAATGGAGGCATGAGAGAGCTGAAACCTGCTTTCAGACAGAACACAGTTGGGTGAAAACATTAGCGGTAAAAGGCCAGATTTTTAGGAGGAATTAGGCACATGAAGTTGCTGGAAGGCGGCCAGCACGATTTAAAAAATTCCACAAGAATTTAAGACTCTTGAAAAGCTCATGGGCCACTCAAATATTTTTTAAAAATTGGGCACAACTTCCTTTTCTGGAGAAGTAGGAATACAGTCTCTAAACATTCATTACCTAAAGATCACATGGAGGTAGTCATTAGTTACAGCTCCTCCCTGAACAGTGTCCACAGAGTCTCGGCACATCGGTTTAACAAACACAACATTTTTTTGCTAGCACTGAACATTATGACTTCTTTTCTACTCCCATACAAAAGAGGAGTCAATTAAAACAGAGAAAACATACCTGTAGCCTTATTCTGTCACACTGCTACATAAAATCTGAAGACTAAGTGCACGTCCAAGGAAGACTGAATTGTTTCCAGATGTGTATGCACACCCCAGTGCAAGAGGTATATGACAACATCAGGTCTATACTGTCAGAATCAACTAGACGATCAAGGTACACAATAAACTCCAGATACTCTGATGCTGCCTGATTTGGACTTTTTCTACCAACTATGACATGACTGAGGCAAGGGGGATTGGAAGAGCAATCTGGCTGCTCTGGCAGTGACAGTTCAGCAACAAAAAACTATCAGATTGCCAAATATGCTAGTTAACTGCACATTTTGATGCTACAAAAGATTGACATGTACAGTAGTCAGGATTTTTATTCTGTTTTGATTTTGCTTCTTCTGGAAATATTTTGCCCCAATCTCTGCCTGCATTGAATCTGGGTGCAGCATACATCATAATTTGCTGTGCTCCCAATGTCATCACTGTCTGCAAATACAGCTTTAAAACCCTTCAGACTTACCAGTAATAAAATACAGTACAGAGTAAGAACATCAACATACACTTTGGATGACTCTCTTTATAATCTCTTTTATGTATGGCCTATTGCTTCCCTCCTCTTTCATTGATTTCCTTTCTATCACATTTTCTTAACTCCGTGCAGCTGTGTTTGCCTTTGCAAACTATTTCTGTCTCTGATACAGAATATTGCCAGTGCCATTTGAAAATCAAATTAATGTGAATGGCAGACACTAGACTTCCAAACCTCATCACTCAAATCCTGTCCAACGCACCACATAAGCAATTACGACTATCCTTTCCTACCATTATATGCTACAAAAGCAGACTCATCACCATTAGAAAACCTATCATTTTTTAACGTGACTACAATCTTTACACAGAGCAAAGATGGATAACAAACTCCCAGCTGATATGGGCGATAGGGCACCAGCTGAGAGGACACTCCCACACACCACACTTGCACAAATCTTGTTCTCAGAAACTCCAGTTTGACAATCTCAGCAAACGTTGCGTGAAGCTGCATGCTGCACTGGTATATTGAACCAGGAAAGAATGCCCATCAAAACATCTGTTTGGAAGAAATACTTCAGTAGCAGTTTTTTAGTGGAAAATACAGTAGGTTCTTAAAGGAATGAGGGAATTTATAGCTCCACAATGTACCCTTCCCATTAATCCCTTCTAACATCTGGATTATATCATGACAATGCATCAATTATAGATCAATGGAGTAAATATACAGAAATTATTAACAGGCTTGACTTTCACAAAAATATAATGATGGAAGGCTGGTATTCAGTTGAGTTATGAAGAGGAATTTTTTAATTCCAAATTCTGGCTGATGAAAAATACTTCCTACTACTCTATAAACACAAAAAATATGATCTTTCACTGAATTCCTTGATACAAGTAAGGAGTAATCCCTGTGTTTAGGAGTATCTGCTGAAATGTGTATTTCATGCAGCAACTGGCATGAGTCCATCAAATTGAAACACTGAAATAATAAAAAAAGTGTGGGTTTAAACACAGAACTTTTTCTAACTATTTCCTAAGCCTGCAGCTGACATGCTTTTCCCTTCCCTGACCTCAGATTAAATTATGAGGCAATAAAATTCTGAGGGGAAGGGAAGTCAAATATGAAAACAGAGAATATGAAAATATCACTCCTGCATAAAGCAAGGGAGAGAAATAAACCCAAACAAGAGACAGAACTGAAACAGAGATTGAAATGACAGCAGGAATGAAGTGCAGAGATGGAAGAACCAAGGTGTCAAAAATAGTTAGGAAGAACGTAAAAAGTAATCCAAGAAAATTGAAAAAGAGAAGTGAAGGGTCATTTTGTAGCTAGTTAACTGCATTTGAAAGAAATTATAACGTGTCTCCTCTTCCAAAAGAGTTGTAACATATTCTCCCTTTCTATTTTCCATAATTAAGAAAATCCAACAGTACATTCAAAATGTCATGCAGCACTGTAATTTATCCAACATCCACTGCTGAGGGGGAACAATTGTAAATTTGCGCAATTTAAGGTTTGTTTCGGTTTTCAAGTTTATGAGTCTCCTGACAGTATTTTTGAAATTTTCGCATCTCTCTTTTTATTTACTACATTTGACAGATTAATTCCCTATAAAAACTCTGACAACACATGCCATTATTTAACTAAATTGCCAGAAAAATAAATACAGAAATAAATCCTCCTCTCTGAAATGCTGAAATACAGATAATGAGCCCTTCTTAAGTTAGATAGGATCCAGACATTTAAAAAACATCTATTAAAACCCCATGCTCCTGTATATAAGGAAACTTCTAACTGAGGAAGGCCATAAAGTGTAGTTCCTTAGACAGCGATTTGATATAAAATGTCTTGTACCTTCCTTTGAAGGTCATGAAAATTCTATCAAGGAACAGAAACCTGAGCTAAAATTTAGGTTATTTTATGTGAATGTTACCATTTTTGTATAACAAGATTCTGAATTGGAAAAAAAAAAACAACATAGGCAGTCAAATAGGCTACCTATTTCCTCACAGCTGATGGTATAGAGCAAATCTGCCTATTATTTAGGGAAGTTTCAACATCTCCCATCAGTCATAATTCCTATGACAAATAGACTAATGCTTTTGCAGAAGTCAAAGGATGCCACAGCACTGAAAATTACAAATGACTCAAGCAAGTAGAAAGCAGCTTAGAGGCAATAAGGACAAGCTTTGTCTATGATTGCTCAACTATAATTAACTGTGCAAGCTTTCCTGCCTTTTGTAGTACAAAGAAGTCAGCTCCACCTATTCCTAAAGACTGTTTATGTTCATATGGTCAGCTATAACTCAGAAATGGTGTAAGAAGCTGCTCCTTACCACCTTTCAGCTGTTAATCTCCACGTCTCAACATCTACTTATTTCTCTGTGGATGACTTACTCCAAGTGCAGATGGAAACATGTGGGAAGGGAGCTCACTTGTCCAGAAGGACCAGCACTCCTCCTGTCCTTTGAGTCAATGGATGACTCTGAATAAAAGTTGATCTTATGATTTAACTAACAGAAAGAAAAACAAGAACAATAAAACCCTTCTCACATCAGCCAATCGCTTACCATAGGAAAAACAAAAAACCAGTCAAGGAGTTTCCTGCTCATTGCCCGTATCAACGTCCATTGGCACACACAAGGGAAGGAGATGTATGTGTTAATCCCTCATATTTATTGATAAATAAACATTCACCATAGCATTAAGACTGAATTTTAAACAGTTTTAGAGGCCTGGGTTTTTTATATGTAATAATGAAAACATAGCTTGATATAACTTAAAAATGGCTTGAATTTTAACAAGCTTCTATCAATATATGTTTAAGAAACCACGGCAGTTCAGGATAAAAAATTGGCCAAGTAAAAATATCAGAATATTCTTGGGATAAATTGAAATATATCAAAATACTGTGATGTTTAAGGAAAAATGAAGATATGTAAGTTTGGAAAACATTAAACATTTAGCTCCAAAATTATCAATCAAAATAAACACTTTAGGCACTTTACACGTACTTCTGTGCTGAACAAAATCAAAACACATAATATACATGAACTACACCACCTATGCTTCTTCAGCCAACTTATTTCTTGATAAAAAAAAGTCACTTTAATATATAGCAGAAATATCCTCCAGCCTGTTTGTAGTCAGGAATTTTGAGAGACTTCCTTCTAGAGATACAGATGACCTATTCATTCTTGCCTCTACCCGGCTTAATTTTCTCGGCAATAATTAGTTTACTCTCAAAATTATTTCTCATTTGCACAATTTTGGTGTCCTTATTCATGTTACAAAGAACAGCATATGTAACTCTGAAGAACAATGAGATGTACATCACAAGGCTTTGCTTTGCTTGCTTTGACACTGAAGCAATGGTTCCCAAAACTTAGCAAAGGGTGGTGCACTGATTTCCTACCTAGTCCCCATCTGCTCCCAAGCTAACTTGAGGACAGGTGCCCAAATCCAAAGCCCCGTGAAGGCTAGGAGAGGACTTCCACCAAGGAAGCCCCTGGGAATTGAAGGGCCAACTCAAGTTGTGCCAGGGGAGGTTTAAATTGGATATTAGCAAAAGTTTCTTCAGTAAAAGGGTCATCAAGCACTGGAACAGGCTGCCCAGGGAAGTGCTTGAGTCACCCCTGGAGGTATTGAAAAAATGGGGAGGTGTGACACTTAGGGACGTGGTTTAGTGGTGGACTTGGCATTGCTAGGTTTACGGTTGGACTAGATGATCTTACTGGATTTTTTTCCAACCTAAAATGATTGCACGATTCTATGAAAATCCGACAGGTTTTGGCTTCAGCTCCCTCTGGTGGGTAATGAACACTCCAAAGAACAGCAACTACCGGTCAAGGCAGCCACCACGAAATTTAAACAACATACAAGTTGCTATATTTTTCTTAAAATATACAGAAACACACCAGTTGGATAATGATTGTAACTGAGAACAGAGCTTTAAGCTGTAACTTGACACACTCATCCTGAAAAGAGGAAGATGTGAGGACCCTGCCAGAACTGAACTCTCCTCAAATTAAGAGAAGAAAAAAGATGGGGGGTTTGGTCCAGGCAGACATCTATTTTCAGCACCTAATGTTGATTAAAATAAAATAAGGAACTGGATAAACACTATTCTTTCTGACAAGAACATTTGCTTGGATTTCTGTTCCGGACTGATACTTTGAGGCCTAAACTTTGGTGTCATTTCTAAAAAATGTTTTGTTTGCAGGATTCAGAAAACAGTAATTATTTTACAAATCTCACACCTCAATGTTTTTATATTTCTTGCAAGGAGTATAGTTCCAGGAGAAAATAAACATATGCTTTTAAATCTGTGATATCTTACCTACAAATCATCCACATCCACACATTTACCCACTGAAACAACTGAAAATTAAAGCATATTTTATAATTTATATTCTTGGGCACCGATCTAAGTGTCTCCACAAGAAATATGTGCACACTGTATTGCACTATCCCAAATACATGGGTTATGGTAATGGCAATTTGTGATAGTTATTATATTAAAAGCAGCACAAATAATCTCTGCACTACAAAGCAGTACTGAAATTTTGGTTACCTCAGCAAAATGCACGGAAATTTAGCAAGCGTCAGCAATCTGATAGCAGATGTTTAGGATTAATTGTGCTTATCTGTTCTCACCAGTGGTACCAATACATCAAATTATAACTCTTTCATCCCTGTGTTAAATATTTTTTTTAGCAGCTTACTTGTGGATCTGAAACAGTTGTTTTGTTGGAAAAAACTAATCAAGTGTGAGAAAATTTGGGGTCAGAATGGTCACATGAGTTCATGTTCTTCAGTGGACCAAGACTATACTGTTCAGGCATAGGACCAACTTAAGCAGCTGTATAGTCAATGCATTAAATCGCTTAGGAGTTACATCATATTTAAAGCCAACTCAGTGGATGAAAAACTGGACATGAGCTGGCAACAAGGCCAACCGTATCCTGGGCTGCATCAAGAGAAGCGTGGCCAGCAGGTCGAGGGAGGTGGTGCTGCCCCTCTGGTCTGCCCTTGTGAGACCCCACCTGAAGTACTGTGTTCAGCTCTGGAGACCCCAGCACAAGAAAGACGTGGACCTGTTGGGGCAGTTCCAGAAGAGGGCCACAAAAATGATCAAAGGGACACAACACCTCTCCTATGAGAACAGGCCGAAAGAGTTGGGGTTGTCAGCCTAGAGAAGACAAGGCTCTGTGGAGACCTTATAGTGACATTTCTGCACCTAAAGGGGGCTTAAAAGAAAGATGGGGATAAACTTTTTTTAACTGTTGTGACAGGACAAGGGGTAACAGTTTTAAACTAAGAGAGGGTAGATTTAGACTAGGTATAAAGATTATTTTTTTTTAGAATGAAGGTATATATTTGAGATGAGATACATTTGAGAGCGGGAAGACGTTTTGTCTTTCCTTAAAACATTGAGACAAGCTGGGATAAGAGCAGGTTAATGGTGGCAGTATGCTGAGGTGGCACAGAAAATATCTGGTTTTCAAATTCCAAGTTCCAGACCATGTGGTATGGTCAGATTTTATATCAATAAATCATTCTCCTACATTAGACCGGCTACGCCTCTGGAGGATCTTTCTTTTCTCCTGTATCACTGAAAACAGTGCCCCTTCTCATGCCTGTGGGGAGGGCTCCCTTAATAAACTGGTGGGGTATTAATAAGATGAATCACACATATACTTTGGAACCTACTTTGCAGGGGAAAAAAATAGGGTAGGAAAAAAAAAGCAAACAGCTACTCTCACAAGGAAAAATCTCATCAGTTTTTACAGACAGGTGAGACATTCCAAGTTTTCTCCACCACACCATGTGCTACATACTTTGGGCTGCTGAACATAAAATAAATGGCAGTTTGCTGTTGAACTCACAGAACATGACTCTGCTGAACATGTACCAGAATTTCCTCATCCCTGCTGTAAATGCTTCCTTTTGCCTCCTGACATGTAGCATTTCTGTGGAAAAATTTGGAACAGATCATTCTAGGTAAACAGAAAGAGAGAAAGCCTTCCCTAAAAATATTTTCCCTTTTCCTTTATTCATGAAACTACCAGCGGTCTTACAAGTAAACAAATGACTCTCCCCGACTCCTAAGCAGCAAACCCAAATACTATTTCATAATGACATTGGAAGTACACATGAAAATTACCTAATATGCAAACTATGTTCTTAGACCAGCTGCCCTATCTACAAATTCTTCATATAAATTGCAGACATGCCCTTCATAAGTACAAAATAGGCCATTACCTTCAGCTGCCCCACTTAATTCTAAGCACATTAAAGACAGCGGTCAAAGTCTCTAACATGACATTTAGTGTGCAACCTAATAGATTTGAATAGTTGCAAACAACAAAAAAATATTCTTACATGTTCATAATTAGTATCACATGGAGACAAAGTAATATAATAATTAACAGGAAAAGCAAAATTTAGTTTAAGGGTTTACTTTTTCCCAAATCTACCAAGTTGCTTTTCTTACTATTCTTCAATTTTTCTATTAATAAAACGAAAATATGTTGTAAACACCACCCTCACATGGTGAGCAGTGTGCTGTCTGTCAGCTGATTAGAAAGATCTCACTTCATACCAGCTAAACAGCCCATGGTTTTGTTAGTCTCAAGACCATTTTCAGACTCTAATTTAAAGACAAAGGGACTTTTTCACTGTAACTTTTCAGAGTACTTAAAATACAGCCTTTTGTCTGCAGCTCCTACATCTTCAAATAAAAATTTCCAGATTTTCTCCTGTGTATAGATTTCTCTTGGTGACATTCTTTCCTTCCTTTAATGGTTTATCATTAACACCTTCAAATATATTCTATCATCTTTTAAAATACCTTAGAGAAGTTTTGACGTGCGGCGAAACAACACGTCCTTCTCAACTGTATTATTCTGAAGAGCAATCAACCATGTTCTTAAGGCTCCAGATCTCACGCTGCTCCTCCCTCCTTCTTTTGCTTCTTCAACACTTCTGCTGTCTTGTCTCCCTCAACAGATATCCAAAGAAGTTCAGTGCTTGCTTTTCATGTTTAGCACGTGTCTATGTTACACGAGTATGTTTCTTCCACATTTCCTGATCCTGCAACTCACTGACCAGCCCTGCCTCCTTTGAGTTCGTTGATACAGCATCTGTCAGAGTAGGGCTTGGGTCTGTGAACCAAAGATGACTGTGATGATCACAAAGAGATTCTGCCCAATCCTTACCAGTCAGCAGTTGTAGCAGAGGCCTCAAATCTATACACTTAAAATAGGAGAAAATAAATCCAGTGGGAGAGATATTGTAGCATTCTATTATACGCAATGTGACACAGGTTACCTTAATTAGTTTAGGTGTGGGGCATCAGTACCTGTCAGTAGTTTATATTATTTTTTTTACTTCCTTCCCCACCCAACATACCTTGCTATACAAAAGCTAAGAAGGAAACACACAGTGATGCCGAGTATCACTTTTTGCCCATGCTGGGAAGAAAACCAGGGGAGGGATATTATCTGTAGGTATGCACTGTAAAAAGAGTTACAGAACTCTCACTGTGCCATGAAATTAAGAAAGACAAGGTAACTGCTGCTGAACTTATCTGCACATAGCTATACCAGCTAATATGTTAATGTATCTGCTTGCATCCAGAGCATTTTAAACATCACAAGAAGCAAGTTAACAAAGAAAGGAATATACAAAACCAGACGATTCACATTCGTATAAGCTACTACAACTGTCCTGTAGTACTTCACGTTTTTAATTCTTTCAGACTGATTGGACTGCCTGCTAACCAAGCCCAGATAGCCTTTGTCGATAGCATGCATGTGCACTTCTTTCCTCCCAGAGAAGTAAGCAGTGTATCTCTTCTCCTTCCATCAAATGAAAAGGAATTAAACTAGAACTCATTAAGAATATGTTAGAATCTATAAGCATTTAAGTGTCACAGACCCACTGCATGGAGACAGAGTCTGAAATAGGCACTAAAGCCACTCAGGTTCAATCAGTTTTATTAAAGCAAATTCATCTGCCTCTATACCTGGTCATCTTGATTCAAATGTCCAATTTGTTCCACGGACAGTTCTGGTACTTTATTTATTTCTACAAAGTAAAAACTTTCTTCTCTTTTCAGATTTAAGAGCATACTAAAACTCAGGTTTTTGTAGTGCTTTCCAACTAACAGCAACACTCAGAAGCAAAGCATCTGCTTGGACACTACCCGGAGGAAAAAAACACTACAAACAAAACCCAAAAACCGTGTAGTCACAGAAAGAAGATCTTCCTATGCATTTTTTCTTTCATATATACATCATATAGACAGCTTTGGTTTTGGCATATCCTTACTTCTGAGTAATATTGATTTCTTTCCTTTGAGTGGATTTGTAACTTTAGTACTATTTTAATCTATGAAATAAATTTCTATACTACATTCTGTATCATGTAAAGACATATGGCATGACGGCAAAAAAAAAAATCATAATCCTGCTGTATGGCAGTTAACTAAAACGTGGTAATAATCGAGTGCTGATCTTCCGAGAAAAATATAAATCTGATAATGCTGTGCAAATTTGTTAGCCATCTATAGAGGCTATGTACTTTTTGTTAATGGGTGATTACATTTTGCCTCTACTATTACAAAATGTCCCTCTTTGCGGCCAATTGAACCATAGCTTTCCCTATAAATAGAGATAAATGGTTCCCTATAGTGGAGTCAGCAGGTCTTTAGAAGTAATGCTTCCTTCACGGTTGTTTTTCCTGCAGGAAATCATGAAATGCATTACTGACAGAGACACTTAGCGATTTAAAGTAAGATCCTGAAGAGTGACTCCATACAAGAGGATGTTTATTGTCTCTCAGCAACACTGTGACAGATAATTGAGAAGGAAATGATTATCTTTTCTTGAACGGTATCTTTCAAACTCATCCTAGACTGACTTTTCCCTTTCACTGATTATTACCAATAATAAAGATACTGCAGGAGGAATTATACCTTCAGAGACACCCACACAACCCCATTCCTCTCCACTAAGGCTGTGCAGTTATAGTTTGGATGCCTCTCTCACTGCTGTGACTTTATCCCACCTCACAACTTAAGCAACTTGCAGTAGGCAATCACAGTAAATTCTCAGATTTCTGCTGTACTGTATACATGAATAAAACACATAGTACTGTAGGAACCACAAGCATGAAGGAGAGAGAAGAGAAACAATTAATTCTATCACCCACATAAAATACTCTAACACGATTTTTCAGTGCCTAGTCAATGTATTTTGCCTTCAATTATTTCTGAGAGTACCTCACACTACAGATGTTGCTTCCACAGGCTCAGAGAGTGACAGGAAGCATAATAGTGAGACAAACAGAAATTCTTCTCACAACCACAGAGCAGCCCCACTCTGAGATGAAGCCAAGTCCCTGTTGGTGAAAGAATAGGTGACAGGGACAGAAAGAAAATCTACAATCCTCCTGTATTTTACTGCAGCCCAACACCATGCCAAAACTTACAGCTCTGCAACCACAAGCTTAGCTTTTGTTTTGTTCCACTGTCCTACAGAAATGAAGATTTATTCCCTATGTTCTTCCAGTTTTGTGTATGAGGATGTTTTTCCCCCTCCTCTTCCTCCTCTAATCCACCCAGAATTCTCACACTTTTGGTATTTTCTCAGTGGAATGAACCTTTCCTCCCCGCTTCATTCTGCTGTTAACTACAAGTGCACAGGGTGCTGTATTACAAGCCACGGAACATAGCTGAAGGAAACACTTTCTCCGAAGGGGAATTATTTCTGGTTCAGATCAGTCCAATGATTTTCCCAGCACACAGTTCACAGTATAGCCCAAACCATTTGTATTGCCTCACATGAAAGGAGTACAGTTGCCCTACATTTGCATTTCCACCAAAGGTCCTATACGGCTTCTTTCCTTACTGTTCTTTTACTCACCAAAATCTAATTGCTCATCAGTTGCTTTATCTATCCACCCCCTGTACAACCAGTAGAATCAGTAGCAGCCTTACTGCAGACACACTTTTTTTTTGTTTGTTTTTTTGTGTTCTTCAAATACCTGTATCAACAACAGAAATAGCTGGACAGATTTTTTGAGAAGAAAACACTCTTTCAGAGATACCAAATCATTTTATAGCTAAAACTGTCTACATCCAACCCTAACAACTCATGTAAGTTGAAGCTAGAAAGTGCACTGCCTGGTGATGTGCTCTGGGGCATCATAAAGACAAGAGGGGGAAAAAATAGGGGTGGAGGGGAGGAATAATGAAGAGAGAGACTCCTCACCTCCTTAACAGCAAGAAAACAAACCACAAAAAGATAATCTGCTGAGAAAAGTTTGGGGAAAAATAAAAAGCATAGCTTAAAATTCACTACTTTCAAAGGTATTAGGAATAGTAATCAATTCAAATATGTACTAAAAGACTGAAAACCAAATATATTTCAAGTTAAATTTCAGCTAAAAAACTAATCTTCATTTAAGCATTGGTATTGGCATTGCAATTTTCTGCACCAAATATGTGCCGAGGAAAGATTCTCAGACACAAATTTGAAAAAGGGAAAAAAGTATGCCGTGCTTGACCAGAGAAGATTTCTAAGTGGTTACTCCAGTAACACCATAGATAAAACTGTGTTTTTTTTAAAAAGACCTTTCAACTAGTGCTTCAGTAAGGCAGTTACTATCCCTGCATTACGGAAAATTTCATAAACCAACAAATTTCTCTTTAATTATTCTGTATTTTGGACACTAGCTACTTTTACTTTACTGTTACTAGTATTGACACTTGTCTCCTCCATCCAACCAAAGCTCTACTGCAACCCCCATGAATTTAAGCAGGTGGTATAGCCCTACAAGCAAAGAGACTCTTGCCCTACTGAAACAAAGGGTAAAACACTATTTTCCACTGCCAGTGGGTTTTTATTTAAAAAAAGGCGGTGCTGTAGTTTTCAAGTGTTGAGAATTCCCTCGGTAGTCATGATCTCTATTTACAGTTGTGCCTTTCTTGGTAAGAATTATTACATTTTTCCTCCCCTCAGTTGTCAGTGCTCAGGCCTCTCCATAGTATCAAGTACTTAAATTCTCGAAATGACCCTGTTCCAACCATAAGGTCATAGGAGAAAATTGCTTCATGGCAAAAATTACCTTTCAAAATTTACACAGAAGCGAAGAACCAATACAAAAATTCCAAATGCAAAATACTTCCCTTCCAAACAAACACATTTACTAACAAGAACCAAAGGAGATCGCTTGGCTATCTTCACAAGAGTGTGTGATTTATAGGCAGATGAGGAGCTGTAGAGGAATTTCTTGTGGAGCAGAGGTGCGGTATAACTTTAAAAGTGTGGACAACCCAGCGTAGGCCTAAACAGAGGCTCTGTCCTTGAAACTGCCTTGGAACACAGGGAGGAGGAGGTTTTATCTGTTTTGTGAGAGCTTTGCGAGATGCTTGGCGGGAGGTGCTGGCCCCGGGGGGAGAAGGGGGGGCGAGAGCCGCTTGCATAGTGGAATGGCACTACCCAATAAAACGCTGGCGCGTGTGAACCTGTAACTGACCAACTCTGTTAAGGGGCAGGCACGGGGACACTGCTGAACTGTATATATTGAGCTGTCTGGAGCAATAAAGAGAGGACGATCTGTAGCCATATTGGTGTGATGATCGTTAACTTGGCCGGCTCTCCGAAGGGACCCTCTTCATCTGGCGCCTGAACAGGGACCCTCTATGGACGCTTAAATGCGGATTGCTTAAATGCGGGAAGACTCCGAAGCATCGGACGTGAGCCGATTTGGGAGCCGGAGAGCTGGAGGCAGGAGAGTTCCGAGTGTGACCAAAAGGGCACCGGAGACCAGAGCTTGAGCGGCCGATCAAGCCCCTGCCAAGGTAAGACCGCGATGGAAACGGACGCGGCAACTCGCCTCCTTAGTATACTCTCTAAGAGAGGAGAAAAAGTAAAGGAGCGAGACGTATTAGCCCCATGGGCTCGGAAACGGGAGAAAATGAACGACCCGCCATTAATCTTTAGTTCCACGGAATGGCGTGAAGTAGGAGACTTTTTGTGGGACTGTACTTTAGAGGGAGGAACAGAAGGAAAGGAAGTGAAAGAACTAGGAACGGTTTGGAAAACCGTAATACGCACTCTAGAAATCATGCAAGCAGAAAAGAAAGTTGCTGTGGCAGCGATCGAAGCGTTGGGGGGAGGGCAGGAAAGGAAAAAGGCAAAGGAAGAAACTCCCTGCTCGTCCCGACTGGGTGGAAGAAAAAGAAAAAAAAAAAAAAAAAAAAAGGAGAAACTGCACTGCGTTGCAGAATTAAGACTTTCGTCCTTGAGCTGAGCTCTTTTCTAAACAAGTCCATAACTCTTGCTTGCTAATTATGAAAAGAGACCCTGACCAGCCAGGTACAGCTCATGTTGAGAGCTTGTCCGTGAGAATGAACAGATAAGACACTTCTTGTACACCAGATGTGCATGGGAGTGAACGGGAGAGTATGATCAAAACAGACCTGGGAAATTCTGCTCTCCCTGTGTGATAACAGCGTGATCGAAGTAATACTTCAGCTAATAAGAAAAAAAAAAAAAAAAAGAAAAAAAAAAAGAAAAAAAAAAGGGGAAAAAAAAAAAAAAGAGAGAGGGGGAAGAAGGAAGATCAGGATGAACCCCTGAAAGAGATCCTGAACAAACTCGCTGAATTATCAACTGGACAGCGAGAAATAGAAGAAACCCTTAAACCAGTTCAGCTCCCCCACTACCATCAGCTCCCTCACTCAAGCTTGATTTTCAAGCTTGAACCATAAAGGATCCTTTGCAACAGCGATGGAGCGGTGTCATCAGAGACGCTATAACAGAGGGAGTTTGGGAAGCAGCCAGTTCGATTGCGTGTCCTGTTATTATTAATAACGGACAAGGGACCTGGGAACCGCATGATCCTGCATGATGCGGCTGTGCAGCATCCTGTCACTTCAGCAGTGCAGCAGCAACACGACTGTGCACTGGGACTGCCTGTTGAACCCCTTGTTTCGCCCAGTGACGTGATGGGACCCTGAGGTACTGATTACCAACGACGATATGGATTGGACTGGCAGAAGATGCTTACGGCTGATGGCAGAGCAATTATGGGAAAATGTGACTGTTCTCAATGTTACCTGTTGTATTAATATGTATCCTCTTTGTGTGACTAACAATGAAGCTTATATTGGTTGTGTAATCAAAGCCACATAGTAGGTGTTAAGGTTTATGTACTAACCAGCAGAGTGATCTTTCTTTAGCTAAAAGCAAGGCAGGGAAACCAGCTGCCTTTTGCTTTGTTAGAAGTGTGTGATTAAGGATCAAAGTATGATTTAGGGTGATGGGTGTGAGAACTTCGACAGGATGAATTAAGAGTTTAGTTAAGGCATTTTTGGTTATTGCAGTTTTAATTGTTATAGGCTTAGTTATGTTTAGTTGTTTGATAAATATAATCAAGAAAATGATAAGCAAGCTAGCGGATGAAGCCTGGGTTGTCCAAAAAGAAAAAGGGGGATATGTAGAGGAATTTCTTGTGGAGCAGAGGTGCGGTATAACTTTAAAAGTGTGGACAACCCAGCGTAGGCCTAAACAGAGGCTCTGTCCTTGAAACTGCCTTGGAACACAGGGAGGAGGAGGTTTTATCTGTTTTGTGAGAGCTTTGCGAGATGCTTGGCGGGAGGTGCTGGCCCCGGGGGGAGAAGGGGGGGCGAGAGCCGCTTGCATAGTGGAATGGCACTACCCAATAAAACGCTGGCGCGTGTGAACCTGTAACTGACCAACTCTGTTAAGGGGCAGGCACGGGGACACTGCTGAACTGTATATATTGAGCTGTCTGGAGCAATAAAGAGAGGACGATCTGTAGCCATATTGGTGTGATGATCGTTAACTTGGCCGGCTCTCCGAAGGGACCCTCTTCAAGGAGCTGAAAAAATCAGGCATTTCACAAGGTTAACAAGTTTGTCTTACACACAGTAACACTATAAAAGCAAGAGATGTGGTTCTTATTTGTCCTTCCCCCTGCCTTCCCAACTATCTATTCAGATAAATTGTCATGGCAACTTGCTTTAGACACCAAGGATACTAGCAAAGACAAGTCAATTCCCCATTGAGAACTTGTGAGCAGGAA
Organism: Trogon surrucura; assembly: GCA_020746105.1. NCBI lineage: Eukaryota > Metazoa > Chordata > Aves > Trogoniformes > Trogonidae > Trogon > Trogon surrucura. Next base: position 45,827,027 of record CM036620.1, read on the forward strand.
AAAATCCTGCCCATTTTGATGCCAGCAGAGACTAAAGCGAAATGCCCTTCCCTGTTACAGGCTCACAGTGTTCTACCAGAGCAACTTCGCCCCACAGCTACTCCTCACCAGACACTCTGGCTCAGATTGCAGCCGTGAGCCGCCAGTTTATATCAAAAGCAAGACTGCAGCATTTGGAAAAAAAACCCTCCTTTGTGTACTTCACCAAGTTTTACTGAGCACAAGTTGAGTGCAAAAACAAATCATGACTTTCTGAAATTAAGAATTCTTTAGAAAAAGTATTTTCTTTATTGAGGAAGCCCATACATTTACTGGCTGCAACTCAAGTGGTTCAGTAAAAACTAGAGCTTCTTGTTGGACAGCAGCAGTACAGATCACTATTTCTTTCAGATCTCTTCACAGTCTCTTCAGAAGAGTGAAAACCACAGAACAAATTAATTTTTTTCCCCTCCACCTGCAGTCACATTTCATGCAAATTTTTTTCCTTCATATATACACATATATAAAAAGTATATATATAGGTATAAAGACAAGCAGCAATTTTGCAATATAGTGTATCCTCCTTTGGTCAAGCAGAGAATTCAAGAAAACTACATTAACGCATGTTCCACTTAAGCTCTCTTGACACCGAGAGTAACACAAACGCTTCCACTTCCATCAGCTGAAACCCTGATGTGACAGTCGGGTAAACTATCCTCTGTGGGCTACAACGGCTCTCAGCACCACCGACACCCTCATCCCCAAAAGCTGTACCTGGGGTGTGCAGTGGAGTGCGTTCTTCCAAACACAACACGGGACGTCCTGTGTGGACTGAACATAACGCGAGTTCTCCTACGGCTCTCGGTGGAATGACTGACCCTCCTATTAACAACAAACACAGCTACCACGGAGAACGTGGAAACATATATCAAAAGAGGGAACATACGATTCTTCCACCCATTTTTAAGAACACTTTCTTGGTAATAGAAAATCCTTTGCAAATTCAAATTCGGCCCTAGAAGTGCAGTAGGTAATGCACAATTAAAAAAGAATAAACATACACCACAGCAGATAAATAGGCATTTATTAAAGTTCATCTCAAAACAAACAAAAATAATAAAGGACATTAAGGCATCTTGCATTCAGTAATTGCTCATACAGTAAAGATGACTTCTCTTACTGATACGAGAGCAGGTTAGGGGAAAAAAAAGAGTTCTCCCACCATATTTTACTGACTTCTTCCCTCTGTCCTACCACTCAGTCAGCAAACACTTCCAAGGAAGGCCCATTTCTCCAATCTAAGAGCTACAAAATCCCAATGCTTGTTGAAGCACGTGCAAGAAAGCACTTCTCCCTCCCCTTGGATATCCAACCTTCTGTAAAGATGCACACTGGAGAAAGACTAACGGATACTGCTGGAGAATAAAGAAGACATACTCCTGCTGTAACCACTCATTTTTGAGCAGACTAGAATATTTGGCCTTGCTTTCGCTAGTATTTGCTATTTCAGCCAGTAACTAATGAAAACAGGACCACAAGCTCTAGTCTGTATTGCAATGTACCAGTATTTATGTTTTCCTTCTCATTCATATTAGATAAACAAATGACAAAGGTCTTGTTTCCATGGAATAATTTATTTTGATGAATTATGCTGTCAAGTGATCAATCACTGTTATAGTGCTTTTTTCTTCAATTGGAATAATAACATCAGGAAATGTTTACAGTATCATTGGGTTCACTATAACAGGATTTTACTACAGAATAAAATATAAATTAATAAACACTGCATGTAGCACTATTCACTTCACCACATTGGCTCTTTATATCCTTTGTCACATTCTAACCTTCATTTAAGGCAAGTTTGTTTGTTTGTTTTTCCAGAGAAGACCACAGAGTCTCTAGATAAACTTGTGTGACCAGGTTTGCGAGTTAGGCAACTGAGCTTTATAAAATGTTCACTTCAACAAATATGAAAGTTATTAAGAGAAAGATGGTGACCCAAAATTGCACTGTATTAAAAGGTGGAGTTTCCTTGTACCAAAGTCCTTTATTCATCATCTTTAGAACCAGTTTTGCTTAACTATAAAAGAGACACAAAAAGAAAGTATTCAAAGTTTAGACTGCCATTCCATTTATTAGCAAACAAGAACAACATTATCTCCATCTTACATAGGACACATGTATATTTAATTAATAATACAAACTGAATACGCTACTTCACCAAGAGACTGAAAAGCATCAAAAATTATTTCTTGAGCTTAAACACTAAATAATGAGCTTATTTCCTGAATGTGACAGTTGATTTGAAAAAAACCACCACTACAAAACCCCATAAAAACCTTAGGGTACTCTATTTAATTTGAAGATCCCATCACCAGCTCTCAAAAAAAAAAAAAAAAAAGAAAAAGAAAAAAAAAAGATGAAGTATTGGGAAGAGTATCTCCACATGTCTGTGAGAGAACTCCCATCTAGAAATTTACACAATATGAAAAGAGACATTAACCTACTATTTCTCACTTTTTAAAGCTAAGTTTCTAGGCATTAAATGTAGTGCATCTACCGTGAAATCTGTCTGGAATCCAAGATATCCACTAGAAATAGCCACTCATCTCTCAGAAGGACTCTGCATTTACTTGCTCTTATTTCACAACTGGAACCAGTGCTAGGTCTTACACCAAGAATTACTTATAGCTGCCTAAAATAAAAGAGCTTCCTTTCAAAATTGTCAAGCAGCTACACTGATTTCCACTGTATCAGCAAAGTCAAGAGGGTGGAAGAAATCAACGTTGAGGGAACAAGTAGAAAAGAATCATTCGCTGGAGCTGTGGCAGAGAATGCTCAGGCTTGGAGGAGACAGCAAGGTGCTCCCACTTGGGACAACTCCCATTTTCTACTTACTTATCCATTGCCCTCCAGAATCTGGTAGCATCACTAACTTTATTTTACATCTTGTTGCCACGTGAAGACAGAATATTTGCAGTGCAAAGCTCTCTAGTGAAGCTCTCTCATCACTAAATTAAAATTTAACTGCTCAAGAAATAAAACAGAAATACTACACCAACAAGTTTCAGAGAGGAATCGAAGCCTTTCTGACTGTAATACTCAGAAGGACTAATGTGAATTAGAATCCAAAATGAGCAACAGTTCTTACTAGTTCTTGCAAATCTTGTTAATGTTAAAAAAAAAGATTTGGAAATACTTACATGCTGGATGCATACAGAAATGAATCAAACACCACAGTAAAATCCAAACAAAGTTAGAAAGAAAAGAAGAAAAGATCACATTAGTTTTATTTAGATATAAGTATAAATTATTTTTAATGTACATATGCAGTATTTTCATAATATTGCATGTAATACAGTCATGTTACCTTAATTACATCGACCCAGTTCCATCCTCGTGGAAGCTCCCCTTTGTTATCTGCAGAATAAGAAGGTTTTATTTTTCAACACACGAGCTAAGGGGAATCTTTACCTTTCTTTAGAATTAACACACAATTTCTCCACTATAAAGCCATGAGGACAGAAGTAGACATCTGCTTTGGACTAGATGATCTTCCAAGGTCCCTTCCAACCCCTGACATTCTGTGATTCTGTGATTAACGTCTTAATGATATTTTGTTCTTCTAAGTAATCCTGTTTAAATTAAAACACCTCAGTCCATCTGACAATTTAGAAGGCAACTCTTAACGTGAGCTGGTTTGACCAGCAATGGTGCATTCTGTCGAAGAACAAAATTTTGTGTGGCTGTTCCTTTATACGGTCAAAATTTAATCTGTCAGTTACACACTAGATTAGGTACATTTTTTGGAAAAATTGCTATCACAGGCTACAACTTACTGCTGTAATCAAACAGTATTATCCAGGTAATTATTAAAAATTGAGGTTGAATTCATAAAAGTTACTGGCAGGATTAGTTAAAATATTGAATGCATTTCAATCAAAAAAATACCATTGCATTGAAAGCATGAAGTATCAGCAGAAGCACCTCTATCTGAAATAAAAGCCAAATTAAACATTGTATATGAGGTTCCAAAACAAACATTTTCATTTAGAAATTACATTTTTAATAATGTGAATTATTTACGAGGGCCCATCAACAAACTATGCCTTGTGTTGAACATGAATTTTAGAGGCCCCAAACGCTCTCCTGCCCCAAGTATTTTTTGAAAATTTCACGTTTGTCACCAACCGAAATAAAAAAAAACCACAACAAAACCAATGACATCTTGAAATCTCTCCTCTATAACAAGTTCCTTTGATCAGAACTAACACCTCAGGGAAGAATTATTTATCTAAAACAAGCAAAACAGAAACTACAGACTTAAAGCAGTTAATCTTACAAACAAATGACTACTGATTCTGACCTTAGCAAGATGTTACGGCTATAAAATTTCGATTCTCTTATGGCTCAAATAAAACAACATTATAGTAAACAAACCTGTTTTATCAGCTAGTTTTCGTTTCTGGGTTTTGGATAACTGCTCCTTTTTATCTTTTTTCTTACTTGCTGGCACATCAGGAGTTCCAGTTGCAATACTATTGCTTACTGAAGTCTGAGAAGCATAAAAATGATTGTTAATATTTTGCATATCAGATCCAAAGATACCTCCGTGTGTGATTACTGAACCTGACATATTGAAATATCCTCACTACCAGAAAGAAGCAATGCTGTCAGCAGTCTGCAGCTTTTAATCAATATATAATTATGATAGTAGTTCTAAAAAGCGTGTTGGGGACTGGAATTATCCCTTCTCAGAGTTGCAAAGGGCATCTCTTAAACTTTTTCAATTTAATTACAGATTTTGTCTGAAGGGATTCGAACCTCCCAAACATGGAGACCTTCCCGCCTTCCTCAAAGCAAACCTGCAGCACCATAACAGAAAGCAAACCTGCAGCACCGTAACAGCCAACGATGTCCTTACACAACACAGGAGCCACAAATAGACCCAGCCTGACTCATCCAAGACCCTGGAGGTGCACTTACGCAACCCATTTTATCCCAGCAAGGTTGCAGTAATTTGCCACCCTCCCCCAGCAGACGCCTTTAATCTCCGCTTCAGATCTTTTTAGTTTTGCTTCTCATCCAAGTCTCCATTTTTGTGTTACTCTGTGGGACAGAGCTGCAGCCCACAAACATTTTGGTGTTAAGAGCAAAACAACAATTAAATGTAACAATTACGACCACAGAGTATTGTGGCACCATACTCGGTGTGTCACTGTTTACCACTAATGTGTATTCACAAATACTGATTAACAACCTAAAGACAGAGCCATAAAGTATTTAGAGTTGTAATAACCATTTTTTTTTCTGCACTTTTAAAAGCAAGAGATTAAAATCTGAATCATTTATCTACTTACCACAGTGTTAACAGGCTGATTTTCCATGAACACCTCTTTATTATCTTTGGCATATTCAAAAAGTGTGTACGTCATAGCAGTTCCAAGATTCGCCTCAACTTCTACCATTAGCTTATCCAATATACTTCGCTTAATAGCTGAAGATCTAAAAGGAATCGTGAAACTCAACAACAATCTGGATGGATGAAGAAAAGCTTGTTAAGCAAAAAACCCCCACGTACAAGGCTGGGGAGCGAAGCCATCATAAATACTTACATTGTGTTGTTGAAGAAAGCATCCATGGATATGACTGGTGCTGTCTGTGGATATGTTTCCGGCCAAGAAATTTCTATCAGAAAGGCTTTGGGATCTCCGCTTTCACCTATCTGAGGGTGAAAAGAAAAACTTTATAAACCAACAGTTTCTAGTCACAATGCCGACATGCAAGTCTTTCATTTCTTTAAGACTATCCAAACTCCTTAGAGTATTTTCATAAAGTTATCAGAACATAAAGCCATCGTCTAGAAAAAGCATCAAATTCTGACATCAATATTAAATTCTACCCTGCAGTTTTCATCCTACAAAAAGTAGCTGAAGCATTCAAAGCTCTCTAGATTTGACTTGGTTTTAAAAGCTACTTTCTAGTATCTGCAATTATACAATCATATATGAGAACAGAAAAGATGAAACCTTTCCTGCTCATGCATCCAAGCTCAGAGCAATATAAAAACAAACCGCAAGACAGTTTTGAAACACGGATCACAATACACTAGTGACCTAAAATAGGAAAAATAATAAATAATAATTTCAATAAATAATAATAATAATAAACAATAATTTCAAAAAATAATAAATTCAATATTTATGTCTCAGCCCTACGGATATTTTATTTCATTGTAAGAAAGAATGAGTAGTAAAAGATTTCAGAAGTCACTAGAATGAGACTGGATAAAAAAAAAATCACAGCATTAAAAAAGGCACACTTTAATATAAATAATTATGCACATCAAACCAATTTACTGAGTCCAAATTACATATACAACCCTCATAATTACATTAAATTAAATAAAAAGCATTTTTTAAAAATTCAAAAGTAGTATAGGTGCTACCAAAGCATGCTATACAAACAGAAATAACTGTTTCAGACAAGGATTTGGAAAACTAGTGCAACAAAGTTGATTAAATACGTATTTTTAAAACCATCTGAAAATTCTTCCTTATTTCCCTCATTATAGAACAGTCAAAATCTGGCTTTGTCAAATCACATGGAATGAAGTGCAGCCAGAAGAAAAGTCCTAAGCAAAGTACAACTACTGTACTTCAAAACCAAACCAAACCAACAAAAAAATCAAACAAAAGCAAGAAAAAACAAAAAGTTGGTGCTTTTTTATTTACAGTGCCCGTTTCAGCAGAGTGGGCTACCTGACATTCAGAAGTGTCTGGTTTGGAGGTGAAATAGGACTTTAAATCACGAATCTGCAACAGTTTTCAACCCATCATATAGAGCATTGCAGTCCATTTCCCACTGCTACCAAGAAGAGAAGTGGTGGTAAGGTTTACAGAGCTCTCTCACGGAAAGCAGCATCTGTGCACTGAGCAAATCCCGACAGAAAGCTGCGTGACCGTGCTCCTCCCTGTCAGTGCAACTTCAAAATTGGGCAGCCTTATTTTAAATGGTGCTGCTACATTTTCCCTGTATAAGCAAAATCTTTCTCTAATCTCATAGCACACCGATTACAAAATACGCGTGTTCTGTACATGAGACACGTGCAAGACATGTTCAGAAAAACGGCAAATGAATCCTTTCTAACTTCCCGTGCACTTACTTGCATTACGCCCTCTTGTAATAATACAAATTCTTCTTCACAGGAAATATGTAGTATTGCCTTCATCTGACACAGTGTTTGACAGTATTTAAATTGAGTTCCTTGACCTTTTGACAATTTTTTTGTCTGATAAAAATCAGCAACGACCAAGCCAGTAAAATGTAGAATGATACATCTCATGTAGGCATGTCACATTTACTCTTTTGAGGAAATTAAATTAAGAACAGACCAATCAGTGAAAGAAGGCTGCGCAAATATGGATGGGAGTCAAGTGCTGTTAGTTAAATTACAATTACTGATGTTATTCTGAAGTTATTTGATAAGTCACAAAACCAAGATTTTAGATTCTTCCTCCCCACTACAGGCATATGGTATTTTCAGAAGTCTCCCTTCTGTCCCATGGGTCACTTAAGTCATCATCAGTAAAGCTCTCTGGCCATCCAAAGATCTGCTTCAGTCCACACCCAGAAAAACTTCCAGGTCTTTAAATTTCAGAAAGCTGGCAAGAATTTCATGCAAGAATCTAACTGCATATCTCAAGCTCAGCACTCCCTGTATGCCTCTCCTGAGTGGATCGTATTGGTGCACATATTTTGCAGATTTTCTCCTTAGCAGGTACAAAATACACGTCAACTGTGGTGATAGAGCACTGGAACGGGCTGCCCAGGGAGGTCGTGGAGTCTCCTTGTCTGGAGACATTCAAAGCCCGCCTGGACGCGTCTCTGTGTGACCTACTCTGGGTGATCCTGCTCTGGCGGGGGGTTGGACGAGATGATCTTTCGAGGTCACTTCCAACTCCCAGCATTCTGTGATTCTGTGATTCCCTCTCGACAAGAGACTAGTACCTTGCAGCTGTGTGATAAGGCAGGTTCAGAGCTTTACATATAAAAGTCTCTGTAAGTGACACTTTTGACCCGCTAGTTTAAGTATTACTCAGTGGGGGCTGTCTCCTTCAGCCAGTTTGCCAGTTCTAGCTATGTAGTACATGGATGTGTAAGCGGGATGCCGAGCCAAGGGCTAATGAACCTGCCCTGGGTGCAGGTTCCTAGGCACAAAGCATCGTGCCGTTGAGCACCATCGTAGCAAACATCCCGAAACAGGGCCTTACAGAACCAGCCTTTAGTGCGCATCGAGCACCCGTTCGGTTTAGAACCGCCCCGGTACAGCTACAGGACAGTAGAGCAGCTCCAAGGCGAATCCTGCGGCTGCAGCTCGGACCTTCCCCTCGGCCTTACCCTGTACTGGAAGGAAACGGGGCTCAGCTCCCTGAAGCACAGATCTCCCTCGTAGATGGAGCGCAGCGCTTCCAGCTCCATCTGCGGCAGAGACCAGAGGAGGGAGTTACCGATGACAACCCGGACACGAAGCTCGCACCGGCAGCGGCCCGTTTGAGAAGCCGTGCTCGGCCCCGCCGGTTTCCCGCCCTCCCCGCCGGCCTCGCCGCCGCCGCCTCCCCGCCCGCTCAAGCGGCTGACTCTCCCCTCCCGCTCCCCTCCGAGGTCCCTTTCCCGCCGCACGGAGGCTCCCACCCGGCCCCGCGAGCCTCCCGGCCCGGCTCTCCCTCCGGCGGCGGCGCTTCCCGGCCTGCCCGCCCAGGCGCCGGGACCCACCTCCTGGTCCTCGTTGGCCGCCATGGCGCGCGCTGTGGGGGGGGCAGCAGCGTGCCGCGGTTCTCCCCCGCCCTCCCCCGTCCCGGCCGCCGGGGCTGGGCGGGCCTGGCTGGCGCGGCGCGGCGCGGCCCCGCCGGTGTGGCACGGGGAGGCCCGAGCGGCCCCGCCCGACGGACGGACGGACACACCTCCCCTGAGGGCAGCGCGGGTCACCCGGTCTCTGGCTGCTATTGGTCCCTTCTCCTTCGTCACCTCCTGCCTGCCTTCCCATTGACGGGCTCTGCTAGTCCCGCCTCTTTCCCTTCCTTCAGCTGACTGGCTGCTTCGCCAGGGACGCCTCCGCACAGTCGCTTTTCGATTGGTCCGGCGGTGGAGCGGAGGCGCCGATTGGTCGCTTTTGCTGCCCTTCCCGGGCGCTCGCTTCCTGAGGCGGTTGGTGGCTCTGTCCGCGGCACCTCCCGTGACCTGCGGCCGCTCCCGCCTCCCTCCCGGCCACCGAGCTCCGAGCCCGCGGCGGTGGCGAGCGGGCCCCGGGCCGGCGGGGAGGGCCCGGCACCGTGTCAGCGCCCGGCGGGAACCTCCCGCGTCCGGAGCGCAGCGCAGCGGAGCGGGCGGCCTGGGCCGCGAAGGCGCCGCGCTGAGAGCCGCCCTCTCGGCCCCTCGCCGGCAGGATGACCCCGACTCAGTGGGACTTCCCGGTGGAGCTGTGCTGCCGGCCCATGGCCTTCGTCACCCTCACCGGCCTGGACGTGGTGTACAACGCCGTGCACCGGGCCGTGTGGGACGCCTTCTGCGCCAACCGCAGAGCCGACCGCGTCCCCATCTCCTTCAAAGTCCTCCCCGGCGACCACGAGTACCCCAAGTGCAGGACCAAGGTAGCGCCCCGGCCTGGAACGCGGGCTTCGAGCCTCGCCCGGGCAGCAAAAGCCAGGGGAGGGCGGGGGCTGCGGGGGTCGGTGGCTCCCGGAGGGGAAGGGCCGTAGCGCGGCGCTGGGCTGGTTGATCTGCCCGGTTTGCAGCGCTCAGCCGGACTTCGACCACTCGTTCCCACGCTGTCGGGAGGGGAAGCTGGAAGCTTGAAGGAGCTTGAACCCCCAGGAAAATTATCGAGGCCGAGGGTGCTGTCAGGGGGTGCACCACGCCACCCTAGCTCGTAAGACAGAAGCAGAGAAGGCCAGAAGCAGAGAAGGGTTTGCTTTTTGAAGGCCTTACTGTTCATTTACTCAGCGCTAAGGTAGGCTTGTAAAATTTGGACCTTAACAAAACCCAGAGTTTAACTCTGTGGAGAAGCTAGATATTTGGAATTAGTGCATTATGAAAAGGCCTAAAGCCTTCAAGGAAATAATATGCAGCAGAAAGGATATCTGTACTCTGCTTTCTGCTTTGCAGTGGCAGTTAAGAAGCAATGTCAGTGGGCTTAACCCTTGGAAAGCTGCTTAATTCTGTGATGCTGGCAAAGAATAAGAATAAAAGCTGGCTTCTTCTGGACTGTTTTTAGGAAACCCCTTTTAAATTGAGCCTAATATTTCATGAAAGCATGTGAAATGCTTCTGAGCTTGACTCTTTTCTCCACTCTACCTGGAATCTGTTGTCTGTTGTTGCTGATATCCCAGACGTCAGGTCCTGATGCCAGGTAGCAAGAGGTGTGTCTTACTCGTTAGGAAGAAAACGTTTGAGGGGAAGAACATTGAAGTGAAGTTGACAACCTTATTTTCAAATGACAAGAATGTAGAGGCAATTCCCTTTTTTCCTGCTATAAATGGCTGTTAATGGATTTGGTAGCTTACTTTAATATTGTTGGCCTTTCATATTTTCAGAGGACATCCTATGAATGGTATATTCCAAAAGGAATTCTGAAGACTGGTTGGATGAACAAACACTTGAATTTGGTTCCGGCACTTGTGGTGGTGTTCTATGAGCTAGACTGGGATGAGCCACAATGGAAAGAAAAACAATCAGAATGTGCTACTCGAGTTGAAATTGTCAGGTAGAGTTTTTTCACTTGGTTCATAATCATGTACTGCAAGATAATGGTAAGTGTGAATTGCAAAATGCTTTTTTGCATTCTAAAACATTATTTATTTTTTCGTTAGACACAAATTAAGGAGATCTTGAACTTTTCTTTTTAACATACAACTGACAGTAAAGAAACTCTTTTTAAGAGTTTATTTGTAAAAGTTACTAAAGTAAAAAGAGACCCTGAAGTTTTGCTTGCTAAACTCTGCAGAATTATTCTGTTCCACCTGAACAAAAAAAGGCAACACAGCCTTCTGTAGATAATGCAACATGCTGTTGTATTTGGATTTTTTCCTATATAATTCTTTCAATGCTTCCATCTGGACTGAAATCTCATTTGGTTCTGATTATACGGAAATAAGAAGTGACGCTTTGATGCTGTGCCATGTTTTTATTTCAGACAAAGTTTGCAGGGAAGAAATACCAAAGTCGCTGTGGTTTTGATTCAGAAAAAAACACCGTTACCTCCAGGTACTAAAAAACTCAATGCTTAGTTGTGGTGATTCCCCTTTTTTGGGAGGCCTGGTGGGCTGAGCTGACTATCATTTGTTAAATTATCTGCACTTCTTAATCTAATGTCATCTGTGTACATTAAATGCATTGTGGCTGCAGGAAGGTGGACAGATGGAAAGAGTGGTCAGGGAAGTTGACACTAAAAATTTGATACTTTCATTCTTCTGCTTCTGAAGTTCATCTTTTGATGCATGATATCAGAAGAGGTTTGCCAGTGTAATACAGATGACATGTCTCCTTGTAAGCAGGTTGCATTATGACCCTTCCTTGAGATCAAGAAAAGCTGTAAAAGCAGTGAGAACTTAGAGGAAGGTTATAGGGTATCTGCAGAAGCCTTTTAGTTTAACTCAATTGTAATCAATAAAATTTTGGAGTCAAGTGAAGCTGTGAAGTGTGATATATTATAACCTTATTTCTGTAGAGCTGCTTTTTCAGCTGTAGCTACGTACCTTCTAGCATCTGGCAAACTGTTTTTTGGTGTCTGTTTTTGCTTTTTCTTTACTTGCTATATGTGTTTGTCTTTTCTGGATGCTGTTGTGTTTCTGAGGACACAGATTTAAGTCTTTGAGAGAGATGAAAAGGTCATGTCCTACTTGTAGGTTGTTGCCAGCTCAGCCACTTCTGCAAAGTTTCTGCAGTGTGTTCTGGTGCATGAAGCATGTAGTACTCTGAAAGAAGGAGTTAAAAACATGGTGTTTCCATACCTTGTACTGGTCAAGCTTTTAGACCTAGTTTAACACTGTGACCTTGCATACTCCTTACTTCTGCTTCCCTTCACTAGGGGAAGATGTTATCGCGTCGGAGAGGGCAGCGGCTTTATGTAATGCTTGTGACCTTTCTGGAAAATCCCTCTTCGTACTTCCACACACTGATCATCTTGTTGGTTATATTATAAGGTAAGTGACAATAAACCACTTTTACTGTTTGCTGATCAATGTTTTGCTCTGTTTTGTCATGGATCTGTTCACACAACACCAGGGCTGCTGGCAACAGATGGGGTACGCCTGTTCTATAGCAGGAAAAGGCTCTTTGCACAGGAGTTATCAGGGCTCATCGAAAGGGCTTTAAACTAGACTTGAAGGGGGAGAAGGATAAAACTAGGCTCACTAGAGATAAGCCTGGGGGCAGCATGCCAGTGTTTGAGGAATGGTGTGCTAGGGAGGTCCTTTGGTCCTCTGTCTTGGTGGAGGCAGAAAATAGAGATCCATGGGACCGCAAAGACACAAGAATTAGTGCTGTGTCAGAAACTACTGAAGCACCTGAGAACGGTCACGTAGGAGTTAGGACTTCCCACCCCAAAAAGGAGGTGGGATCAATAGTCCAGCTGAAGTGTATGGGCAACAAACAGGAGTTGCTGGAAGCCCTTGTGCAGCAGGAAAAGCAATACAGTTGCCATCACAGAAACGCGATGGGATGACTCCACAACTGGAGTGCCACACTGGATGGTGATAAACTCTTCAGGAGTAATGGGCAAGAAAGGGGAGGTGGTGGGGTAGCCCTGGATGTAAAGGAGTGTTTTGATTGTCTAAAGCTTAATGGTAGTGATGATACGGTTGAGTGTTTATGGGTAAGACTTCAGGGGAAAAGCCAACAAGGCAGATATCATGGTGCGAATCTGTTACACACTGCCCAACCAGGATGAAGAGGCAGATGATATATTCCACAAGCAGATAAGTCTCATGATCCTTAGCCTTATCCTTGCGAAGAAGTTTACAACTGACCAAATGTCTGCTGGAAATGCGATACAGCAGAGAGAAAACAGTCCAGGAGGTTCCTGGATTGTGTGGAAGAGAACTTCCTCACACAGCTGGTGAGCAAGTCTACTGGGGAAGGCACCCACTGGACCTGCTGTTTGTGAACAGAGAGGGACTTGTGGGTGTGTGATCGTTGGAGGCTGTCTGGGGCAAAGCAATCATGAAATGCTAGAGTTTGTGATTCTTGGAGAAGTAAGGAGAGGGGTCAGCAGAGCTACTTCTTTGGATTTCCGGAGGACAGACTTTGGCCTGTTTAAGAGACTGCTTGACAGGAGTTACTTGAGAGGCAGTCCTGAAGGGCAAAGAGGTCCAGGAAGGCTGGATGGAAATTTTCAAGATGCAGGAGCAGACAGTCCCCATGTGCTGGAGGGTGAGCCAGCAGGGAAGACCGCTGACCTGACTGAACAGAGAGCTTCGGCTGGAACTTGGAGGGGGCAGGGGGGAAAAACAAAGTTTATGACCTTTGGAAGAAGGAGCAGGCCACTCAAGAGGACTACAAGGATGTTGTGAGGCTACGCAGGGAGAAAATAAGAAGGGCCAAAGCCCAACTAAAACTTCATCTGGCTACTGCCATAAAAGACAATAAAAATGTTTCTAAAAATTCATTAACATCAAAAGGAGGGCTAAGGAGAATCTTCATCCTTTACTGGAGGTTGGGGGAGACATACTGGCAAAGGATGATGAAAAGGCTGAGGTACTTAATGCCTTTTTTTGCCTTGGTCTTTAATAGTAAGACCAGTTGTTCTCTGGGTGCCCAGCCCCCCTGAGTTGGAAGACAGGGATGGGGAGCAGAATGAAGCTCCCGTAATCCGGGGGAAAATGGTTAGTGACCTGCTACACTGCTTACAGATACCTGAGTCTGTGGGGCCGGATGGGATCCACCCAAGGGTATTGAGAGAGCTGGTGGAAGTGCTCACCAGCAGTTCTGGCTAACTGGGGAGCATTCAGTTGACTGGAGGTTAGCAAATGTGACACCCATCTTCTACAAGAAGGGCCAGAAGGAGGGTCTGGGGAACTACAGGCCTGTCAGTTTCCCCTCAGTGCCAGCGAAGATCATGGAACAGATTGTCTTGAGTGCCATTCCATGGCACATACAGGACAGCCAGGTGATGAAGCCTGGTCAGCATGTGTTTATGAAAGGCAGGTCCTGCTTGATGAACCTGGTTGCCTTCTTTGACAAGATGACTTGCTTGGTGAATGAGAGAAAGACTGTGGATATTGTCTACTTGAACTTTTGTAAAGTCTTTTACACAGTTTCCCGCAGCATTCTGCTGGAGAAACTCACTGCTCATGGCTTGGGCAGGTGTACTCTTTACTGGGTGAAAACCTGGCTGGATGGCCAGTTCCAAAGAGCGGTGGTGAACAGAGCTAAATCCGTTTGGTGGCTGGTCACAAGTGGTGTTGCCCAGGGCTCGTGTCGGGGCCATGTTCTGTTTAATGTCTTTATCGATGATCTGGACGAGGGGATTGAGAGCACCCTCAGTAAGTTTGCAGATGCTGTGGAGCTGGGTGGGAGTGTTGATCTGCTTGAGCTCAGGAAGGCTCTGCAGAGGGGTCTGGAAAGGCTGGATTGATGGGCTGAGACCAATTGTATGGGTTTCAACAAGGCCAAGTGCCGGACCCTGCCGTTGGGTCACAACAACCCCAGGTCACACGACAGGCTTTGGGAAAGAGTAGTTGGGAAGCCACCTGGCAGGAAAGGATCTGGGAGCGCTGGTTGCCAGTTGGCTCAGCATGAGTCAGCAGTGTGCCTGGGTGGCCATGAAGGTTAACGGCATCCTGGCCTGTATCACAAATAGTGTGGCCAGCGGGACAAGGGAAGGGATTGTCCCCCTGTACTCCTCACTGATGAGGCCACACCTCAAATCCTGTGTTCAGTTTTGGGCCCCTCACTGCAAGAGGTGCTGGAGTGTGTCCAAAGAAGGGCAAGGAAGCTGGGGAAAGATCTAGAGCACAAGTCTTAGAAGGAGTGACTGGGGGAATGGGGGTTGTTTAGCTTGGAGAAAGGGAGTCTGGGGGGAGACCTTATTGCTCTCTACAGCTACCTTAAAGGAGCTTGTAGTGAGGTGGGTGTTGGTCTCTTCTCCCAGGTAACTAGCGACAGGACAAGAGGAAATGGCCTCAAGTTTTACCAGGGCAGGTTTGGATATGAGGAAATATTTCTTCACCAAAAGTGTTGTCAAAAAATGTTTTATCTGTTCAGTGGAATTCTTCAGGTTATTCTGCAACCTGATGAATTTCACACAACTCTCCTTTCTCTGTGAGGTCAAGTAATGAGTGTCAGAGATGTTGCTTTTGAAGAAACATTGTTAGATATCCCAAGACATTCGTTTACTCGCATCAGGTAGAGACAAAGTGGGCTTTTCTATCTCTATAGTGATTTTTGCCTTACTGGTTCTGAATGATTTTCCCTACAAATGTTTTGTTAGGTGTGACTCTGTATTAGTAGGTCTTTGGGGTTTTTTTCCCTCCTACACTTCCTTGCTGTCTTTTTCTACTTACGCTAAGTGGCATTTATCTGGTTGCAAATGTCTGTGGTTTTTTGTGTTTCTTGTGCTTTCTGTTTTAATATTCACAGAGAATACAGCTTCAGATAATTTATGAAGGTTTTTAAAAAACAGAACAGGGAAAGGAAGACAGTCTTGTGTAGACCTAAAAAGAAGGTCTCAAACTAAGGCAAATCATGGTTTATTAAAATTACTTTTATATTTTTCCAGATGCGCTCAGGGAGAGGAGGGGTCATGTTCTAAGGGGCTAATTCTTCTTTCTCTTACCCTCCTGTTTATTTATAAATAGTGAGATTCTCAACATAGATCAGTGGTGTTACTGTACCCATGCTGCTCACCAACAGCTACTAGATTTGATCAAAATAACCCTTACTTCTAGTTACTTGTATTTTGCTCAGTGCTAAAGAGGGAATGTGTACTGCACGTTAATTAGTGCCAGCCTTTGCAAATGGCACGTAGTTGCAAATGTCTCCAAGTTTGTGAAGATAAGGCTATATTATTATGGATTAATTAGCTCTTCATGCACATTTTTTAAAAAAAAAGCTCTCGAACCCACTTGTTCTGCTTTGTGCTACCCCTACATAAGGTTTCCTGTGAGGGCTTTTGTCTGCAGACTCTTAACCTGTGTAGTAACTTACAGAAGAGTTTGGTAATACCTCAAGCTGCTTTGACAATCCTAAAACAAGCATGATTAAGAGTAACTTGCTGTGCAAAAGTTCGGAATTTCTTTTTCCTGTGGGAGAAACTTCGTGAAACTTATGGGCAACTTTGTTGCAGGTTGGAAAATGCTTTCTATGAGCATGCACAGACTTACTATTATACAGAAATACGAAGAGTTAAATCTCATAAGGAGTTCTTAAACAAAACCACTCACCAGGTAATGTTACCCTATTTTTGAAATACTATGCAAGTTATATTGTGTGTTAAAACACAAAAATAAGGATTGCTTGTTGCATAAGCATTTTTATACCCCTCCCTTCCAAGTTGAGCTGCCTTCTCTCAGTATAGAAAGTAAATCTGCATTTATTTTCTGCAACTTAAACTTTGATTTTGTTTGGTTTTGTTCTTATGTTTGTGTTCCTTACATCTTCCTTAGAGGAAGAGTTGCAGCACGTAAATGAAGTTCTCAAAAAAGTTTTTAATTATATGGCTTAACCTGTTTGAATGTAGTATCGTAACAGGTTGTGGGAAGTGCTTCCCTTAGACATTTTGAACTTCACACTGCACTTAATTTGACTTTTTAACTTCTGCTTTTCACATTGTTTTAAATATCTAGTCAGACATGGAATGCTGCGTTGTGATTGCCAGCTTCCCGCTCTTGGAATTGGTGACCTCTGGGCCAGCAGTCGATACTGCTGATATAGATTTTTGGGGTGTTACAAAGCCTCTCTCCCCTGTTCCAGGGTGAAAGGCTTGGAATAGATTCTGTCTGTTGAAAAGATCACTGCTGCGCCACAGTGCCTGAGAGAACTGTTAGGAAACAGTTGCATAGTTGGTTTTTCAAGTCAACTGCTATGTGATGTAAACTCTGAAATTATCACCTGTATCTGCTTTGTAAGTAAGAGGGTGTGTTCAGATGTTTGTGAATGATGTACACTGATTGTGTTTTGCAGCTTTTATTTGTTAGACACCAGTTCAAAATAGCATTCTTCAGTGAGCTGAAACAGGATACGCAGAATGCTCTCAAGTAAGACTCGTGTAATCTCCCCTCACCCCTTCCACCCTGAATTACTGCTAAGGCATAAACTATGACAAATGCTTGCCCGAATGCAAAAGTATTTGAATGTGTATGTAAGGGGTGAGTTCTTCACTGGGAAGAACACTCTGGCTGAAAGGCTCTTTTCTGCTGTCAGCAATCACTTTCTTAAATTTTACTATCTTGTATGATTTAATTATAATTCAAGTATTCCTGCTTAGAAATTACAGAACTGCCTATAATCTTGTGCATGAGTTGAGGGCTCATGAAACAAACATGCTGGAAATCAAGACCATGGCAGGATTTATAAACTACAAGGTAACAAGTTTACTTCTAATCTTCGACAAGCTTTAATTTAAATAAATAAAAAAAAAGTTGATAGTTGATACATCTTTAACATGTAAAAGATTTAGAAGTTGCATTTTATATTGCTTTTAAGGAAATGAATTAGAAACAGCTATCATTGGAATACCAATTACACTCAGACTTCCAAACTTCTGAATTCCACACAAAATAAAGATCCTTAGCTGAAGTTTGGGAGTACCTTGAAGGGCTGGATTTCGTCTGAGATGCAGTCGTCTGAAATACTAGACTCTTAAATTTGCTGTGCAAAGGAAGTGAAAACAAGGGTTGTTTGTTCCTTGAATATTTTTGTCTTCTTGCAAAACTTAATCCAGTCCAATTCAGTTACTGTGTCTTAGGTGGAGGAAAGTAACTTCTAAAGAATCGGACCATACTGTTGTGGTATTTTGGGGGCTTTTAGGTAAAACAAAACTATCCTGCCATTTCCAACAATCCTGGAGTTGAACTCCATCAAGTTCCATTTTCAGACTGCAGGCTTCAAAGGTAATGATCTTCCTAGTGGCTCTGCAGTTCTGTCTTGAATTTGGCTGTGAGTTTTCTGCTCCTCCACCGATGACTTGGGGGAGAAGAGGGGGTAGTAGAACATTAGAAGAAATAGAGAACTACGTGGTTTGATGTGTAGCACATTATGGTTTACATCTGCTTTTCTCCCTTTGTTTTCTGTGCTGTTTGAGCTCTTCAGAAATCTGTAAAACTATTTTTTTATTTCTTTTTTTTTTTAAAAAAGCTAATTGTTAGGAGGCTAACAGTTATTTTTCCTCTTACTTTGTCTTCTAGATCTGTCGCCTCTGTTTTCAGCATAATACTCCGCTGGATGCAATTGCTCAGTTCAGGAAACATATTGACTTGTGCAAGAAAAAAATAGGAAGTGCAGAACTGGCCTTTGAGCATGCTGCCTGGATGTCTAAACAGTATGTTTTTGCTTAGTAACATTTCTGACTTAGTTCTTATACAACCTTGTGGTGTTCCCTGTTTGACCTGTCTAGGCAAGATGCAAATTTGGAGCTCTTTAGTTAAGAAAGATACACCAGATATCTGTATGCTGTTATTCTGTTTTGCATTGAGTATTGACCGCCTTTCTCTGGGAACAAACAGGGTATGACACACAAATGCAGCCATAAAGCTTAGATGCAAAACTTCAGAGAAGTATCATCTGTCTTAAGACTACCCAGAACTTTTAATTGAAATATACCTTTCAATTCAAATTGCTCTTCTGTACATGACTTTGGTTATGAATTCTGTTTTTAATAGGTTTCAGGCTTTTGGTGACTTGTTTGATGAAGCGATTAAGCTGGGATTGACAGCAATTCAAACTCAGAATCCAGGTTTCTATTACCAACAGGCAGCCTACTATGCACAGGAACGGAAACAACTAGCAAGTATGCTTTGTAACCATGATGTAAGTTGGAAAGGGAGAAAGTGCTTTGCAAGTAAACAGATTGTACATTAGCTAATGCTATAGTCTCAAGTCGTGGGATGATCTGCAGTATGTGCTAATGAAATCCAAGAAGACGATGTGTGTTTTTCTGATGCTTACTAATATTACAAGTATTTGTTATGTATTGGAAAAGTTACTCCAGAGCAAATGTGTTGGTGCTTACTTTATTACAAATAATTCTGATGTGTTTTAGGTTATTTATTTTTTTTAAAGCATACTTTTAACATCTCTGGATTCATAAAACTTACTGGTTTGCTTTTCCAGTATATTTCTTTATACACGCACTGTATCTGGTGACTTGCAGGAAGCAGAGAAACAAGAGTTTTAGTACTTGAGGGGGGAGCTGTTGGTTTGGGTATTTTGACACTTGCCTGGCAGGAAGGATTGCACAGAAATTCAAATTCTGCAGTCGATTAAACAGATGTGCTAATTACATGCAGCTACTCTCCAGCTGACATATCCCAATTATTTTAAAATATCATTGTTCCTATTTGTGCTATTTATTTGTTTGGTTTGGATTATCTTGTTAGGAACTATTTTAAAAATGATTACCCAGTTATTCTTTAACAGTGTTTGAGATAAATGAAGGTGAATGAAGTAGGATGTCGGACTGGATGAGAAGTATTTAAATGTTTTTATACAGGTGGCCAGAAAGATTATGATTTAAAGCAAATAACTTTTTATGTGTATTGGAGCATTGAACCACTTTAAATGCTTTAAAATGAAATATGAACCCTTTTGTTATGACTATATTCGTTGCCTTTGCAGTCCTCTGTGATATATCCCAATCCGGATCCCCT
Source organism: Trogon surrucura (assembly GCA_020746105.1). Taxonomy (NCBI): domain Eukaryota; kingdom Metazoa; phylum Chordata; class Aves; order Trogoniformes; family Trogonidae; genus Trogon; species Trogon surrucura. Next base: position 45,846,868 of record CM036620.1, read on the forward strand.
GGAAACGCAGACTGGAGTGCTTGACTTCTATGGGCAAAGGCCATGGCGGCAGGGAATATTAAGTACGTTTCTGTGTCTTGTATCTGTGGTGTTTGGACAAGTATTTGTAGCTGCTGATCCTGCCAGCTGAGGTAGTGGGCATCAGCATGTAATCCCTTTTCCACCAAGACAGATGCAGGGCTGGGGCCTCACCGTCCTGAAGCTCTGCTGCTGCTCTTGTGCTGTTTGTGTTGCTGCTTGTAAGCGGTGCGATGCAGGAGTGCGGTGGTGAAATGCACTCCTGGAGGACAAGTTGGAGAACTTGATAGAGCAGAAGTAACCGTGTCCCTGAATGCAATTACAAATTCCTCCTGCCATCCCTACTGTATCTTGTCAGCTGTAGGCAGGAACTTCAATGACTTTTTTCTATCTCAGAGCTTGCTGGATTGAGAGGGTACAACAAAAAGATTTTAATCTAAGAAAGGAATTTGTAGTTTTCCTGTTGAAGATGTTTTCTTGGAAATTCAGACTTCGAATGCATAGCTTTGAGCTATGTATGAATACACATGCAGTTCTGAGATCTTTGTTGTTGACTGGGGTTTTACTTCCCTTTCTCCATCTCTGTTTGGTCTCCTTTATTTTCTGCATATACTTTGGGCTTTGCCAGTTTATCACTGCCCTCCTTTGCAGACTTTATTTCATTTACTGTAAATACAATACCCCTTTTATCTTTAAGTGTTACTGTTTTAAAATGAGTTAGAATCTGCTGCCAAGGTTAAACAGTTTAAGAAAAGAAACTTTGACTGTTAATATATTCAATTTTTTTTGTTCCATCAAGTGTTTATAATCTTTTAAAGCCCTGTACAGTTTGTCTTATGTTAGTGTTCTCTACTGCTAGAGAAACATAAATTTGAACCCTTACCTGAGATCATATAGGAAAAAGGCTACAAATTTGTCTTAACGTACAGGCTTTAAATGTTAATAGATGCAGCCTGAAGACTAGGTTATTTTGCTGTAGTTTGCTATTTTTGAGTGGCTTCAGATAACTTCTTTTAAGCAAAAGACAAGATATGTGTTCCAGAATTTCACTTCTAGAACACGGAGGGTGTTCTTAAAGTGACAGATTTGTCTCCTAGGCAAAAGAATGTTTAAGAGTTTGAGTGTGCTTGAGTTGGAGCTTGCATTGCATACAGCTCACCAAATGAATCATTCTCTTTGGCCCTGGACAAAGTTCTAGTTTCATGGATTTTTCATTGTCTTATGCAGGTTTTGATCTTTCTGATCCTGAAAAGGAGAAGATGGGGATTTTATCCCTACAGCTGAAAGAGAAAAATGTCCTTCACTCGGTGAGTTTTATTTTGCAAAAAAAAGGTATGTTTTCTAACGTTATCCTGATGTTTGCACGTATAATGATATTAGCAATAATTTTATCTGTTAGGAACTAATAATCACTTTGTTGAGTAATGCTGTTGCACAGTTCAAGAAATACAAATGCCCAAGAATGAAGAGTCACTTGAGTGAGTATAGATAATGAGATGCTTTTATTTTTAAATTATTTTTTTTTCTGAACCTTTTAGTATTGATCTGAAACATGTTTATTTGTTGTTTGGTGTTTTTTTTTAATCAGTGGTTCAAATGGGAGAGGAATATTACTACGCTAAAGATTATGCCAAGGCTTTGAAGTGAGTACTGTCCGTGGTTGTTTCTTTCACACGCAAGTCTTCTCACTAAGACCCCTTATTGCTGTGGAATAATCTTGGAAGCTCATCTAAGACACTCCTTGTTACCTGGATTGATCAACGCACAAGCTTTGGAGTCTGTGAACTCCACTTATCACATCTGTTTTGCTTTCTTTAAGTCAGTTATTAGAGTAGAAAAACATCCTGTTGTGAGCTCTGAGGATTTACCTTATTGAATAAATATTATTTATTTCTAGCTCACTCACTGAGTGTCCTCTCTCAAGTGAGTTCTGAAACTGATGTGCTATTGCAGTGAGAATATGGTTACATTTAATTACAGACTGTAGTTACAAAATTCAAAAAATATGGATAAGTAGCTAAATTTGATTTTTTTTGTTTGTATGACTACAGAACTAGACAAGCTTAGGGCTGAGGTACAGCTACCGTCTTTTCCTGAAGAGTGTGTCTTACGCTTACTTTCTTTGCTTTGTATTTTTAAGGGGGAACAGAGTCAAAGTTATGTTAAGTAGGAGTCCCACAATGTTTTCGTTAATTAGGTTTCAAAGATGACATGACATGCTGTAAAGGGAGTGTGTTTGAGGTAGGAGAGATCTGTTCATGGTTGTTGCTACCTGACTGGCAGCTACACGGAGGAGAAGATAGGCTAGGATAAGAGATCGTTTTGTGTCAAGCCTAATATTTATAAGAATTTTTTATTAAAATTTAGGTAGATTTTTCTGAAGTAGGCAGAAACTCTTGTCTTGAAATGTGGAACAGAGTTTTAAAAAACCCTGCTTCTGTGCTTTGCTATTAACAGCAAACATTGCCCAGTATTAAAACAATACTAAGGTGTGCGGCGTTGCTTGGTAAGGATTGATGTATGTGTTGTTTCTAGATATTTGAAGCCCTTGAAGGGAGCAGGGGATAGGAGGTAGAAGGAAAAAAGACGTCTCAGTTTAAGGAATGTTCAAAACCTTGGATTTGGAAGGGGATGTTATTAGGGCGTTTCAGTTTGGTTTTCTTAAAACTTCCCTCATATTTAATAGTTACATGTATTTTTAATGCAGTGCTGGGCTAAGACTCTTATGCCAAGTTACTACTTTACGTGAAGACAGGTGGAAAGTAAAAATCGCTAAACAGGACTGGGTGTTTAGCTAAACCCAGGACATTTTGTGAAAACTCTTCTACTCTGAAATTGAAAATTGTTTCTTTTCAGTAATTTTGTGCTGTTTTAAATAAATCATTGCCATCTGTGAGCAGTAGATTTGACTTTAACCTAGTATTTGTATTTGTGAAGGTGAAGTTTGTATTAATGATACCAAACAAATGCAAGCTTCTAAAAATATTGGTGGGTAAAACTTTTTGGTTTTTATCTCAATTTTACTGTGTTGCAGGCTCTTGGATTATGTCATGTGTGAATACCGCGGTGAAGGATGGTGGACACTCCTCACTTCCATATTGACGACAGCTCTCAAATGTTCATACCTGATGGCCCAGCTAAGGGATTATATAACTTACTCTTTAGAGCTACTGGGCAGAGGTACACTTCTAAGAAATATACTCGGCCTATGCAAAAAAATTAAATTACATACGTTTGCAAGTCTGACAAACCATTGTCAGACACAGTGCTCGCCGTACTTGGGATAATTTGACTACAAAATAACTGTATGTCTGTGTTTGAATATTTCCTCTCTTTTTTTTGTATGCTGGAAGTTGACTTTTCTTGCTCTTCTATTTTAAAATTCACTGCATTCAGATAGACTGTGTCAGGATAACTGAGGCACCGAGCTTCATTTAAGACTGTTGAGATAATGTAACAGAAACTTCCTGAGCTTTGAGGTGAAAGAAGAATTGTAATATAAGTAAAGGGGAAAAACATTTTTCCTAGTAAGTCACAAAGCCAGCACAAACTTTCTGGACTTTAAAATCCGACGTGTGCTTCTCTCAGATTTTTTACTAGCACTCTGAAGACAAAATATGCGTGTGGTAAGTTTTTTAGGGTAAAAATGTGACACAGAGTGACTGCACAGTAATAGTGCAAGCACTCTGCTTAGTATAATGTCTGTTACTTGACGTTGCAGAAATAATCCTTCTGTGCCCAAAATTAATAAGTAATACCACTGTTAGGGTAGGTGTGGTAAAGATGGTTTTTGCATTTTCTATTAGCTAGCTGGGCTACTTTGCTTTGTATTAAAGAACAGCCAATGAGGGAAAGCCACCTTTCTTCATCTCCAAGAGGAGAAGTACTTATTTTAATTAGTCTTTTTTTCTTCATCTCACCTTTTCTAGTTCTTGTTCCTAATACTATCTGAGCTTGCCTCTTTGCATATTCCAGACTCATCTACTGTTTCTTTCAGTTTAAAACATAAGTAACAAGAAGGTATAAACATTATTGTCATGGGATTTTCTTCCAATAATTTATGACAAGCTTGTCTAACCAAAAAATATTTTTCTTGGTTCCGGTGGAGATGAGAGGAAACACTTAAAGTGGGGGAAGTTCTGAAAACTGAATGAGTCCTTCATTACTGGTAGATGGATGTCAGAATTTTTTCCTTGCAGAATGTGTTTTTGGAAGATATAATCTAAAGGAAAGATTTTTTTTTTTTAAAGTTTAAAATAAAAAGTAAGAGAACTTGCTTCTGTCTTGTAACCTTTGTTTTTGTTCTATTTGCCAGCATCTACTCTTAAAGAAGATCAGAAATCTCAAATAGAAAAAAATCTGATAAAAGTTCTAATGGTAAATGGCAAAACTCCCATTACACTTTTTAATAATCTTAGGAGTGGTTAATTTCTGGTAACTTTATTTTATTGTTATTTGTAATCTTCTATCTGGATACAGAACGAAAGCCCTGATCCTGAACCTGATTGTGATGCTGCTGCAGTGAAAGCGTCACAAAAATTGTGGGCTGACCGTGTTTCCTTGGCAGGCAGTAATGTTTTTACAATAGAAGTCCAAGATTTTATACCATTTGGTAAGTAGGAAAGCAAATTTACACCAGACTATGAATTTTGATGTAGCTATATCCTGAAAATAACTAATTATAAAAAATAAAGTATGTGATAATCCAGCAACGCTGAAATTCCAGTTTTAGCACTGCTCTGTTCTTCACCTAGATAAGAAATCTAAGATAAGTTGTGAGAGAAGCCAGGGATCTCTTATATGGATTAATAAAGAGGAACCTCTTGCTTTCAGAAAGACTTCTGTCCCTCTGGTGTCCTTTGAAGGAGGATTCTGAGAAAAGAGGGCAGAACGTGTGCCAAATAATACTCCCCATAGAAAGGGGCCATGTGTGGACATGATGTAAAAAAGTATGTCTAAGTATACAGGTTTATTTTTTTTTGGTCTGCCAGATGTCTGCCTCTCCTCTCCTTTGCAAAGGTTTCAGCCAAGTGCTGAAAAGTGGCTTTCTGTGTCAGTGTCAGTAGCCAGATCTGTCCCACTTACATACAAACCAAAGTTTTAAGAGTGTACACAGAGCAATCCTTACCACAGTTATTTCAAGAGTGTGTTTCTGGAATTGAATGTTTGTGGATTGTATTAAACACATACTTTTTCTTGTTTTCTTTTCCTGTCTTTTTTCCTTTTTTTTTTTTATTGAATTCCAGTGCAGTGCAAAGCAAAATTTCTTGCTCCTAGTTTTCATGTTGATGTTCCCATGCAGTTTGATGTATACTTAAGAGCTGATTGTCCTCATCCTATCAGGTTTTCTAAGCTCTGCATCAGTTTCAATAATCAGGTAACTATGCCCTATCTATCTCCGACCTAGTGATAGAAGCTTATCATCAGAATGGAATGGTATCTGCTAGTGGTTTCTAACATAAGAAAACCTCAAAAGTTTTTTTCAAAAATTACGTTAATACTTAATGCAAAAAGAAAAGACACTTTACCAGTTTATCTCTTGCTTTTGACAAGTATATTGATAAAGCTCTCAAATGCAGTTTGGTTGGTTCATTTATCTTAACTTTGTTTTCCTGTGAAGTTCTCTAAAGCTTCAGAAGGTTCATTTTAATGTCTTATTTTTCTTAATGGTCTTGCATGAAATTGCATTAATATAATGGATATCATGCATCCAATAATTGTATTGTAATTACTTGCTAAGTCTAACTTCATTAGTGTGAAAAGTAGCAAGAACCCGTATCGTTTGATCCAGTAACATAGAGTCTTAATATTTGCTGTGCTGCCGTTACTCTAAAGATGTGCAAAGTCTGAATTTATCAACTTTTTTTTCCCCACCATTCTTCTGTTGCAGGATTACAACCAATACTGTGTGGTGGAAGAAGCCTATCAAAGAAGTGATAGTCTAGAACAGTCGTCACAAGGAACAATGTGCTTAGTCCCTGGCAAAACAAGGAAGTTCACTTTCAAATTTGTTGCAAAAACTGAAGATGTAGGAAAGAAGATTGAGGTTTGACAGTTTGTTTTACACCTTTCTTACGGATGTTTCCAAAGAGCTCAAAACTGCCTCTAATCTGGCACCAGTTGCTAATGTCACTGCAGTTCCTAATGTTTAGATTCTTGAAACTGAGTACCAAGAACAAGAGTAAAATTTTACTGACAAAACCAAATCAAAAAATTGCCACAGAAACTTGAGTATTATTTTAGATCAGGGTGTGTCTCTTTTTGTTGTGTGTGGTTTTTGTTGGTTTTTCTAAAAAAAATTAGAGGGGTATGGTATAGCAGTGTAAGAGGCTGTGAAACTACAAAATACTGCACTGCAAACATAAGCATGGATATTTTCCCCACCACTGTTGGATTAAATGAAATCCTGAAATGGTGAGGTGTCTTCAGTCTGTAAAGATGCCAGAAGCTTTTTGGTGTTAGAAATCTTTATTGTGCCCACATATGTTGGAAAACTACAGTTGCAAGAAAAAGTATGTGAACCTTTTGGAATTTCATGGTGTTCTGCATTAATTTGTCATAGATGACAGTTATATCACATTTTAAGTCAAGAGTATTGACAAATACAGTGTGCCTAAAATAATGTGAAAACAATTCTGATCCTCCATGTCTTTTTTTGAACACGCTCATTCGATGTTCAAAATGCTAGTGGAAAAAGTAAGTGAACCCTTGGAATCAGCAACTGGTTAACTCCCCCTTGCAGCAATAACCTCAACCAGGCGCTTTCTGCAGCTGTGGATCAGAGCTGCCCAGCGTTCAGGAGGGATTTTAGCCCATTCTCCCTGGCAGAACTGCTTTAGCTCTGTCCTATTCTTTGGACGTCTCATGCGTATGGCTCTCTTCAAGTCATTCCAGAGCATCTCTGTTGGGTTGAGGTCTGGGCTCTGACTTGGCCACTCCAAAAGGTGGATTTTGTTTTTCTGAAGCCATTCTCTTGTGGACTTGCTCTGGTGTTTTGGGTCATGTTCCTATTGCCTCACTCAGCATCTCCAGAGTTTCAGCTGATGTACAGACATTAACATATTATCCTGAAGAGTTTTTTGATACACTTGGGAATTCCTCTTCCCCTCAATGACTGCAAGCTGACCAGGCCCTGATGCAGCAAAGCAGGCCCAAAGCATGATGTTTCCTTCACCATACTTTACGGTTGGGGTGATGTGTTCATGATGATATGCAGTGCCCTTTTTATGCCAGGTATAGTGCTGCGTTTTCTTTCCAAATAGTTCAGTTCTCATTTCATGAGTCCACAAAACATTTTGCCAATACCACTGTGGAGTGTCAGTGGGCTCTTTGGCAAAGTTCAGGTGCAGCAATGTTCTTTGTAGTAAGCAGCGGCTTCCTTCGTGGTGTCCTGCCATATATGCCCTGCTTGGTCAATGTTTTACGTACTGTAGACTCATGAACACAGATATTAGCCAGTTCCAATGATGCCTTCAACTCTATGGCTCTCACTCGGGGTTGTTTCTTTACCTCATTGATGAGTCTTTGTTGTGCTCTTGGGGTAGTTTTGACTGGGTGCCCACTTCTTGGTAGAGTAGCCACAGTCCCAAAGTGTCTCCATTTGTAGGTCATTTGCCTAACTGTAGACTGGTGAATTTCTGAAGTCTTTGAAATCACTTTGTAACTCCTTTCCTGCTTTTTTCTTGATCATAGATCCTCTGAAAGCTGTTTTTGGCAAGGCATGGCTCACATAAGCATACATCTTGTGTGGAGCAAACTCAGGAAGTTAGAGTGATTTTTATCAGTCAGCGTAGCTCTAGTCCACACCTCCAAACTCATTGTCTTAAAAAGACTCCAGGTTAACCTGGCTCCAATTAGCTTTTTTTGAGGTCAACTCAAGGGTTCACTTACTTTTTCCACTAGCACTTGGAATGTTGAATAAGTGTGTTCGTCAAAAGACATGGAGGATCAGAATTATTTTCACATTGTTTTAGGCACTTCATATTTGTCAATATTCTTGACTTAGATGATGGTTATGTCACATTTTATGACAAATTAATGCAGAACACCATGAAATTCCAAAGGGTTCACATACTTTTTCTTACAACTGTATATTCTTAGAGTAGGTACCTGAAGACAAAGTTAAAAGTACGTGTTTGAATTTGTGTCCGTCAGATCACCTCTGTGGATTTGATCCTGGGAAGCGAGTCTGACCGGTGTGTGATTCTGAACTGGCGTGGAGGAGGTGGAGATGCTGCTTCATCTCAAGAAGCGTTGCAGGCAGCACGTTCCTTCAGGCGAAGACCTAAGCTTCCAGATAATGAAGTGCACTGGGACAGTTTGACTATTCAGGCAAGCACTATGTGAGTAAAAACTTGAAAATGTGTGTCATACATCCTTGTGAGTCTCCTGGGCAGTCTCAATCACTCTGCCTAAAAGAATAAGAAAGGCTTGTTGGGACTTCTTTAATATGAGCTTTTTAATAGATCTTTGCTTAACTGGGGTTGAGGTAGGTACTTTCTTAATTATTTAAGACTTTTGAGGCTTCAGATAGCTAGAAGTAGGGAAAAAAAATTGTGTTGATCTCTGAGCTTACTTAAGTATGCTTTAACTCTGTCCTTCACCTAACTTTTGCTAGGCGGATTTTCCACGGATTTTTATGCAGACTAGGAGGTGTTATTATTCTCTTACAAAAGCCATCACGTAAAGAAAGACCCCCTAAGCAACTGTATTGAAAAGTAATTATTAATAAATAGGTTAAGTATTCAAAAGAATTAAATCCTTTTGCAGTTGGCGGGGTGCTTTTATCTTTCCTGGCAGAATACCTGGGCCATTAGTGCTTATTACCAGGGTTCCAAACTGCTTTTATAGAATTGTTCCCATCACGTTGCTTTTCAGGAGTCTTTCACCTCCTAGGTGAACAGACCACCAGTTGTCAGAACTCTGCTGAAAAATAGGCTGGTTTAATCTCCTTCAAATTAGGCTTAAAAACTTGTTAGTTAAGAACCATACAATAACTGAGTCTTTTCTCTTAAAGGATTATTTCCAGAGTGCCAAATATTTCTGTTCAGCTTCGTCATGAACCTCCTGCCCTGACTAATGAAATGTATTGTTTGATTGTGACCATCCAGTCACACGAGGATACAGTGGCCAAAGATGTTAAGATCACAGCAGGTTTGAAGCCAGGTATTTGGGGTTATTTTCTTTTAATCCAGCTCTCTCCTAACCAACTCCTTGTTCTTTATGCAACGCAGGGAGATAAATGCCTCTCCTGCAGTAGTTAAGAGTCAAACCAGAGTGAAGGCTGGGGATGGTGAGATACTAGTGCTCAGAGTAAGAGCTGACAGACTCATTAAGTTATAGCTGTCTTAGCCACTGCTTGTCAGGCGTGTTTATGTGGATATTTTCAAAAGGCAAGTCTTTTATGAGTTTGAAAGCAAACAAATGTGGAAGGCTTATTTTCTTATTCCTTTCTAACCTTTTACTTAATTTGCTTGTAACTAAATTTTTCTTCTCCTGACGTCTAGATCTTTTTCGTGCTGAGATGAAAACATTGGACAGTGCCAGATAAATGTTTTCTAAGTATAGTCTTTGGGTTTTCTCCCAACTCCACTTTTTTTTTTTTTTCTCTGCCTTGGACAGTGTGGTTTGTTTTTTAAACCCTGGGGAATTTGAGGAGTGGTGGTGAACTGACACAGTATACCTTTGAATGGATAAGAAAAAATGCAAATATTGTAGATCTAAGTCCTAATTAGCTGTATGTGTTTGTTGCTGCCAGTTTTCAGTATGTAAAGTCCATACCTATTTGTGGCAATTATCCTAAAAGGCAAAGATATTTAAGTCAATAGCACATAGGTGCACTGTGTGCTGCGTACTCTGCAATAGAACCATTTTCTCTATACAGTTGTACGGTTCATTAAAGTCAATGGAATATTCTTTAAAGTTATTTGATTGGGTATTTGGGCTTGGCTCCTAAGGCAGTGTTTAATAGTTGGTCTTGGCTTTTATCTGTTATCCCTGCTTGATGTTGACTCCTAACAAATGATATGCAAGGTCAAAGTGGGCTTGCTGACTACATTGAAAGAACAATTGAAATGTGACATTTCTTTTTAAGGGAACGTGATATATTTTCCACAATTAAAACTTTTTGGCAAGAGATGACTTGTTTTGCTTTGAAAATTATCCCACATGACTGCAGTAATGCCATTATTCTAGGCAACTTCTGACTGAAGAATGGTGTCATTTAACACCTATACATTTTGATTGGTTTTTATGTATTTTCAATGCAAAATTGGAAGAGCAATTTTGAAAATATGTGAAATCGTTAAGCTATGCTTTTGAAAAGAGAAGAATCAGAGAGCAGTGAAACTTCCTTTTGATTTCGTGTAGAGTAATAAGAAAAACTTGATCACGTAATCATGTTGCATCTTTTGTATGTATGGAATATTTAAGTATGATTTCTATTTTTGAGAGTGGGTTTGTTTCTGTTTTCCCTGGCCTAAGTAGATGAAACAAACCTCACAGGATGTGAACGCTCAGACTTCAAGGTGTTGTCATATCTACCCTCTGCTGACACTTTTGAAAGATTCGCTCAAATGAACAGTTAATTCCTCATGCATTACTTCTCGAGATGAATATCTTAGTTATTGCTTCGGTGATATAAACCTGTGTGGATATGAAGTTTGTTCTTAATCCTAGGGCAAGATGCCAACCTGACTCAGAAAACTCAGGTGACTCTTCATGCAACAGATGCATGTGATGACTCCTTTCCTGCACTGCTGCCTGATATCCCTGTAGGAGACTTGCAACCTGGGGAAAAGGTGAGGGCTTAAAACTTCCTTTCCATAGCACACTTAAGTAAATGGGGATCAGCTAATAAAAGATTCACAGAAGGACTGACATTTATTTTCAGATATCTGAACCGATAAATGAAATACTTATGCCATATTTTGCCTATTGTTTGCTCATAGTTTAAAGTTTCTTTAGCTAGATCCGTTTTTAGACTAAGTTTGGGAATAAGGTATGTTCTGGGATTGATGGTAGAGCTGAGAGATAAGAAATAAAATAAGAAGGCTAATCTCCACTGTTAATTATAATCTCCACTGTTAATTAAGTGCACTCCCTAATGGACAGTAGATAATAGTAGTCAGTAAGTGTGATGCAGCATGGGAGGAGATCAAATGTGCAAATGTTACACCAAACTGAAATTGTGACTGGCAAATCAGAAGTTGGATATATCGTATTTTACACAGTAATGGTTCTTTTCTTGTACTGTTAAGTAATAGATGAGCACCAGTAGCAAAGCAACTGTGGCTGTGCTACTCATTAAAATCATTCACTGCATGATCAAGGCCATCCATTGTAGGAGGTTCTTTGTGGTCAAAATAAAACCCACTGTACCAGTGCCTTCTTGGACCAAGTAAGACAATGAATAAGTTTTGGAGAGCTCTAGACCTAATTGAGATAATTCAGGTGTAACTTAGCTCATACTGTCTCCTTTATTTTGCAGCTGGAAAAAACTATATACATTCGTTGTGGAACAGTTGGTGCAAGAATGTTTCTGGTTTACGTTTCTTATTTAATCAACGCTGTTGTCGAGGGGAAGGAAATCCTCTGCAGGTGTCACCGGGTAAGATGTAAAGATGCACCAGTTGCTAGAGATATATTCATGAAATGCAGGAAATATTCTCAATCTGAAGGCCATAGTTCCAAGAATCTTAGCCTTTCTAACTGATAGAAAAAATGCTAAATCGGCAGTATGGTAGCCCAATTTAGGGTGAGCAGTTTCATAAGAGGTTTCTCTATTTATTCTTAAATACCTTAAAGATACATTCTGCCCTGAAGGAACACTTAGCTAAAATGATGATTAAAAGTAACTTCACATTAGTAACCTTTGATATCAGTTGTGAGGTCTGAAACGGAATATGACTCTCCCCCCACCTTCTTCCCACCCCTTTTGTTACCTATACAGGATGAAACTGTAACCATAGAAACAGTATTTCCTTTCGATGTTGCTGTCAAATTTGTCTCCACAAAGGTACGTGTTTGAAATGTTGTTGGTTAGTTGGAATCTTGCGCTGCTTTGCAATGGTTGTGCCCTGTTTAGTCAGAAATAGCCAGATCTTGTGTCTGTCTTGACAGCTGGAGCACTTGGACAGAGTATTTGCAGATACACCATTCTTACTGATGACAGACATCCTGAGTGCCTCTCCGTGGCCTCTCACTATCGTAACGAGCCAGCTGCAGCTGGCAGCTTCCATGACCCCAGTGGATCAACTGGAATCCTATGTGGAGAATGGTAATTTTCTTAAATCGTGCTCTCTGTTGTGAGGAGGATACTTTCTGCGTAAGTCAGGAGTAAGAAGGGAGAATGTTTTAAACAGCATTTGCTTATCGAAGATTCTATTTAAGTAGAAGAAAGCTGCTTAATACTATAGTTGCTTGCCAGAACACAACTTAGACAGCAGTATGCTTTGAAATGTCGTTCTTCCTCACTAGATTGAGTAGACAGACGTGAATGGTAGATGGTAGACAAAATTCTAAATATAATGGATGTAAGGGAAAGCACTAAAAGTACTTCTGCTATGCAACTTCTTAGATATCTGTATGAAAAGATACTCAATATTTCCAGTGTTTATGAACTGCGTATACTTTTTGGAGTGCAAGTACCTGATAGAGGCAGCATCCAGAGGCTAAACTGATCCACGCTCATGTTTGCAGTCATGAAACTGAAAAATCTGAAGTTAGACAGGGTAGACTATAAAGAACGGTTAGAAATAACCGATTTTTTTTTAATACTAACACAATTTGGGAATTTATCACTACATTTAAGTAAATTTGTGTTTACTTAAGTGTAAAAAAAATCTTACAGATCTTGACCTTTAAGAGTTCAATGTGTTAGCTTTAAAAGGTCCTTTTATTTTTAGTTCATTCAGATGGAGGGCAAAAAAAAGAAAGAAAACAAAAGTGGAAACTCAAAGACAGTAGATTTTTCTTGTGTTCCCTCTCCCTCATCTCTCATCTGTTTTAGTGAGAGAACTGTCTGTGTTCGCTTTCATTTTAAAACATAAGAGACATCTTACACTGATGTTTTGGAATTTGCCATTGGAGAAGTGTAGAGTTTGAATTGGAGTTATTTTGCCTTTTTTGTGCATTAACTCTAAATTTACAGTGACTTTTTCGGTGTGTCCATGAAAGATCTCACAATGCTGTTCAGCAAGTAAACTGTCATGTACTGGTAAAAGTCTCACCTTTATGTATTGGTATACTTCACAATCTTTATTGAATCTATATATTATGTAGGTATAGTTTGCAAAGCACTTCAAAGGCCCTTCTGGCTGAGCACTTGTTTATGTTATTGGACTTTTAGATTTGGTGGCTTCTGCAGTAATAATTATGCTTTGATTTTAAACAAAATCTTGCTGATAGTTGTTTTACAGACAGGTGAGAGTGCCAGCGAGTGCTTTTGCCTTCGATGTCCTCCAGCTACTAATGCTAGTGGAGTGGCAACTGGATGTTATGTCATTTCCTGGAAGAGGTAGGTGTCTCTTGGCCTGGATGGGGAGAGGAAAGAACTGTGTTTATTTTTAGGGATGACAGTGAGTTGGGTTGGGTTTTTTTGGGGAGGAGATTGCGTGGTTTTTTTTTTTTTATTTTGGATCTTCCTGTAGCAAGCACTGTCTAGACTTTGGACCTTACTAATTACTGCTTGGCCTGTTAGACTTTTGAATAAATACTTATTTCACTTAAGAGAAATATTATGTGGTTGTGGTTTTAAAATTGCATGAAGCTTTCTTCTTTGTGAGATCCTGGGTCAGTTACAGGGCTGTTCTGTCACCCTCCACTCCCTGTTTTCGCCAGTCATTAAATACTTCACTTGAGAAGCCAAGTCAAAGAAATAGTTTTGCAATAGAAACAAACAAACTTTTTAAATGGAAAAAACTATTTTATCACCCTAGAGGAAGGGTTTATGCATTCACTAAGTTTTCAAGACAGCTGTTGGGGTATATCTATCTTCAAGTTTGGTTTTATTTAGTTTTGGAGCTGGTTAGTGTTCTTAAGTGCCTTTTGATATTTTATTTCTATGCTATGGCACTTCTGTTGCTCACTTCAAGCAATCCCATTTAAAGATTTGGGTTTTTTCTTTCCACTGCTGAATTTACTATAATCTTAGTTTAGCCACGTAGAAGTGATGTTTTCCTGGTGTATTCACTTGATACTTTGTGTTGTGTAACTTTTTTTGTTCCTGCAGAAGTTCACCTGTGGAAAGCGTACCTGTCGTTAGTACAGTCATCACTCTACCACATGTGATTGTAGAGAGCATTCCCCTCCACGTCAATGCAGGTAATACTGATTTGTCATCATGTGTCCCAGTTAGAATTTTTAGGACTGCCAAAGCTTTACAGCATCCAGGGCTTGCATTTACTGTAGCAAAAGACAGAAAACTGGTGCTGGATGTAACGGAGCTAGTGAAAGACACTGTATCGTGACTTAGAGGGCTTCAAGCCTTGCCCCTCTGTTCCCTCACTTCAATTGAAGTGAAAAGCTAGAAATGTAGCTAACATGAGTGTGTTCTCTTTAAAGCTGTCAGTGGTTTGACCTATGTTACATGGCAGCACGGAGGCCAGAGTTACCTCTGCTGATGCTGCCTTCGCAGTAGGTTTCTCTAGACGCCCATGGCAAGAATTGTTCCATCCGCCCACACCCTGGCTGCATCCCAGGAAAGAAACAGCCTGGAGAACTGGAGCTGCTTGTGGGCAGCTGAACTGTTTCTCTTCTGGCACTTCATCTGCTCTAGAGCAGAGCAGGAGTGGAGAGCTAACTGAACACACACAATTCCTATGCTTTCCTCGGTTTTGTTTCATTTGTACCGAGGTTCTTCCACTATCCCTTTCTATTATATTATGAAGGAGCTTCCTGACAGTAGCTGATAAGGTTTTGGTAAGCTGAAAATCACCAGCAGCAGCCTAAGTCACTTCCTAGTTAGCATTCCTTGGTAGTGCTAGCAGCTGGAGGTTTTGTAACCAGATATTGAAGAAGTGTTGTTGAACAGTTACAATGAAGTTACATGCTGTTCTTTTTTTTTTCCTGAAAAATCTTGTCAGAAATGCTTTAGTTGCCGTATCTTTTTTTCTTCAAGATTTTTCATTGCTTTTTACAATAAACTTACTTCGTTATGAATTGAACTTTGCAATGTATTTTGTACTTGAAGTCATTTACTTTCTTTCCAAAGATCTGCCATCATTTGGTCGAGTCCGTGAATCCCTGCCTGTCAGGTACCACCTGCATAATAAGACCAACTTAGTCCAGGATGTGGAGGTGTCAGTGGAACCCAGTGATGCCTTCATGTTCTCTGGCCTTAAACAGGTACAAAATTGTCACATCTACTGATCCTGCCAGCTGCTCTGGTAGTGAATAGTACGTAGATTAGACTTGCACTGATGTACAGAGAGGACACACTCGTTTTTTAGATGTTTAAAGTATGATACATGCAGTGGAAGAATGTATGGATGCAGACTCTGTTTAAAGAAGGGCTAAATGGAAGCCTGACTAGGAGCTGTTTGTGTTGTTTGTGGGCAGCGTGGTACTTCACTATAGAAGCAATATTTTAACTGGAATAGGAAAGTAGTTGCTTTCTTTCCAACTTAGAAAGTAAACAGTGTGTAAACAGAAAGTAAGCAGAGGACTGCTTTTGGTCACAGAACTTACCTCCGTTTGTGGCTCTTCTTTTTTTAAGATCCGATTGAGAATCCTCCCTGGCACACAGCAGGAAATGTTATATAACTTCTACCCTCTGATGGCTGGATATCAGCAGTTACCATCTCTTCACGTTAACTTGCTGCGGTTCCCAAACTTCACTAATCAGTTGCTCAGACGATTCATACCAACACACATCTTTGTCAAGGTAAGGCTGTGAGAAGTGCCCTGTATTTCAAGACTCCCTGTGGAGCTGCTTGCTTTTTGGGGACTACTGCCCCAGCTCTGTTCAAAGCTGCGTGCTTCTAAGCAGTCTGAAATGGCCAGCGTGTAACAGAGCTACTTGCTTTGAAAAGTCTTGGGTTGTTGTGTATTTGTGTTGTCAGCCAAAATCCTTAAGAAATCTGTTTAAGTGCAACAGGTATTTGGTTACGATTATATGAACTAGCTGAATGTGCTTAGCCTGGCCCTGTTATTGTCTTTGTAAAATGAGCTTCCAATTTGTCTGCATTTTGAATACAATCAAGTGAGCCAAATGTGACAAAATACTTTTAATAACATAGCTGGTAGCACTTCTGAAAGAAGTGTTTGAGCAACTCATGTGACTAGGTTCAGAAACACTGTAACATACCACACCTCCCTAAATGACTTCTAACCCCACAGTTTTTTACAATTTCTAGGACACATTTGTAGGCTGAATTACTCAGTCTAGATTAATTTTTTTTTTAATCAAGTGGTGTGACTCCGAAGACAACTCAGTCATGTAATAAAAAAAATCACAGGCTTCTTTTGACTTTTTAAGAATCATTTGAAGCCAGTTGCCCAAAACAATGCTTGCTTCTTCCACTGTTGCTGTCTCCAGAATATTGTATTCACTTTTTAGTCAGACTTTTAGCAAGCAAGGAGCCTGAAGAGGTGGTTTATATGGCTTAAGGTGGACTTGTTCAGATATCTGTAATCCTGTTTCCAGGAAACAGGTCTGCCATTCTTTCAGGTTTTTTTTTGGCCAAAAGATATAGGCAGAACTTACTTTTTGCATATGCTGTCTATCAGTGGCTCTTCCAGATCAGTTGTCAAGATGTCGTCCTAAGTCAATACAGAAGACTTTTTTTTATTTTTTCCTCAAAAGCATGTGTTCTTAATGCTCCTGTGGAATCTCTTAGGTTTCAGAATTCTTTGTTTTTGCTTTGGAGTTGTCAGAACCTCAAAAAAACTCATTGTAAGGATTCCTTTTCTTTTAAAACTTCCTCCGTGCTCTCTCCCATCTATAGTGATTCTGCTTAAAATTCCTTCAAGAAGCTGTCACTCCCATTCCTGTTTTATTATGCATTGATAATTATCAGCTTCCTATGCTGGGCAGTTCAGGAGCTGAGGCCTCTACCAAGCACTCACTGGGCCAAATCAAAGTCTCTGGATGATTTCCGTGTCTGTGCTGCTGTTGGAAACTATTAGGAGTAAGGATAGGCGTAACTCTGCACTCTTGTACTAGAGCTACATTGATCAGCACAATGTATTGCAAAGCAAGTTTTGTAACAGCCTCAGTTTTTTGTGTGGTGGTGGGTTTTTGTTCTCGTTTGGTTTCGGTTTGCATTGTGGTTTTTTTTTTTTTTTTAATTCTCTGTCTATTTTCTTAAAGCCTCAAGGTCGCCAAGCAGATGATAACTCGACTGCAGCTGTGTAACTTTGAGACCTGTACCTCTGCACTTAAAAGAAAGTGGGATGTTGCACAGAACATGTAAATCTAACTTTGGAAACGTGGCTTTGATCAAACCATTAGAGTTAAACTTTATTTTTAAACTGCAACTCTTAGCAGAACTAAAGTTTTAAAAAACCCCTAGTCTTTCGTAGACTTTATTTAAGGAACAAACATGGGGAAAACTTGGTGCTTTATTTAACAGGAACATTCGTTTGAAGTTAACTTTGAATGTCAAACTCTTATAAGTATTATTGAGGCATATTATATGTCCTGAGTATTTAAGTGAAGAAATTCTAATTCATTTGACCAAAACCAAAATATGTTTTCATAATTGACAGTAAGTTGAAATGCAAAGTTTGTACTTACTATTAAAGATTTACAACATTAAAAATTATCATCCTTTACAGAAATTTGTTCTGTGCTACTTGTGTTGAGGACAGAACAGGGTGTGCAGTAGCACAGTAAAGTACAGAAATCACAGACACAGAAATCACAGAATGTTAAAGGTTGGAAGGGACCTTAAAGATCATCTAGTCCAACCCCCCTGCCAGAGCAGGATCCCCTACACTAGAGCGCACAGGAACGCGTCCAGGCGGGTTTTGAATGTCTCCAGAGAAGGAGATTCCACAACCTCCCTGGGCAGCCTGTTCCAGTGCTCGGTCACCCTTACAGTAAAAAAGTTTTTCCTCATATTTTTCTGGAACCTCCTGTGTTCCAGCTTCCACCCATTGCCCCTTGTCCTGTCAGTGGACGCCGCTGAAAAGAGCCTGGCTCCATCCTCCTGACATTCCCCCTTGACATATTTATAAACATTGATGAGGTCACCCCTCAGCCTCCTCTTCTCCAAGCTAAAGAGATCCAGCTCCTTCAGCCTTTCCTCATAAGGGAGATGCTCCACTCCCTTCACCATCTTTGTGGCTCTACGCTGGACTCTCTCAAGCAGCTCCCTGTCCTTCTTGAACTGAGGGGCCCAGAACTGGACACAATATTCCAGATGTGGCCTCACCAGGGCAGAGTAGAGGGGCAGGAGGACCTCTCTTGACCTACTTGCTACTCCCCTTCTAATACACCCCAGGATGCCATTGGCCTTCTTGGCCACGAGGGCACATTGCTGGCTCATGGTCATCCTGCTGTCCACTAGAACCCCCAGGTCCCTTTCCCCTGCACTGCTCTCCAGCAGGGCAGTCCCCAACCTATATTGGTACATGGGGTTATTTTTTCCCAAGTGCAAAACTCTACACTTGCCCTTGTTGAACTTCATAAGATTTCTCCCCGCCCAGCCCTCCAGCCTGTCTAGGTCTCTCTGAATGGCTGCACAGTCTTCTGGTGTGTCAACCACTCCCCCCAACTTCGTATCATCAGCAAACTTGCTGACAACATTCTCTAATCCCTCATCCAGATCATTGATGAATATATTAAACAGCACCGGCCCAAGCACTGACCCCTGAGGGACCCCACTAGACACAGGCAACCAGCCAGACTCAGCCCCATTGACCACAACCCTCTGGCTTCTTCTCTTCAACCAGTTCTCGACCCACCTCACTACTTGGTCATCCAGACCACACTTCCTCAGTTTACCTATGAGGATGCTGTGGGAGACGGTGTCAAAGGCCTTGCTGATGTCCAGGTAGACCATGTCCACTGCATGGCCACCATCCATCCACCTGGTTATGTCTTCATAAAAGGCTATCAGGTTGGTCAAACATGACTTCCCCTTGGCAAAGCCATGCTGACTGCTCCTAATAACCTTCTTATCCTTGATATGCCTAGAGACAGTGTCAAGGATAAGATGTTCCATCACCTTTCCAGGGATGGAGGTGAGGCTGACCGGTCTGTAGTTACTCGGGTCATCCTTCCTGCCCTTCTTATAGACTGGAGTGACATTCGCTTTCCTCCAGTCTTCAGGCACCTCACCTGTTACCCATGACTTACCAAAGATGATGGAGAGTGGCCTAGCAATGACTCCCACCAGCTCCCTCAGCACCCGTGGGTGCATCCCATCAGGGCCCATGGATTTATGAATGTCCAAGTGTTCAAACTGATCCTTAACCCACTCCTCATCAATCAGGGCAGACTCCTCCTTTGTCATGACTTCCTCTGAGGCCTCAGGGGACTGAGGCTCCTGAGGACGGTCTCCAACAGTGTAGACAGAGGCAAAGACGGCATTCAGCAACTCTGCCTTCTTTCTGTCCTCTGTCTCCAGGACACCCACCTCATTCACCAGAGGGCCTACATTGCCTCTAGTGTTAGTTTTGTCAGCAATGTATTTGAAGAAGCCCTTTCTGTTGTCTTTGACCTCCCTTGCAAGTTTTAACTCCAAGGAGGCCTTAGCTTTTCTGATTGCCTCCCTGCACTCCTTGACAGCTGCCCTGTACTCCACCCAAGTGGCCAGCCCTTCCTTCCACAATTTAAACACCCTCCCTTTCCACCTGAGTCTGCCCAGCAGATCCCTGGATAACCAAGCAGGTCTCCTGGATCTCTTTCTTGATTTCCTACCTGATGGGATGCACTGATCCTGAGCCTCAAAGAAGTGGCCTTTGAATGCCAACCAACTCTCTTGGGCCCCTTTACCTTGCAGCTCCCTGTCCCAAGGGGTATCCCCCAGTAATTGCTTGAAGAGGCCAAAGTTGGCCCTTCTGAAGTCCAGAGTTGCGATCCTGCTTGGTATTCTGTTTTTACCGCACAGGATCCTGAACTCCACTATCTCATGGTCGCTGCAGCCAAGGTTGCCCTCAACCTTCACTGCTTCAACCAGACCTTCCTTGTTGGTGAACACAAGGTCCAGCAGCGCTCCTCTCCTGGTTGGCTCATCCACCATTTGCATCAAAAAGTTATCATCGATGCACTGGAGGAACCTCCTGGACTGAGGATGGCTGGCTGTGTGGGACTTCCAGCAAACATCTGGGTAGTTGAAATCCCCCATGAGAACCAGGGCCTGGGACTGAGAGGCTGCTGTCATCTGCCTGTAAAAGGCCTCATCAACTTCCACCTCCTGATCAGGTGGTCTATAGTAGACACCCACCACAGTATCACCTAAGCTAGCCTGCCCCTTAATTCTTACCCATAAACTCTCTACTTGCTCCTCATCTGCCCCTGGATGGGTCTCAATACACTCCAGTTGCTCTCTCACGTACAGAGCAACTCCCCCACCTCGCCTCATCAACCTGTCTTTCCTAAAAAGAACATAACCATCAAGGCCCACATTCCAGTTATGTGAGCTGTCCCACCACGTCTCTGTAATTGCAATAAGATCATAGTTCTCCAGCCGCACATAGACTTCTAATTCTCCCTGCTTATTCCCCATGCTTCTTGCATTGGTATACAGACACTTCAGAGATTTAATGGAGCATCTGTTACCGTTGCTTGTGCATTTTATGCCTAACTCTGGGATACTTCCCCTTGGTTCATGTGTAGACACTCGGGTTTTATCCCCTTCCCCCTTCCAACTTAGTTTAAAGCCCTATCTATTAATCCCGCCAACTCTCCAGCAAGTATTCTCCTCCCTCTCTTAGACAGCTCTACACCATCTATATCTCTCATGCCCAGTACTGCATAAACTTCCCCGTGATCATAATACCCAAAACGTTGCTGGAGGCACCAGTCTTTGAGCCATGCATTAACTGCATGTACTTTTCTTTTCCTTTCACTATTCCTGTCACCTACTAAAGGGATAGATGAGAAAACTACCTGTGCCCCCGATCCTTTGATCGCCTGGCCCAACAACTTAAAGTCCTTTTTAATTCTCTGAGTACTTCTATGATTGATCTCATCACTACCAACCTGGACAATCAACAATGGGTAATAATCAGTGGGACTCACCAGCCTGGGAAGTTTTTTAGTAATGTCCCTAATCCGAGCTCCAGGGAGGCAACAGACTTCCCTGTGGACTGGGTCTGGACGGCAAATGGGACCCTCTGTTCCCCTCAGGATGGAGTCACCAATGACAACTACCCTCCTTTTCTTTTTAGTTGAACTAGTCCTGATGCATGGGTCTGACTTACTCAGCAAAGTCAACCCTATGTCTCCACATTCATTCACCTCTTCTTTTCCATGGCTCTCCTCTTCCAGAGCACTGTACCTGTTCTGTAGAGGCAACTGAGCAGGTGAGGGAGGCTGGGCAGGGACCCGCCTTCCTCTCCGAGCCAGGACTCGTTTCCATTCCCCCTCATCACCTTGGTCCCCTCCTTTGACCTCATGGCCAGAGGGGAGGGGATCCCCTGTTGCATGTGGAGAGTGCTGTGTGTGCATCAGGGACCGGCTCCACCAATCTATCTCTCTTTCACACTCCCTAATGCTCCTCAGCCTCTCCACTTCTTCTTTTAGCTCTACCACAAGATGGAGGAGATCATTCAACTGACCGCACCTCACACAGGCACTGTCAGATGCAGCCTCTGGGAAGCACAGGCTCAGGCACTCCCTGCAGCCGGCAGCCTGCACAGCTGCGTCCTTGTGCTGGAGCACTGTTTGGGTCCCCACACTCCTCCTCGGGGTGGCTTTCTGTCTGGTGGCAACCATAATGGGAAAGAAGAAAAAAAGGAAAGAAAAATGATCAAAAAAATAAAAATAAAAATAAAAAAAAATAGAAAAGAATTCACCAATAACCACTCCTTCACCTCTTATGCCCAGGGTCTGCGATCCCCGCCCTCCCTGAGCCAGCAGTAACACCCGCTGTGCCCGCGGATCACCAGAGTCCAGCAGCTCCTCCCCTCCCCCACGCTCGCGCCGCTCTCAAGAGCCAGACGCTGAGGCCGCTTTTGAGTTCCGCGCGCTGCCGGCTTCCTCCTCGCCTACGTCACTCGCTCCCGCCTCGCGAGATTCCCTCTCAGTTCCGGGTCCCGCTCTCTCTCCTCGGCTTCACCGTCCCCGGCAAAGCCCCCTCTCGCCTCAATCCGCCCAGAAATCGGAGAAAAAAACCGCTCTTACTGCAGCAGCTGCCGCTGCCGCTGTCCGCGCAGTCCGAAGGAGTCAGCCGCTCAACATGGTTCCATGGTTCCATGGTACACATGGTTCCATTGTACTGTTGGAATTGAGTGGTTTACTAGTTCTTTAAAAACCGTAAAATCTAAAAGGCGCTATTTCTCCTGGGGAACCGCACATGCAGATTTTGATTCAGCAGCTAGTCTAACGAGCAGAGAGACTCCCTGGTAACAGTTGGACTATCCAACCTGAAGACGATAGGATTTTGGATTGTTTTTACACACACACAGCTTCCAGATTGAAGATATGTCTTGGTTGTCATCTGCTGTGTGAATTTAAAAAAATGGACATCCAACTGTTGTACAGCTCTGGATGAACTGGTGTTTAAAATACAGTGAATCATGTGTGTATATATTTTTATATATATATATATATATAAAAATGCATTGTGAAAACTTCAGTTAACTTTCTAAATAATTACGTTTTGATTGCTTGGGAAATACCTTATTTATTGTCAAAGTGGAGTTCTAATAAACAGCTTGTAACAGAGTATTTCTGAAACTGTGTTTGTCCTTAATTACATTGTTTTCACAGCTGTTGTTTGATGACTCTGGTCTGTCTTGTATGCTGATACATTCATTTATAGCACTGAAGTCCAAAATAACAGCGGTAATACTTTGAGAAAAGCATTAGAGAAGCATGTAAGCATTCCTTACCAGTGAAAGGACCAATTTACAGTCCTGCAAAAATATGCGTGAGCATATACAGCTTTTCCATGGAGTACAGACGTAATTATATTACAAGGTTTTTTTCAGTGTGTAGAGGAGGGAAAGACTACTACTGACAAACCACGCTGGAGAGAGCAAATGAAGTCTGCCTTATTCTTTGCTTAAATATCATGAAGTAAGTGGCAGTTGTGGGAATTAGGTATCTTACCTCTTTCAGTGGGGATGTGGAATGTGAGTGGAAAATGTATTTCACTTCCAGATTATTTTGAAGTAGCCACTCTGCTTACAGCAACTCTTGCATCTCTGCTACTACTTCTTAAATGACATGTCGATGCAAGTGTTCAGTGGAGAACTGGGGTGTTTTATCTCTCCCCTCCCTGCCCTTCCCCTGCCGAAACAGTCTAGCAGCAAAACCAGTCATTTGCATTCCTTTGAGAAAGGGGAGGGTATAAAACGCATTTGTGGTTAGAATGCTATTGAAGTCTTCAGTGAATTGAGTACGTAGGTTTCTACTTAAAATAGTAGTAGCAGTGAAAGTAGGTACTGTATAAAAATAATATAGAAATGCAGAAATGCAGACTTATCTCACACCATGGAAAAATATTACTTGCTCCTTTGCCATAACTAATTTCTCTTTTTCCATTTGCAAAGAGAATTTTTTCATGTTTTGTGTGATCTCACTGTAGCTGTAAACACTAAAAACCAAAGATTTTTGTCTTAGTTGTCTGTAAAGTGCTAGGCATACCTTTTATGCTGTATAAATGACTGATGTGAATGAAAACATGTGGCAAGCAGGAACCACCTTCTTAAAAATGCTTGAGAAGTGATTAATGATGACTAGCTTCCTGACTCATAAGACTCTAATGCTGAGGGGAATGCTTGTGATTCATAACCCAAATCCCTTTGGAAGTCGTGAGTAGATAAAAAGGGCACATGTATTTCAGTGCAAGTGCAGTTTTTTTATTGTTTACTGTATTTTGATGAGTGCCATTCAAACTTCAATGCGTTCTGCTGAAATGTAGTCTGTTTTAATTGGAAGTAATTAAGTGAAGAAAAAAAGCTACTTTTAGAATAGTTTATAAATAGCTTTCAGGGGAAAAAAAAAAGTTTGAGATCAACATGTTCAGACTGCTACTGAGCTGGAGACAGCCCTAGCAATGTTGTTTCTTCCCCTTTTTATGCTACCAGATGTGTGATAGGGGAAGAACGTGGCCTATCACCTCATGACTCCTGGCCCACGGTGAAGCTTTGAGCAAAGGAAGGTAATTTATCCCTTCATTGCTTCTGGCTGCTAAGCTCTAGTTCTAAGTAGCTCCAGCAAAGTGAAGGATTAAAGGAAAGATTTTTAGTTCCTGATCAGTTTTTAAGATCTTGCGTGCTGTCTTGTCAGATTGTTCATTTACACAGGGGTTTTGGAGGTTCTATCAGCTTTCTTTTCACATGTCCTAATGAACAAGATGTTTCTTTTTACACTGTCTCTGCCTTCATGTGGGAGATGGGAAGTCTGTGGGTAAGAATACTTCTGCTAGGACACTCCTTCAAGTTTGAGGGCTGCTGTGTGTAGAATAAGAAGGGGAAAAAAAGTAATCTCAAAAGCACCTCATTCCCTAAACCTGCTTTTTTTTCTGAGAAGCAATGAGCTGCTTCTTCACGTCTTTTTGGTGAAGGCTAAAGGAAAGCAGCAGTGAACATCTTACCCCAACCTACCTTCTCAGTCCTCCTCTGGGAATGTCTTTGAGAAGAGACTCATAGGGCTAAGAGTAGTAATCTCTGCTCTGTTCCAAGGATGAGACATTTTACCTGGTTAACCTAAGTGGAGGGTAGAGACCTGTGCACAACTTGTGACTAAGTGTGTTCAGCTTTCTCAGATTCAGGATGCACTATGCGTATTGCCTTGCGTCTCTCAGCTTTCAGGACGTCCGATGTGTGCCCTGACAGACATTTGCTCGATGGTGTGCTTCTACCTCCTTCTGCCTCCATAGCAGGTTGTCCCATTGCCTCACCACACTGGGTGGCAAAATACTTCATAACACTTCTTGCCTCACTAGGAACGCGGTTGTTGAATGCCTGTAAAGTGGTTCTGAAAGCAAGTTGCATAGTCAAAAATGAGGACATACCCCAATTAGCCATTATGCTTAAAGAAGATTCAGAAAAGAAGTTTGTATAATGCATAAAATAGTTGCAGAGAGTTGGTTCTTTGGAGCTCTCTGCAGGGATGGTTCTGGATGCTGTAGTCTCATAAAGCTAAATGAGGGGAAAAATAGTGTCAACTGTTTTGAGATTTCTGCTAAACTAAACTCTAGATTTGAATTTTATTTATTTATGGCTTTAAAAAAATGAGGGATGAAGAAACCTAGTGGAAGTGTTAAGAGTCACCTGAAACCTGTTTCATCCTGCTAAATTTAAGAGCTAGTATGCTGGGCTGTGCCTCTGTGTGCTCTACAAGTAAATGTGGAGGTGACTTAAGGTAATATAGACACAGACTGGTCCTGAGATACGCAAAACTGGGCAAAATTTATCCCAGCAGAACTTATGCCAGTAAG
Source organism: Trogon surrucura (assembly GCA_020746105.1). NCBI lineage: Eukaryota > Metazoa > Chordata > Aves > Trogoniformes > Trogonidae > Trogon > Trogon surrucura. The sequence continues at coordinate 45,872,445 of CM036620.1, forward strand.
TTCTGCTCCTCAGATACCAGCGATCTCTCTCCAGTGACAAGGATGCCACTCATGCAGAATGTGACGGACTGTCCTTCCCCTTGCTGGTAGAGCGGGCTTGGCAGGAGCGAGGTCCCTGCTTTCTGAGAAGGTCTCCTGAAGGTTCCCTTAAAGCCCCAGCAGTGTGCTTTCCTGCCTCTGCAGATAGGTGCTTGCTTCCCGAGCTCACTGTGACCTTCTGTTTGATCTTCCTTATGTTATTATATTTCCTGATGCATTTTTCTCTCAAGAAGTTCTGCAAGTTTCCTCTAGAATGAACTCTGATTTTTGCACTTAGTTGGGGAACTACTTGATCTGCTGCCTTTCATGAACCCGAGAACTCTATGGCTGAAATGTCGTTTGTACCTTGGATGCCAGACGTACCTTAGCTTTCTGCTTGTTTGGGGCAAAGCAGGGAAAACCCTTTTTTTTTACAGCAGGTTGTGTTGGGACCTGTGCCCATGGATTTCTGTGATAAAAGTTTGCTCCAAGAGAGCTCCATCAGCCTCTGGACTGGGAGGGAATATGGATAGGCACCCTCCTGCTGTGGAAATACCTAGATATGATGCAGGGCTTGGAGAAATTTCCAGTCTTAGTGCAACTCTGACACTTGTCTTTCTTTGCTCTGCAGAGACTGTTGGAGACTGCTCGGCACTCTCTGCAGCGTGACTAGGCTTAGGGACAGCAGCTCATGGGAGAAAAGACAGTTACCTACCGATTAACTGCAGCTTCTTCATGGTGTGTTACTCATGTGCATGCTCACATCAGCATATAAAAGATAGTTCCTTGCTCTTTCTCCTCTATTTCAAAGCCCTTCTGGGAAAAAAAAGCAAGTCTATTACGATGGATCTAAAAAAGCTCTCCTCCCTTTCCACCCAGTTTCTGAACCACTTCTTTTTGTGCACCCCAGAGGGTATTACTGAGAGCTTCCAAAGTCTCCCACCTTGGTGTGCACATATTTGGTCATATATCTTAAAGCCCCTCAGGTTAGAAGTAACCAACCTTCCTCACCTTTTGCTGTAGAGAGTTTCACGTTCTTTGCCTTGTTGTCTTTTTGCCAGTGAAACTTTTTACAAAATGCAAGACCATTTCACAGTGCAGGGTGTTCCATTAGGTAGACTTGAGCATGATAACCTAAATGAGAAAATCAGCTTGATTAACCTTGTTTGTCTTTTGTCCTTGTCAGCCTTAGAGAAAAGGTTTTAGTTTGGAGGAAGTGAGGAAGGAATATATGTCACAAATACTGATGGGAATTAATCAGATTTTAGGAAAGCAAAACTCTACGTTTCCCAGTGCTGTAATTTTACTTCCAAAGAGATGGCAAGTATTGGATAACTGAACCCAAGCATTTATATATTTAAATAGAATTTTTAAATACCCCAAAGATTTATTCAGGACAGTATAAATTTCCTCACTTGAAGAGAATGTAAATATTTTATTCTAGGTTTGTTTTTAAAGAAAATTATGTCAAATTTCCTTGCCAGATCTCTAGATAATTTGCTGGGGAACATGATATTGTGCAAAGGCAATCAAGTTTGTATAGCCATGCTTGTAGGATGTGTTGTATCAATGTAAAACTATGTTAACTATGCACGCTAGTTACCATAGTCTGAACTTGCCAGTGGGATGGGGAGATCTGGGAGTCAAAAAAATTCTCACTGGAAAGTAAATGAAAACATGAAGCTGGCATTTTTTTTAGCCTGCGTTTAGGAATTGCTAAGAAGTATCTGATTCCATTGGGACATTTAAGCTGACCTTAAGGCTGAGATTTCAAATATTCTTTCTAAAAATTTAGCTGTTCATCCCTCAACAATAATTTTACTTTAGAGCATGCACTTGTCTTTTTGTAAACCATTTTGTATGCGAATGTTTGCCATTTCTGTCTTATCTGCACTCTTTAGCAATTACTGTGGGATTTTTAAAATTTAAAAGTAGTTAAAGAAAAAGCTTGAACTTCTAAAATTCTTTGGTTTTCCATACTTACTATTTTTTTACAACCAGTACTTAAATTATTCATTTATCAAACTATTTTAATAATTATATGTAATATTGAATCAGATGGTTCTCATTATGTAGCTTTTATATACACACATATACATATGTACACACACCTATGTGGGACAGTGAAACAAATTCTGGTAGAACAGCACTGAATACCCAGGTGAGGATAAAACCCTTGCTATTTCAATTATCCCATTAACCTGCAGATAATGAACTTCACCTGATTTTTCTTCACCCTTTGATTTCATGACGACACCTGTTTTTATGAGCAGTAGAAGTAGAGGTTGGCCGCCTTGCAGCCTCAGCTGGGGGTATTCAAAGTGCCTGCTCCAGCCCTAAAAAATAAGCAAAATCACCAAGTTGCTTCACAGCAGCCAGTACCCCCTTTCTCCCGAAGTTACCAGCTGTAAGTCTGGCGTAAGCATGTATATGTCTGTGTGTGTATATATATATATATATATGTCCTCTGTTTTGTTATTGACATTTGGGAATCGCACCTGGACATCTCCTGGAAGCCTGGTACCTGGACATACATGCTCAGGAGCAGATTCCCCTTGGCTGTAAGAGCTGTGCTCTCTCAAGATAGTCCACAAGGGACAAAGCAAACAGCTGTAATAAGTATTAAAACATATACGATAATCACAGAGGGAAGGAGATTAGAAATGTACTTGAAAATTATTAGAATGCTTACTATTTAGTTTTCTACATGATGGATTTTCTATGGGCCAGCATTAGGAAGCTAAAAAGCAAAATAAAGATGTTTCAGTCCAGTTTTCAACTAGCAGCCTTTTTATAAGAAGGGAAACACTGATTTTTTTTTTTTTCCCCATCTGCTACAAAATAGCCTGTTTATAAGATGTTTTCTGGAGGAGGTTGCAGAGAGGTCAGACAAATGTTATGTTTTAATAAAGTCTCTCTCAGAGTCACTGCTCCTCCACTGAAGACTTTTATGTAGGTAATGTAGTAATTGCCTGCATTAATTTATGACCTTGAAGCTACTCATCACAGAGTGGATTTGGACTCGAAGTTTTTAGTTCAAATATGCTTATAGCCAAGGAATGAAGGGGATGCTGATAAGAATGATTAATGGATTCAGTGAAGGAGCTTTTAGGTAGCAAGAGAGGAATGCTCTTACCCGTCACAGCCAGGTACTACTGAGTGCACAGCGTTATTTTAACAGAAATGTTTTTCTATTTCCTAGGTTGGTTATGTGTCCCTAAGAGGCCGTATTCTTTGTAGGAGCAAAGATGTTGCTCCACTGACTGGAAAGGAGCTGTATGCATTTGCACCTGGGGGAATCTGGCACAATGCTGCTTGTGCCAGGGTTATCCTGTGGGATGAACTGTGTGCTACTGAGCAGAACACGTGGGATTTTCCTTAGATTTCCTTGCTAGGGGAAACCCGACATTACTGACAAGCACTATCTGTTCCTAGCTATCCATGATGAGGAGAGGGAATGGCATTTTCTATAGGGAAATAGAGATTTACAGCTCTGATTAAGCTTCATGTTTGTTACTGTAATGCAAATCATTGTGGTAAACTTTGGCTTGCGATTGCTGTCCTATTTCTAGGTAAATTAATTTGATGTTTTATTAATTTATCCATACGAGGAGATCAGCAAAAGCTGGGTGTTTGAACTCTGCTATATGGCTTTACTGCAAGTATCCTGCCTTCTTAGGATGTAAAACCAATGGCAGTCTCCTGCAAACCAGGACTGGGATCTCCTGGAGTTTCCCTTACCCTGTACCCCCAGGCTGGAAGGAAGGCTCTCCTCCTGCCTGCTCGGGAGTGAGCTGCCAGGTGCTCTCCCCAAGCACATGTTGCTAGGGCAGCTACTGCCTGTTCTGAAGTTTATGGTGATTTTTTCATGGTTAAAAAGAATAAATAAGTGATGGATGGACTTTTCCACTTGGACTTCACTAAGCCTCAAAGAAATCCCTTTCTAGGAATCTCTTAGGTTTTTTTTGGATTAATGACACTTGGTAAACACTTGGTAAACTGCTTTTCTTCCAATAACATCGGGGCGCTTGTTCTGCGCTATGGATCTGTGTTTGCAGTTGGGCCAATCTGCAGCCCACACAGCTAAGGCATGTCCCAGGTTCCCTGGGCGCCCTGTGCTATTGCTCAGGTGTTCTCCGCTATTCTGCAGATAACTCACAAAATACTGAAATTTCTTTTAGTGATCACATGGTATTTCAAAATCAGCTGGGTACTTTCCTTGCCCTGGTCTTGGAAAGCAATCTAGCACCAAGAACTGGTTGTGGGGTGAACAACAGTCAGGTCCTGCACAGTGAACTTATGCTCTGCACTTGCTCCCTCCTGGAGCCACAGTTTGCATTGCTGTGGAAGGAGGGGGTGTGCTGCAGGGATGTCCCTCTTTTAAAGTCTGCTGAAGGTATATGCACATCCGTGATTGATTTTGTAGAGCTATTTCTGGAAAGAACCTCCTCCCAAACTTTCATAAATCTTGAACTGGGATTTTTCTGCTTCTCTCTAATGTTTAGTTTCCAGCGTGCTCTGAGCCATTTGCATTGCATGAGGGAGGCATAGGGGCTCCTGCCTGTGGCTGCAGCCAGACCACCCCAAACCCCCACATGTCCTCTGGGCTTTTCCCAGGCCCCTGGCAGGGATGAACCCCAGCTCCTCCTCAACCTAGACCACGATAGGGTGCGAACCTGAGTGCTACAGCCTGGAGCACTGCCAACAAGGGCTAACTGGTGAAAGGGTGAATGTAAGGACCAGCCCTACAGGACTTACCTACGTAAGTATCTCCCTTGCCATTTCGGAGTGCCGCTGAAAGAAAGATGCCACCAACCCTCAGCAAAGCTTCATGTGCATTGGGAATACACCCATACTGCCAAGGCACCCAGCCACAGCCACAGAATGGTCCAGGGTTGGGCACAGATAGGAAACGTTCACGATAAAAGTACTGCTGCTCCTTGCCTGGTGGGCATGCCACCATGGAAACTGGCAGGGGGAGGAGGATCTGCTGTACTCCCATGCAGAAATGGAAACCTCTCTCTCAGGTTTGGACATGGATCATAGAATGTGTTGGATTGGAAGGAACCTTTAAAGGTCATCTAGTCCAATCTCCCTGCAGTAAACAAGGACATTTTTAACTAGATCAGGTTACTCAGAGCCCCATCAAGCCTGACCTTGAATGTCTCCAGAGATGCGGCCTCCACCACCTCTCTGGGCAACCTGTGTCATTGTCTCACCACCCTCACAGTAAAGAATTTCTTCCTAATGTCTAATCTAAATCTAACCTGCTCTAGTTTAAAATCATTGCCCCTTGTCCTATTGCTACATGCCCTTGTGAACAGTCCTTCCCCAGCTTCTCCATAGGCCCCCTTTGGGTACTGGAAGGCCGCTACAGGGTGTCTCCAGAGCCTTCTCTTCTCCAGCCTGAACAGCCCCAACTCTCTCAGCCTGTCTTCATAGGAGAGATGTTCCAGCCCTCTGATCATTTTTGTGGCCCTCCTCTGGACCCACTGCAACAGGCCCACGTCCTTCTTGTGTCGAGCGCTCCAAGGGAAAATAACCACACCTCAGCTCAGCCAGGACAGAGAAGGACATTATGGTACAATAAGAGCGGTAAAATGTTCATAAATCTTTTAAATAGTGGATACAAGACCCGATCTGCTGACAGATTAATGCAGCTCTTTGGGAAAACCTGAATGCTGGGGGCTGCAATGGTTAAACAATGAGAAAGAAAAAACTGATAGGCCATGGAGAGCAGTCTGGCCAAGGGATCCTGAGGCTCTGCAGACTGGGAAGAGTGAGAGCCCGCAGCTGTGAAATACTGCTGCCTGCTTTGGGGCCTGAAATAACCTTGCATAGGGCTTTGGCTCCTGAGAAAGAGGGATAACATTCCCCCTCTGTACCCTAGCCCGCAAGCCATATCCTTCCTTCCCTTCTCCTCCTCTGCTCCTGGAGTTGGGAAAGATGTTGGAACAGAAGCCAAGCTCCAAGGGGCACATAAACCAGCATTAGCAGAGCAGCATATCTGCTAGAATCCTCATTATTCCAACATCATCCACCGAACCTCTTCCACTCTCAGAGGTGGAGAGTGCCAGTTTTGACCGTCTGTATTTTGCCATGAGCTGTACTTGTCTCTGCTTTCAGGTTTCCCACTAGGGTGCCCATGGCTAGAGGTGTGGGGTGAGACACAGGACCTGCTGCTAGAGCCCCACAGGTGCCCACAAACTCTGTGCATGTTGCTCTCCATGTAAAAAAGAGTATGAGCTTGAAAACAGAAGCCACTGAGGCTCAGATTAGCAGCAGTCAGCCCAACTGCTCCTGCTTCCCTCCATACAGCACCGTCTGGTGGCACCTGCTGACAAGCAATTGCCACAGCCAGCAGCCAGTCAGAGTAGGGTTATGTTCAACTCTGATCTCCCTGACGTTTCCTTCCCCCGCCCTCCTTCCAATAAACTGCCTCCTTCATGACTATGTCTGTATGAACAACCCAAAGCCATCCATCCTTTGAAAACAACAGTAGATTGGCCTCAAAAAGAGCCACAAGGTCAAGGATGGGCTGATCATGGTCAATAGCTGCAGCATCTCTGAATGGGCTCTTTCAGCATGAGGAAGCAAGAGTACAAAAGCTGGCTGTGTTAGGTTTTGTTACTAGCAACATTTCCTACAGCAAAAAGAAGAAAAAGCCTAAGTAGTCTCTTTTTTTCTGAATTTACCACATTCCCTGGCACATGTCCTCCCATAAAACTCATGGTAAAAAATTATTCATTCCCACCTCTTCTTTGTGAAGAAATTATCTGATTCTTGCCTATTATCATGTAACTCTCTTCTGCACAAACATAAAGCAGCGATGTGTCCATTTTTTATGAACAAATAACTGCATTCCCAAGAAAATCAAGACAAAATTCATTTATAAGAGTCACCTTTACTACCTTAGCAGGAAATGATGTTTTCTCCTGAGTCTGACATTTGCCAATGAAGTGGGCTCAGATTTGAGCTGAAATTTGCACCATCCCAGTAAATAACTACAGAGAGCTCAGGGTACTCCCTGGTAGGTTTTACAGCCCTGCTACCAAGCTCTTGGTGAACTTTAGAATCATAAAATCATTTAGGTTGGAAAAGACCTTTAAGATCATCAAGCCCAACCATCTGAGCCCACCCTCTGCATCCTGGGGCCATGGTGGGGTGACAGTAGTAGTGCTGCTGTGAACAAGGCCAGACCCTGCTCTCTTCTTCCACAGCTGATCTTCGCTAGGCACTGGGGACAGCAGGGAAACATGCGGTGGCATTGCATGGACATCCCTAGGGAATGCATGAAAATAAACGAGGGAAAGAAGAGAGGAAGATGGGTGGTGCTGGATGGGGAAGAAAGGAGAAAAAGGGAGTATAATGGAGAGATAGTCACTTCTCAGATAGCCGCTGCTCACCCTGCCCAAGATGTTTAAAACAATAAGCCGATAATGGCTAACAGAAGAAGAGAAGCTAAACTTTCTGGTTTAGCCTGGTGTTGGGTTCGTGGATAATCTTCAAAGAGGAGCTACAAAATTTGAAAGGAATTAAGCTCTGGGAAGTATTAAATCTGGCATACCTGGTTTACAAAGGGGTTTGCTGTTGAGTTTTTTTCTGGATGCTGCTGTGTTTTCGTTTTTCTGTCAGAGTGCCAAAGGCGATTCTCTCTGTCAAATGTAGACTCTTGACCTTCTAGTGGGGTTGACAAGAGAGTTATCCCAGGGTGTGTCCACACCTGTCAGGCAATATTAGGCACAAAGTAGAGCTGTCTGTCTTCTTTAGCTAAAATGGTTTCACAAATACTTCATAAAAGCTTGTCTTCACAGTGCAGAGAATTGCCTGTATTATCTTGGTGCACTCAATATTGAGATTGATGACAACTGGGGTCATTGGTTAAACTGTCTAATCCTGACAAGCTGAGGCAAAGGGAAGAGGCAGGAGAGCAACAGGATGGCTGCTGAAAATACCTGCGAGAGAGACCAGACCTGAGAACAGTCAGGGTGAGCCAGGAACCCGGCAGGTTTTTGCTGTGACTCACACATCGAATCCCGCCGATAAAGACGCTGCCTTGTGGATTTGGCTGTGCTCGAGGATCACCGGTTGTGACATCGGGCAGGTTTACCTCAGCTCCCTTAAAATAAAAGCAGAGCTTGCATCTCTAGTTACGGCACAAAAATCTGATGCAAGGGAGCACCATTGAGGAGATGGCAATCAAATTGTTGTTTACGCAAAAGTCTTAGCTATAATGAAAGGCTGTTAAACTAGGAACAAATTCTTTTACACCCACCCCGCCAATCCCTTTCACCAGCTCCGTGTTGCCAAAGGGGACCTGAAAGTGAGTATCTAGCCCATCAACCTTCACAATTCTCTTTGTTCTGTGTGAAGGAAAAATGACAAAGGAGCTAAGAGGCCATGGCTGGCAGACACTGTCATCTTAATGGGGGCCAGTTCTTGGCACATGCCTGACAGGTACAAAATCAGTGCTGGAAGAGCTGCAGCTACTCCTGCTGCAGAAGGGGCCTGTTACCTTCCTCATGAGTATTTGCTGAGCTATTCCCCACCCCTCACCAGGTAAAAGGGCAAAACGAGATGGTTTGCACCACACCATAACAGGTATTGGACTGTTTTTAAAAGTAGTAATTGTTTATTCTAGGCAGCTGTAAGGTGCCTGTTACTTTCATCTTTGTAAACCAAGTGTGGCTTTGATTGAACTAGCTCATTGAGGGCAAGAAACTTGAAGCCTGAAGTAAAGAGAGACAAGGTTATTGAACAGAGCAAGCTGAATAAGAAATTTCTGTAAAATGGAAAAAGCAGGAAAAAAAACCAAAACAAATGTGACGGGAATTTCTTTCTCAGAGCTGTGTTGTTCTTTTCCAGAGGCATCTCTACCAAGCAAAGAAACATCAGAAACTGGTATCCTGATAAAGAAAAGATGCAGATGTGCTAAACATATGCTGGCATGATGTTAATGGCTGGAGAAGCAGCAAGCGATAGCAGTGAATTCAAACTCGAGACAAGCACATGCTTTGCTGCATCCAGCCTTTCCCTACGTGCAAAGGCAGTGGTAGTGGTTAGTTCCCCTTGCTTCAGTGCAAAATCTTCTTCCTGGTTGGAAAAGGATGACCCTGGTTTAGGAAACTCTGGCTTGCATTTTCTGAGCTGAGTCGTGGTCAGTGGATTGATGCACAGGCAGTGGAAAGATGTCACTGGTCGGTTACAGGCAGTGAGCCCGCCAGCCAGCCTGTGCTTTCTGGCAGGAAAAACAAGAATGTCTTGGCACAGATGGAGCCTCCTTGTATCTTGATTTACTGTATCAGTATGGTTGCCTGCCTACCTGAAAGGCAAGGCAAATCCTCAAAGGGCTTTTACCTAAAACCAGCAACACTGGTTGATTTCCCTGTCCTCAGTCAGAAAGGAGGTGGTGTCACCCCAAAAAGGCATGCCAAATGATTGTGGCGCTTCCTTGTTCTGCAATCTGAGGAAGTGTCCCCAGATCTGTGCCACTGGGGGGATCTCTGAGAAGCCAACATACACGAACTACTCCTCAAGCACCTCATGCCAGCTAGCCCCATGCCTGGGGGCATCAGTGAAGGTCCCTCACCTCTACCTGCAGGGATGGACTGTACAGTTCTCACCAGTCAGTACTTCAGAGCTCTACTTTCAGTTAAAGATGTGGTATTCCCACCATTTTTTGGGCCCACATCTGAGACATTCAGCTAAAATTTGCCAAGGCTGCTCACAAAGATGTGCTCAGCTCTGGTTCTCACACCCTGTATGCTGGTCACCCTGTTTGCAGAATGACTTGTTGTGCAGAATTCTCTTTTTTCGTTTTTTTTTTTTTATGTATGTTTTTTTTTCCCCCAGATGTGTATTGCAATAACAATTCCAGCTTTAATTCCTTTAGAAGGTGGAAAGGTTCATTCCTAAGCTCTGCTTAGGATCAGAATATACTTGCAGAATGAAAGTGCAGGGTCACCACACTCTTCTTTCGGTCTCTGGTCTAATGGGGTCCCTGCAGGAAAATCGAGCCAATACAGGTTGGAGCTCTCAGCTTTGCATATGACATGAACAAGAGTTTCCCATGGACATACACTTTGCCTATGTATGGCATTTACATTTTTATGCTCTTAGGGATATATGTATTTCACTGTAATTTTGTTCTCCTGGCTGCAGCTTTGCACTGCCAGCAGCAGTCACGGGACTTGGCTTGCACTATGTGAGAAGGGGCAGTAGGAGGCAAACACATCTGTTCAAAGCACAGAAATTTCAGATTAAAATGCCAAGGCTGGTGGACACCTTCTGATCTCCTTGGGCTGACTTTGAGGTCGTTAACCTAGCAATGTGAGAACCACCCAGGATCAGCTGCACATCTTGGCTTGGCTGGGTCATGAGTCAGCAGAGCCCCCATGCTTCAGGCCATGGGCTGTGAGAGGAAACACAAAAAAGAGCAGAGAAACAGATTTTATTGCTCTTTCTTCCAGAGCACTCTGAAAATGAATAGCCATTTCATTCATAATTTCTTTCCGTTACTGGTTGGGGAATCATAAAACCAAAATGCAGTTCTTTTGGTATATCAGTTCATGAGATGCCAGAATGTGTTTTCTGTGATTCTTGCAAGGCGATGCCACAAGAAGATAGTTTAGGCAAACTGGTGTGCCATTTCAACACCTGCAGGTGCTGAGCCCTTTATGGTTCCCGTAGAGCAGAATCTCAGAGTCTGAAGCAAAATCCTGTCTCTGTCAAATACCTAGTCTGAGCTCCTGCCTCAGTGTCTGGCAGTAACCTGGCCAAAAGCAACCATCAATGTCATGGCAGATGAGAGACAATTATAGGTTGGGAGGCACATAAAAATTTCTCTACTCTAGACAAATATTTTTAGAGGGTTAAGATATAAACATACCCTTCTCTTCCCTCCTTGTTAATTTCTAGCCAAGAATTTCCCACACAGGGAATCTCTTCTGGCCCCATTTACCTGCACCACTGCGATCAGCTGTTTACCAGCTTTTTGGCTTCAAAACATTTTTAAGTCTTACTTCTCTCTTTGCAACTTCACAAATAAATAAAATTAAAGGGCTTTCCAATCTCGAGCTTTTAGTGCAGTGTTATTTAGCTGTCTAAACGTAGGCACTTGAGTTTGAATGTGAAATCCGTACCCTGCATTAAGCACGTCCTGTAAAGTGGGAACTTGTTTTCCATGTCTGCTGGGAGGTGCTTTTCTCCTGGTCAGAGCAACATCCCCAGTCTGTGTAGGCTATTGTTAAGCAGACAATAGATAATTGTCTACCTACCAGCTCACCTATCCAAGTGGTAGTCGCCTCATTGCAAAGATTTAATACCATTGCCAAAGATTTTCCTGAAGAGGAAGATGGGCATGCCTGCCATAACCAGGGATCTCTTCTCCTCCCTTGGGTCGCATCCTGCCCCCGGGATCCTTCTTGATGCCAGCAAGTCTGAGTCAGGTAAAAGTGCAGAGCTTAAAAATGACGCGCTCAGCTCTTTCCTACGCTGCTTATTAGTTGGGTGTTTAGTTTGGACCTAGCTCATCACTCCTCACGCAGGAAACTCCCATCGACTTCACTGGGAACTCTGCCTGAGCAAGGACTTACATCTGAGCAGGGCTTCTGGATGGAGGATGGCAGGACAGGACTGAGCACAGAAATATTTGGCTCCTACCAGAGCAGAGATTGTCAAACAGCCATTTCCAGGAAGATTTTTAACAGCAGGTCCCAAGGAAATTTACAAACATGAGAGGCAGTGTTATCCCCTTCTTACAAAAACTAGTTACCAAAACAAAAAGGTAAAGCTAAAGGAGGTGCTGTTTTAGGAGTTATTGGTGGCAAATCATTGTCTTCATGTGATGCAAACTAGATGAATGCAGTGCTATGTTTACATACTGGCACACTTCTGGGAAGACTTTTGAGAAACTACTACTAACAACCTGCTTCCACCATCTTACATTTCTTAGATTCAAGGTGCCATAACTGTTCATGTTCTTCGCTATTTTCTGAGATTGCTCCTGGTTTTTCTCAGGGTATGACAAGAAGAGCACATGGTTTGTGTGTTATGAACATACCTGCTCCTGGCCCTTCTCCTACCTGCACATCTGCAGCAGCAAAGCCAGAAGCCAGAGCTGGTTTACATCAACACCATGTCTGAGCAAGTCTGTCCAGGCTCATGTAGCTCTCAACCAGGGCAGGAGAAGGGGACAACTCTTCTCAAGAGTTATTATCAAGGTCTGTAAGCTCTGGTCTCATTAGGGCTGCATTTATGCCCTATTTGTTGACGGCAGTTGCACCAAGCTCTGCATCACTGAGCCATCGCTGTGAGTCTCCAGCTTCAGTCTGCCTTCCACATGATGCATATATGTTCAAAAAAAGTCCAGGCATCCTGCAGCTGGTAGTTCTGCGATGGTTTGGCACTTTCTTGACAAACACTTCAGGTACCTGAAAGCCCATATAACAGTAAGAGCAGCTTCTGCCCAGGAATGAGCCGATTCAGCTGGGAAGCATGCAGGGTTTTCTTGCCATGTAACAACACTGGACAGACAGAAAAGAAGGAAAGTATCATTTCTTCTTGTATAAAACCACTAGAGAGATTTTGAAAAGTTTTCTGATAAAAAGTACTCTTTCAAAACCTCTCACAGAAGAAATCCTGAGTAAGGTACTTGCTGACTTACTGTCCGAATACTGTATCTGAAGCAGATCACATGCTGACACACCATGTAGGCTACGAAATTGTGTAACTTACCTTACTATGTACAAATCAAGGATGTATAATCACCATTAAATATATGTTTTTCACCTCAGCCATTCATTTCCATCCATGTGGCCTTGGATGAATTCTGAGGAAATACTCTTTTCCCAGAGAGTTTTTAGTAAGATGACATTTGCAGCAGGCAGAGGTACCAAACTTGAGCTCTGGATCAGTCCAGACAGCTGGCGAATATGGCTCCACCAGGTTTGTTTGGCTTTCTGCTCCTACCTAGAATGAATGATGCCATTTGCTGCAGACCTCCTGCCACTGCTTCTGCACTTCAAAGAGAAGTGTTTAAATTTTCAGGGGTTTTGTCCCACTAGCAAGGTAAACTTTTGCCCTTCCAAACACTTCAGAGGCACTTAGGCATTCCGCTTCACCCATTTTCTTTACTTGGCCTTGACAAGATAGTACTCTGGCCTCTCATTTGTATTTCTACTGGGAAATACCAGGTTGGCTTTAGTCTGGCTATAAAACTTGATTGCTTGGAGAAAGTCATAGAATCATAGAATCACAGAATCATAGAATCATAGAATCATAGCATGTGTTAGGCTGGAAGGGACATTTAAAGGTCATCTAATCCAACTCCCCCACAGTGAGTAGGGACAGCTTTAACTAGATTAAGTTGCTCAGAACCCCCTCAAGCTTGACTTTACTGTCTCCAGAGATGGGGCCTCCACTATCTCTCTGGGCAACCTGGGCCAGTGTTTCACCATCCTCATAGTAAAGAACTTCATTCTAATGTATTGAAGTCCCTGGAAGTCAGAGTGAATGACAAGGAAGAAAATGCTGTTCCACCCCGAATCATAAATAAAGCAAAACCCCTAAAATTCTGAGGCAAAAGGAGTGTTTGAATGAGTAATAAGATGGCAAAAAGAGGAATAATGAATGACAAACGGTTTGTTCAGTATACACTTGTTGTCCACAGCCTTTCCTCAGACAAGGGGACTCTCTTAAGCAGGAGGAGTCTCTTAACCAGGGCCTTGATGTCCAGGTCAAGTAATCCCACCACTGGCTTTTACAGGGTCAGCACTGAACCCCCAGCATACAGTGTATTTCACTTTGTGCCACAGGTGCCATGCTCCATCCCACATGTTTCAGAAAAATTATAGCACATTCCCTTTCTTTACCTTGTCATTACACTTGTGTGTGACACAATGTGTGTGCAAGTTGGGAAGAGCAGTAGCGAGCCAGTGGAGGGAGGGAGGGCCAGCCTGTGAGCGCAGTGGTGAGGCTTCAAGCAGTGTGAGGGAAGAGGTGATGAAAGCAGGTGCCCTTACAGGAGAGAAAGCAGGGGATAGGGAAGATGTTGACAGCCTGCAAGTGTTACTGAAAATGCCTTGCAAGGGGAGGAAAATGAGGCGTGTTTCACCACACTGCTTGCTTCTGAGATTAGTATTGAAGGTAAAAGGAGCTCGGCTAATGGAGAGACCAATGTTGATGCCGTGACCAAAATCTGCCAGGCATGCTCTGCTGAACATGCGGTTTTTTCCAGAGGCAGCAGAAGGATAACAGATTTGGAGCTTGGGAGCTGCAGACCGTAGGCAAAATGTGGAGTCCCTCATCTAAGCACTCAGTATGTATCTGATGCAGAAACCTGAAAACTGTCAAAAGGCTTCATTTGGCTTTTTTGTTCTTGCAGGTAGGAATAAACCCCAAAAAACCTATCCAATCCCTTAAATTATCTGGTGATTCTGATCAGAAGTTGAGATGTCAATGTGATGTGCTCCACACAAAGGCAACACAAAGGTGAGCCCTGCCCAGGAGAGCTGAAATGCAAGTATGATGGGCAAGATAAAAGGCTGATATAATGCAGAGAGGAGGAAGGCACAAGCTAAGACTAACAGAGGTATGACAAGATCATGACAGTAGCTTCGACACACCAAGACTAGTTCTTTTAACTGGCAATCAGTGGCTCAGGTGAACTTTGGGAAGCAGTTTGAAGGACAATGAGGATGTCAGGGGTTCTTTTGCAAAGCCTAGGGCTGAATGACAACGTGAAAGTGCTCCTTTGAGATACTGACAGCAGCACCATCAAAACTATTGCTGACTGAGGCAAGGGGCAATTCGAGATCCTGCTGTGCTGGGTATTTGGGAAGGGGTTAGGAACTTGCAAGCCAGAATTAAGAGACTCTGCTCCTGGGTCAGACTGACTCACTGTGATTCTGGTCAATTTATTTTACCTCTAATTTCCACTTTGATAGAACTGGTTTCACACTGCTTGCCTTCTTGTTGAAGTCTTCGGGATGCTGACAAATTTGACCTTCCTTGGTACAGTGCCTAGACAGCACTGGGTGAAACCCAAAAAGTAGGGAGTAGGAATATCGGAGGAGCTTGACAATTCTACTGTGCCTCAGAGAAGGAAATGGATGAAACTAGATGGAGAGTGCCACAGGATTTGAATGAAGTTAGAGCCAAAAGAATAATAGTTTAAGGGGGCCAAAGGTGCCAAGAGATGTTGATGCAAACAAATTCAGGAGCAACATGTAAAACACTGTAGTTTGTCCACAGTGCAGAGAGTGGGGGCTGTAGCCTCCTCAGTTGTAGCTCTAAGACCACTGCCCGGCAGAGTGGCCACTGCCTCTTCTCTCACTCTCCTCTGCCTCTGCCCTTTCACCTCTCATTTCCTAGATGAAGATTTTCTTCCCTGTGCCCTTCACCTTTCTGGTGCATCCCCATGCTCTGCTGCCCGTTTCCCTGGTGCTGCGGTGCCCGGCTCGCCAGGGCAAGGTGGAGGTGCTGCTGGAGTGGTTCGCACAGCAGGGAGATGTCCAAGGGCCACAGCCGATTCAGAAACTCAGGCCCCATTCTCAGCAATGAGAGGCTTGGGTTTATTGTAGGTTTGAGGGTTTCTTTGGATGGTGGTGGTGAGATCCCTAAATCTGTCTTCTGACAAGTGTAGCTGACACCTTGCTGCCAGTGCCTACAGCTCAGCAGCCACCTCGTCACATGTCCCAGACCAGACAGCGCTGGGAAGGACTTGGCTCCCTCCATTTCTGCTTGTGCCTTGCCCGTTTTTGCTGAGCTCTTCATTGAGCCCCACAGGCAGCAAGCGACCTGGAGCATGGAGGAGGCCAAATATTAAACTGTCGGGAAAAAAGCCAGAAAAGTTAGTAGTGAACCTTGCACTGGCTCCAGATTTGAGTGCCCCTAAGGTGCAGTGTGACACAGGATTACTGTGGTTGAAGAAGATCATGAAGGTTTGGATGCAGCAAGGTCAGCGCTGCTCACTGTGTGTCCCACTTACACCCGGGTAACTCCCGGAAGAAGCAAAATACTATGACAATGAGACTTGCTGGGATGATTTGGAGGTGGCTGGCGGATGCCCCTTGTGTTTCACACGGGAAGGATGAGGTCTGCTGAAACCGGGGGGACACAGAAGGCCACCAGCCGGGAGACGGCAGCGAGCTCCTTCCGTTTTCTGGGGTACGATGCTCCCGTTCCCTTGCTAGGAAGGGGTGCCGGTTTCTCCGGCCGGGAGGCGGCGGCCGCTGCCCGCCGCGGGGCCGGGCCACCGTCGGCACCACGTCCCCGCCTCGACCGCGGAGCCGGACCGCGCCGCGCCGGCCGGCCGCGGGTGTGCCGGGGGGCGGAGCGGGCCGGGCCGGGCCGTGTCGGGGGCGGAGCGGGGCGGAGAGCGGCGGGAGGCGGTGGCGACGGGAAGGGCATGTCGGTGCCGGTGCCGGTGCCCGTGCCCGGCGGCGGGCGGTGAGCGGCCATGCCGCGCCGGGCGGAGCGGTACCTGCAGATCGCCCCGCACTCCCTGGCCATCGTCCTGGACGCCGCGGCCGGGGGGCTGCCGGGAGTGGCGGGGAACGGCGGCGGTGCGGGGCCGGCGGCGGAGCTGGGCCGCCACCGCATCGGCTACGAGATCTTCGCGGACTTCAAGCGGGAGAACATGCAGCACTTCTGGGACCGGAGGGCCACGGCGGCGGTGGCCGAGACTTTCTTCCTGGGCTGGATCGACGAGCAGGTGCTGCTGGTGCAGGGCAAGGAGGAGCACCTGGAGGTGCTGCGGCAGGGGTGGGCTCGCCGCTCCCTCAAGCCCCCCACCGGCTTCCACATCAAGTGCCTGGGTAGGTGCCCCGGGGCGGGGAACGGAGCTTATCGCCCCGGCCGGGGGAGGCGGCGGCGGCGGCACCCCGGAGCTGCCCCCGGAGCGCCCGATCCCGCCGACGGTGCCCGGCGGGGTCGGGGCCCGAAATGGGGGGTCCGTCCCCAGGGGGGGTGGGGTCACTGCCCGGTGTGGGATTTGCGCCCCTCAAAAGCGGGTGGGCGGGAAAGGGGCGAGGCGGGACGGGACCGGCGGCGTTACGAGGATGCGCTGTAAAGTAACTGGATGCTCGCCAGAAGAGCTGCAGGCGGCAGCGGTAGGGTCTGTTTGGAGAGGTGCGTTCCCCCATTTCCCTCAGCGGGAGAGGTTAAAAGCGTAAATTGTCAAATTTGGACTGTTCACCCCTTGCAGGGAGACTATTCACCCCTTGCAGGGACGTCCTTCTGCCATCCAGCTTCCATGGCTGGCTCCTGGGACACGCTTGTCTCCGGCCTTTCGCACCCCCCTCAGCTACGAGACCTTTACACAATTCGGGAGTAACTGCTAACGTTTGCAAAGAGTGCAAGCTTGTAATTCAAGCTACAATCGGTTCATTAAAAATAATAATTCCTAGCATTAGACGTCTAAAAAGTTCGCTTGAGTGTTTCTGGGCTTGCTAAACTGATATTTCAATTTATATTTGGATCTGCTTGGTGTTTTGTGTCCTGGTATTGCTGTGAAGGTGGAGTAGGAGGAGGAGATGAGGAACATAGGCTTTTCTGTGGTGCGAGGCAGGTGGCTTTTAGCGCAGTAAATGACAAGTCCGTCATGCTGCGGTGGGCAGAAGGTTCAAGTTACGGTGTGATCCCCCAAGGGAGTCCTGCCTGTGTGCAGAGTGCCCTAGGAAGGACCAGATGTTTTCCTGAATTTTTTTCAGGGAAAAACCAAAAATCTTATAATGGGCAGCAAGCTTATTTTGACAGAAAAGAAAAAAACAAATTCAAGAAATAAAGCTGTGGCTGTTTGGTATATGTATTGGGGAGTCATGAAGAGCAACAGACCTGTTGTATTCCTTAGGATTTAAGGTAATTTGCAGCCTTCACAGCTTGAAACATACATCTTCTCGTATGGAGAGAAGACAAATTGTGAGGATTTGTTTTACTGCTGTCAAGTTCTTGTTGCTTCCTATGGCTGCTGCAGTGGTGATGGTGAGGCAAACTGTCTTTTCCTTATGTACAACTTACTATGCTGCGGGCACCTGGAACAGGTCACAGAGCTAGAGATACTCCCTCTGCACTGAGAGTTTTAGATCCTTAAAATGGGAAACTTCCATGCATTTCTTAAAAATAAAAAAAAATCTGACTAAAGTTCCTGCAAAGGATGGAGTGTGACTATTCGGTCTGTTTCAGTTGCTTTTTTTAATCTTGGTTTTGAATGTTTTTAGTTGTTGTCATCCTTTTGGAATAGACAATATGGAGTCTGATCACTTCTGTTCATCTGCAGTCTTGCCTCTCGCCCACTTTTCAGACACTTCACTGTCACTCACTATTTCCCCATCAGACTTACTCGAATATTATCAGTTTTTCTTGCTGAGGGGGAAGCTCAGGCCAAGTTAGCCATTTAAAAATTATTTATTGGATGTTCTCATCATAGAGAAGTTACTTCTGAACATTTGACAAGAAACCAGTGTTGAAGAGCAGGTGGGAAATCCTATTCTGGTGATGGAAATGTTTCCTGCATTCCACCAGTATTTAGAGGAGAGTAAAGCAAAACGATAGATGGGTAGTGGACTTGCATTATGGCTGAGGTTTGGTTGAAACTCCTGTTCATGGCTAGCAAACAAGGGCAGAAAACCTGCAGGAGCTTTCCACCCAAGACTGTTAAACGCTTATGCCTTGATTTTTGGAATGAAGTGTGGTGCACAAGCATAGGGATGCAGGCAGGGGTCAGTGCCAGCTGCTCAGTGCAGCTTGTGTGGAGTTTTTGGCTCCAGATGGACTGAGGAGGAAGACCTCCCGAATGGGTGCCGTCACCTGATGGAGTGTAAGGGTCAGTGTTTGATTTTTGGGGTGTCCTTGGGCCCTACCTGTCGGGTGACATTCCTTAGCCTGCTGCGCGCGGGAGGACCATTGAAGGTTACACTCCGACCTTGACGTTGCTAAAGCCAGACATGGAATGTAAACAGGTTTTCATGGCCCATTTTAAAATACGGAAACACAACTTCTGCTAGAAGTTTGCGTTAATAAGTAAGCTCACTGGTGTGTAAATAATATGCATTCCTTGGGGGGTTATCTTCACTGTGAATTTACAGAAGACTAGAGGCAAAAGTTTTAATTTTACTTTAAAAATAGAAAATGCCTCTCAGTATTTGATTAAAGACTATGAAAGAAGAGCAGGGACCTGCTGGAGTATTACCAGTTTTGTGGTGTCCTTAGCTGCGGTAAATGAGATGAGACCATTGGTTTGTTATTGTGTTTTTTTTGTTTTGGGGTTTGTTTTTTTTCACTGCCTTTTTTCCACACCCAGACTGATAATTCAGGTCTTGTATCTAAGTAAATTAAACTTGCACTTACTGTAAAGTTAGATAGTTAAAAAAGAGTCAAAGTAACGGGCCTGGCCTGTGGGCATGAGCATCTGCCTAAATGTGTGTAATTGTAATTTCAACATAATTAGGTACCTAATGTATAAATGGCTGTGACTTATTTAGGAGCTCTCTCTTTGGAGCTCTCTCTTAGGAGCTCTTCACTTTGCAGCTTTAAAGCAGTGAACAGTGCACCTACAGACAAAAAGAACAAGTCCCCATACTTGTCAGCTTTTAAAAAAAAGTGGTGGGTATCTTGGGCCCAGACAAAAACCTGCCTGGCTGGGAGGTGAGGAACAGTAATATTTTACTAGAGTTAATAAATAACTGATGGGGTCAAGGGGAAAAAGCGGTATGGTATTTTTGATGAAGGTGAAGCTGCTGTTTTCTACAGCTCTGGCCCAGGCTGTAGCCCCCACGGTGTGGGGGGAATAGGGGTTGCTGTGGCTATGTGTAGCAGAGAGAGGTGCGTGGGGCTGAGCTGGGGGGTCTTCTTCTGCACCCTGAGGCCATTGGGGTACCCGAGCATTGCTGTGGCAGGCTGTGCCTGTCTTTTGGCTGTCTGGCTGCTTGCACAAAGGTGGACGGGACTTTCTGCCCCTGGACCCTAGCTGGAACGGAATAGCTGGAGGATGAGCTGCTTGCCCCAAAGTTCTGTGAGGAGAGCATCCTGACTTCCTACTGCTCCCTGGAGAGGAGCAAAGGACAGAATTGCCTTCTCTTCTCAGCTGCATGACCTCCATGCACTGGCACCAGAGACCCTTCCCTTCACCTGCATCGTTAAGTGCTAACGTGACCCAGAAATCACGACCGCAGCCTGACTTTCCAACCTCTGCCAGCATTGCTGACATTTCTTGTTCGTTGTGGTCCAGAGCTTTGGCTGGTCTGATGAGTAATGGGTTGTGATGGCCACAGAGATAGTAACTGGAGGAAAAAGTAGCTGATGAGAAGGAGGGAATATTAAACCTCTAATATGCATAACACGTTTTCTTCTACTGGGATTATAAAATGTAAACCAGGAAGAGACTCTTCACTGAAGTGTCTTTCCGCTTTTAAGTCACCCTGGCTTGATAATGGAAAGTTCATTAAAGTCTATTCTGTACTTAACAGGGACTGGACAGTCCTAGTATGCTCGGTGCAGGTGTATCTGAGCCAGAAAGTAAATGATTAATATCCACAGAAGAGTCTATTGTCTGGAGATAGGTCTCTTGAATTGTAAAATTAGACCCTACCACAAAATAGGGCAGGAATATGAAGCACATCAGAAAGTTGCTTAAGTGCCGACAGCTTATGGCTTGAGGATACAGGGGATGAAGTGTTTCATGTGTCACTTTAAAACTTACTTCTCTGTCAGTTTTCATAAACTGAATGGTTACGCCATAAAAACTTGCTTAGAGTCCATTTTTGCAGTCATCAGAGTTCCTTGGGTATTAGGAAATTGGTGGGCGTATCTAGGCTTTTAAGCTGGCTGAAGGGGAAGCTTTGGGAAACATAAGCAATCTTTGACTAAAAAAAAAACAACCAAACCTGCACATGCCAAATGTGCTGATTTAGAGGGTCAAGGAAACTTTGTGCAACGCTATAGCTCCTGTGATGAAATTTGTTGTCTTTGGTAAGAGTGATTTGAAGCTTTCTTGTAACTTTGCAAGGCTCTTGCAATGGAAGTCCTTAATGAGCATTATTATTTTAATAAGATTCCTGTCTTTGACACACCTTCCATTTGCACCCACTGATACTGGTCATCCTGGAAGCCGAATTTCCCCTTCCCCCTTTCAGCTCTTCTATGCGAGGCACTGCTGGTGTAGCAGGATGCTCCACCACCTTGTCGTCTCTTCATTGCCTTTTGTGTTCCCAGCTGAGACTTCCTTCAGTATCTTCTGCGCTTGATTTCTGTGTCTCGGACAATGGGCATCTTTGAGAGGTTTTCATGTGCTTCATGGAAGGGCCATGCCCTTTTGTAACGATTGCTTGAAAAGAAGTGACCAAACTTTATAATAACCCTTCGGTCAGGCCCAGAGCAGTTTCTCCAATTAAAAGCCGGTGTTTCAAATGAAGTTTTCCAGAAATGTATGTGCAATAATTAAACTAACTAGCAGGGGTTATAATTCAGCAAAGTCGGTGGGGCTGGGCTGTTGTGTATTGTTCCTGCTCGGCGAGGCATAGGGGGGGGAAACTTTTTTTGCCACGCTGGGAGCTGGAGCTAAGTGCTCCCTTTCTTTTCTCTTCCTGCCATGTTCTCTCTTGCCACCAAAAATTAAATTAACACCCCACCAGTTTAGGTTCAGTGGTTTCCCCAGTGAATTTTCCAGTCATTAGTGGATTATTCTGGTGCAGTGTACACTGTTAGATGTTAAATATTATTCATCTATAGCCAGTCATAAAATGTGAATTGTCTTTTTTCCTCCCAATTTTCTCCTTTATATAATGAAAATTTCTTTTCAGTGAGGGAGCATTAGGTTTCATAGTAATAAATCCTCCCAGGTGGAGTTTACCGCACACTCATCTACACCTTTTGTATGCCTTGTGGTATTACCATGGGAACTTCAGGGGATTTGAACTACCTTTTTTTTTTTTTTTTTTTTTTTTTTTTACTCCTTCTCTCCCACCTAGAGCCAGTTAGAGATCCACTAAGCATTTTTATTTTTTTACATCTCCAAGTTGGTTGTTGCAGCCTTGAAAAAAAGGAGGGAGAAAAAAAAAAAGAGAAGAAGGTAAACTTAAGCTAATGGCCTTTCTGAGGTGCTTATGAGTTTACTCCCAACTTTGAGCAAAGAACTTCGCTTCTTGGAAGTGTTGGGTTGGGCCTTTAATGTACTTTGTAAAAGTAGCTTTCAGAGATTGGTGAGAGAGAGGCAAGAGCTAAATGAGATAGACGGCATATAAAGTGCCTGATTTCTCAGTATTTGATTTGTTCTTGTGTTTTGGGAGGGAAATCTTGGAGTCAGAAATACTTGTTGCTCTTTAAGAAAGCTATGGATGGTCTGCCAGGCCAGTGCAGGTTGTCTACAATAAAAAAAATACAGTAAGGAAGGATGCGACCTATTATATTTAATTTTCTTTTTTTCACCCAAAGCAGCTTCTCTTGAGGAAGCAAAGTCGATGCATAGTGTTCATTGTGCAACTCAAGTGAAGGATTTATAAGGTTAATGGCCAGCTAATACTGTCTCCCCCACCTCCTTCCCCCCCAACAAAGAGCACCATTGTGTACTAAAGAGCCCTTCCTTCCCTGTGGCAAATAAGTCATCCAGCCTTACAAGTTAAACCATCCAGCCTTGCAAGTTAAGGGCACACATAAAGGAGCGATGCTGCAAGAGAACGGCGGTGGCTGAGAGCAGCCCTTGGCTGCGAGGCTCTGCCAAAACAGAAGTGGCACCAGAGCCCTCACTCTCGCCATCTCTTTGTCTGCACAGGAGTGTCCGGTCTTTAATTAAATGCTTCTTGTTTCCTTTCTCAAAGGACCCTTGTCTTTGCTGAGGAGCGCTGTGTGCGCTGAATGAAGCCCTCATCAGGTGTTATTCCCAGCGCCTAAATGGGCTCCTCGGACACCAGCCATCATGTGCCGCCAGGCTGCTGGCTAAATCACCTGTCCCTCTGTCCCCTTCTTCTTTTGTACGTAGTCATTTTTGGTTTTTAAAAGCCTGAGATGGATGGAGTACCTGGGGGCCATGGCAAGGGATGGCCATGGGACCACCAGCCACAGGCACCCCCGTCCTGCCCGCTCCTCTTGGCAGTTTTGCAGCACAAAAACTCAGTAATGGGTCCCAGACTTTGTCCTGTCTTTGTAATTTGTTATTTAGAGCTACGTTGCTTAGTGTTTTATTTGCCAAATTTTAGTGATTTTAGTGGACTAAGTTCAGACCTTCCCTGTGTATTGCCATAGTTTAAAATTTAGCTTGAAATGGGTTTGTTTTGATTCCTGGAGAAAGGTGGAAGAGATGCAGAGGTGCTATAGGAAGGGTCAGCCAGGGTGTATGAAGACACCACTATCCCTGGGCTCGAGTGGCAGGTTTTTGATTCGGCTCCTGTGTAAAGAGAATAGTAATGAAGTTGGTGCCCTTCCCCAGCTCTTCTGGTGCTGTTGCCTAGGGCCATTCAGCCGGATGGTGAACCTGTCCTCCTTTCTGCTGGCCAGGAGAATTACAGCTTGTTGCCCAGGTAGGTCATGACAGAGCTTTGCCACATTCTCTGCATTCAAGATGTGCAATTGGAGAGAGTAGCAGAAAAGATGCATCCGAGATGGACTGGGTGTCCTCCAGACTCTTGGCACCCAAAGCTGCCTTCTGAGCAACATCACATCTTCCCTGGGCTTTGGCAAACATGTAATAGCCAGGCTCCTCTTTTCTTAGTAGTCAAGGAAAGGCTGAAGAGTTTGGAGAAAATAAAACCTGCAACCAGATGGTGGTCTCCTCTGCAGAAACTGTGGCTGTGGCTGTGAAGCGTGAGGATGGGAGGAACTTCTTAATAATCATTTTCTGCGGTAGTACAAATTTAACAGGGTTCTGAAAATACAAGCTGTCTCCAAACTTTGCTTCTTTGTTAAATACAAAAGCATAAATGTTTTGATTATTTTCTAATGATGTTGACTGCTGGGAATGTTATTGCAGTCTCCATTTTCTAGTATCAAAACTGCTCCCTGGGTGGGCCAGATCTGGAAAGATTTTTAAGGATATTATGTTCTTCTTGGAATAAAATCCCTTCACCTAATATGTAAACATGCTTTCTTCTGGCCGGTGTACTTGATCCCTCAGTTTACGACCTGGGATTTCACCTGAGACCTGTGATGAGAAATACCTGAATGTTAAGAACATACAAACACGTATATTTTGATGAAACAAAGTGCTTTCCTGTTGACATTTGAGCTGATCTTCACAACTCCTTTTTTAATTGAGCTCCTGTTCTGAGCCACAATAGCATTAGAGCACCCATTCGAAGTTCGGTATCTACCCAGGGAATCTGAATAGTGGTTCTTCTAGTTGTTTGTTGTTGTGTTTTTTTCCTGTAGCAGGAAAGCAAATGGTATAGTATTGCCATCGGCTCTTATTAAGTCTGTTTTTGGTTTTCTTATGAAAGAAAGTTACTATACTGTGAAGTTAAATATGTACAGTATAATAGTTTCTCTAGTGTATTTTATGGAGCTGGACATACTTCAGAACCATGCAATATGAGACTTTGTTGTCCTTCTTCCATGGGAGGATGGGACACCAAACCAGCAGAAGTCAATAGAATACAGCAGCCTTTTAGCTTAACCTTGAATTCGCTATCAGATGATTAACAAAGGGAAATGCAGGTGTATCAAATTGCTCTTTTAGAAAGGCAAATCTATTCATTTAAGTCTAGGAAATGACTCCAGACTTGATTCTTTACAAAATCTATACGCCGTTACAGTGAAAAGTGTTTCTATCTTAAGAGTGTGGTTTGGGTACCTCCATAAAGTTTTAGTTTTAAAGCAGTCTTTGCTAGCTGGTAGTGCTTCAGAAGGTACATATACTAGCTCCTGCTAGTCTTCAGAGGAGTGTGAGGATACCAAAGGGCCCATTGCTGGCCCCAGTATGGGAAATCTCATGGAAGGAGCAGAGAGGGGCTGTTGAAAGGTGACAAGTCCCAGTGGCTTTCCCAATAACAAGGCCTAAAGTGCAGTAGCCAGGAGGAGTTAGTCTGTTAGTCTGGCCATGGGGGAGGCTTGATTTCTCCTGGTGCCAGCAGAAGGGGAAGAAAGGTATGTTTTGGGAGGGGAAGACCTGGGGCTGAACTGTGGCTTAGTCCGACGTTGGTAGTGGGGCAGCGCATCACTGTGTCCGTCTTCACCAGTAGCAGCAGTTCCAGTAACTCCTGCTTATCTGCTGCCTTGAGGTTGGGTGTGCAGTAACGTCTGTTCTCGCTGCGTGTTCAGAGGCTCTCAAGAAGGAGCGAGACTGCAAGGAGTGTTTTTTAACACCGGAGCTGTACAACTTGCAATGTGTTACTAGCATTGGAAGAGGCTGGGTGCTGCCACCATGTTGGAGATCTGGCAGCAGAGTCTTAGGTATTATTGTCGGGCTATAAAATGAGCATTTCTTTTCTTTTTTAAATGGGAACTTTTTTTTTTTGTCATATAAAAAAAGGCTATACAAAGTCTATTGAAACTCCTAGCTTAAAAAGGAAGACAAATCAATATTCACTCTTTCAGACTGTAGTTGTATTTTCATCTTGGGTCAAAATATCCACGGATATCTTTCTATATGCAAAGAATATGAAAGAAGTAGATAGGTTTCTGGATGCGTTAGCCTTTCTCCAGTTCATTGAGGATTTTCCAATTCATCTGAGTGAAGAAAACTTAATAGCGTAATAAATATGTTGTGTCTACTTATCTTGTCTTACCAGTATCCTTGGGTCCATGAGCTCAGAGAGCCTTGCGACTGTGCCAATAGCAATGCATATTGTTCATTTCCCATATCCCTTCCCAAAAAGATCAACCCGACATAAATGGGATTTATCACTACCTGTTAATTTTATAGAGGTAGCCAAAGTCCTGTAAGCTCCATGTGATGCTGCAATTAACTTCTATACGTTTGGTGGGGTTTTTTTTGTTTTGGGACATGAGGTTTTGTTTTGTTTTTTTTGTTTGGGTTTGGTGGTTTGTTGGGTTCTTTTTTTGTTGGTTTTTTTTTTGGTGTGTTTTAGTCAAAGGATTCTCGGTGTGTTATTTGGCCTGCCCTTGAGCCTTGCAGCCGCTCCTCAGCCCACGTGGGAATGGACTCTGCCCTTGCCTCCTGCTCCAGCAGACCGGCGTTAAATGTTTGCTCTCCTGCTTTGCGCATGTTGCAGGGTTAGTGCCCAGACAAGTTCCCTTTTCATTGACAGATGAAATAACAATAGCTGGCATTAAGAGCAAGCCAAGTGTTTTCTTTGGGTTTCCCTGAAGGGCCTCCTTTGTCTCCACCGTCTCAGCTCAGGGAAGCCCGTACACCTTGCTTAATCCAAGGGTGATGTTGAGATGCTCAACCTTCTGAAGCCAGAAGTAGGTCAGCACCCATGTGAAGATTTTTGTCTGCCTGGCTTGCTTGCCAGCGAGAACCTCCCGGTGACACTTTGCAAATGGCCTGTGTCCAGCGGGGTGGTCCAGGCTGATGCGGGCAGTCCTGAAAGCCCAGAGAAGAGGGTGAAACATCCACAGCACCAGGAAGGAGAGCAGAGGGAGGAGGTGCTGCTGGACTGGACCGTCACATACTTTGTGTTTGTATGTAAGTCAGAGGAGGAGCAGGAGCGAATGGTGGACAGTCAGATGAGCCTGAAGGGAGCTCTTCAGGTGCCTGGTGTCACATTGTGTGTGGCCCTGGTCCGGCTGTGAGAAGTCAGCAACTCGCCTGGGCTCTGGGGATGTCCTAATTAGCCACATATTCACAAGGCAGTTTATCCAGTTGAAAAACAGGATTTTAAGGTCTGTTTTAAAGTGAAGACAGTATCTAACCTAGTAGAGGTTATTAGCAGGAGGGTTTATTAAAAAGAATAAAATAAATAGAAGGGTGGGAATTTACTCCCTAGTTTGATTTGAGAAAAGAATTTAAAGGACCACATTCACCCACTGTTTTTGAAGTGGGGCTGAAAAAAGCTTTGAGGACACTGAGCTTTCCTGCCATGATTACTGATTTGTTACAATTATCATTTTGTTTAAAAAGAAATATCTTCTTGCTACTGATTGAAAAATCCTGTGCAGTTAAAAAGGAAAATGTTAGTTTTCTGAGAAGCTGTGGAGAAGAACAGTTACAAAGGGCTAAACAGTGGATAAACAGGGAGCAGAAAAATAATAGCTTACAGTTTCTGCAGTCTTAGGTGCTCTGGAAACAAGTTTCAAACAGGCATCTTCAGACCAGATGTCAGCCTTGTAGAGAAGCCTCCTTTATGAATATGAACATCTGGAAGGAGTTGGAAACTGAAAGAGAAGGGAGGTCAGACAGGTTTTTAGTGATACGAACAGATAATCTTGGATGTTGTGCTTCATGTGGTGAGGAGGCAAGTCAGACAGGTGTCAGGTCTGCTCTGTTTTTATCAAAAGTGGAGACTTCGTATAGTAATGCATTTTCTTAGGAGGTCTAGCTACATGGTACCATCTCCATCTTTCAACAGACTGGGAGGTGCCTTCAAGGTGGAGATGGAAGAACATAGGACTTGTAGGGCCATGATGCTTTGCAGCATTTCTCAAATAGATTTTGTGTGCTTAAGCCCTCCATTGGTAGAAGCTTAGGGCAATTTTCAGCTGGAGTTCCTTCTTATAGATACGTGTGTGAGTGTGTATATGCTTTAAGTGCTGTATGAACAGAGGTTTCCCATTACTTTGAGTGATCTTGATTCAGCAAAATGCAGATGCCCACGTGTGCACACAGCAAGTTAAGTCTGTCTTTGGTGGGAGGACTCACGTTTTTAAATATAGACATGTTGTATGTTCTTGTATTTGCCTGAACATTGTCAAGAGATTCACCAGAGGAATGTCTTTCTGGTTAATTGAAGAATGGGTTGACTGCATCTAAGCTGCGAGCCCTTTGGGAATTAAACTTGCAAAATCAGGACTAGTACTCTTTGCGTTTTTATTTTTGGTATGTACAATACTCTGAAAAATAAACACCAGAAGAGTTCATTCAGGGTCTGTAGGTGCCTTCAGGAAAAGTATGAAAGGGAAGTCTTAATTAATACTTCTTCAATAAAAGTATGAAGAGGAAGCCTTAATTAATACTTCTTTAATAACAGTATGAAGAGGAAGCCTTAATTAATACTTTGTCAATAAAGGTGAAGTCACAAAAAGTAGGCAACTCAACCTACAATCATTCTGGTTTCTTTCCTTGGGCAGGAATTAATGGCTATCATCTTGTAATTTTTTATTTATGGCAGTAGCTTGCAGCCTTTAGTTTATAGATTTCTTATTAATTCAAGTTCTTTGGTTCTGTTTCCAAGGTATTTTCTGATTGTTAGTTTGTCTTTGTTAGAGGTGAACAGCTAGAGCTCCTCACTGGAGCTGATGCCAAATAGCTGTTGGAAGGTCTGTAGGGACTTGCTTCTTGGCTACCTTTCAAGTGCAGTATGGCTGTAAAATGTTTTAGTGTCAGAATCACTACATCTATCATTGTTATGCTTTTTTTCTGTCAATAACTAGTCTCATTTAGTGACATATTTGAACTTAAAGAGGGAAAGCAGATTTTTTCTGTGTGCCAGCGCATGAATCTTTTTAATTTTTCTGCTCAGATAATTGTTGGGCTTCAGGTTTCAGTGGTGACTTAAATTAATCCCAGTGCTGTCTTTTCAATCTCTTCAATGTTTGTGTTGAGAGAGAGGCCAAAACACATCCTGGCTGTTGGGAGCCACTAGACACCAGTCATCTTGTGAGATGGAAGAAAAGTGAGCTACAGACTTCAGAGCCGATTTTTGTGATGAGTGACAGGGGTGAAAAGGAAATAATTTTGACAGAACTTTTTTCCACTAGCTATGGAAATGTTGAATAACTGGGACATGCTATTTCATTTTTTTTTCTTGTTTCCATACTGGTTAGCCCTTTTTGCTCAGTGACTTGTGCACCCATTTCCGATTCCTGAAGATTTTCCATTGCTTTGAATCATTTACATTGCCTCCTGTCCTGGAGAGTAACAACCCCCTAGTGTAATGATCCTCAGCTTGCTTTATTTTGCAGATTCCTGACTTTGCAGCAGAAATACAGCAAATAGAAATGGCACTTTTCACTTTTATCTTTCTGTAGACCTTTTGGAAAGGAGGTCACAGATAACTTGAGGTTCTGCAGACCCCAAGCTGAAAACCACTGACCTCACCAAGCCCAGCATTTAACACTGGGGTTTGCAGGTACCTGTGCAGCTGAAGCTTATGCTCCTCTACCAGTGTGCTACAAACTTCATCAAACCTTCCTTTCTCATAGTTCACAGTTTGTCATCCATGGCAACTACCCGGAACCTTGGTGCTCCCTCTGCACCTTTTCCCCTTCTCTTCATTTCGAGGACACCCGCAGCAGTAACTTTTGGAGTAGCCTGCCTAACTGCGTACAGGGATAGATGGCACTTTGAGGGCTACCTGCTGGAAAGCTTGGTCCAAACATTGCTCCTTGTCTTTTGTTTGACAGCACAGGAGCTTTGAGGCAGAGAACTTGGTGTCTCTGTGTTGCGGGTTAGGGCTGTGCCGGCCACTAAATGTGGACAGATGCTCTGTACCCCCTCTTCCCCCCCCCCTAAATGGGAAGGAAAAGGGAGTGAGGCGGAGAGCGGAGAGACTTACAGGTTAGGAAAGAAAAACTAAACCAGCTTTAATTAAACAATAATGGAAATAATAGTGAAATTATAAAAATAACTATATACAAATATATATAAGCCCACGATCACTGAATTTGTACTAAATATGACATATATCATGGAATGGAATATTCGTGTTGGTCACCTGTCCTGTCTGTTACCCCCCAGAGGTGCAACCTTTTACTTCCTTGTGCCCCCCTCTTACTACCCAGCACCCCCAGCGTGGCACACAAGAGCCAGCAGTGGCCTTGGGCACTGTAGGAATAAGTATCAGCAAGAGCCTTTCTGCATCCCAGTCCCAGGCAGTTACTGTAAACATCAGGTGTTATCACTGCCAGTAGCACACACTGTCTGCAAAAACATGCTGCTCACTTTAGAAAGAGCAGCATTTTATAAGAGACTAAACTGGAAAGTAAAAATCTCTAACCAGAACTGGGGTTTTTAGCTAAAACCAGGACACTCTGTCAGATCGATGTGCTGGGCACTGCAGCGCTGACCGCTGTGGGGCTGAAGTCTGTAGGTACTCTCACAGTGCAAAACCCTAGGTAATTATACTCATGTACAAAGTTACTTGTGAATGAGAGGTAATCTGTAAATAGGCAACCAGGCAAAGAATTCTTGCTCAAAACCTGCCTGGATTTGCTTTACCTGTTTTCTCACTGCTTGGGCTGCAGTAATTACTTGTTGTGGCACCCCTCAGCCTGCTTCATGAATGAGTTGCCTGCAAAAGTCTTTTGAAAGCTTTAGTAAAGCTGTGCTGAGTTTGCAGTCACAGATATTGAGGTATGTGATTGGCTTGAATCTGGAGTCATAAGCACGTAAATTCATAAATGTCTATCCTTACTTCAGCTGCCTCAGTTGTTCACGAAGAAAACGTGTGCAGAGCCCATCAGATCAGGCGACATAAGAGTAGGCGTGTTAATACTGTCCCTGTCTGTGGTATTGTGCTCTTGGTATATGCCATGAGAACACCAGCAGTGATTGCACACAGTGTTGCAGAAGGGAGCTGGAGCCTGTAATGTTTTATATGGTGTTTCTTACACTAATCTGCAAAATAATGATTGTTGTGTGATGTCACTTGCAGATTTTAGCACTGCATATGACTTTTTGCAGGCTTGTTGTCTCCTAATTATGATAAGAAAAGATGAGATTTGCACCTCAAGGCCACTGTGTGTCCTCTACTGAAGCACGTTTGTCAGTACTGTCCGGTTCTCTTCTCTCTGTGGCAACGCCCAAAAGTACATCTGGGGAAGTGACCTGTTCTCATCTGGAAAAACAAGGGTGGAAAGGAAAGTGGTGTCTTGTGGGATTTTCTTTTCCCTTCCTGAAACCATAGTTGTCAGCGGTTTTGCAAGATAACCAAGCTTTGTTTCATCATTAGGCTCCTTGATTTTTCCAGCATGTGTTGCACATGATTATAAATGTATCTGAGCTAGTTTTGAGCTAGTCAGCTCAGGTATGGTTTGCATTCTTCAACCCCAGCAGTAATTATGATTTTCAGCAGTGGCTAACTCCCCTTGCTGCTCAGGCAGCCTGTGATGAGCTGCTGCAGTAAGTGACTTGAGTCCCTAGATTAAAGCTAGTTTAGGATTATCTAGACTACACTGCAGCATAGGAACCCTCCTTCACAAACTGAGCTGTTGCAGTGAATTCCTCAGGGCTTTTCGCTTCCTGCCTTTTGAATTTCTTTTTCTGTGAACTTAGCAAGTGTGGCTTTTACCTTTATCCATGACTGACCTTTTCTCAATGCTATCTCTCTGCTTAAAATCTTGTGCCAGCATGCGAGCTCTTGTCTTCCTCTGCTGGTGGCTTTGTGCCAGGATCACAACAGCCTGCTGAAGTGTCAATAACAGCCTGTCCCTTCCCAGCCTACCTGCCACCTCGCTGCTTGCGGCATCGTCAGTCTTCTGTTGGCTCTGCTATAGCTGCTTCTACAAACCCCACCTTCCTCAGAGGCATCTTGTCTCTCCTGATGACTCCAGAAATGTCACTGGCTGCATTTGGTGCTAGCTGGGGCTGAGCCTTCAAGAACTGGCTTTTGGAATGGATGTGGTGCTATCAGGCTTTGAACTCAGACCACGTGTGTTGTAAACTGCTTGGTTTTGACCCTTAAAAACATGAGATGGGTAAGGCAAGGCCTAATGCCAAACAGCGTGGAAACAATGGGGCTGAGAGACCATCTGCCGGGACCTAACAGAGTAGATCTGGAAAGTGCTTGAGTCAGTCTTTACCAGTCTTGTCCCTAACTTGCCTTTTTTTTTGTCTCTGCTTCCTCTTCGTTGAGGAAGGTGCAGGTTCATTTTCAGAGTTTACAGGAGTACAGTCCCTCCTTATCATTTTCAGCAGGAACCAAACTTCCTTCTGTAAATGCACTACCACAGTGGTTTGAGCTGATGTGCGTTGTCACCATGAAAGTCTCCCAGCCTTTGCGCTCCCTTTTGTTTCGAAACAGGCACCCACAGTGAGCCAGCTCAAAGGCAAAAACCTAATCTAGGGTGAGGTGAAAGGAAAAGCGAGATCAGGGTAAATTGCTGTGGACCTGCAGACTTAGCTTCTCTGCATTATAGTCTACAAACAGATATTTGTGGGATGGTGAGGTAATTTGGATGCGAAGGGACCTCCAGATTTCTCTGGTCCAACCTCCTGCTCGCAGCCAGGATATTTGGCCAGGCTGCTTCTGTCATCTAACCCGTAACGCCCCGCTGAGGACAGCAGCTGCTAACAGCAGCTCTGGTGGATCTTGTGGATGATTTCCACATTTCCTGCCTGTTTTTCTGTGGACAGGTCCTTTTGTAACTCTGGCTCCTGCATAACAGGTTCCCCTGGTCCTCCTGCCTCCAGTTGCTCAGGCAGAATGGGAGACCCAGGAGCACCCAGTGCTGTCTGGCTGGCTCTTCCACCAGCGCTGTCTGGGCACCATCGTTTTTGAGGCAAATGGGATGATACCTGCTTGAATGCGCAGCTATGAACAAGATTACTCAGCTGGTGTCTTTGTTTGCAATGTGCGTGTTCTTTTAAAAAAAAAATCACACACACAAAAAAAGTACAAAACCCCCCACAAAATGCTGACCTGTCTCAGCTGTATTTGTCTGTTTTGACAGATCCTTAAGGTGATTGACGGAGCCATAGCTGCCAGCAGCTTTTTTATAGGAGAATCTGTTCTTACTGCTGCTTTTTCTTGGGGAAGACTTTGTTTTGCCAGCCACTCAATCCATGGTTTAACTTTTTTTTCCTTCTTCCAGAAACCCAGCAATAGCAGCTTTACAATTGCGGTAGACCTTTTGAAATGGCCAGTCAGCCTGACCTTTCTTTAATTTTAAATGATGAGAAATTAGGTTGTAATGACTTGGTGAATGGAAGTTTTGGAAAAACAAATTAACCAAGTGTTCTTTCTTTCTCTCATAACCTCATTTTCCCACTTCTCTTGTGACTTTTCAGTTTGCAGTTGACCTGCTCCTTGTGCTTTTTACTCAGCTCATTAAATCATGTTTTCAGTCTGGATTTAGACTCACAAACTACACTTGTTAGTGACTGTTTCCTTCTTATCTCCTTCCTTTCTTTTTTATCTCAGCCTTTTGGCAGAAAGCACTTAATGGAGGCTGCAGACCTTGAAGTTGGTCTCAGTGAATAGAGGGGAGGAGGAGACATTGACCATTCACACTTTAATTTCAGCGTTTCTACAGCCTGGTTAATACCCTCCGGGCTATGAAGATATGTGCTTTGTTGACTTG
This sequence comes from Trogon surrucura, assembly GCA_020746105.1. Lineage (NCBI taxonomy): Eukaryota > Metazoa > Chordata > Aves > Trogoniformes > Trogonidae > Trogon > Trogon surrucura. Next base: position 45,905,811 of record CM036620.1, read on the forward strand.
AAGAGAATTCATCTTCTGAATAAATGATTGTGAGGGGGAGAAAAAAAAAAAGCCCTTGTTACATAGTTTTGCATAGACTGTGATGTCTAAACCCACAGAAAACACACAAACTTTGTAAGCTTTTTGGCCCATGCACTGCAATTCCTAATACGACAGGTTTGTTAATCTGCTCCCGATGCTGCATAAGACTGGTTGTGTTCAGTGTAACTGGTTAGCAGATTTGTGTGCCTACACCACAGCAGATTTGGAAAACGTTTAATTAAAAGAAGAAGACAAGCAGATGAATGACCCTCATGTTTTTAGAAGCTAAACACTGGTGGATCACTGGAGGAGACAAGCTTGGTAACTGTAGAGCTTCCCATCCATGCACATTACATAAAAGATCCAACTTTTATTTCCATCAATGGGAATTTTCCAGTGACATAGGAGTTAGATTGTGTTTCTAGTGAAATGAGAAATAAAGATGCCTCGAGCTGAGAGGAATGCAAGAGAGAAAGAATATATGAAAACACAGACTGTGGTGTGTCTTATTCTTTCTTCTAATATCCATTTGCTCTCTTCTCACCCAAGAAAACATGTTTTGCTGATGAATTATTAACAGATCAGCTTCTGAGGGTCCAGCCAGGAAATACTTTCTCAGTTTCCAGAAATGAAAGTGCTCTTTCAGAAACAATTTACAGCTTTCATCATGGTTGTGAAGATAACGTGAATAATGACAGTTGGGTAAAACTGCTTTCTAAGTGCTGGAACCAAACTCACCCTGGACTCAGTAAAGAGGGGAGGTCACACTTTTTACTGTTATTCCAGGCTAGCTATAAAGGCTGCAGGTAAAATTTAATATTCATATTATTTAGTTGCTAGCAAGAGTAAACGTACTTCTGTTATCTTCTGGAAAAACTGTAGCTACCTTTGTAGAGCTGTATGTGAATGGTAGAAGACAGCGTGTGATAAAATCAAGCAATTCTCCGCTCAGTTATTCTGCTTTACGTTGAAAGGGTTCAGAAGTGTGTGTGTGTGTAAGCAAAGTTTACTGCCGGTTAAGCAAAATTATTTGCCTTTCCTGATGGTATAACTTGCACAAAATACACCGTCCAAAGCATCTCTAGAAATATGACAGAGTGACATTTGCAAGCCCAGGCAATAATATATAACATTTTCTAAATGTAAAATACAGAACTGTCTGTCTGACTAATCATTGGTAAGGACATGTCTGACTTTATTAGATAGAAATCTCTTCTTTGGCTGTATTAGATAGCTTTAGTGACTTGATCGAAGAATAGACATATTTTTCTCTTTTTTTTTTTCTTTTTTTCTTTTTCTCTGACTAGCTAGCAGTGTCTGGGCAGGCTGTCTCACACTGTTGGCTCCTGACTCCTTGAAAGTGTAAATAGCGTCCTGTTTCTTTGGAAGTTTCTGAGTTTTATGACTGCACAGGGTAAACAGGGAAGGGAAAAATCTAAATGTTGTGTGGAAAGGATTATTGTTGCTGAAGTTTGTATTTCCTTCTCTTGGTCCATTTGCCACTCATTTAAATGAAATCTCTCTTCCTTCCCCATCCCATGGCTGTGTTGGGTGTCAGTGTGTGTATTATTGTTTGTGGTGGAGACTCTGGTCATCCCACACTGCTCGCGCTCATGAGTGGGAATTCAAGATGACTGGACAATGCTGAGAATGCAGATGCACAACAAACGCAATTAAAATGTCTTTGTTCCTTTTAAAAACATGCTTCTTAGGTATGTTTAAATGCAAGGGTGTGATTTACCTTCCTAACTACAGGTTGTTATTTTGTGGTTTTTTTTTCTTTTTGTGTTTTTTTTTTTTTAACGTCACAGCTTCTCCATTGGAGGAGTTCTTATATATTTATTCTGGCTGAGAAGACAACCTGGACCAAAGGTTTTTGCTCAGCCTTCTTTAGGCAGCAGCCCAAGTACTCAGGCAGTTTCTGTCTAAAGGATAGAAAAACATTTGAGAAACGTATTCAAGTTGATAACAGAAAGTTAAATAGAAAATTGCAGAAACAAACACCGGAACTTAGGCTTCCTCTTTGATTTTTTTGAAACTTATCTAAACTTACGCTAAGATTCTTTTACCAGTTTGTTCTGAATTTACCATAAGATTCTTTTCTTTTTGCCTTCTGTGCACTTATGGTTTAAAAAATAGAAAATAAACCTGAAAATGATAGATTTAGGATACCAATGTGTAAACACTGTGGTGTATAGGTATGTTGAATACTGTGTGAAGTTTTTTTCCCCTACTTGAGGGAACCCCCCAAAAAAAAAAAACACGCCAGAGAGCTAGAGAAGATGCAAGGAAAGGTAACAAGGGTGCTTCAAAGCATGGAGCAGATATGAAGTGGAAGCTGATTGAATTATGAGTCCCGTGGAGAAAAAGGGTAGAGCAATGATGTTTCTCTGTCTCTTCTGATGTAAGGATTTGGGAGCATGAAATTAAATTATTAGGAGGTAAACTTGAAACAAACAAAAGAGCTACTTTTCCAGAAAATATAATAAGGCAATGAGAAAATCACATTTTAAACTTCTAGCATCCTCCATCTTTTATGTAAAAAAATTATCTCAAAAAACCCCACCAAAACCCAAATATACCAAAATTAAAAAAAAAAACAACCAAGCAACAAAATCACCTTCTCCCCCCCAAACCTGGAGGTCCTCCTGTTCAAAAGTAAATGGATACTTTCACAGAACAAAAATCTGGCCGACACAAGAACTTCTTTGTGTGCTGACAGACCTTGCCTTGACTCCCCCTGCGACCAAAGCGGAGCCGGTTTCTGTAGCCACAGGTGGCTCCCAGAAGAGTTCACGGGAGGAGTCGCACATAGAGACTCTCCCTTTGCTCCCTGTAGGGCTGGTGGTCGCCCAGTCCCAAGGGCCAGGGGAAAAGTAGTTTTCCTGTGGTCTCAGAGCAGTAAGAGTTTGCTATCCAGGGTTTGGCTTGGCTGAGAAGGTGGCCAGTGGCCACTGGAGACAGTGAGCCCTTCTTGCTGAAAACCAAAGCGCCAGGGGTGCGTTGAGCAGGAGATCCCCATCTGGAAATGCCGCGTTTGAATTCCCCTTCGTGGGTTGAAGGGGGTCAGCGCACTGGTATGCCGCCTATTATACGATCTTCCTTCTACTTTTACAAACACATCATTTTCTTCATCTGATAATTTGCTTCAAGGACCAGAAAAGTGAGTCTGTGGAATTTGCTCCTGTTGCTGAAAGAAAAACCCAGGGACCTCCCAAGAGCTTATTATAGAGTCGTAAGGACCTACGTGAAGCCAGGGGTTCTTGGTGTTACAAAAGGAGGTATTTACTACAGTATTAATTGAAAAATGGGCTGTTTTATTTAAAAATGCTGAGCTTGGAACAAAGTGAGTAGAGCACATTAGTGGTTTCTGGGTCCTGATCTCTGTAAATGCCCAAAGAGAAGATTAAATGCTTCTTCACAGGGGTAGTTATAATGACTTTGGTGTGAATACTTACGTGAATATTTTCCCTAGCGTGACTGTAAACATTTAGAATAACATGTAATCTAAAGGGATGGAGAGAATTCTTTTGTCGCCTCTTATGAGTAGCACGAGCAGAACAAAGATAACATAGTTCCTTAATACCTCCAATAAAAGAAAAAAATAATGTTGCCTGTGCAATGTGAAACTATTCGACAATTCAAAGCATAGCTGCTGAACTCTCATGGAACATAGAGTTTCACACAGGGTCTTATTTAGGATTTTTGCTTATTTCTGACTGTTGCTTAGGGGTTTTTTTTGGTGAGGTTTATTTTTTATTTATTTTCTTATTTTTTCTTTTTTTCTTTTTAATGTTCTTGGTGGAATAACTCAGCATGGCAAATAACATAGCATGAAACAGTCATAGTAGGCTTTCTTTCTGTTGGTGTCATTCTTTAAGGTTGAGTCTGCCAATGAGAATAATTTCCCAATTTTAGCTTATCATATAGGGTTATACATAACAGGAAGGACAGCAGTAGCTGAGTGCTCTGTAAGTAATGTAGGGAACTCCAAGAAGCAAGATGCTCACTTGAGAGAAGCCTTTCTTACATCGTCTTCTGTGGTGGTTTGAGAAGTGGTTGCTTCTGACCCAGCCAGATTGGTGGCAGAGACAGCATCTCTGTATAGGACATGTCGAGGGTTAATTCAGTGTTACAGAGAACAGAGGGAAGAGAGAATGGAAAGAAATTAATTGGACAGAAATAGTAAAAATGGAAAGAACAGTTAGGAAGTTTATTTGGAGAGGAAAGCCTGTGTAAGTCATCCTCTGGGTCTACAGAGTGTGTATATTGAGCTGTGGTGGTGGCTGTATGTCCCCATGCAGCTGGGGTGTTAGTGCTTTGGCTTTCATGTAAGCACAATGTTGAAAAGACTCTATCTTGAAGATTTAGAAATAATTTTTTAGTTTAATGTAATATTGAATATAGAGTATTTTATAATCAAAACTTGAACAGAGTAGGCAAGGAGTGGCTTCTTGAGGAGCTGGATTTCAACACTGAATTTTTGGGTTCCCAGTCTCCTTTCCCTCAAACTTTTTCTTCCCTGTTAAAAAGCTCAGATGAGCTGGGGTGTACTGGTGTGGAATCCAGTGGCTTGCCTTGCCATCATGAAGGGTTGCTCTGCTGAGTAGTTTGGAGGATTTACCCCTGTGTGGTCCTGTTGGCATTAGGGCTACTCGCCCTCCACTTCTGAAATAGTGGCAGAGCTTTATAGAATAGGGCCTTTATTTTTGCTTCGGGTGAGGTTTTTTTATTACAGTCTGGAAAAGTGCATCTTCGCTTCTATCGATCTATATAAACATGCTGGTTTTGCCCTCTCTTTTGCTTCTGTCTTTGTCCAGCTTATTTGTTGCTTTGTGGAAGTGAAGCTATGTGCATCTTGCTGGCTGACTGGTAAAGCCTAACTCTTTTTGCTCTAAGCCATTTCTTGGGTTTACGTTACAAAAGGTAAAGCCCTTTGACGCAGAGCAGAGGTTCAGCTATTATGGGTGTAATTATGTCAGTGAAGAATGCAGGATGGTTAAATGCTGCTGTCAAGCTGGGCTGTGTTTTAGACCTATCTGACAGGTAAAGAAGGCAAAGAAATAGCCATATTTCACTCCCATGACCTCATTTAAAGGTAATACAGGACTTTCCTCCTCTTGCTTTTTCTCTCCTGCAAAATACACAGCTTTTGGTTAAGAGCTGAACTTGCTGTAGTCTTCTCCTTGCAGTCACATGAGCAGTTTCAGCTCGATGAGGAATGCTTGATGTAATTTTCTGAAATTAGGCATGTAGGTGCGTTGTCTGCTAGTGGCCGCGTAGCTATTTTACCTCAGTTACAATTAAAAGAGTGTTACCTGGAAGGGAGTGGGAGAAGGTGGGTCAGGAAGTTGGAGCTGAAGCGAGATCCAAAAAAAGATGCGTTTGGGCCTGTGGATGGGAAGCGTCTGGCAAAAATGGTACCTGTAAGTGTCTTATAGCTATCAGGCTACCTTTGTATGGAAAAAGGAGATTTCTGGTCCCAAAACATCCAAGTTACACTGTTATTTGAAGAGTTCTTTTGCCACTTGGTGCAAACCTCTGCATAGGTCTCCCCAAATGGGGTGTTTCTATCTAACTGAGATAAAGCATTTTCCTCCTGTAAAACTATTTATTTTCCCCCAGAGAGAGCTGAGATGTATGGAATTTAAACGTGACCTGCAAAGTGTGTCTGCTACATTTGAAGTATTTTGTTCTGCGATCTCCCACAATCCATAGTTTTGTGAGCTGTGCCCAACTCTTCAGGCTTCAGGGAAATGAACTGCATCTTTGTTTCAACCTTCTTCATCTACAAAATAAAAATAAAATTGAAGTCTTAGTTGTGCACCCTTCTATTGTTATGGCTTTCCGTTGGTGTGAATTTGACAGGGACATTGATGGAGAGTTCTTGAAAATGACTGGTGCTCTCTGGCTCCCTGCTCATACATCCCTAGAAGATGGATAGAGGATACTAAGCAAGTGCAAAATGACATGAAGAGGTTGGGCAATCCCTTCTGTCTAAATTAGTGCATTTGAAATGATGGAAATTTATTCATAGGGGTAAAATGACTGTCCCTTTTAAAGTAACTGGTAGTGTCATCAAGGGAATGGTAAATGTTGAAGCATCCTGAAGTGACAAGGAAGATAAACCAAAGCCTCCCTTGCCAAAGGCGTGCAGGGGAGCAGTGCCCTTTGCTTGGCAGAAGAACACCCAACCTTGCGATTATTTGTGGTGGGCAAGATGTGGCCTTCTGTCAGAAGTTGGTAACAATTTAGAGAAGAACAGAAGTTTGCCCCTGAATAGGTCAATAATGGTGCGAATTAGATTAAAATGTTTTTTAAAATTATTTTAACAAGTGCCAAGTGAATTCTTTTCTTCAAATGAAATCATGGACTGAGTTGTTTCTGATAGAAAATGAAAACCCATTTCTTTGGGGAGGGAAAAGGGGACTGGGACAATAGTGACAAACGCAGAAAGATGCCGAACATCTGCAGGTCTCTGGTGAGGAAGGAAACTGGCTGTAGCTGTTGTCAAGGAAGGGGTGCTGCTTCTCATAACCCAGAGGAAAGGGTGTGAAACGTGGTCATAATTGTAGGAAACAATTGTCATTGTTGTTCTGGCTGGACTGCGCCCTGCACGGCATACGGAAATAAATACGAATCTCTCTGAGTCTCTTCACTCTGCTGGTTCTTGTTGCACCACGAGAAGGGAAGTGTTGAAGTAAAAGGGATCTTGGTGGACTTTGCTCCTCTGTAGCTTACTGGTGGCATGAGCCATCTCCTTACTTTCCCTCCCCAAACCCCAAATCCCTCCACAATTTGTGCCTGACCCATCGGAGGACAACAAAGATGATTGAGAGACTGGAGCATCTCTCTTATGAGGAAAGGTTGAGAGAGCTGGGACTATTTAGCCTGGAAAAGAGAAGGTCAAGAAGAGACCTTATCAATGTCTATAAATATCTAAAGAGTGGATGCAGGGAGGATGGAGCCAGACTCTTTTCAGTAGTGCCCAGTGATAGGACAAGGGGCGATGGGCACAAGCGTGACCACAAGAAGTTTCATTTAAATATGAGGAAGAACTTCTTTACTGTAAGGGCAACAGAGCACCGGAGCAGGTTGCACAGGCAGGTCATGGAGTTTGTGTCTTTGGAGATTTTCAAAACCCGCCTGGATGCAGTCCGGTGTGATGTGCTTTAGGCAATCGTGCTTTAGCAGGGGGGTTGGACTAGATGGTTTCTAGAGGTCCCTTCCAACTCCAACAATTCTGTGATTCTGTGATCCCATTTTGGCACATAGCGAGTTGTTCTTCAGTCTTTGCCGCTTGCTCATCCCATGCGTCGGGACTGCGTGCACAATCTTCAGCTACAAACTTTCGAGGAAATGTAATTCAGTCTTTACGAGCTCAGACCTTTGCAGGCTGTAATTACCTCTTGCCGTCATCGCTGAGACCTCCTTCCTGCTGGCTTACCTGACGCAGGCATGCACTCACAGATGCATACATATACAGCATCCCTACTTCCCCCAGGTCTTTAGCCTGTGCAGCCGTTGGATCACCTGCGCTGGATCTTTACTGTCGCTGCCTCTTGGCATTCCTCCTTCAGCCACTCCGGGCTCTGCCTAATCTTCCTCCTGTCTGCTGAGCCAGGTATTGTTCTCCATGTTACCCTTTCCCATCAAGCTAGTGAGGAAGTACATGCTTGTGCGTGTCTGCAGTGTCTTTCTGGGTTGGCCAGGCCTTACTTTTGCTGTATTGAAACACCCTTGGTGATTGCCTTCTTTGAATACCTTCACGACCTTTGCACGGAGATGACTTTTCTTAAGCATCTCCTACCCCTGCCAATGCCCAGACGCACCATAACTGCTCCATTTTTGTTGTTCGCTTGAGTTATTCTGTGGTTTAAGGCAGGCAGGCACTCTTCTAGATAAAGCTGCTTCCACATCTCAGTCTGTGCTAGGAAGGGCATAGCATCCTGTTTGGTACTGAAACAGTTATTAACAACTCTGGTGAAGTCATCCCTAGTGTGACATTGCCTGTCAGTGAGGTTAAATTCCTATACTGACCTTTGCAAGAAAAAAAAATGCACTTTGGAAATTAATTGCATGAGCATCTGTGAATTTATGGAGGGCATAAAAAGAAAGTAGGCTTTATTGGAGAAACAGCCTTTTGTCAATGCACCTGCTTTCCCCCCCGCCCAGATGCACAGCGAATGTTGTTGCTGCTGTTTCTTGGGTTGAATGCCAGAACCATTAAAATATAGGGGAGGAAAAGCCCCTGGATGTGAGGCATGAAGTAGCATTTGTTGTTGCATTCACTCTGGCTTGGACATGCTTGTCCGATTTTGGAGTCATTGGAGCAATCGTGGTATCATCCTTTGTTTTCTCCCTGCTTCTCCTTGGAGGCCCTCTGACAGGTCAGGCCTGGGGCAGAGGGCAGAGTTTGCAATCCAGGATGGCTTGATCCTAGATTTGAGAGCAGAAACCCAAGGGTCATTTTAAACATGTGAAAAATCTCTGCGTATCCATCCTATCAGCACAGGGCATCCAGGTGAGGCTTCCCTCTCTTGTCCTTCCATCCCTAGGTTCATTTTCCCCATTTCTTGGTGTACATGAGGTCACATACTTTAAACAGTAGGACAGCAGAACAAGGCAATTTTCAAAGGAAATAAATACAGTTTTAATTTCCTTTTTTATTCTGTTTGGTAAACTGCACAATATTGAATAAGAAAAGACTTGCTAGTTCTTGGATTTCAGACACTAAATTATGAAATCTCAGAATCTCTGATTTTACTAAAGAGTAATTAGTGTCTGCAATATCCTTCTGATGTGCTGGTGCTCTTAGCAAGAACTTTGTTAAAATATAAAGTATCATACTACCAGGAAAGGCAAGTCCCTGTAGTGATATAAAAAAGTGTCACAGAAGTTGAGAGGTTTGGGAAGGTGTGATCAGGTAGAAACTGTGTTTGTCTACTGAGTTTATCCTTCATTAATTTTTCAGCATAGGTCTTCATGATACAGTGTCAGCAGAAACCCAGGCAAAGCTTAAAGGATTACTCTGATTAATATGAGGATGCAAGTTTTGGGGTTTGTTTATTGCATTAGAGCTGAAGGAGTCATTTGGGTGCTTAGCTTGGACTCATGCCCTCGTCTAACCATATGGTACAGCAGTCGATGGAATGCAGATAATAACTTCATTTTCTTGGCTATTTAGGTTCAAACTTGTGCTAACAGGTCCCCTCCCAAGCTTTGTTTCAATCTACTATGTGAACTTAGAGGGAAATTAATCTCTCCATGCCTCAGTTTCCCTGTGCTGCAAACTGCAATAATAATAGACTTCTTTTTTAACATGTTTGGAGCATACGGATGAAAAGCACCAAATATGAGCTTGCTGTTTAATTATTGGGCCTATTGCTTGTACTCAATTTGTCTGACCATGTAGTGGGAACACATGATCAGGAAACGTGGGCTTCCCCTGTCTACCTCGGCAACACTTGGGCAGCGGTGTTGGCCTGCCCCATTGGGCCATGATTTATAGTGCTGGCAAGTATAGCTGGCATTAGCCAGCTGGTCACTTCAAAGGGTGAGGGTGAGAAGGGAGTGAAAACTTGCAGGGAAGAAAGCATACTTGGAATAAAGCAAAGTTTTACTCTTCTGACCAAGTGAGCCTGAATACATGGGCAGTGCCGCTTCCTAGCTAATTTGAAGCTGTATTAATATTTCAAAAGAGAAGTGAGTCAAACCAGCTAATCCGTGTAAACTGTTGTCACAGGTACGTGACGAAATCCACGTCCATCAGCCCTGAGAATTTTGCTGTGTGAGGCTGGGCCAAGGCATACGGGAGCCTCCATTTCCCTGAGTGGTAGGGGAACAGGGTCACAGGGAAGGGGAATACTAATTTCTCTTTCCCTCATGAAATGCTGATGACTGACCTTTCAGATTTGGGATCCTAAGGCACACTCTGTGAATGCAGATAGTGTGTTATTACTACTTTTTACAGGGATAAACTTAGCACGGGAGGAATCTGCCTTGGAAGAGACTTTGGAATTTTGGAGGCAGGCTAAGCCAGCTCCTGGAGGGCTGAGAGTAACATGCATGCTGTCCCGATGTGTCATGACCTTCTGAGGACAGGTATAGATATTGTATGTATATTAGATGTTACATGTATATTTTAAATCTTCTCATTTAAAAGTAAATGTTTAAACCCTGCAGATAAACCAGTGGCATAGAAAAAAAGTGTAATATGGAGCAATTGTACAAAAAATTGCATTGTGCTGTAGCATTACACCAACTGTACTAAGCCTGTAGGCAAAGGCTTATGTCTTGGATTTAAGAAGTATATGGTGTGTCCTGGTCTCACTGTAGAAACTGCGTGTAGGAGGAGACAGTTTAAACGTGCAAGACCTGTTGTTCCTCAGTCTTCTGACACTAAGATGTCTCGGCCTGCAAGTGGCAGGCAATCAATGAGGTCTTTTTAAGGAGTTTGGAGCTGATCTTCAAAGTCACGTAATTTTTATAATGTCTTTAAGGAGGAATCTGGTTGTGGAGTCGCATGTTACTCTGTGAAAAATCTGGGGAGCTGATAGTGGTCCAAAAGGTTTGCATGGATATGAGAGCACAAAATGAATATTAAGTATAAATAGTTCAGAGAGGCTCTACCTTTCAAAAGCCCTGAGGTGCTTTGCTGTCCAGCAGCTGATGAAATCTTCACTCTCTGTTTCATGTTTTTCCCTGTTGCCTTGCATCTTTTATTTGACATAATTGTGCTTATCCAGTTTATGCCAATAGTGGTGTCTTCCATTATCAGAGCAGTGTCCTTCAGATAAAATAGACAGCCCTGATTTTTCTTTTAGGGAGAAGAAATATAAATTCATTGATGTGGTGTGAAATAAGTCTCAGTATCAGATTATTCCTGATGTCTGCGAGCTAGTTTCAGTCTAGAAATTTTCCTGCATAGCGTGACCTACCTGACATATTATTTACTTTTCTTCTTTTCCAGTTTCATTGCTGTTTTGCTTTCCTATTGTGTGGAGATGATGCTGATGATATTTTCTTTTCTACATGTGTAAGCTACCTTCTTCCCTCTTCCTGTTCCATATCACCGCTGTAGTCTCTTCCAGCTGACTGACCTCTACAGCTTCTACGTGAAATGGAGGTTATTAAATGTAAATAGTATCTCAACAGCACTTAAAAATTTAAGTATGTTTAATGAAATTGGTTCAGCTGTAAAAGAACAAGGGGGAAGTGACCCTGTGCTTGATATCATAAGCAATTGCTTGTTAATCTGAATGGCCCGAATAACTTTCATCTGGATTCTACTAATGCATATGGTCTGTAGATACCTAGGTTTAGAGAATTATTTGTGCACCAAGTAATTCTTGATGATCACAAAGTTTTTGCAGGAATGGTGTTAGAATATCTCGAATAACTTTTTCAAGCACCTAGACTAGCACGATTTTTTTTTTCAGTTATGCTTAAAAAGCAAACACAGAACTTGTTTTTAAGTATTCATTAAGTATTTTCTTGGTGTGCAAGCTGTCTTACTAATTCAGTTGGAATTCACTGTAGCATTAAACCACAGTGCAGAAAACCAGAAATATGTAGGATCCAGGCTGTCAGTGGTACATGGCAGGGAGCATCCCACACTCCCATTCAGCAAGCCCTTAATTTAATACCAGATGCCCTCATTTGTGTTGTGTGGGACACAGTTTATATGCTAAGAAGTGGAGAAACTTGCTCCCGTCCTCTGTCTTGACATTGAAAAGAAAACATCACGTCTGGTTCCTCTGCCTACATTTCTCCCAATGCAGCAAGATCTCATAGTGTCATGAAGTGAGCGAGAACTGGAAGCATCAGTGACTGCACTGTCCATCTGGTAGGAGCTTCACACCTTGCTGTGGTCTAGACCAGATTTTTCTTGGCAGGTGCTTCCTGCTGGTATTGGCAGTGATGGTGAGCATATAAGCAAGGCTTACTGATTCCTGCTCATTAGTCATGTCACTCAGGTCATTACCACTGGCCTTGGGAGCCCTCCTTTCCTGGCCCTACCAGCCACCTCAATCTCAAGGGAAAGGTATGTTGGGAAGTTCTCAGCTGTGAAATGGTAGGGTAGAGGCAGAATAGTATATACTGGCTTTTAAAATTTCCCCTCCCCCCTTCATAATGCATTTCCCAATTTTGTCTGAAGGTCAGGAGTTGCAGAGTGCTTGCTGTCAAGCTTGCACTTGCTCTACTGCTTTTGAAATCAGAGCTAATTTTGCCTTCTTCCAGACTTCCTGAATGACTGCAGGTCTTGAAGGTTTGGTGCTTCAGATCACTGAATAACTTACTGCTACTTGTGATGTATTATCCTGACTTTTGGGCATGATTCTGCAGGCTCGTTTCAATGTCTGCTCTGTTTTTGAGGGACACTCGTTCAAGAAGCAGCTTTGGTCCTTCTCCGGTGGCAAATGTCTCACGTGGCTCTTGACAATGCTGTCAGGGGCTCAACATGGCCAGCTTGGTATTCCTTTATAGGTAGAGCAAGCGAGGAGGTGAGAATTTGCCTTTTAGCATCTTTAATGGTTTGGAGCTGTTTGAACACGTCCCAAGCTTGCTGTTTTTTCAGCCCTGAGATCCCGGGAATGCTGCTGTGGTTACTTGCTGGGAGTCCTATGGCATCGTGGCAAACACCAAAGCCTCTGTGAAATGCATGCAGTAATGTTTGCAGCTCCTGTGTGGTTGGATGGACGCAATGTCTTTACAACTCTGGCCAAGTCCTGTGATAGCTACTGGCTGCAAGGAAGTCTCTTAACTTGGAGAAAGAAAATCAAATGCTACTACCAAAAGTTCTTGCAGACCTTCCTGGGTCTACTTAGCCTGGTTGTGCCTGGCCCTCTCTGGAAGTCCAGGCCAGAAAAAGCCTTGGGCTGTTGTAGATGTTAGAAAGAGGGTTTCACATCAATCCAGGAGATTCCGTGTTCAGAGCTGCTCAGGGCAGCCTCTCAGGAAGACCATCACATGGATCGTTGACCTCTGAGAAGTCTCAGAAATGCTGTCTTGTAGATCTTCATGTGAGCCCTCCTTGGTGCTGGCAGCAGGAGGGCCGACCCTTGCAGACTGCTTGTGCCAAGAGCAGGTTTTTTTGGTGTGCAGAAAAGCAAACCAGGGGTCTGATGAGGTAAAAGCACTCCCCTAGGTATGGGTCTGGAGTACAGATTTTTCACCGATTTGCACGGGTAGAGCTAATGCCATGACCCTTAAACACTGCTGTTTCCCAGCTGCTGGATGTCATTACCTATGAGGAAACAGGTGGAAAAATTGTCCAGGAAAAATGGACCAGGTTTTTGCAATAGGCAGTTTGAGTTTTGGCAGCTGGGGCAAGCAGACATGTTTCCATTCAGTGTCTGTGTGCAAAATGGCAGGAAATCTGGTCTTTCAATCCCTTTGACACTTGTCTGTGCATTAACTGAAAATGCCCCAAATATTTCACAGCTGAGATAATACTGATAACAAAATCATGTTTAATTTCAAGGTCATAAAAATCTAAAGCAACATTTTTTGAATATTGCTTCCATCCAAAGCAACTGTTCCCAAACCAGCACTGTGTGTAGCCCTGCATCATCTGAAATGGCAGCAAGGGAAAGCGTTAGCTCCTCTCCCCTACCCATTCGTCTTTGCTTCCTGCTCCTCTATGTGGGTTTGAACACCCCTCATGTTTCCCCATAAGGAATCTTTCCAGTTTCCTTAATCACAGGAGTGATGCAAGGGAGCTGAAGGATAGTTGATGGCAGTCCTGCCCAACTCCTTTCCTCTCCCCTAGATTTGTGCCTGCTTAAATGTGGTTTGCGTAACTGACAGGTGGGTAAGTTCCTGTGAGGTCAGGAATAAGAGGAGCATCAGGAAACTCTTGTGTTACAGAGAGCAGTGGAACTTTTCGGGCTCTGCTCTCTACTTCAAGATGATTGCAGAGCCCTAGCATTTTTGCTTAAGGCTCCTTGATCAAGATGAAGGCTAGGACTGTGGAGCTATGAGCCCAGTGTCATTTTAGGTATGGAAGAACAAAGCAGGCCCCTTGAGGGCAGGAAGAAGGCTGGTGACAGGCTGCCTTCCTTCCACCTCTAGAGATACCTTATTGTGTTTTTTTCACTTCTACCAGCCCTAGCTGCAAGTCTCTGCACGTGTGAGCTGAGCAGAGTGGTGGGTCACACACCACCTAGCTCTGTACCATCAAAAAAGTAGCTCCAGCTTCCCTTCGTGGTCTCCTGCATGAAAGTCCTGGGCCCAGCTAACCCCTCTGCAGCTCAGTCCGTTTGTTTTTCCTTTGCAAATCACCATGAAATCCTGCTGCAATATACAGTAAAAATGGCTATGCAGCTTTTTCTTCTTCAGGATTGACCTGGACAGAATTTCGTTTCGTAACTGCTGAAAACCTGCAAATGTAACACTTCTTTTCTTTTTTTTTTTTGTTTTTTTCTTAAAAAGAAGCAATTCTAACTATGTAAGGTTTATTCAGGTTTTCAAATTGCACAGTGTACAACATAGGTGCACTTATGACTTAAAACCTTGTCTTTTCTTTACAGTGAGGAGGTCAGAGCTCTCTTGCAGGGCTGTACCTTTCAATTGCTTTGAAAGTGAGCAAACGATTCTCTTTATAATGCCTTTCTAAATGTTACACTAAAGCAGTTTGCGTACATTCAGCTGCTATTGTGAACTGAAGAGATCCCCCCCTTTTTTATTACTTTTTTATATCTATTTTACCTGTTCGAACTGCCCTGAAGCGGAGATGAACACTACTAAAATAACAACATGACAGAAATACTCTACAACTGAGCAATCTAGGATTTCTTTTTCTTTCTCCTCCCCCCCCCCTGCCTCTTGACTGACTAATCTATAAAAACAGCTGGAATGAAAAGCATCCAGCTTCATGTTGGAGAGAAGTCTTTGGATATTTTACCAAGTAATTGCAGCAGCTGAGATTCAGAGCTGGCTGTAGGGCCCTTTTGTCAGTCTGGATTGACCTCGCCAGTCTGGATTGACCTCAGTATTTGTGGAATGGGCTGAAGGAAGAGTCCACATGCAAAGGCTGTGGGTGCTTGCTAAGCCTTCCTCCTCCTCCATGGCTGGGTGCTGTGGCTGAGCCAGGCCACCGAGGCACCCGTCAGCGTGGTGATCTGCAAATGAGCGGCCACTCCTCTCTAAAGAATGTGCTCAGGAACACTGGCCCTATTAATGTATTTTATTTGGCATTATTAGGAAGAAAACCCAACCCCAAGCCCTCCGTTGTCAGGATTTTCTTTAAATAGCCAGTTCTGGAAACAGGAAATTCCTTTAACTCTGGAAGCAGGAAACAAATCTGACTATTACATATTTCTTTTAAATCTTTCAATTATTCACTGCTGTCTCTCACCTCTGACTTTCTTTCCACTGCTCAGCAAAATTCTCTATATGTTTCTGATAAGCCAGTATCTACCAGTATTATGCAAGACTGAAAGGTGTGCTGCCATGGAGTAGTTCAATGTATTTTGTTATAAAGCTGGCAGGGCTAATGTTTTCTCTATCTGCCATGTTCATTGTATGTATGAACACAAGGAGTTCTATTCACTGAGGTCTGATACAGAGGCATGGTCTGATGACTCAGTAAAATAATAGAAAAAGAAGGGAGAAAATGAGATCACAGAACTAAATGAAGCACAAGATTTGTTTTTTTGTTGTTGTCTTTTTTTTTTTTTTTTAAGGCTAATAATCAGAGCCTACTGACAAGAAATGGCATACCGGTGGTACTGGAGTACTTTTAGTAATTCAAGGCTAGAAGGGACTTCGGGATATCTTCTAATCTATCTCCTTGCCCCCGAGAAGGATAGATGTTTATCTTCAAAACCTCTGGTGATTTCACAAGCCGTCAACAAATCCTGTGTCAGGCCTTCATTCTTCATGTAGTTGGAAAGATTTTTCATAATACCCCCAAAACTTATTAGGTGTAGAGCAGGGTTTTGTTTTAATTTGTACAGTAGAACAACGGATGACCATCCTTTTCGTACAATAATCTGGTCTCAGGACTTGCACATTCTCAGGATGCGTTTGCCATCTCTGTAAACCTCTCTTAATTTTCTGAGCTTTTACCTGTAGAACATGTTTCTGAATATCTTTTGACTCTTGTTACTTGCTTCTTGGACTCCATCCCAAACGTGCTTGCCTTTTTCTGTGAGAGGGTTATTTCCCAGGCTGGGCAAAGTCTTCATCTGAAGCCTCATGGCTGCTAAGTAGAGAGAAGTAGCTGCCTCTCAAACTATGCCTGGGATACTCTGTAAGCCTGTGCATCTGTGGTCTTTGCAAAAGCTGTGTGTCACTGACTCTGACCCATTTGCAGTCCTTTGTAACTGTAACTTTGGTGTTTCGGTGGTACTGCTGTTGCCTTTCTGTTTATTCCACTTTTGTTTCCGTGGAATCCTCCTTTCTAAGCAGAGCACGGTTGCTATTAACTGTCCTGGGAATGTGTTGGCTCTTAAATAATCACAAGCAGGGCCACTGTGCCAAGTTTTGGTTTGGAGTAACTGTTTTTTCTGCTTCCAGACCTTGATGTAGCTCCAGAAAAATAAAGATGTTTACGGATGCATTATGAATTAGCACCCTGGTTGCCAGCCCTTTGTAGTGGGTCCTGGCTCCAGCGGGGTGCTGTGACGCCTCTCGTGATGTGAACGTGCTCGAGCCGGCGGGATTTCTCTGTTGATTCGTTGGTGTTCGTGTCCAGACTCTCTCACTGCCATGGTGCACTGGGTTGTCTTCAAAGACTTTTTGGTAGCTGTTTGCTTGCAGGGTGGAACTCATCGTTGCTCACCCCAGCTCTGCTGCTGCCTTCGATACTGAATTTGTTACCTCTTGCATGTTCCCTCCAAGGCTGGCAGGGCCTTGGTGCCTCATGTCCTCCTTCCCAAAGCACCTCAAGAGCTGCAGGGGAGGCAGAGGACACAGTGTCAGCATCCATCTCATGCGCTCCCTATTTTTAACCTTGCTTTATGCTTAGATGACTTCTCCTGCAAGGTTCTTGGGAACAGAGATAGGCAGGTGGTGTTTAGTACTGGTTTAGCAGTGACCTGCTGCCAGTAGGCACAGCTATTAATCTCTCTATACCCCACTGGTTAGCTAAGCAGAAAGCAGCTAACTAGCGGCCTTCAAAACCTGAGAAGGCCTAGTTTGTTCAAAGTGCATTAACACTTTGAATTCACTTCTTGTTTGCACAGAACCTTGTCCACACTTTTAACAGCTTGTTGGTGCTGGGCACAGTGCACTGCACTGCTCAGCCCTGCAGCTTCCACTTGATCCCTGGCATCGGTCTGGTCCAGGGCACAACTGTTTTTGATATTAACTTTATTAGCTCTCAGCAAAGGATCCTAAACCAGCTGCCACATTAGCAGGAAAATAAACCAAAACAGAAATAACTCTTTGTTTTAATTCCAGCCTAACGTGTCAGAGCAGTTTGAGTATGCTTTGGCATGCTGAGTGGTAATGGAGATTTTTTTCTGTGTTGGTTAGTTCAAAAACCAGCAATTGATTGCAGCTGAAAGAACAAAGATATGTGTGTGTCTTCCAGATCGATGGCTTTGTAGCTCACAGAGAGTCTGCACAGACTGCTGACTGTTCTGATGCCTCCTTGTTCTGAATTAGTGTAATACTTTTCCCTTTGAAACATAACCAATGGGAAAAAAAAAAAAGTGATTAGCTGCTGGTTGAAGGTAAGCTTACAAATGATAGCCCCAGAAATGTAAGGAAAAAGAACAAGAAATAACTTTGCTTTTCATCCAAAATAGTAGTAGTAATTTTTATCTTTGTCAGGTTTCTTTGGGGCCTCTCACAGTGTGCATTTGAGTTTATCTGAGGTTGATGGGAGCCCTGATGTTGATTTCATCATGTCCTTGATGCAGCTCTGAAATGGTGACAACTCATCTTTCCAGACTACTTGGGGAGCAAGTTGAAAATCCTGATTCTGTTGCGGAGGAGTGGAGTAGCCAGCTAACCTGACTGGCTGGGTGGTTTTGGTGTTGTCTTCCTGGACTGCAGAAAGCCAACTAATCCTTGAGTTTTATTTGGCCTCCTGGAGCCAGGGTGCTGTGTTTGTCCCTGCTTTTGGCTGACAGCTCTTGACAGTGTTGGCTCTCTGGGATGCTGAAATAATTTTCCACAGAGGCTGAATTTCCTACGTGTACAGCAATGACTTTCCAGGGCACCTGAACATGTACATTAGCCGGGCTTGGCTGCAGTACTCGCTCTGGCTGGCACTTCTTAGAGCTCTGTGCAAGGATGTGGCTTGTGGCCATAGCAGAGGAGGAAAGCTGCTGCCAGAGTAACCTCTCAGGCTGACCTGATCTGCCTCCTGTGCTTCCTTCACCTGGGAGCTCTCTCCGGGCCTTGTAGTATTAAATTATTGCCATTCCCATCAATGCATTTGAGGATGCTAATCATTCTTCTAGTTTTCCCCAAGTGCTGGGCACTGAGCACAGTCTCTTGGACTGTGGTGTTTATTTTTCTAGTATGACATCTGTCTTGCTCCAAACAATTTACCTGCATCATTATACTCCTGTTTGGTATGTGAATCAGAGGACTCTTTTAGTACAAAGCATGCTAGCATTTCAGAGCATGACTCATATTGAAGGCATTAAGTTTTCAAGGAGTTAAGTATATTCATGTGCATTTCACAGTGAGGCGTGTGAAAAGTGGGTAGTAGGTTCCCTCTGCTGCCTTGAAGAAGGCTTGCCCCTTTTTTAAACCATAGATGATCTATACTGACTGCATTTCCTTTAAACAAATATATAGCTGGTAAGTTTGTTGCTGTTTTGTTAGAGAACTGTCAAATATTTGACTTGTGGCTTCACATGTGTTATAACATTTGTGGTGGTTTCTGTAAAAGATGAGTAAAACAGTCAAATTACTGTGTTATCTGATGGTTGGGGACCTGGAGCTGGAAAAAGCTTAGCGACAAGGGCTTGTTCATCCTGGAGAAAAGATGGCTTTTTGGGGGGATCTTACAGCACCCTGCCCCTTCCTACAGGGAAGTTAATGAAAAGATGGAGCCACAGCTCCAGGGGACAGTGTTTTGCAAACTGAAATGGAATTTTCTGACCAAAGAGAGAAGAGCATGCTGGCCTCCCAGTTGCTAGAGTGCCTCTCCCAGTGGTCAGCGGTCGGGCCATCCATGGTGGGGGGCACACGGCACATGTGGAAGAAAGCTGGTGGCAGGTGCTTGTGCTGCAGCCGCGGGTTGATCTGTTTTGTTAAGAACTGCGCGGCAGGCGATGGTTAGGAGTGATAGCACTTCGAAAAGCAGAAGTTAGGTGGGGCTGCTGATGTTGGTGTGTGTGGGGAGAGGGGTGCTGGCAAGGAGCCCCCAGCCGCGGCGGCAGCCCCGAGGGGGGGCCGGATGGCGGCGGGTGCCGCTAGAGGCCCCTCCAGGCACGGGGATGACGCCATCTGCCTCCCCCGCCTCAGCCAAGGCCCCACTGGGCTCTCATCGCTGGGCTGGCGGAGGAGAAGGGGTCCTGCAGTCACATCTGGGGTGTTTTGGTGGGTTTTTTTTTTTTTTTTAAGGTTAAAATTCTCTTAGCAGAAAGGAAGAAAGGAGACGATGCATCATGGCTTGGCGTTTTTGGGGGATCTTTGGTGCTGGTCCCAGAGAATGAACTCCATGCCAGTCGAGCTGAGCTGAAACAGCAGCAATGGGTGTGTGTCCTGTCCCAGAGGACCAGGACAGATTCCCTTCCAAATCTGATCTGCATCTCTGCATCAGTAGATCCCTCGATTTGCACCATTTTCTGTGAGCACTGCTGACACACAACATGAGATTGCAGAAGTGCTAAAGTTACAGTATTACCTCTGCCTTTTTAGCTCTACGTTATTTTATTTTGCCTCCATTTGTTAGGAGTATCTGTGCCACTTTAGATCACTGACACTTACATTTTTCCTTATTTTCTTCTGGGAATATTTGTACCACTTGTAGTCATTGTTATTTATATGATTCCCTGTTTTCTTCTGGGAATATCTGTGCCACTTTAGGTCACCTATACTTATATTATTCCATATTTTCTTCTGGGAATATCTGTGACACTTTGGGTCACTGATATTTATATTATTCCCTATTTTTGTGCTTTTATTAGCTTATTATTTTTCTCCTCTCCTTATCTTTCTTCTCGGTCCTGAAGGTTTTAAGGCAGAAATTACTGGTGGTCTGAATATTTCATCTGTGTAAATTTATCATATGGATTGTGTTTGGCTGTTGCAAAGTATATTTGACAGTGCTAAGCTAAGTGGCTAAATGCTTTGGTGATTTATAGTCCACTTAGGGCGCAAACATAGTTATTCATTTACTTCATCAAAACAAAGAAGTTCACGTTAATGAGGGTAGTTCATCACAGCTCAGCTGCTCTGACATAGTCTGAGATGCAGGGATGGCCGCTGAGCTCTGGAAAAGGTGCAGAGAACAGAGCCTGGATGCTCAGCGTGTTCGAGGATGGTCTTGCTGAGTGTTTGCCCTCTCCTTGCAGCCTGCCTCATTGGGGCTTACAGTAATTTCAAGTGAAAGGGAGGGGAAATACCTTTTTTTCTAATGTGAATATCCTTGAATACATTTATTACACTTATTTGGCACTATCCTGTTAAGTGTACTGCATAATGTGTATATATAATAGTTGTTTTAAAATGTAGAGGTAACCCAACAAGCTTTACTGAATTTTGGGCAAACACTTTTGTGAAAGTGATAAATATATAATGACTTAAAAGGAAACATACATGAATAGCTGATGAAAAGCATGTTTTATGCTGTTCTTGGTTTTTTTTTACCTCTCCAAAATGGTATTAGTTAATTAGTTAATAGATTAGAGGCACACCAAACCAGATTTTACAGTCTAGATGCATTATTTTTATAATCTTAAATTCAACAGCACTAGGAATGTAGTTTTGAGTTGAAACTTGATCTCTCAGCTTTCTGCCTCACAGTGAGACTTTGCATTTGCATTTTTAAGCTTGTAAAAACGAGGGAGTTAGAAGTTTTGGCAAACCGTGCTTCAGCATGTTGCAATAACACTCGGACTGCAATGCCTGTCTGTACAGCTCACCACCATCTGCCTGTCTCTTCCCCTCTGCTTTTTTTCCTCTTTATATTGTTTAGGTTTGAATAACTGTGTCTAAACAACAGGCTGGCTTCCTATACACAGCATCTTCTGCTATTCTAAAGTAAAAGTTTACAGAATGGAAAGACAGCAGGAAAATGTTTCAGAAATGAGAAGACTGGTGAAAGGGAGGCAGAGCCTTCTTGATCCATGACTTTTAAGGGATGAAAGAAAGATACATTTCCACGAGGTCTGGTTCCTGAGAGTTTCGATACACCCTTTTCCATCTTCTTCTTATGATGGGAGAACTAGGAGAGAAATTGAACTCTCATCAATCATCAGTAGTCTGGTTGTTTCTTCATCCGTCCTAACTGTTCGATCTTCAGTGGCTGGGTTGCTCTTCCACAGCCTTTTTTTTGGAATTTTTCCCTTTTTAGTGGCCGCCACCTGCCTCTACCATATCTCTTCCTTCAAAGCTGCTCCTCCAGCTTTTTGCAGAGCTGTCTGTCCTCATTCTCCATCCCGTCCTGCTCTCCAGCTCTCCCGGACATAGAGTGCCCCATGGCTGATTGTTACTTGTGTCCCGCAGTTGTGCACCTCGTTCCTGAGAGCGGGAACGGTCCCCGGGATGCAGTGAGCAACCTGAAGGAGTCAAGCTGGGGGCACGCAGCCTTTTGCCAGCCTGCAGGTAAGCGTGAAGTGTCAAGCCAAGAAAGCAGGAATGAAGGGCAGGAGGTGTGATGGAGCACAGCCAGGGTGAGGATGAGGACTCATGTTGGCCATGATGCTGCAGCAGTGCTGCCTCCTTGCCTTCTCCTATGGTCCCACCCTGGGCTGTGGCACCGACGCCTGTCTGACCCTTTGGAGGCTTGTGTTAGATTCAGCGTAGCAGGCTGAGACATAAACGTCCCTGTCACACAAAGGGGAAGAAAAAAGACTTTTTGAGAAGTTTCTTATTTCTGCCAGCAAGTCATAGCAGACTTGGGCTCAGCCTTGATCTCCCAGTGATGTTGACTTTCTAAAGCACTAGGATAATAAACACAGCAAAACATGTGAGAGAAAATGAGACAAAATGGCATCCCTTTCCATCTCCATGTCTAGCTGTACTTTCTTTTGGTCATGGGAATGTTCCTCAGCTGAAGGGGGTATAAATGATGAGATTCCCTTCTGACCAGCCCATGGAATAGCACAGGGCAAGTAATTCTTAGAAGACACTTTCCCCTTCTTAAATGGGTCATTAACATTTGGAGCTAAATACCGCAGCAGAGAGATGAGAGGAAAAAAAAATGGGGAAATAGTTTCCTGAAAGGAGGAAGAAAGAGCTGTTATTCATATTCACTCATCTGTTCAGGATATTCTTAGATCTGCGTGGGAACAGCCTAACAAAAGGAGGAAGCTTGAGAGTGGCAAGCCAGGTGACAGTGATGCTCATGGGGACAGTCCTGAGGGAGTTGGAGCCATGACAGCCTTAGGCAGAGACGTGGTAATTCTTCCAAAAGGAGTTTTTTTCCCGATTTCCCATCTCCCAGTTCCCTGCTCCCAGTACAGGGGACTGGAGGGAGAGGAGGCCTTTAAAAAGAAACTCAGCAACTTTGATGGCTGCTGTGCAAGTGTTGGTCATGATGTTGCTGTTACTCTGTTGCAAGGAGCCCAAGGGAGGTATCCCGACACACAGCTGATCTCAGGTTGTTTTCCTGGAGATTCTAAACGGTTCATCTGCTCCAATGCACTCTTCTAGGGTTGCAGGGTTGAACTGGTAGAGCAGGGGCAGTTCTTGTCAAAGTGATGAGGGAAAATGTGGCTTGTAGAGAGCTGGACAAACACCCCAAACAAGGAGTCTGCATTGCCTTTGGGGAGGAGAATGTGCTCCTGCAGGGTCCGGTTTGAGGCTTGATGCAGGTTTGGAGAACAGTGAAGGATTAGAACTTGCCACCTCTCTCTGTTCTCTACTGGCAAATCACTTTTGACACCAGTCAGATTTAATTACGTTGGACGGGTATTTAACAGACTCTCTTACTAAGTAATTACGGGGGTGTGTGGTTATATTAGAGGAGGGGAGAAAGTTATAACTGAAAAGTCCCACTGGCAGCGCTGCTTTCATCTGAGTGCAGTGTCCATCAGTATAAGACCCTGATACCCCTGCAGGTCTTCACTCCCTATAGCAGCAGCTGTGGGAGGTATTGCTATAGACCACTGGGATGTGGGTTTGGGTTTTGTTGCTTGGGTTTTTTCCCCCTGGTCACGTGAAATGAAGGGGAGAAAAAAAAGATCTTAAAGGGTGACATGCAAGAAGGGCAATTTCTTTGTGGAAATTGTAGAAATGCTGGCATTACTCTGCCTGGCTGGCAAGGCTGGGGCAGGTGGGAAGGGTTGTGCTGAACTTCTGTGGCAAGAGAACGTGGCCAGTTTGATGGTCACCTCTCCAAGCTAGATCTTGGATTATAGCAGCTGCATCAGGATTGAAATGCCATGTCTGTTATGCTGCAGCTAAAAGGAGGCAAAGTATATTAATGGATAGTAAGATTTTGCACCTGCTTAATCAAATTATCCTTCCTCACCATGTTTCACTCCTGTAGATGCTTCTAATAGGTGCTGATGGATATACCATGGCAGAAGAAAATAACATTTGCGTTGCCTGTTACATTAATTTTGCTGATAAAATGAGACTACTGGGATGACCCATCTGACTCCTGTGATATTTTTATAAAGAACAAAATTGAGTACTGCTGTTATGATTAGCGTATTAAAAGTATTAGGTTTGTTGACTTAGCTGTGCTGTATTTTCTCATGCTCTCTCTCCTGCTGATTGCTAATGACAGGCTTTGGCAGGAGCTAGCTTAGGCAGTCTTTCCTGTGATGGGAACCAGATGGATGGTTTTGCTCTGGCTGCCCCTCTCGTTGAACACCAGGAGCCGGAGGAGGGGGAGCCTTTTTGGAGGGACATCGGTAGAAAAGTAAATGAATGGTGGAGGACCAGTTCTCTGCTGTGCCCTGCTCCTCTTCCCTTGAGGCTCTCTGTTTTGCAACTTTCAGTCTCACCCTTGGCTTCAACTTCTTGGCTTTCAAAGGATTGTGCTATATGCTACATTTTCATTACTGGTACAATTGATGGAAAATCACATTTTATTATGTGAAAAATGTGGTGTTCTTGACTGTCAGAGCTCCATTCAGCTGGAAAAAATCCATGTGAGGCACTCTTTTATATTTCATGTATTTTGTGCATTGGTTGGAATGAAAAAATAATGAAAGGCTGTATTTTGTCAACTTTTGCATCTGTCTGACTGGCAGCACTGACTGATTTGTTTTTTAAATGGATTCGTTTCTTGCACTAAGCACTGTTATTCTCCACCCTTTCATGATAAATGCAAATAATATGTGGAATGTTGGGAAAAGATAGATGCAAATTATGTGGTCCCTCCAGGTAGGTGTGTGAAGAAACTGGAAATGTGACTGCAGCATGGAAAAGTACTGTCGTTAACCAAGCTGCAGCAATGATAACAGGGCTGCTGTCTGTCTGTGTTTCAGGTTTCTGTGGGCACATCTATTTTATTGTATTTTTTTATATTTATTTTTCCTTCTTCTCTTTTCCTCTTTCCTCTCCTGCTGTGAAACTTTAAATGGGACCTGGGGACTTTGAACATCTGAGGTGCATCACTCTGTCCGTAAATTCCTCTACCCCTCATGGGACCACTGCTGCTCGGGCGTGATGTGCCCAAAGTGCTGAAGCTATTGGGTTGGGTGCTAGGATGGAGATAAATAACATTGGTGTCAGCAAGAATGGCCAGGTACCTCTCCTGACATCCAGACTGGTGTACCTTTTAGCATGAATCAAGCTTTCCCTTAGGGCAGAAATGTGTCTTTCCTCCCCGCACAGCCGTGCACCAGCTGCGTTGGTACGTGGGCATGAGTCAGATGGAAGGAAGCCAGACTTGGCGTTGTGAGATGCTGCAACTATTGGGATGTCTTTGCAGCAGGACTAACTTTTGTTCCTATCTCGCCGTTGCTCCTGCCCACAAGAAGCCATCAAGCCACTCTGTGTTGCTGAGTGCTGAGATGGGGCCCAGGTGTCTCGGCCATGCTCTTGAATACTGCATGAGCCAGCAGCCTGGAGAGGACTGTGGCGCAGCTGACAGACCAGACCCCTCCTGCCAGCCACCAGGCTGTACTTGGTGGTTCAGGCGTACCTGTGGTTCAGGATCTCCCTGCAAACTGAAAAGAAGCATTTTCTTTTATTACAACACCTCTTCTTTTCTT
Organism: Trogon surrucura; assembly: GCA_020746105.1. Classification (NCBI taxonomy): domain Eukaryota; kingdom Metazoa; phylum Chordata; class Aves; order Trogoniformes; family Trogonidae; genus Trogon; species Trogon surrucura. The sequence goes on from CM036620.1 coordinate 45,931,136, forward strand.
TTTTTTTTTTGTTTTGTTACAATTATCTTCATACCTAGATCACTGTAATTGCAATTTCAAGTGAAGAGCCTGTGAAAAGAGGTGTCAGGGTGCTCCTTCTCAGCACTGTTTCATTATTGCCACTTGTAAAATGCACTCCTGATTCCAGTTAAGATTTTAATGTGACACAAATTTTCAGTTATTCTAAATACTAAAAAAGTGATGTCTTAATTCCTGCTAGATCCATATAGATTTTATTTCTGTGGAAAAAAAAAAAGAAGTAAACTAAGCAGTGAAAGCTTAAAGAGAAAGTAGTAAAAGTAAAAAGCTTAGAGAGAAATCTAGAAAATCCTTCTTTATAGCTGAGACGTTGTTTATCTCTGCACTTCTTGACTCCCAACCCTCTGTGTGTTAGGAGCTCTTCAGTGGGGGCCATTAGGAGAATCTTGGTCTGGTGACCTTCCTGGCTGGAGGAGGGTATCTCACCATGGCTTTGTAGTGAATTGGCCCCAAATCCTTGCGAGGATGCTGGGCTTGTGAGGACCTCCTAGCCTGGATAGTAAATGATCAGCAGTACGCTTGTTTGAAGTGGTGAAACACCAGATGACTTGGGACAAGGAGGCCAGAAATGAATGAGAAGGTCTAACAAAAGAGAATCCAAAGGAGAAGTCAGGTGAGAAGGGACCTCGGGAGGTCTCTGGTCCAACCTCCTGGTTAGACTAGAGCTGGCTGTGAAATCAGACCAGGTTGCTCATGGCTTGGTCCAATCAGGTCTTTGATTACCTTCGGGGATGGGGACAGTGCAGCCCTGCTGGAAAACCAGTTCCAGGATATTCTTGGTAATTTGCTGTTCGTTACCACCCAGTGCTTAGAGCAGTCAGAGGTAAGTACGTGCCGTCATTCTCTCACTCAGTAGATGTTCCTGAGACTCTTTTTGTTTAGGAGGTGCTGTAAGCAATGACCTCACAAGCCTGAGACACTTCTCCTACATGGCGCTCCCTGCCACAGAGAGGTGGGTGCAAGGGATGAGGACCTGCTTTGACCTTTTCTGGCGGTAGATGTGGGGCAAGCAAGACTATCCTAACAATCAGAGGAGTGAAAAACAGTCTGTTGTTTTCTCTGAACTTTTTGTCATAAATATGATGGAGTAGGTAGACTCTGGTGCTCCAAGGCCGTCCTTTCTCCCTCATAAACTGTACCCATGTCCTAACTGAAGTAGTCTCCCCTGGGTTGGTGATGTGGTAGCTATTGCTGCAGTTAATGGCTGGAGCCCTGAGCAGAAGGAATTCTTACTATTTGCCTTAGAACACTTAGAACACTCAGTGCCCAAGATCCCCAGCATAAGCCTACAGAGAGGTGGGCACCTCGGCTGGGAATGGAAAGCCAAGCCTGGCCAGGCAGGACGCAGCTCAGGAGATGCCTATTGGACTCCCTGCGCATTTGCATTTTCTAATCTGCTGCCTAAAGCATTATCTTGCTTGCTCAGACAAGTCATTCACCACATCGAGAGCGTGTGGGAAAATAACCCAGTCAGTATAACCAGGGGATTGTGTGGTTGGCCATTTGGAGCTGAACTAGCTTGGGATTTTTTTTTTCTTTTAGCAACACCCTGAAAAAAATGAAGTGTGAATGGGTGTGAAATATAAAAAGAGTTTGCTTCCTTCTCGCATAGGCATACATCCAAAAAAAGGCAAAAGTAAATACACAGACAGCTACTCCTAAATGCTTCGGTAGGGCTTTAGAGAAACCAAAGGCTCGGTGTGTTTGACTAGTAGGACACCAGATCTTCTCCACTTGAATTAGCCTTGAATATATGGAAAATCTCTGACACAGAAGAGAGGAGAAGCTGCGGTGATCACCTGGGGTGTTTTGTCTGTGCTGCTCAGTCACCCAGAGTCCACTTCTCCTCCTGATTCTTCATTTGTGTTTGAAGAGAGGACCCCAAACATAATGTAAGTATGGAGGGGCAAACCATGTCCTGTGGTAGAGGCAACAACATGGGGCTGTAGTGAGTCAGATCTGAAGAGGGGCTGATGTTTGTGACCAGGGTGGGGGAAAGAAGAGAGAAGGTGTCCAGGATAAAGCAGTTCTGAGCTCCTGCCTATTAAAAATGTGGAGTAACTTTGCTCCTGTGAAATGTAAACTGCATTTCACAGCTACTGTTTGCTCTTGCAATTTAAGAGGTGGCAGCAAAACAGAACAGGATAATGTCTTCCGCTGCAGTAGAAATACTGCTGTAAATAATTTATTTGGTAATTGGTAGACTTGCTCTAATGACAGAGATCTTTAACAACAAGTTGTTTGTATCATATTAAAGCCTGTATTCGAGAGGTGGCTTTTCCCCTCTATTGGGTGTTAAAGCAGTTGTGTGGATTAATCACACTATAATGCAGCCGAACAGCTCTTGTCCCTGCTTGACTCAGGGAGCAGAGACTTTTTGGCTTGATACATGCATGAGAAAAATCACATCCAAGTTTTACAAAGTATATTTTGGAAATAAAGGCTGAAGTTTAATTAAAAAAACAAACAAAACACTTCCCCCCCCCCCCCCCCCCCCCCCGCCCAGTAAATGAGGTCATGCAGCCTGATTGCCTGGCCCATCTGTTGCCGTTCATAAGTATGTTATTTTTTTAAAGGGCAATACTAAATGGTATTATGTAGTTATCTACTTTCCTATGCCTCTTGGCTTGTCAAACACTGTCATTATATCGACCACTGTTCTTAAAACAGGATTTTGGTTAAAATAGTGTATACCTGCCATCTGGTTGAAAAAATGTAAGCTTCCTACACAGCTAAGTGGAGTTGTACTGAGGTATTAGGAATAGCTCGTGCTCTCTTGAAAATAGCAGCTGATGGCAGATTGCAGAAATCAGCCAGTTATCAGTTGTCATTAAGCTATTTGATATCTGACACACAAGGAAAACATGCTATTTATAAGTATGCAATTATGTTATAGAACTATTCCTCCTTTTTTTTTTTGTTTTATTTTTTAATTTTTCTTCCCTTTACCATTTAAATGTGTTGATTTGACTGAACTGGAAAGCTGAGTCCCCCTCGATATCCAGAGAGCAGATGTGCAGCAGACTGAAGGTGTGCCAGACTGTGTGTAATACTTCTGCCGTTACAAAGTGGTCTGAGAGGGGTGCAGAAATAAGTTTGGTGTTCCTGTGCTATAGAACTATATGTATCTAAAGAGAAATATCAGCTACAAAGAGCCCAGGCACCAACTGGTAGAAAATTGCATAACTAGAAATTTTAATGGAAAGATGCGTTTAATATCAGAGAATCATAGAATGGGTTGGGCTGGAAGGGACCTTAAAGACCATCTAGTTCCAACCCCCCTGCCATGGGCAGAGACATCTCCCACTAGCCCAGGTTGCTCTAAGCCGCATCCAGCCTGGCCTTGAACACTGCCAGGGAGGGGGCATCCACAACTTCTCTGGGCAACCTGCATTTGCATTTCTGCTAGGAGAAAGGAACTTGAGTCTTAGGACCAACTAAAGCAGAAGCACTAAAGGCGTAATTATTTGCTGAAGCTGGGCAAGGCACTGTAGACTCTGAGCTATAGGGTAGTCACTAACATGAAAGCTTAACGCCAACCACTAAGCAAGGATTCATGGGCAATGCAGGGCAGAGGACGCTGCTGAAGAAAGCAGTGAGGCATGGTGATGCCATGACCTGTTCCCTTGTAATACGTTTTGTGGTAAATGATGATTACAGAAAACAAGGCAGAAACAGTCTGCTGAAAGAGAGGGTTGAGTATTATTTCTGTAAGTGGTAACATGAATAAAAAGAGCAATCAGAATAGGATGGGGTGCTGTAAGGCTATTAATTTTACTCAGAGATGATATGAGGAGGTTTTATTTCTGTATAGGCTGGGAGTTAGACCATGATTAATCTGATTCAGTGACATTGAAATCTTGTGAGCACATCCTGCAAGATTTTGGTTAAAAAATGCTACAAATAGTAGCTGATTATTCTCACAAGATTTTGATTATATTAAACCAGAAATGTTTTGAGAACTGATGAGTTTGTTGTCCTTACTGGCAACAATCTCTTCTCCTATATGAGAGCTGACTGGAAGATTAAGGTCTTTGCTGTTTTGACTTCAGCACAATCTTGATCAGATTTGAATCTGACTTGGGTTTTCATCTGAGAGTCTGATTGTGAAAAGTCTCTAGCAATTTTGCTTTTAAAAGTTACTTCATCCACAACCTTCCATCCATGATGAAAATGCATTCAGCTTCATAATTATAAATTATAGGTTGTTACAGTCATCTGAGGTATGCTCTAACAAAAAATTGGGTAGCAAAGGTGTAGGTCAGAGGTTGTGGTTTGTTTTTTGTTTGTCGACTCTTCCTCACCAGAGGAATAGTTGGAAATTTTATTATGGAGACTAATCACGTCTCGCTTGCTTCAGGCTTTTGGAGACCTTCTCAGGCCATCAAAGCAGCTTCGGCAATCTCAGCATTTTGGCAACATTGCAACTACCTTGACCATAAAAAGACTTGAAGCTGCTGCAGACAGCACTTCCCACAGAGGAAGGAGTGCAGGCGCGAGTGGTGCCTGGGAGCGATTGCGACTCTTGGGCGCTCCGTTCCAGGTGTGTGCACACACACCAGCTCTCTTCCTGTCCCTGCTAACCCAGCTGGTGTTCCCAGGGAGAAGCCGTGCTCTGTGGGTGCTGCAGAGAAGCCTTCTGCTGACACGCAGGGGAGACTGGCAGAGGAGGGGGAGCAGAGACCCTTGCAGAGTGTAAAACGCAGACGTTTGACAGCTCAGGGCAGTTTGGCAGAAGATATCTCTTCCTCTCCGCTTCTCAGACGGCGTAAAGTTATTTGCAATTCCGAGCTGCTCGTTCTCTAATTTAGTAGCTAACCACGCACCTGCCCTGCTATGCTCCTCCCCTCCCAGCCACCAGCTCGCCCAGATTGCTCACTTGCTCACCAGCCGACGGGAGTAAATTTGCTGCCTGGTTTGGTCCCCTTTGGCTCGACCTTCGCAGGCCATTTCAGCTTCCTACCCTGGCGAAAGGTTAGTTAAAGCCCACTTATATGCCTCTTTTTCTTCAGTCTGTGACTTTTTCATGTGTTTATCTGCACTAATATGAGTCCAGCAGGCGGCTAATAAAAAAATAAATATAATGACATAATCTGAGTTTGTCTTGTGTGCATGGGTTTGTAGAGAAAATTGGGAGGGAGAACAAGCACTCATAGGTCAAAAGTAGCTGTGTAGGCAATTTTACTGAAGGACAGAACACAGTCTGATGTTTTACGTCTCACATTTGCGAAAAAAGTGTTAAAACCACTGATTATAGTTGAAGAAAGCATTTTTAAGCGTATCAAAAACCTGTGAAGACCATCAGGAGTGGTGCATGGTAATTAGGTATCAGTGTGAGAAGCAAGAAGCATCCTGGAAGACAAGGATGTTTCTCAAAGGAGCTCAATGGTTTTGCAACTTCGTAGCAAAGTTTTCCTTTCTTTTTGCTGGAGTCAGATGCCAATAGTACTGGATATGGTGACATGTTAATCCTAGTGTCTGTATAAGGAAGTTAGGAAATTTTGTGAGAAAGTGGTAGCAAAAAGTATTTGTTTTTTTTCGGATGGGTTCAGAGAGTATTATGTGTCCAAATGAATGCATTGTGTCAGGTGTAAATGTGAGAACTTATGCTCAGCAGTCCTGAACTGCTAAATTTTTCCCAGTAGAAACTTGCCTTGGAAATGAGCTTTCTGGGACATTGTCGTGGTGCCATTCGCAGGTTAAATGTTCCAGGTCAATGTTTCTTATGGAAGTTTAAGTCATTTTCTCACCTTCTCAAATTCTGACCTCTTTGTGTCAGAGGAGAAACTGGTAACAACCATATTTAGGCCACCAAATGTACTGTGTTATGAACTTTTTTTTCCTCTCCTTTTTTAGGGGAAGCAGGGAGTGGGGGAGAGGAACTCTAAACCAGATTTTGTTTGCAACAGCATATATATTGCCTTTTGCTTATGGCAGCATCTTTTCTTTGACTTGGCAAATTCTGCCTTTACCAAGAGAAAGCTAGAAAGTGAAATTTTTCTTACCGTGGCCTACATGCCTTGAGAAATTTTTAGGTGTGCCAGAAAATATGTACCCTGTCTGACCACACAGCCTTCAAAGCAGCAGCAGCCAGAAAGGCTCTGGGATTGCCTAGGAAATTGTAAGATGAAGGAGAGCTTCCCAGCACCCAGCACATATCCCGAGTTCCTTGCTTAAGGGCACCAGGTGATGAAGGAGTCTCTCATCTTCCAGCTGGGAGTTGCCCAGGAGCACCCTCCAGGCGCTGCATTTAGTGCCCAGGATGCAGCTCCCTCTTGTTCCTGCTTCCTCCCAGAGAAACCACAGCCTTTCCCTATCACCTTCTGTTGCTCAAGAGAACATGTGTGCTGAAGTTCAGGATCGTGTTCAACAGGCAACATCCACTGTAACCTGTCTAATCTGAAGATTTTTGGGGTATGTGTTGATGAGTGTTGTGTAGTAGCTGCTGGTGCTGATAATTGTTCTGCATACATAGTACTGAGTATATTGCACTGAAAAGCAGTGTTTTGGCTTAAGATGAAGAAAAGAAGAAAGAATAACTTTTAAAGTCTGTAAACTTGGCACAAAGTATTCTTGGTGGCAGCAGCAGTAGAGGCAATGTGAGATTAGCCTTCGGTAATGAGGCCAATTGGGGGAGTATGTTCTGCAATAATGTCTTTCCACAATGTAAGAAAGCAGATATATAGGGGTTGTACACATATAGTGTGAGGTATGCATGTAATTAGCAGCCATTGTGTTTTCCTTAAGATACTTCAGGAATTTATGTGCTGAAACCTGAAAGTTAAAAGCTCTGAAAGCAACCACACTCCACTTAAGAAATGGTAGATTTGTATTTTCTGGTACAACCTTAAGTTTTGATGATCTCCTGTTTCCATGTTATGATGGACAAAGACTCTTTTGGGGGTGTATGTAAGGACCTCGATATCTCTGTACCAGAACATGAGGGACAGTTTTCTGTCTCTGTGATCACAGAAGGCATTTAGGGAAGAATGTGTTACTGTTGTCATTTTACAGCTGAGAGCAGAAGAGAACATATGACCACATACCATGTTTCTCCCTGGGACTTCTGCGTCATACTAGCTACGCAATAGGTGTACGAGGGAAAATACAGTGAGGGCCACTTGAATCGGGGCTGTTTTACTAGGAAGGGTGTCCCATGGCAATGCACTTGTGGCACTATTGCATCGCCTCCTACAAGTATCACCTCGTACATCTTCCAGTCAACCGTGTATCTTCACAGAAAGGTACAGGGAGAGCTGGAAACTAACATGCTTTACCTGAAATTATGCAAAGATCATTGTTAAGCACTTTCTTTTTGCTGTAGGGGAGAGTCATTTCGTGTCTGCAGTAATTATGTGCAAAAATAATAGTTGTGAACTACTCGTTGTGCCCTGCTGAAGGGCATGGTTCTGGTGCGTGGGGTTCCCACGGGCTCAGGGGGCAATGGGCCTGTTTCTTTGTGATCCTGTACTGCTCTGTGTGAAAGAGAGGCATTTCTTTATATTATCTAAAGAATCGAAAGAGCAATGTCCTTTGGACTTTATCATCATGAAAACATGATTTATAATGTTTCATTGACTACAGGACAGATGCAGTCATTCGCATTTACAAGTAGTGTGTTCCCTTCTTAGGCAGCAAGCAGAAGCCCACGCAGTGCCATACTTGAGGGCTGATTTGGGTTGCCCTTGGATCAAGGTCTTGTCTAGATTAAAGGCTCCAACCAAGTTATGTGAGGCACTGCAACTGCGTGCATACTCTTTTCTCCTAACAAAGGCAAGGTTGTTTGACTTATTTTACATCTCAGGTAAAAGCCCTGCAGCTAATAGGGCAGAGGTAATGTTCAGCTGATGGCTGGTAGCTTCATTATGAATTGACTATTGAGAAAAAAAGCAGGAGCATCGATATGTATGCTGCTGGGCTGGTTTCATGGCATTGACTGCTTTCAGCTGAAGCCCTACTTAGAGATGTAATGCAGGTTAGGTTATTTTAAACAGGAACAGGCTGAATTCAACCAGCCAACACAGATCTAAAGCAGACCTGCCAAATGCTTCAGGGTTGCCTGATGTGTGATGTTTCTCAGCCCTGCTTTAAATGGATATTTGGCATCACGGTCACGTTACTCCCATAGCCCAGCAGAGATGCTGTGCGTTCAGCAGGGCTGTGGGATGAGCCGGCTGGGGCAGCTCGTGACCACAGAGCAGAGCCCTAAGCAGCTCATCTCACTTTGGACCATCATGGGGGGACTCACAGGAGGAGGGAGAGATGGCAGAGCTCTTCCCCCTTCTCCACTGTAGTGTCTGCCATGCTCTTCTTACTTTAGATAGACCCTGCTAGAATCCATGGATTTCTAGGAAAAAACGCACGGAAAACTTTGGACTGGGCTAGCTGGCACATTGCCAGCTTGGCTTGTGGGCAGAAATGAAAGAAATGGGAAAGACGGCTCCTTTGCTTCCCTCTGGGGGAAGGAAGCTGGCTGCAGCAAGCAGGCTGGCTCTACTTCCCTTTCCTTGCCACTTTACGTAAAGGAGAGGCCTGAAGCTTGGCCGATTGCACAGATTCATAGGGCAATGATAATATTAGCTATCTGCCTTCTACTCAGTCTGTGTAAGAGAGAACAAAGCATGTGTGTATGAATTCTTCCCTCTTCTCCGGAGTGTCTCCTTTCATTCCAGGCTAGAGCAGAGATTATGTTTGGAAAACTTCTCCTTTTTAGAGAGAATGTTTCTCCCATAACATCTTCGTGCCAGTTTTTTTTGTTCAAGAACAGTGTGGGGACCTTGAAGGTTTCATGTCTCATGAAAATAAGACACCTAATATTTTCATGTCTGTGCATGCATATGACGTGTACTTCATGCAACATGTATGCATGCAAATAAAGGTTTTTTATGACTTAACTTCCTTGAACAGGTTTGAATCTTGATCAACTTCGTGAGATTTTATTTTGAGTAGAATGCTAATAAAGTAGTTAAAATGCACAAGCTTTGCTTCAGGAAAATATTCCTAGTTCATGAAATGCATCAGAATTCATAATCTTCTTAAAGGCAGCAGATAAGATTTCAGAATCAGATTAAATATTTGTTTTCCACATTAGGAGACCTCCTCAGTTCTGTCTGACAATCAATAAATCCTCTTCAGGCTCATGGTTCCTCCAGTCCGCATTTACCTCTTTCATGTTGTGCACCACTGACCTTTTATAGACTGTTAATGCATGTTTGTTTGGAAATTGAAAATTGCATCAGAGGTTTGACCTCCCCTTAGGTTTATTTGTCTTTGTTGTGTTCCTTTTAGCTGCGAGTAGGGAGAGATGGACACTTCCAGCCCACTTGAATCTAGGAGGAGCGGTGAGGGCAGCGTGTACACCACGTCCCACTGAGCTGTTTAGCCGTGATGGGTATCTTGTGATTAAATCTCATGCTGAGGGTGCTGTACGCTCCCCCTCCCCAGCCTCTCGGCTCACTCGCAGCATGAATTTCCCACTATGTAGATGTGGGAGGCAAGTTGACAGCTTGCTCGCAGACAGAACGCAGGGTACTAGATGGGAAGAGAGCGTGTAAAAAACATCTGCTCTAAGCTGGTACTGGAGATGTTTGCATAATTTATTAGTATTTTTAGAAAACAAGCGTAATTACGGAAATAAATATTTGTCATACATACAACATATCATGTTGTTCAATATCAAATGATGTAATTGTTTAGTGGTGCTTTGCCTATTGCCTCTGCATGCAGCAGAGGGCACTACGCGGTGCTTAGCTTTTAAAATACAGCAAAATTCTGCATTTTTTTTCTTCAGTACTCAGAGAGCTGCCTTAGGAGTACTTCCTATGTGTCTCAGTTACTGTCTGGTACTTCTCTGTGTGCCTTTGTCAGATTCTATCCATCATATTTTCATAAAATCTGGGGAGATGTCCCACCTAAGGGTAGTCAGTCAGTCAGCAATCTTAAGTTTTGAAAATAAATCCAATGTTATACTAATTTTCTTAGTCCATATGCAGTCATCCCTGTTGCTATGACTCCTCATAAGTTTTCAAGCAGAATTGTGATGAAAATGTGAAAGACCTAGGCAGATCCCCCATCCTACAATGATGATGTAAGTGAACTAGAAAAACAGAGTTAGTTTGAAGAATTTTTCAACCTAGAGCTACCACTGCAAGATTGGAGACTGAAGTATTTTGATGATTTCTACAGGCAGGATATTTTGCACAATGCCATAACCACTTTTCAACAGAAAAATAATCTTAAATAACTTTTCTGAAAGCTGTCTGATATAAAAAGCATGTGGGATGGTTCATTACAAGTTTCACCCTGCGCTCAAAAGCAGTTTCTATCACCACCATCTCTTGAGTATGTTCAATTTGCCTCATTCAAAAATAAATTAAAATAAGGCAAGAGTTCACTGTATTTGGATACAACACATCAGGGATGAAAACATTCATCATAGTAAGAGAGGAGGAGGTTAACTGTTTCTTTTCTGAAGAAAGAGCATGTTGTGGTCAGCCTCTGTCATGCACATTTGTGCATGCAGCCTTGGTTATAAATTCCAGTATTCACTAATGCCACTGCTAAATTCTTTCTCTATTGAAAGCAATGCTATCCTTAAAATATAAGACTGTTTGAAGTGCCCAGTAGCCACTATCCCATCAAATCAGGCAAGGTCAATAACGTGTAAATCTGTGCTAGTATACACTATCATGACATGATGCTTCAGCCTCTAGCCATAATGCATCACCTGATACCCTTTAAAACTGTTGCTCATCCAGGTACTGCTTGTCATGGCCCAAATATTTTTTTTCGGAAATAAAAGTGAGGGGAGCTGGAATCAAAAGAAAGAGGAGGTGATTCTTTGTGCCAGAGGGAATAACCTGCAGGACTTCTTGCTACGAGTGCAAGAAGTTTACACAGGCTGATGGGGAGACTGGGCAAGCCTTTGGCAGAGAGGTCTCACAGAGACTACTTGATAGAGGAATCACAGCAGGCACAGCAAATCCCTTGAGCTGAAAGTGGGGGTAGGCACGGAGATTATTAGGGGAAGGTATGAATGCCGCCTTATTCGTCCCTGGCTGTGCACTGCTGGACTCTGGAAGAGGTTGAATATTGGGCGAGATGTGTATTGGGAATTGCTGGGGCCTTTCTTCTAATTCAATGGCCTTATAATTCAAATTAAAAAAAAAAATGAAGCTGTTGAAAGCAGTTCTTGTGCAAATGAATCATAAATGTAAAGCAGTTTCAGGTGCCTGAGAAACTGCATTCATTGCTTGGCTATCAGAATATAAATCATAGCTATAAACGCACGCCTGTGGAAGATTTCTGCTGTATTTATTCAGATGGTTTTCAAGTTTCACTTAAGAATGTGTTTCACTAAACGGTTTCAAATGCTGCATTCTCATATTTTTGTTGTTGTACAGCTTACTAAAATGCTATGAACTGAATAATTGTGATATTAATATCTCCTCGGCCTGACCTCCCATCGTCTATTGGTTCCACTAATAGATCTCCAATTTGCAGGGTGTTAGAATAGTAAGTTGAATAGAAGCTTTCTTTAATGACTTATCTTGAGAGTCAAGGTATTTGAGCAGGTTACGAATGCTATCTGCTATTCAAATGACCGAAATGTAAAATCCTGGATTAAATGAATGTGCGTTCATTGCAAGAGTCTTGTGGCTGCAGCAGTAAATCCAGTCTTGTCTTTTAGCAGAAAGGGAATTTGAGCAGCAGGGAATGATGTCCCACACTTGCTGCATCTCCATCCAGGGGAGTGTTGCCAGCATCAAAGGCGCAGCTCAACATCTTTGAAGGGAGCCTTTCATTTAGTCACAAGAGTGAGTAATCAGGTTTTACTGAGCGGGGCAAGCCCGTCTCGTGACAGCTGCGGCTCACGCGGGACTTTGTGCAGGAAGATGAGGTGCACCAGGGTGCTTGTGGGACCTTCCCCTGCCTGCTCATCTTCCTCGCGTCTGCCAGGGACAGCTGGGCACAGAGCTGGGTGTGGAGGTGCCAGGGGGTACCAAGTTGCTGCGGATGCCCGGAAAAAGCAGGTGCTAGCTTCTTGGGGGTGGTGCGTGCCATACTTTTGCCAGCCTCTGGAGGAACAGCTTTTTCCTTGGCTGGATTTCGCTGCGGCCAGACGACCTGCCTGGGCTTGGGAAGAGTGCTCAGAAGTGCACGCTCCAAGGTTTGTTCTGCGTTGCTTTAATCATCGCAAAACAAACCTTTCCTGTCTGCATGCAAATACTTGATGTCGAACTGTGTCATCCTTTTGCGTTTCATTTAACAGGTTTCATATTTTTCTTAGTTTGGCAACGGCTGTGTCTTTTGAGATTCGGAAACCAACTCCCCCTTGCTTGAAGTTGGCCTTCTTGGTTGTTTATGTATATGGTTTCAGATAAGCATCAGTATTTCAAATCCTTCTGCTTTCCCCTTCTTTCTACCTCTGAGCAGAAGGTGCTGGTGGTGGAACTGGTGGGATGGTCTAGAGGCATGCAGGCATGCCTGCTGGGAACTGGCCTGAGGTGGGGCAGAACAAGTTTTCAGATGTAAGCTGATCGAAGCATGAGCCTGGGGGCTGGTGGGGCTTCCTCTTACAGGTGAAAGGTTTTGGTGTGGTAATGAGCCCTGGGAGCAGTCTTCATTCTTCTTCCTGCCTTGAATCACTGCTACCTTAAAAGCATGTTCCTTTTTTTCTCATGCCATTCCTCCAAAACGAAGACTGTTGTATCATAAAGTTGAGCAAAAAAATAAAATCCTTTAATTATTTTTTTTGTCAGAGGACATGGTACAGATAGTTTAACATTAAAGATAAATTAAAGTTTGGGATCATTTCTATCTGTGCGCCCCAAAAGCTACCCTGTCCTCCTACCTGAGCTGATGTTTGGCCCACAGATGATATGTGCATGAGGAACATCTTTTTGATCTCTTGCTAGGGGGAAGGCCTAGGATTAGGAGATGCGAGAGCTGTTGCTAACTGCTCCCTGCGTGGTACTGGGAAAGCTCCCTGGGATGATCTAGAGAGCAAGTCATGCACTGGGGTATTCCCCTGGGAACTGATTTTCTCCTTGTTTATTTTCTGGGATGCTGAAGCCCGGTGAGAGCCAAGTGGCCACATTTGCAGTTGTGGGATTTTGAACTTCTGTGAAAAATAAATTTAAAAGCACCATTCTCTTCACTGTAAAAGATGAGGCAAGTGAAATCACTGGACAGGTTTGGAAAACAAAAAGTAGTATATTGTGTGCCTCTGTCTAACTAGCTGTCATATCTCCCTTGTATTCCAAGCTACAGAATGCTGTAAGTAATATATTCTATAATTAATGGACCACGCTGTCATGTGGGATTAACAAACCCCTCTGACTTGACAACCCAAGTACTTGGATTTTTTTTTCCTCTTTGTCTTCTAATTTTAAAATGTTGGTATGAATAGGAAAAAGATGGCTAGTGATTTCACGTATTTAGAAAGAAGTTTGGTTTTTTTCCCCTGGTCTGGATTGAAGTTTTCATTGTATTTGCATAAATGAAATTTAGTGTTCTTTCTTCATAGCAGAATGAGTAAAGATGCTACCAAAATAAAAAGTTGTTTCCTCTGTAGACTTTATATTCCTGGTACAGATGTCAGTACTGTACGTATTTATGCCTGTTAATTTTTTATTGAAAATAAGAGTTTCTTCTAGTTAAACTTCACGCTCCCACAGAATTTTTTTATTTTTTCATGAAACAGTGCAAGCAAATTCACTTAGAAAACTAAGAGCAATGTTGTGGGAGATGAAAAGTACATTGTGCCTTTGTTTTTTATTCACTACATATAGAAATGGAAAATGTATGATTGTATTAGTGCACTTAGACCATCTTAGACTGTTACACGCTGGAGGGAGGGAGTCAAATGCTGCAGTTGAGCAGATGGTGTTCCCAAGTCTGTCTGTGTAACACTTCCCACACCACGGAGTGGGTGGAGGGATGGGGGTAGACTTTTCTTCTCTGCAGAAAGGCTCAGATGCTGCACCAGGTACGTCGCTGGGCTGCCTGGCACCAGGTGTGGATGGGTCAGATGTGAGCATTCCAGCTCGGAGCTCAGCTGTCCCACACCCTACCTGCTTCCTTCTTTCGGGCTTCAGTCTCCAGGCTGCTGCTGTGGGACCTGCCGTACCCACGGTCCCGCTGAACTCCTTGGGATTGCAGGGGTACTTGCTGCAAGAGGAGCTGTTCGGCGTTCAGTGGTTTATTCAGAGAGGCTCCCTGTCCATCGCCACGGTAATATACTGATGGATGTGGAAAATGTGAAGTGGATCCGAGCTGTAACTGGCTGATCCGTGCAGCCATCCTGCGGGGATCTTGTCAGCACATACTGGTCTGTGAGGATAAGCACATCCTGCACCATGTTTGCATCCTGGGCAGTCAAAGAATCTACTGAAAAATGTCTTGCTCTACTTTCACGACATATGCCTGTAAATATACCTTGACTACTTTTAATCCTTTACTCACCTTAGTTGCACTACAAGAACACGGTGAAACTTCGTCTAGTGGGAAAATAATGTAAAAGCTTTTTATCCAGAACATATGGGCTAGGAGGTGGTTACCAGTAACCTTTACAGTTGTAATTCTAGTTGTTAGCCATAGCTGAGGGCAGTAGCATCACTGTAACTGCAGACAGAAAATAGTTTCTGGTGATTTTCAGGGGGTTAAATGGTTGCACATTGACCTTGCTTTTGTGATTTTCAGCAGCTAATTTTTTATCTAAAATATTTTAAGTCTTTTCCCAACAGTGCATTTATATGTAGTTCGGGTTTAGGTGCTTAGAAAGGCTGCGTTATTTTTCTGTGCCCAGAAGATAATGAGAACAATCCGAAAGAGGGGATGAGATGATCTAAGAAGAATCTGTATTTTCAAGGGTGGTTCATATGAGAGGGAATATCAACACACAAACAGTGCCTGTTGCTTCAGGACCATATGACAATGGTTTCATCATGCAGGGGCAGCAGGAGGGCTGCATCAACAAGGGGTAGTGAATAGGCAGAGGCAGCAGTAGTTCCTGGACAGCTAAAGGGTAGAGCCAGTACTTACAGGCTCATTTCCCTGCCCTGGAGGACCTGAGCTACTTCTGTCCTGTCTCCAAGCCAGAGGAGCAGGGCAGCTGCAGCTCTCTGTGATCACCTTTTAACCCCTTCTTGAGCTGCGGTGTTAGACATACCAGTCACTTAAATCCCTGGCTCCGGGAAGGGTCAACTGTGGCTTTTGTCACTGCAGGAGGACATGTGGTAATTTGAGGGTACACGCTGGATCCCTTGATTTTGTATGTAGGTGGCGGTATGTGCTGTGTGTATAACACAGCAGGTCTTTCACCTGGGTCGGGCAAATCCTAGGCACAAATACAAACTGAGCACAGAGTGGGTTGAGAGTAGCCCTGAAGAGAAGGATTTGGGGGTGCCAGCAGTGCGCTCATGCAGCCCAGAAGGCCAACCGCATCCTGGGATGTATCAGGAGAAGCGTAGACAGCAGGTCAAGAGAGGTGATTCTCCCCCTTTACTCTGCTCTTGTGAGACCCCACCTCGAATACTGTGTCCAGTTCTGGCGTTCCCACCATAAGAGGGACATAGAACTGTTGGAGCCTGTTCAGAGGAGGGCCACAAAGGTGGCTGGAGCACCTCTGCTACGAGGACAGGCTGCGGGAGCTGGGATTGTTCAGTCTTGAAAAGGGAAGACTTTGGGGGGACCTAATAGCTGCCTTCCGATACCTGAAGGGAACCTACAGGAAGGCTGGGGAGGGACTTTTTACAAGAGTGTCCACTGGTAGGACAAGGGGAAATGGGTTTCAGTTGAAGGCGAATAGATTTAGATTAGATCTTAGGAAGAAATTCTTCAGAAGGAGGGTGGCAAGACTTTGGAATAAATTGCCCAGAGATGTTGTGGCTGCCCCCTCCCTGGAGGTGTTCAAGGCCAAGTTGGACAGTGCCTTGAGTAGCCTGATCTAGTTGAGAGGCGTCCCTGCCCGTGACAGGGAGGTTGGATTAGATGATCTCTAAGGTCCCTTCCAACCTAGGCCATTCTATGATTCTAGCATAGACATAATATACAATATAGCTGCTGCTAACATAAGGAAAGCTTCTTTCTTGCAAGTATGTGAGTAAATAAGCAAATTTAGCCCACATAAGTCATCAGACCAAGAGTGATAACTCACTGGCCATCTGCTTCTCTCTGCGACATTGTTTTCCTTGCCTGCTTTTCAAATATAAAAATGTATCACAGAGAGCTTCAGTTTACCATCTTCAGATAATTCAGTTGTTGCAGTCATCCTTGGGAATGATGGGTGATTATGTTTTGTTTCTGACCATGAAAATTGTGATAGCCAAGAAGAAGCTGACTTCCAAAAAGTTAAGCAAACCACGAACTCACATGAATTATGAACATGATTTATCCCATTTTTCAGAATAACTATTTTGTTATCAGAGTTATTTATTTTTAATCTAAACCAAATAATTACCCTTTCCAGTAAATGTGGAGGCTTAGCTTGTGCAGGATTGGGTTCAAACATGGGTAAATTTTCTTTAGTGGCATTCGGTACCCAGTAACTTGCCTCTATCACTTGGGAGATGTTCCTGCTAGTAGTACCTGTAGTAATTTCTATTCACGTTGCTGTATACGTCTCTATATAGCTACACATCCTAATTTGGAAAGCACTTGTGCAGATCTTTACATTAAAAGTGTCTAGTGTCACCTTTCCTTTCTCTGAGATGGCAAAGATAGTCCAAACGTTTTTTGAATTTGTTCTCGGTTTTGACCACTGAATTTTCTCACAGTTGGTAAGCTCAAGTCCCTTTTCTTAAACATTATTTTATTAGTTAGAAGGCTTGAATCTCTTATCTAATTGTTCCAGGAGTGGTGGAATATTGTTATTAGAAGGTCGACATGATGAAATTTGTGTTTCTCGTTTGTTTGTTTTGAAATCATCAAGCTTTGCACTGTTTTTCAAGGTGTAGCAATCAGGGAGAATGCAGTTTTCTGAAGTGGTACAAATAAATAGGAATCTGTTCAAAACAGTCTGAATCAAGATTTTACCACTTTTGAAGTGGCCTGCTCAACATCTCTGTTTACTAAAAGAGGCATCTATGTTACTGTAGTCATGCACTCAGAGATCAGTGTTCTTGTTTGGTTTGGTTTTTTGTGCTTTTTTTTCTTTAAATAAAGAAAAGCAAAATGTGTTGGAAACTGCTCTAACTGGTACACCCAAGCAAGAAGCAGAACTAAATATTTGAGTTGTTAATAGCATACAGTTATGCAAAAAGACCCCCATACTTTTATAATGTTAGTGGTATACGTCTCATTAAAATCGACAAGAAGTCTTATTCATCAGAAATACGTGACTTTTAAGAAAAATGTGTTAATATTGAATCATCAACATTCTTTTGCAACTAATGTGTGGTTGGTTACTTTAGTTGAGGACAGAGAGTACTGGTAGTTTTGTTTTATACTGATTTTTTTTTTTTTTTCTCTTGGACAAACCAGGCTGACTGACCGCAGTTGTTTTTGCAAGCAGTGTGAGTCAAGGCAAGCCTGAAATGTGTCTGTGAATCATTGTTTCTGGCTCCTCGGACATTCTGTAGACCAGATCTCCTCTAACGATAAACTACCTACCTACCAGAGTTCCTCTAGGGACACATTTTTAGCTGCACGCTTTGCTGAAGGCTAGGTGCAGGTTACAACTACCTGCAGTTTGTTCTTTCTTGTTTTATACGGGTAAGGAGTCCAAGAAGCAGAGATTGCTGTGTACCTTGCATCGATTCCTGCCATGAAGAATGAGGATTGACTACAAGGAGCATTTTTGTCTGCTCAGGTTATGTCCGGCGGTGCCTGCTCTCCAGAGTACTTCAAATGCTTTGTACCACTTCAGTGGCCTAAGTCAGGGTGCCTCTGCTTCAGAAGATTCCCGTCTTCCTTCAAACTGTGGAGAGCCAATACTGCCTCTGTGAATGAACTATTCAGGCATGTTCTTCTGTGTGCTAGTTTGGCATGTTATAAAAGCTGTCTGTGATCTGTAATCATAGTTTCTGTGCTTGTTTAATTATCAAGGAACAATAATTCTTCTGCTTACCCTCCTTTGCCTTTCATCCTCTTCCATGCCACCTTGCCAAAAGCATGTGATGTTCCTGAGCTTGCTATAACCTTCCAGTCCATTTCTGCAGCTGGAACATTTCTGTGAACAGCCTTTCCCTCCTGTAAAGGGAAAATAATATACTTCTGTCTAGAAGCAGAGGACAGCAGCTTGCCAAACATACATGTAGTCACAGCAATAGCAGTTTCTGTGGGCTGAGCTACGCTAACTTGCAAATAACTCAACATTAAACAGCTTCAACAACTTCGAACTGCAGTAGCCTCGTTCTTCAGGATCACCAGTGATTTAACTGTGCATTTGCTACTGGTTGGAGCACATGCTTCCATTAACCACTTCATCTAATTAAAGGGGTTTTTAACTCTTGGTACCTTTTGTGAGACTGCTCCTCAGACTGCAGGCATCACTGTGGCAACTGGTTAAGCTCTTCCTCAACTACAGAATCTGTAAATCAGGACAGGGATCTTTCTATGGATGTCTGGCTAGAGCATCTAGCCAGAAGCTGGGTTTGTGAGACCTTTTGAGACAAGCAAACCAAACACAAGTTCTTTAAAATTAATGTAAAGTTCATTTTTTTCATTGAGTTTAAGATACCCAAATGAGGAAGGAGAGGCACTGAGTATTCAAGGTGAGGCAGGGGCCAGAAATAAAACTCCCACCACCCTGTTTACCTCCAGGGGATTGCAAGTGGACAGGAAAACTTGACCACTTACAAACAGTTTTGAACCACAAAGCTCATCATTTCCAGCTGGGACCTACGTCAGTAGCAGGGCACCATTGTGTTTGCCTTCTCCCCTACCCTGCAGGCAACTCTCTCATAGAGTAAGCTGACAGTACTTCTTGGCAAAGCTGGTATACTAAACTGATTATTTTTTTTTAACCTACACTGAAAATTCCATCCTCCTGTGTAATTACCTGTATTGAGAAAAAGTGCAGTGGAGAAAAGACTTGTTAGTTTATGGGATAAAAAGGGATAAAACAGCCCTCACAATCTTCATTCCTTTTGTGTGCACTGGAAGGCTCTTGGCAGAAAGATAGCTGGATTTCCAGTGCAGCAGGGAGCCACGCTGGCTTGTACTGAAATAATTGGGCAGATGCTACAAAAGATTATGCAATAAAACCTATACGTTACTTTTGAGTGGCTGGGTTTTTGATAATTGCTGCAGGACCATTTATTAGGTAAATAATTAGTCTTCCCAGATAAGAAGTACAATATACATTGAAGAGATTGATGAGATCTAAAAGGTAACACATGCCTATATTGGCAGCAGTTTACGACACTAATTTGTGTGTTTCATTTAATTCCTGAATTTTATTTCAAAAGCTTCAGACAACGCAGGGTTGAGAATATGGTGGCTGAAAGCAAAGCAACTGAGAAATGTATTTGAAAAGTCTGCATATGATATCCATTCCTTTTATAAGGAATATTTCCTTCATGACCTCCTCCTGCTTTGTATTTAACATTTCAAAGAATTTTGGGGGACTGTCTGTAGGCTGTGTCTTCATGAAGCCAGTGGCCAAGGATTTAAAGTATTGTCATCGCTGGCCTGAAGCTGAAAACTGCAGGCGGTTTTAATCTTGGGGGTTGGGGGGGTGTTTAAACCCAACCTTTTGTGTTCAGATTAGGAGTGCAGGAGGATAGACTTAAGGGGTGTTAGTGAGAGTTTTTTCACTGGCAGCTCAGTAATAGCATTGGGCTTTGGAAATACTTTTTTCCAATTCTTTGTTATTTCAGTAATTACTATGTGGTGGGTAGAAATCCATAGGGTTTGTGGGTTTTTTAAGTACCACAGCAATGACGTGGGGATGTGGGCAATAAAAAGAAGCAGTTGTTTTTATAACTTTTTACTCCTTGGATGATTGAGGGCACTTAAATGCCTTCTCGGATAGTCTATCATTGTTTCAGTCCTGGGTGTCTGTGTTTATTTTGTCTTGGTTCCATCAGCTGGGATAATAGCAAGATCCATCTTTGGGCAGGAAGGAAGACAAAAACAATTTGGCACTACCTTACACTGTCTGAGAGATGGAAAGGTTGCCAAACATTTCCCCCACCAATAAAAAAAGGCAAGCTGCTGAGCACTTGCATATACAGTTTCTTTTACTTTCTGTTAGAACCTAAGAAATATTCGTCCTGAGTATTTGTTGATTCCTGGAATAGCCGGGGGTAAAGAGTGCTTGAATTTTTTTTGTATGGAAACACGGTGACTCCTTGCAAGAGTTTCTGAGATGAACACCATAACTAATAAGATTTACCACAGTTGGCTTGTGTAGGTATTGAGTTCAGCTCAATAGTGATCAGTTTTAATGAAGACTAAAGACTTGGTAGCTCTTCATTTTGTACACGGCTCTTTCAAACAGAATTCTAATGCTAGGAAATTTCACTTTCATGTAAATTGCCTCACTTAAGATGTTTGCTTCTTTTGAAAAAGATCTTTCTAGATTCCCAGAAATATTAAGTGTAAGTGGTTCTCTACGCCTTACAAAAATTCATTATAATATGAAAAGCATTTTGAAAGAAACCTTATCCTATGCCACTGCCATTCACATGTTTTAAAGGATCTAAGTATGCTTTTTTGGTGGGAGTGAGAAGTATGTTTTTCAGAATTAGAGAGGAGATTTTTTTTCTTTTTTTTTTTCTGATTTCATCTCCATTTACTTTTCTTAATTTCACTATTTCAATTTGGCTATTGCAATGATACTCCTTTGTAATAAGGGATGTTTTTCTTCATAGCATCAACGTGTTTCACTTGTCCCCAGCCTTGACTCTGGCAGAAAGATTTTAACTTGAAAAATTCACACCAGAGGTGGCTCTTAAATCCAGTGAGACACTCCAGTGCTCTGTTAGAAGCATTTTGCTAAGGTGAGGCTTTGGGTGCTGTTTCCATCTGTTTAGCTCCACAGAGGAGTTAAAGATCTTGCACTCACCCTCAGAGAAAAATTGAGGAGGTACCAGTGCTTTGCTGGATTTAAGTCGCTCTTTGTATTTAAAAACAAATTAATTAATAATAAAGCAACCAACAGACACCTAGTAATATAGAAGGATATACAGAAAAAGGTAGTAGAGCTCCCTGTGGTTCATACATTAACAGATTGCCCTGTTATGTAGGATGTCACTTGGTAAGGCAAAAAGAATATTTTGTTGGACTAGTATCCAACTGAATAATTTAACTTTCTTACAAGGTAATGGAAGAAGTTTGAGACCCAGTGCTATAAAATGTTTTTTCTTGTTCCTCTACTAGAATACAAAAATCTCTGCACTCAGGAGAAATGCTCAGAACAGCTTCTACAGGGAGGCAAGTGCAAGTGGTGCCTGCATAAACCTTCATCTGAACAGGGCAATGGGAAATTGTCTCTGGGTGCATACAGGTGGGTAATGTCAAGAGGTTCAAGCCAAGTGGAGGGTGGCAACGAGGTGTGGTAACCAGGAATAGGGAGTGTAGCTGTCCCAGGAGTGGAGTCTTCTTTCTGATGGGTGCTACTGTGGCAGCAGAAGTGAGCAAAGAAGCTCCAGGGTTTCATAGGAAACCGATGACTAAAGAGTACCACCTTCATGGGAACAAACTGACTTTGCAACACGGCAGTCTGGTCCAGGGAATATGCAGGCCGACAGTTTTGCACTGATCTTCCAGAAACCTTTGGGTCAGGCATGTGTTGAGTCACCTAATTTCTGTCTGTCTTTATGACTCCTCTCTAGAGTTTTTTCCTGCCCAAATACTGATATATGCCAATAAGCCAGCCTCTGAATTTAAGACTGTAATAAAATATCTGAGAAGTAGTTGAATTACTTTTCTGTCAGGTGGTGAATCAGTGCTTTTTCATTCTTGGGTTTGTATCTTGCTTGCATTCTACTCAAACTGATCAGTGGGAGACATACATTTTCAGTGCTAACCAGAGTTTTGAAAGCCTGTTTATTAATATAGGCACGTTGGGTAGTATATTCTTGACAAGAGGTTGTATACAAAGGGTGGAGTAGTTGATTTTCAGGCCTCAACTTTTCTAAGGTTTTTAAGATCTCTGCCTGGTATACATGCTATATATATATACACACATATATATAAAATATACTTACTATATTGCACAGCTGTATAAGCAAGAATTTTGAGAAGGAGCTTAGTACTGGGTTGTTCAGCAAATGCTCTGTGGAGTTACAGCAGCTGCTGGGATTTAGTTCCCTTGGTATGCTGCTTCGTTTTTTAGGACTGCCCATCAGATATGTTCATTGTCCCATTTGCAAACACGCCTGCGGTGCTTTGTTCAGTTTTGTCTATGGCAAGTAATTCTTCTAGATGAGAATTTAGAGTTTAACACGAATGTACTGATAAATAATTGCCTGGTAACATGCAAAACAGTGCCCACTTGCTATAGCCAAGGGCTTTTTTTCCTTCTTTATGGATTTTTCCTTTAAAGTGTCTACCTGACACACAGAATCTGCTTTTTGTTTGTGTTGCTGTAGCACCCAGGAGCTTCAACGAGAGCCCAAGGCCTGCTCATACTTAGTGCCATCTTCACAATCTTGTGAGGTGTTATATGAGCACAAAGCAGAAACACAGAGAGAGAGATGTGTGAATTCATCTTTAAAAACATACTCTGTAATGGCTTTTACTGCTGGTGGGATCTACATTGGCTACTTACTTCTCGCTCTCTATTTTTTCAACTCCCACAGCAGAAGGAAAGGCTGCCTTCCTAACTTACAGTACAGCTGGCCCCCATATATCAGTATGTTACTTAAATACCAGGGTACTAAGGGTATGTGACACCAGTGGAAAACGAGAAAGTTGAGGCCAACATTTCTGGCACATCTTTTACTACTATATCCTTTGGAAGAGCAGCCAGTGAATTAATTGAGTTGCTGTAACTCCGCTTCTCCAGTTTTTTCAATTCTGTTATATGCGAGAGGTTTAATAAATGCTTGACTGTGTCAAAACCTGTGCAGGATTCACAGCTTGCCTCCCTCTCCAGTTAGTTTTGTACACCGAGGAGTTATAAGCCCAAATTCCATCCATTTTAACTAACTGGCTTTGAGGCAGTGACAAGAGGAGAGGAAAAGCATGCATCGAAGTGAAGGCTGTATCCTACAGCTTGTGTTCCTTTTGGTACGCTAATACTTTTTCAGGTAGTCACCCAGATTTAAAACCCTGCTGTATCAATTGTCTTCTGTGCAGAAGAAGCACAAACGCAATCAGAAGTTTTAGCATGAAAAAAAACCACATAGGGGAGCCTTTCTTTTCGTAGTGGAGGCAGGTTTTTCTTAAAAGTCAGGCAAGTTAAAATAAATACCATGGCGCATAAGCCAGCACACAGAAAAATGAATCAGTGAGCTACAGCATGTGTGCAGCAGCAGTACTGCATTCCTGTCATCACACATTCCCAAAGCATAACACTGAGAGAAATATGATCCGAAACTGGTTTAAGAGGTGCTGTAATTAAGCCAGGATTACTACCATAGTATAACACAACCTGATAGCATTCTGGGTAGTTAGACTAAAGACTTGCTTGTGATAAACTCCAAAACATTTTCTTTTTTTAAAAAAAATATTCAGCAGTTTTTTCACTTATACCTTTGCCTTTGGGATTTTTTCTTTCCCTTTTTGGTGGAGTTTCTCAAATGCTGTCTCCAACGAGAGACAGTTGTCCAAGCAAGTCCACCTTTTCCGCTGCCAAAAATCCATCAAGAGAAGCTGCCTTATTTTGGGACCTGGACCACAAGCACAGATTAAAACTACTTTAGCTTCTCTTCCATATTTGAGTAACAACAAGGACTGATGAGAGGTGACAAATTAATAGTGTTAAGTATCAGAAGTCCTAAGGGCTGTTGTGAAAGAGGATGTGCTGCATCATGTTAAAAAAACCCACATGGATCAGGCATTTCAGGATATACTTTAGTGGTCATGGTAGTATTGGGTTGATGGTTGAACTACATGATCTTAGAGGTCTTTGCCAACCTTAATAATTCTATGATTCTGTGAGTTTTCTGGTTGGTTCTTGCCAATGTATCTGATAACAAAGACCGGGAAGGGAAAACTAGTGCTTCCTACAGACAAGGACGGCTGCAGCCTGTTGTTAGACCTCCTTAAGCGATAAGGAATTGCACAAAACCATCTTCTTTTCAGTCTGAGTTCTGCACATTTGTTAATACAGAGACACAAGAATGCACACATGAAAATGAGTGAGTTTATGCAGCAGACGATTTTCTCCCTTTGTTGATTAATCAGTCTTAAAAATGCAGGTAGTGTGTTTTCTCAGGAAGGCCAGTATGCAAAGCTGTAGATCTAATAAAGCCATATATTGCCAAGGCCTGTGATGTTATACCCGAATTTGGTGCTTTCCACAAATTCTTCATTACAATTTTTCCACCTCTTCTCACACTCAACTTTCCTTCCCTTGCCCCTGCTTTACTGCTTTTCAACTGCTTGTATTACAGGCTTTTTTCCCTCTTTATTTTCTATTTATTCTTGCCTGCTCTCTCTCTCTCCCATTTTTGTAGGCCCTGCATTTTCCTTCTCATGGTCTTGCGGCATCCTGTCTCCACCTTTCAAAAAGTTAGAGAATTTGATGGGTTTGTTTTCATAGGCTACAAAATGACCCTCTTTGTTCCCTGTTTTACCTGGCCATCAGTGGCTGTGGCCTTTGTTAGGGCAAAGTTTCCCCTGTGTCCCAGTAATACCAATGCTATTTTTAGTCTTTGTTTCTGAAGCTGGGGGCAGGGAAAGGACCCTTGTAGACCTGAAGAGCGTGAAGCCACAAGGCTTTGTGCCAAGCACTTGACGTTGACAGTGTTGGTTCTTCTGGTGGTGTTAGGTGCGAGACGATGATTTTAGAGGTGTAGCTTGTCCTAGTGAAGAGCGGGATTGCTTTCCTCCTTGCATGTCTTATTATTCCACCTTTTTTATTTTAGTGTTTGGCTTGCGTGCTTATTTGATTTGAAAACATCATGAAGTTAGTCCCCAAGCCAGTGAAGTGAAGGCAGTAACACCAGCCCACCCTGGTACGGCAGGCTGCTCCTCTCGCCTATGGGAAGTTGTTTGGCATGGGGAGGAAAACAGAAGTAGCCCCAACTGAAACTCGAAATACCACATTACATGAGAGCAATTAGCACATATGCACATGTGTACAAGCACGTATGCATACACAATTGCAGAGAAATACATATATATATATATATGTGTGTGTATATATATACGGCTCGCTTATTGTACTCTGCTACCTAATTCTTAACTTTCAGTTGAGGAAAAATAAGCATAGGAAATAGAAGCTGGGACCTTTGAGTTTTAACAGTGCATCTGACACTGATCTCTTACACTCTTCTGGGCTGCTTATGTCCTTTTTGCCATTTTCCATCTGTAAAATTGAAAGAGACCTGCTTAGCAACTAGTGAGTGAGTGCTTATGGAGATCAAATGCAATAGATGTCCTTAGTAATATTTGTTTTCTTGCTTTTTAAAAGATAACACAGGAGGTTTTCAGAAGCTAAGATTTTGAATTGCTTCTCTAAAAGCCTTCAGGTTCCCTGTGAACTTGGACTGAAGCAGGGTTGTGATTGAAAGCTTGAACACATAGGAATCCTTTGCAATGTCTTATATGTACCTAAGCTTCTTTTTTTAAAACTCATGTTGTTGAATCAGTGCCTTTGAAATGGCTACTATTATGTTGCCAATTCCTGATAGCAAAATGTTAGGTTAAGAAGGAGGCAGGATGCCTATATTTGGTTTAGTTCAGGCTTTTTTCCCCAAAGATCAATATGGTCTATTCATCCAAGCCTTACCTCTCCCTCTAGTAATTCAAGAGGTGGTATCTGCTGGACTTTGAATACCAAATGATAAAAAGAAAAGCTTTGTCTGATTCTCAGCAAAATTCTGAACCAATGCTTTCTCTTACGATAAAAAAAGAGACAAGAAACAAACGGGGGTGAATAAAAAAATAAAAAAGGAAAGCAAAAAGCTTTGAAACTGTCCTCTTTTCCTCTTCATCATCAAGTGATCGGATTCCCAATTCCTGCCTGGAAGAAGTATTTTTCCTTATTTCTAGCAAGCTCCATCAGACTATTTCTATACTTCTTTTTACAGTTAGGCAGAACTTTACCAATGTATTTGTAGGCAAATGTATTTGTAAATTAAAGCAGAATTTCCCAGTGGTTTCAGTCAAAGAAAAATAATCCTTCCTGCCCCTGTTGGAACTGTCAGGTTAAACAGCATGTTTTTATTTATTTCAAATGTGCTTATAAGGGTAGTCTACTATTGTTCACCAAGCAGGACAGCCATTTGTAGCTGGGAACTCTTCTTCTCCTGCTCTGCTCTAACATAGCTGTATGAATCCAGACATTTATTTTCTTTTATTAAAAAAACAAAAAACAAAAAAACCACCTAATTTAAAATGTCTAAGAATAAAATGTTGTGGGCTTTATTTTAAAGCCCTTAAATTTTAGCTTTCACTTCATATGAAGAAAATTATTTTATTTCAGTTTGGCTACTGAAGCAAAAAATCAATTACACTCAAAGTTCTAGCTCTTTTTCCACAGAAAACAGCCAAAACTTAAACTTAGTCTTTAATTATATATTTGATTCATCTCAGTAACAGCACTTGGCTTCAAACAATGCAAGAGCAGGAGGAAACTTGCTCTAAATTCCTCTCTTCGAAGAGCTCTTTCAGATACCATGTCGGAAAACTTTAAGATGAAACCAAACAAGATAACTGTGAGAAAACTAAATACAAGGAATTTTAGCTGAGGACATAACTAACGTCCCGGTACTGACAGACCTCCAAAATTGCTTTTAAACAAATCTCTCACATTTGGGAAGGGAAAGTTGACCTTGATAGATGGAATGCTTATTCCTCTTATTCCCTCCTCCCCCCATTTTAATACAAAAATAACTTTTCATAGTTGTAGGAGCGAATTCCTATTCCCTTAAAATTATCACACAATGAAATGTATCCTGTTTTCTGTGCCCAAAACCATGAACCAGGCTGATTCCTGCAATCAGTAAGTAGAAGGTACCATGTGTTAATCGTATGAACTGTATTACTCTCATGACAATTCCTTCAAGTGTACAAATTAAATCAATTTAAACTACTTGAAAGACTTCTGTGTGCCATCACCAGTTCATCAGTGCACAGCAAATTGCCTGAAAAGAATTGGGATATGCCTGCTTTATCTGACAGTTGCAGAGCTATCCCCTGGTTTTTGATTTGGTACTTGTTACAATAGCTCTGAAACTAGACTCAAATATTTTTAGTTTGGAATAATTATGCAGAAAACCATTGTAAGGATCACTGTGGTCTTGTTTGTTTCTCCCTCCCAATCCCGCTTTGTTCTGTCTTTCTACTTCTTGACCTCATTTTTCCTCCTCATTGCTTATTCCTATTTGTCTCTTGTCTCATGTCTTTTTTTACTGGAACAGATTGATATCTAGGGCTGTGTCTAGACTACAAGAAAGGTTAAGCTCAGCTGCAGGTTCAGCCACTGAAGTGAGCTGGCCAGCTGTATTCAACCACTTCTTGACAGCTGGAAATGCACGTCCATCACATTCAACTTTCAGACAGTGGCATAGGAGTTTACACTCCTGGCTAGAATTTAATTTGCTTTTACATCTGGTAAAATGGGCAGGCTTTTTAGGTTTGACTTAGCTAGGTAGTGCTAACCAGTCTATCCCAACCTCAGCCTTCGATGAGAAAAGTTGAACGGTTCTAGAAGTGCTCCTTATGGTTTTTCTGGTCTGAGGGTGAAAACATACTCTATTATAAGCTTTGCATAGGTTGATGAGTAAATTGCTAGATGAGTAAGTTGCATGATGGAAAACATCTTATATTTTTATTAGTGGAGCTCTAGGCCATTTTTTTTGCTCAGCTTACTTTTTCCTGTTGCTACCGGTATCAGTGGAAACAGGCCATTCCAGATGCCTTTTCACACCCTTAGAAGATGAGGCAGAATGAGGACGGACACCATAGTATTTAATTTTCAGCATTCTTACTGGGTTTTTAGTCACATAATTTCTACTCATGTGCACGGGGTGGCTGCACATGAAACCCTGAATCATTCTTTGGTGTGTGTTCTGCCAACAGCAGTACAGCCAGGTGAGCTGGGGTGGGTAGTGAAGTGAGTAACCCAAAGCAGCCACAGGACGATGCTCAAGCTCTGCTGGCTTTGATGTTCAATTCATTCACCAGTGGTCATCCTTTTACTGGTTCACCACTATCGAATTTTTCGGTTACTGATGAAATTACAGTCCTCTGATTTTCCATGCTCTTAGAAACGTGACACAACCCATGGTAAGAAAGGTTAATTATTAACATGTAAATATAGATAATTTATTGGCAACATTTTCATATCCCTGCAGGGCAGTTGTCTCCGCTGGTAACACCTGACATCAAGGGGGCTCAAAGTTGCCTCACGGAGGCAGGGCCAAGCCCCTACGCACAGTTTTGGTCACACTGGCATTCATAAAACGCCACTTCCCCAGAGGCCTTGGCCCAGTTCAAGATGGTGCTCTGGGTGCAGGCACCACTAGGCTCAGAGGGTGGGCGAGCTCTTCCTTCCCGCTGACGAGGCCGGCGGGCCGGGTGTCCCCGGTGTCCCGGCGGGGTGCAGGCCCTTCTTGTGTCTAACACAGCTGCGGTGTGACTGACCAGACCCACCCAGGGAAGGGCCGGGAAGGTGCAGCTCGAAGGGGAAGGAAGGCGCCGCTGAGGGAGGGTGCCCGGGGGATACAAATCTGCCCTTTCCCGTCCGCTGTACCCGTTCGTGCAGGAGCGGTGCCCGAGCGGGGCCTGCGGACGAGGCCCACCCAGCTCGGCGGCCGCTGCCCGCCACGGCCGCTCTGCCCTTTCCGTTCCGTTTCCCGCCGCTCGCGGGCGGCGCGCGCGCGCCCGGCTGCCCCCTCCTCATTGGCTGCCGCGGGCGGCGCCCGGAGCTCGGCGGTGCGCACCGGCACCGGCCGCCGCCTCTCGCCCGGCCCCGGCGCTCAGAGCCGCCGTCAGGGAGGGAGGGAGGGAGGAAGGACGGACGGACGGACGGACGGACGGAAAGGAGGCGGAGCGGGAGCGGAGGGGGGCCGCGTGCGCCGCGCTACACGGCGCTTTCTACGCGGGTGCCCTGTGAGCCGGTCCGAGCCCCGGCCGCCGTCGCACGGGGTGGAGAGGCGGAGGGTTTGGGGAACGCGGAGCTCGGCGGGACCCGAAGGCCGCGCGGGGAGTAGCATGAGCCCGGGCGGCGGCGCGGCGCCCGGCGCTCCAGCAGCAACAGCAGCAGCTGTTGGCGGCGCGGTGGGGCGGAGGGAGGGCAGCGGGCGGGCCGGGCAGGCGGGCGGTGTGGCCAGCGGCCTCCCTGGTGGCCTCGCCCCCCGCGCCGGCAGCCCCTAGCGCGGAGCCGGTGGGAGTCCAGCCCCGGGGACAGGCGGGCGGGGGTCGGCCATGGCGAGGCGCGACGCTGCCGGGGGCCGCGGGCCTTTGCTTGCCGCCCGGGCGCCGCGGGCTTGAGGAGGGGACGGTGGCGGGGGAGGGGGTGGTCGCGGCTGCTTCCGCCGGTCCCGCGGCCGGGAGAGGCATCTCTGGGCCCTCCCTCCTCCTCCCTCTCCTCTCCTCCGCCTCTCCGTCCTCCTCCTCCCGCTGCTCCTCCCGCCGGGCCGGGAGCTGCCGCCGCCTCCCCTGCGCCGGGCGCGCCGCGGTCGGGGTCGCAGCCGGCGGCCGCGGGGTTTTCCTCGTTTGTTTGGGCCTTTTGTGTCGGGGCTTACAGTTGGCTAAGCACGGCCGGGCTGAATCGGGCCATTGTTCGGGACCCCCGAGCTCCCACGCTGCACATCTCTCGTCCCCATATCCCCCCCCCCCCCCCCCCTTCCCCTCTGTTTTTTTGCCTGAGAAGCCACCTAACCGTGCCTTTCCTCCACGCGAATCTGGGAGCCGTAAGCCGGACCGATTGCAAATGAAGTGTAATGCATTGTGGGACGCGTGTAAAATTGGATCATTCGAGGGGGGAAAAAAAAAAAAAAGGAAGGGACCTGCGGCTGGCGCCCTAGAAGAGGTAGCGGCGAGATGCGGGCAGGTTGTGCCCCGGCGGTGCCCGCGCTAGGCTGATGCCAGGCAGCGCGCACCCGGCGAGGCGCAAGGCCTGACCCATGCTGCGGCGGGAGGATTAGGCTCGGGCATCCTCAGGATGAAGAAGACGCGGAGTACGACCTTGCGGCGGGCCTGGCCTAGCTCCGACTTCTCCGACCGGGCCTCAGACCGCATGAGGTCCCGCAGCGAGAAGGACTACCGGCTGCACAAACACTTCCCACCAGCTTTTATTTCCCAGGCGTCACGGGGCTACATGACATCAGGTTTGTGACAGAATTTGCGCGTGAGAGAGAGCTTTATTGCGAGGCTTGGTCGTGCGGGATGTGTGTCTGGCCGGGAAGGCTGTGTTGGTGGGTATGGAGGGGAGCCTGCGGCCGGGAACCCAAGTTGTTATGAATAATGCGAGGGGGGGAAGACAAAAATGCATACATCCACCATTTTGTACCTCTGCAAGACACACAGCAGGGGCCTTGCAATATGGTGTTTAAAAATCCATTAGTCAGGTGAAATAAATGTGTGAGAGAGACGGTCGTGTCTTTCTGTCGCGGAAGGGCAGATGAAAACGACTGGACGCGCAGAGCATGGAGCCCTTTGCTCCTTTTGTGCATAAAACCATGTGCTGGGTATTTACTGCTATCCCTCGCATTCCCCTTTAAATACAGTTAAGTCCAGTTAACTCATCAGGCTTTCGTGTTTTTCAGTTTTGGAAAGGAAAAGGGTCACCTGTGACTGCAAATGCTCTCGCCAGGTTTCAGCTGCATGTTTCTGCAATGGCACAGCACGCTTTGGTGAAAATGACTGTAAACACATTTGCGTGTGTTATTTGAGGTGTAGAAGGAGATCAGACCTCTGTATGTGGGAGAACACACTCGTGCATGTATAGTTGGTTGTTGATTGCTTTCAAGGCAGGCCGTAGGGAAATAATGGACACTGCACCAACATGTTTGTGCATGGGAAAGAAAGCGCAAACAAAACAAAAAACGGTGCAGGGAAAGGCAAGCATCGGGGAGAGGCTTGGCCTCCGACGTAGTACTGGTGCGATTTTGGAAAGCCTCGGTGCTGTTAATGGAAGCTACTCCGTCCTGAAATGCATCTTAATGGCCTTGGAATTCAGACATTTCATAAACACCTGAAAGAAGACTTAGGAAAACGCTGATGGGGAGGGGGCCGGGGGCAGAAAATCCTGGAAACCTCCTTTGTTGTTCTGCTGCCTGCGTATTGTGATGATCGGACATAACGTTTCATTACTACTACGGCAAATTCCAATGTATTATGGAGGCATGTTTTTCCCTCCGAGGCTCAATTTGGGTTGAGTAGGCAGATTCCTTTAAAGGAGAAAAAGAGGGAGAGGGAGAAAATTAAGGTATTTATTATGCATTACTGAAAACGTTTCCAGCCCTGTGCCCTGTCCCCCCCCATTTCTGCTGCAAAGGTTGAGCCAAAGATTGTGGTTGTCAGTTATATGCTCACTCTTTTATCTCTGGCCCTAATAAACATATCTCTTTAGTCAGTATTGCTTTCTCATGTTTTAAAAATGTCTCATGACTGTTCTTTCTTCCAAGAAAGGCACAAGGGAAATAATACGCGTTTTATTGAAAAGTCTGTCCGTGTAAGAATATTGTGCTATTTTGGGAATAGCCGCTCTGATTTTTCCCTTTGCTGGGAAGCTGCATATTGAGAGGAAATGACAAGGATAATTTATGCTTGAACAGCTGAAGAAGAGGAGAATGGTGGTGGTGGTGGAGGGGTTGTTTTGTTTCATTGGTGCTGCAGGACCTCAAAGTGGCTGGAAAGCCAAAGCTGTTCACACTGCAAACATTTTTGTTGTTCTGTGTGAACATCCTGATCTTCTCGCTCTAAGATGCGCTGTGTCAGTTCTGTTGAAATCGGTACTTTAAGGCCTTTCTTTCAACGTGGAAACCTGTACTTAAAAGAGAAGGAGCTCATGTGAGCATTTTGTGCCAAGTGGTGTGGGGTTTTTTTGCTTGATTTTAATTCTTCAGGGAAGCAGCCTGGCTCTGTAAAAGCTTTATCTTACAAAGATTGATACAATCCAACCAAACGGTTGAACACCAGCGATCTGCAGAATCACCTGTGTCACCCTGTATTTTCTGGCAGATACTTGTGTCCTTGGTGGGGGCCATAGATCTGCTATAAATGTTTTCAAGTAACCTCCAGATCCCCCAAAATACCATATTTGTGAATATATAGCATGCTGATTTCAGTTGCAACAACTGAAGAAGGACGACAAATTTTATGTTTAGTTTGAGTGATTTGCTAAAGTTGTTGGAGGGAGAGTACACTGAAAATTAAAAAAAAAAAATTCAGCAAATGCTTGGTGTTTTTTTTAATTAAAAAAAAGCCCAAACAACACCCAGCAACAACTTAGTAGGCTTTTGGCTGGAAATGCAATTATTCTCTCTTGATGGATAGTTTCCACATTCGTTTATTTTTGAAGGATCATTGTCCAGTGCCTCTCCAAATATTAGTTTTGGGAGGAATAGCTACTGTATCTAAATACTTCTCAGTATTTGAAGGAAACTCTTCGTCACAGGAAATCTATAGGAAGTCCTCTGGCATAAAAGTTGTGGGGATCAAGATTACAA
Source organism: Trogon surrucura (assembly GCA_020746105.1). NCBI lineage: Eukaryota > Metazoa > Chordata > Aves > Trogoniformes > Trogonidae > Trogon > Trogon surrucura. Next base: position 45,963,913 of record CM036620.1, read on the forward strand.
ATAAATTCTTTGTCACCCAGAACGTTGTAGGAGAGAAAGTGTCCTGAAACCCATGGGCTTTTCAGAGGGCTACATTCTGTTTATCCAACCATTTAACCTCATCGCCATTAGCATTGTTGTGGTTCTCTTTTAATTAAATGCCGCGTTGTTTGGGGTGGGGGTGGAGGGTGGGAAAGAAACCTTGGGGTTTTGCCTTGATTACTCTGCTTAGGGAAATACGAAAAAGCAGGCAGTCAAACAGCCTTTGGTAAGATGGTAAAAAGCTTGAAACGTTAACATTCGAAAATGCCTGAATGTGACATGGAGATTCCTGTATATATTTCTTTTAGCACAGAGAAATACTAAGTAACGATATTGCAGTCAATGCTGAGGTGTTTTATTTGGCGAAAATACTGTCTCTAAGCAGAACCGTGTTTGTAATGGAAGTGCAAACCGCATGCTGCAGCGGTGAAGCACACCTGATTTGAAGAAGCCTTTTCAGGAAAACTAGGCAAGGACCAGCTTGATATTTGCTTGATTAGAAGCAGTGTTTCTGGCTGGCAGCCACGTTTGCAATACTCGGGGAACAAACTGCCCGTGATTATAGAAAATTGATGCAGATGCAATAAATCTGAAATGTAAAGATTGTTTGACAGATGAAGGGAGGTGGAAGTAAGGAGGAAAGAAGGAAAAAAAAGCGGGGCATTTGGAAAATCACACATTTTTACTGCTGAATAATCTCTTGATACATGCTATTAAATCGGCTGTACTCCAGGGTTTCTTTAGGCCTCCTAGCAACCACTAGGTTCAAAGGCCATGCAAGGAGTTCATTGTTCATGCGGAATATTAATTTCCTGGTGGAGGACTGACTTGGAGAAAAAACACTGAAAAAGAAAACTACAACAATGTAGAGCTTTGACCTTGTGTGAAAAGAGATGCTGAAAGTTTGAATCCAATAAAATTCATGCATGTTACTGAAAAAGGGAGAATATACTTGAAGTTTGTGATAGATTCTTGCTTAATTCAAGGGAAATAAAGAAATGGTATGACACTGCCAGACAGGATAAAACTTACTGAAACTTAGGAGGGCACTAAACAGTCACACAGAGTAATGTGTATAGCTTGTGAAATATGTGAAGCTTTTTTCCTTTTTTTTTCTCTTTTTTTTTTTTCCTTCCTAAATAACAAAGCCGAGTCCTGGATTTTGTTTTAGCAGAGAGAGGTACTGCACGCTGTGGTTGACCTGGCCTTTAAAAGTTACCAACACTGAGTAGCACTCTGGAAGGAAATATTTTTTCTGAGCCTTTCTTGAGCTACTTTAATGAAGATCTTGGTATTGGAGGTAATGTGTCAGAAATGGGGGTGGTGTAGGGTAACAATCTTAACACATGCAGCATGAAGGAATGTCTGAAGAGCTTTCTATAGTGGTAGAAACTAATTCCAGAGCATGCTTATATGAAGGTCACCTGCTGAAAGTTTGCAATTATTTTATTGCTCTCTGCTATAGAATTTTCTGGCAGAGGTTTCAGTGCTCCAAAGGTGAAGGGTGAAGGTCAGTCTCAGTGTTGTTACCCTGCTGTCAGCTGGAATTTCATTACCAAGTTGAAGGAGAAAGGAAAGGAGAGAAGTATGTGAGACTGCTGTCCAACTGGTGTTGTCAGTGTGCAAATTAGAATTTGTAGGAGGAAAAGATGTCTTCATTTTTTGTTTCAAGGGTGTTTGATGGAAGGTCTAGGACTGCCTCTTCAGCAATTTGAACAAATTTGGAAGTCCCAAGTTAACTTTTATTATTTTTTTTTTTTAAGTTTGAACTTCTAACTCCAATAAAAATTACTACTTGGAAATAACCACACAGATTCTGAAGAACTCAGTTTAACGTAATTGAGAAATGACAGATATAAGCAAAGCCTGGAAGCTTGTTCAGTTCTTCTTCCCCTTAATTCAGTTATCTAAAGGAATATGTTGTAGCATGAAAGTAGCTGTATTGTAATTAATATTTAATGGAATAATCGGTATTGCATCACCTTCTTTTTTTTCAGTGTGGTATTAAGAAACACCTTCCGACTCATCTGCTTACAGTAATGGGATCTCTCTGCCTCCCTGAATTCTGAGTAGTTCTAGGCGGTCTTAGAGCAGACCCATTAACAGGGCAGTAAAACCTGAGAGCATGTAGGTGTCGGTGGCTAGCAGGGCTGTCTTCGCCTCTTGGCTCCTGCTTCATCTCTTTTGCCTCAGCCTGTGCTGACCTGCTGAACCCCAAGCGGGTCACTCGGCTCAGTTACGTCTGGGGCTGTGCTTGCTTTATTGCTTGGGAAGTTGTTCCTGGGCTCCCTGTGCCTTCCAGTCCCCTTTGGCCTCTCAGGCATCTACTTACCTTGACAGAGAAATAGGAACTTCAGCTGCATCTCGATCTGGGGAGGGGGTCTAAGTGCCCTCCATCTTCAGACTACAAGCTTGATCCAAGTTCATGCACCAGTCATTTTTGCACAGTTTCTAGCTCCCTAGTTTCTTGCCCAAAGAAATAAAGACCATCTTCCTTCTTCTGTAGAACCCTGGTTTTCACTTCTGTGGTTGCCTGTGCACATACAGCGCTGTCGCCACATCTGGTCCTTTCCCACCAAACACCAAGATATTTCCTGTATGTCGTGACTTCACTTTTAGACCAGGCTGTGGGCAGTGTCCTGTGTATCACTTGTGCTTGCCGCTGGCCAAGCTGCCTTTGAGTACCTGTTGTTTTTCCTGGCTGCTGTGACCTACGAGCAAGGGGATCCAGAGTGGCTTTTTTTGTTCATGGCGTTAGAAGTAAAATCAAAGAGGAATGAATATAAGAAAGAAACGGAAGTCTCTGCCTGTACCTATCTTACCTAGACCTGTTCATGCATCTGTCTCTTTTCGAAACATTCATCCCTGCAGGACTCTTCCACGTTATTTTTCCTCCCCAGCCTCTGTTGCTACTTGTATTCCCTCTCTTGGTTTGCTTGGACCTTCAACCAGGTCAGGGTGCACATTGTTGCTCCAGGGCCAGATCACCAGAGGGTGTCATCTCATCGGTGTTTTCGCAGAGGTGTCCGTCTGAACCTGAATACATTTTGAGGTGTGTTTTTCAGTAGTCCTCTGATTGAAGTAATTTGTTAGATGCACACTAAGACATCATGATAGCCTGCCGAAGATACAGCAAGCTCTTCTTTCAGGAACAGACGAGTTCAGAACAAACACGGTACTGATTCATCACAAATAGCTCCCAACTTTCACAGGTGTAGAAGTTACACTCTCTATTTGTCATAAACCTGAAGGATGATAAACCTGAAGGGTGTTGGATGTCTTGCTGTTTCGGAGTTGAATAGCAGCCACGTCTTTGCAAAATACCTTACTTGTTGGAGGAGGCTGAAATGTGAGGATTTTGCAGATCACCTTGGTTTAGCCTGGTGAACTGCTTGGTTGTGAGCAACAATAGGCCTTCATTTGTATGCAGGAGAGTCAATCCCGGAGTAAACTGGCATCTTTGTGTAACGTTCTTTGCACAATTCAGAGAGGTGTAAGTACAATCGGGCATGAAGACTAAAAAGATGATGTTTTGTCAAGCGTGTTGTTGAAGTCTTCCAGAAATTGGGAGTTTCTTTTCAGTGTCCTGGGGAGCTTCTTTAGCATGACTCTGCTTTGTGACCTGTAGCTGGTTGTAGAATATCTCTGTGAACAGTATTAAAACCAAATCGACATCCTATACCCTAAACTCTGTGCCATGATTCAAGTAAAGCAGTACTGAAAAAAAGTTTCAGATACATTTACTCTGGCCTTCTCCTGAGCATGCTTTTACCTGATTGGAAGAGGCCAGACAGTGTTAAAGCCATGATCAAAAAGTGTCAGTTAATTCAGAACTTGTGTAAGCATTGCTGAATAATACAATATTAATTGTGGGGTTTTCTCATTGAAAAGTGTGAAACATTATATTATGATGAATGATAAAGGTACCATTAGATTATCAAACGTGGATATTTGATGGTTTTGGTGGAATATATATAAATCTGAACCAAGAAATATGGTTTCCCTTTGTAGGAAGTATCTTATGAATGCTTTATGCAATTCTGCCTAACCATTGAGTTTAATTTTCACCAGAAAAAGGAAGAACATTAACCATTGAAACTGAGACCTGAATGCCTGAACTTAACCAGAACGCTTTCAGTTATAGGTCTGTTTTGTTTTTGGTTTAAGGTAGATTAAATATGAGGACAGGAAGCAGAAATGAGGGTTAAAAGCTTCTCTAAAAGTCTCAGGAAACAGTGTGCTTCTGCACTTGTCCTTGCAGTAATTTTTGGTATCAAGGCCAATGGCAAGCAGAGTAGTTCTAGGGAAAATGCTTGAATATTGAAGCCGCAAAACTCTCCCAAAGCAGCATTTGTTGCTCCCAAGTGACTGCCTGTAGCTATGAGAGGGGTATGAAATTTGTTTATAGCTACTGGCTTGCTTTTTTCAGCACATTTATCGAGTTGGCTGCTCTGCTGATGCTGTTTTTGTATCTCTTGGATGACATATAGGTGCTGGAATTACCTTGATCAAATAGAGTGTGGAGGAGAGTGGGAAGTAAAAAAAAAAAAAAAAAAAAAGAAAAGAAAAAAAGGAAGACCTGGCTTTACCGGAAGCATATTTGAGCATCCAGCATGATGGAGTGGGTGGATCAGTCTAGTTTAGACAGAGCCCTGGGCTCTGTTGGCAGCTTTTAAGCAGTCTGCAAAAGGTAACCGAAACAAGAAAGCTTGATTTTTCAACAGACTTGAATTTGTTGTAAAAAGGATAACAAGTTTCCCTTTCTTTTCCCCCAAAGAGAGGCTAAAATCACTGGGTTTGAAAGTCAGGAGGTGAGGGAGGTGTTCCCAGTTGTGTCAGTGGTCGTCTTTGTTTTCCAGAGCACTTTCAACTGTTTCTGCAAGTTCACTACGTTTAGCTGTAATCTGTTCGGTAGGAGAACTGTCTCCTCTATTTTGTACTGTAATACTGCCAATCTCAAAAAAAGGTCCTTTCTCAACACAGACCTCAAATTGATAACGCTGAGTAAGAACGAACGTCCAAAAAATAGGTGTATTCAGTGCGAGTCCTCATTCTGCAAGTGAAATCCTGCATTCAGAATTCAACCTTTGGATGCCATGATGTTCACAAGAATTTTCCGTCTTGCTTTCTTGCAAGCTGTTTATAACACTAGCAGTAAATCATGTGGAATGATTGTTTTTCAGTACTGTTATCACTTCTACCTTGTCAACCGACTCCTCACAAGCCAAAAGATAGCTCTGTTTTTCATCAAATTGTAGATGATGTGATTCCTATAATTTTGAAGTATAGGAGTGGTTTGTGCTACTTCAGTGGGAAATGCTCTCTGCAGGAGATAGCTACAAATGCACAGTTTATTGGCAATTTCAAGTTGTGGTGTTGATAAAACAGATCTCAGTGGTTTTATTTGGTCTGGTAGGGTGTGAAAGCAGAAGACAAAAGAATGATAATGAATGGTTTATTTGAGAAACTGCTTTTAATTTGTGGACTTTTATGTAGATCTATGATTCTTGAGGGTAGGAATGGCCTGTGTATTGCACATGGAATTTGGGTATTGTGAAAAGAATGAATGAGAAGTTGATCATATTTATACTAGGTCTGTTTATTTATAAATGAAAAGTAGCAAGAAGACAGAGAGGCATCTTGCAAGTCTTCCATTTTGTGTCTGTTTTGTAAAGTTACTCCTAACTTTTACTTCTCTGTGATCCATTAGAGGTATTGGTGGCTAGGTAGTACCTTGCATACTTTAACTTTCAGCTGAAACAATGAAGCAGTAACTGCTTCTGTTTGAAAAAAAGTTGTCTCGGTAACCTAAATGAGCTCTAGCCCTCTCTGTTCCATATGTCTCATCAACCGGGGGTTTTATTTTGAAAAGTATGTCTGACATTAGCGTAGAACAGACTCCTGGACACCAATCATCATCTTCCCAAACACAATGGAGAATGCAGCTGCAGCTTGGCTGGGATACTTGAGCTGAAGCAATACGAGAACATGTCACAGAATCACAGAATTACTGAGGCTGCAAAAGACCTCTGAGATCATCGAGTCCAGCCCATTCGTGAGTTTGGGTACCATCCTCAGGGCGGTCGGTATGTGTGTCTGTGAAGCACCTTGCGTGCCCGTTCTTGAGGTGCCGACAGGGAGTAGAAATCTTTGTTTAGTGATCTCAAAGCACCTTTTCCAGCTACTATTTTCTTTCTTAGGTGGATTGTTTAAAGGCAAAAAAAAAAAAAGAATGGTCCTTTTTAGTGAATTTGACCTTGGCATTTCAAGGCCTGAAGAATACAATAGACAATTCAGAAATACTTGCTTGATGTGGCCTGGAAAACGCAAAGTTCAGTATGAAAGCTGAGTTCATCATAACACAGGAAGCTATGCTGGGTGAACCTAGATTATATAAACTAGTTTTCCTGCCCGTTTGTGTTCTTTTAATTTCCTCCATAATTTCCTACGAATTTCCTGCTGATGACCTGTGACCTAGTTTCAGAAGATGAACTTCTGACCATATGTGATAACATTTTAAATGCCATAAATTGGACCATTTATCTTACAAGCCAGTAAAGATGATGTATGAAATTTCATTGTGGTACTTTGCCTCTTAAATTTTCAGTGTTTTAGAGCAAATACCATTCTTCATTTTCATAGGATGTTCTAAATTCTGCTCTCCTGAGAATTTACATTCTTGGATCATACAGTGACGTTGTTTTACTACACATAAGCCTTAAACTAAATATTTTTCTTAAACAGGGTGAAACGGAAATATTTTTTTACAAGATTTGTGTGCGTTTAGGTGTAAATGCTGCCTGGCTGGCTGGCTGAGTAGAGAGAACAAAAACTTCAGAGGGAAGGGTTTATTTGCTTTAAGGTTGAAACAGCCTCAACCCCCGTGAGTAAATTGGGCACGTCTGCAGCACAGCTCTCTTGAGAGATGGAGGGCAGATACCACTGGCCATGGCAAGTTCACCCAATGCCCAAGTGGTCCCTCAGCATGAAATTTAGGGCAACTTTACTGACACACAGGCAGGATCATGGGTGGGCGCAGCATGGCTCGCTGCTGTTAGTCCACCCGCTCCTTCGCTCCTTTTGCACTAGTCCTGTCCAAAGTTACGAACAAAAGAAATGCATCTTTGGGGAATATTTAGGGGTTCGTAACATGTTACCGTGCCTTTAGTCTCTGTTTTCGTTGTGGATGGATGTGATTGTTTTCTTGCTCTTTAGATACAAATGTTGTACATGTTATATTGGTCTGTGATGAAAAATAATAGGGTAATTACGAGGAGTGGTATATATGTATACACTTAGTCAGTAGGATCGTTATACGGAAGTACTGTGAGACCAGGGCTCAGTGAAAATCATTTGCGCTTCTATGGGATAAGTGTCCTTCCACAGGCATTGAATTTCATGAGTGAAGTCTTGAAATCATATTGGCATGGGATATCTGTATAAGAATGGATCTGGTTGCCATATTTTCACAGAACACAGAAGCAAAAAATGTGTTTCTGTTTTTTGTGTTGTTGTGGTTTTTTTTTTCCCAAAACAGCTCTTGTCAAGTCTCAGTTTTTGAAAAACATTTTAGAATTTCTCTGGAAAGGGATATAGCCATCTCTAAATGAATCGTTTTGCAGATTATTTTTTTTTTCCTAAAGTCACAAGGTATTTTCCTTTGAGTCAATCTTCATTTCAGTCTGTATAATTATTTTAATTGCAGAAATGTTCCCCAGTAACCATGAATGTAAAATTAAGGCATCTTTTGGAAACCTCATTTTAAAAACCATGTTCTTAACTACCTCTCTTTGCAAGAGGATGAAGTAGCAATGTAAGGTCTTGTTTATTTTAGAGCCATATTCAATAACTTTTCATCATATACGTGGTCTACCATATTGACCTGTATAGCACAGTAAAGCGTGGTTTATGCAAGGTTATTAAATTTTATATGTTACAAACCTGTGCTCTGTGTGCTAATGGTTATACATGAGAACGCATGCTAAGCCGCCAAGGGTCTGATACTGTCCTTTAGTGGGAAAAGTGCACAAAATTTCAGCTTCAGGTAGGAAACTTTTAACTCCCAGCAGTGCTCCTTCCTGTACCTGCCTCTCTTGTACATATTCTTTGCCTACATCAGGGAGTTGGAAAGGCAGAGGGAGGGCATAGCTGTAACTGCTGAGTAATGCTCCCTTTTAATTGAAGTTTGCTTTTGAATAAGGGCTGTAGATTGGGCAGCTGGAGAAACTGGGGCAGGCTTACCGGAAACACAGGCGGGTGTGATGGCAGTGAACAAAAAGAGGAGTCGTGGGTAGTGCTGCTGTCCTGCCAGACCAGGCTTGCGTTCTTGCGTCCTGGTCTTGAGGAGCATGCCTCCCCAGCTCATGTTTAGATTTCAATTTAACTTGCTGGATTTAAATTGGGACCATTGCTCCTTCAGTTGCACGTCTCTGAGCTCATTTCAAAGGCTGATAATTGGCAAAACTTTTTGCTGCCTACCAGATGATAATCTCCTTCAGTTTTCGTGCCAGTGCTGATTGTTCGAATTAGAGCAATAGGCGTGCGGCAGCACAGTGCACTCAATTTTCCATGGTTATCCCTTTTTTGTACTAACAGTGTTGACTTTTTCACATCTGAAAGAAATTGAAGTAAAATGAAGTGTTTCACTGTAGCTTCCATTTAGAGTTAAATCATGAAAGGGTAAGTTAAAGTTGAGGATAAAAGCTTTATCTGCCAGTGTCATTGTAATTCATTTACTGATTAATGGGGCAGTTGCATAGGATAGTGTATTTCAAGCAGTGAGAAAGAGCACAAAATGGTGTTAATTGTTGGAAATACTTATACATGGGTTGGTGTCAAACCAAGCTTTGGCGATACTAGGTGTGGCCAAATGGTCTGGTGGAAGCTGACCTTGACAAGTGTCATTTTACCTCGGGTAGCAAATTGGCTTCAAACTCCACTTTTCAGATCAGAGCATTTGACTTGTTTTGTACTCCTAAACTGATGAGTATATGTGATAGCTGTGCATTATGTTGGGAGGGCTGTTTTGTTATGGGGGTCCAGCAAGGAGAAAAAAAAAATATCTAAAAACTGCTCTGGGATACATTGCCGTGCAGTGACGGTTTTGGATGACAGTTCCAGCACTGGAAGAAGTGTGGAAAATTTTCCTTCTCTTACCAGAAGCGAGAACCTAAGCGTGGTCATACCAGTTAAGACCTAGGTCTGGCTTGCCCCCTCTGTGTCCAGCTACGACCGCAAACAAGTGTGCAGGGAAGTGGAAGAGAGCAAGTGTATGTGGAGCTTCCCCTGGCATGCTTCCTCACCTCCAGCTGGTTCAAGCAATGTGGTTTGTTTAGCAATCCTCAACAGGTTTCTCTTGCAGGCATGTTCTGTGGTAATATTAGGGACTGCTCACCTTGTATACGAGTCACTGCCCTGTGGCAGCCCTGGGTTGTGCGCATCGTCAGTGCTAAACTTGCGTTAGGTCTCATCCTGTCTTGTTTTGCAGCACTTCTCACTAATGAGGAATATGCACACATGTGAAGAAGATTTTTGGGCTCTTGATATTTTTGGTGATGGAAGAGCAACTGATCAGCTGTTAGGGCAAGCCACAACAGCAGTCCTCTCTCCAAATACAACACAGGCAAATTCCAGATTCCTATAACTGGGTTATTAATATCGTTCACGTCATCTCACTCTTCTGAAGTCAGAAAAGAAGCATTTGTTAATTATTTCTGTAATTTCACTTATTCATTCTTTTACTTTGTTTTATTCCCTTAGTTTCTCCCTTTCTTTCCCCTCTGAATTCTGGGCATCGTGAGCCGTCTCATCTTGAAGGTGACACATGCCTAGATGAAAGGCTTGCATTAAGCAGGAGTTTCTCGTTGTATCAACTCTTGACATTCCAAAAATATCAACTCCTGATTCACGTTGCAAGCAGGATCTGGTGCCAAGACGTTAGTAGTTTCCAAGTTTTCCATTTATTAATAAGGCAGAACTGCTGTTTCAAGAAAGGGTTGTCCTGAGAAAATACCGCAGAAGTAGATGATAATGTTTCATGTCTCCAAGGTATCCTCTTTCCTTATTTTGGAGGTGTTACCTGGCTCACAAAATTAGTCTTGGTTGAGAGGTATTGTTCAGCTAATAGCTAAAGGCCATAACTTTCCAACCTGCTTTCCTGGGCTTGTGACATGTTGGGTGTCTCAGCGAAAGCTCTGGTTTTCACAGAAGCCAAACGCTAAAAATCTCTGAAGGCTGGTAAATTGGGTTATGCAGGCTGCAAAATCCACATATCTGGATTTGCACTGGGGCCTGAACTGACCCTGTCCTTGTGTTTGCCAAACAAGCTGCTTTTGAAAGCAGCAGTGAAGCATAGAGCTGAATACCTGCCCGGTCTCCATCATCTCTGTGCAGAACTGCTAAAGCATTTATCAGACTTAGGGCCTTGAGCCCCATTAAAATTCATAGACCAGCATGATAGTAATGTGTTTTCTGAAATAGGTTTCAGGTATGTGTGTGTGCCACACGTGGTCTAGCCCTCCCAAGGGACACTGTGTGAACATTTGGTGACGCTCATGGGAATCGTCTTTTTGCTGTGCATGTGCAAAATAACTTGACTGCGTGTGCTGAATGGCATAATATATTTATATAGGTTAGATACCATTTTACCATATATTCTTTTTAAGACTGTTCTCTTTAATCTCCACACTTCTGCTGAAGTTCTTATATTCTGCTTGCTAATACGGCACCAGAGCACATCCATTTCAGGTATTTGAGGAGGCTATATTGAATACCGATGCAAGTGTATTTTGTTTATGCCTTGTGTACATCCGCAGGTGTTTAATTTAGATGTGCATGCTGTTAGTAATTGTAATTGATGTTGCAGATGTGTTTCCTAGCAAGACTAAAATATAAACATTGGAAAAACGATGCAAATGGTAGAAAACATAGGATGCAAAGCAGTAAAAAATGATAATAAAGTGAAGATGTTTTAGTAATAGACTTCAGTTTAAAAAAAAATTAAGAATTCACTCTCAGCAATATTTGAATTTGTCACTTCTTGTTTCTAATCTGTAGAAGTGTTGCTAACCACTGTTGAAGTACTGAGATTTTTAGAGGAAACTGAATTTTGTCCACTCCGATCCACTGTCTAGTGGCTGCTTAATCAGACTAAGTCCGAAGTAGATGATTTAAGAGTTTGACGTTACTTTTATTTTTTTTTAAATTTAGCATTTTAAGTTTTAGTGCACAGTAAGAACATATCAAATGTCCCTTACAGGATCTAAAACCTGTATTTTGTGAACTCTTGGAAAAAAAAGTATTTGTTTCTAATCTGTATTAGCTAATCTAGAAACAACAGGAAGGGTCAAATGTTAAATGTTTAATTTGGCTTCTCTAATTGCAGGATTATTGAAAATGACCTGATAGACCATGGGGTCAGATTGTTCTTTGTATACCAATGCAATTCTATTGATTTTTAACGGAGTTGCTGCTAGTTTATTGTAGCATGAGAGCAAAAGCAAAGCCTTTGAATCTATTGCTGGAATGGTTTCTCTAGGCAGAGAGCCAGGCAGAGGAATTTGGCTTCGCTTGATGACAGTCAGGGGAGACCAAGGATCACTTGCAGTAGGAGGATGAGCGTGCTTTAATGGTGTTGGTTTATTCCTAATTGTCTGATTTAAAGGGAGATGTTCATTCTCACATTGAGTAATACTACGTCTTTGCAGTAGCATCATTGAAATGAACGATGTTACTGCTGTGACAGTGGTGGTCTTGGTCTGGTCTTACACGTGCGTGTAGGCTGATGATCCGCTGCTTGCACAAGGGGCAAAAGAGAACTTTGAACTCTTGGTGCTTGGGTGGAGGCGAACGAGAAGACCATGGGGCACTTCTGTCAAAAGCATGTAGGTGAGAGAAGGGGAGAAACGAGCCTAAAGTGATTATTGCTGAGTATTACTTGCAGGCAATCCTAAAATCAGATCAAGATGCCAGATGTTGTGGTAAGGTGTCATGCCTTGCTGAAACGTGCTACGGTGTCACACCATGGAGTTTACCTTTCCCTCCTGTGATCCTGAGCTGCACCTCACTGTCATTTGTAGTATGACAGTCCCTGCCCTTAGTTTTCCTGAAAGTTTGGAGAACATGGAGTTTGACCAGCGGCTGATATTTAAGTGAAGCAGGCAGAAACCTCAAGGGAGTTTTCTCTGAGTGGAGGCTGCAGGGCTTCCCCAAGTAGTTATTTACAACTGGCTATTAAAGTGAAGAAAGCCAGGAAGTTTTTGTGAGCTGTGTTTTCTCATTGCTTTCTTTCATAGAGCTGCTCTCCCTTGTGCATACTCTGATGTCTCTTTGTGTGACTGAACTTTGGCTTCAGTCTTTCCTCAGTACATCTTGTGATGGGTCACGAAAACTTGTGATGACGTGAGACCTTTGAGACTGCTCCCCCTCTGCCAGATTTGCCTGATACTGTCCAAGAGTTGTGATGCGGAAGAATTGGCAGTGCAAGGCGAAGAAAGACAGCGTGTCATAACGCAAACTGCATCGTAAAACCACCCACCCAAAAAGTCTACAAACATGTATCCTAGAAATATATGGGGCCCTAACTTAAGAATGTTTAAGTTACTTAATAGTTAGATTACAGAAAATTCATGGTTAAACCCAAAGCATTTCATTAAGAGCAAAAGGTTTGTCTTGTTAATCCAAATTTCAGAGCTTTTCACAGACAAAATTCTTTCAAGATTTTCCTCGTGCCTCTTCAGCAGTGGAGAGGAATAAACTGGGTAACTGCTAGAAACCTGTTGGCTGTGCTCTTTTGGTGCAAAGCATGAGTGCCCCTTTCTGCTTTGGGAGTAATTTGTTTAATTCAGCATCAAGGGGAACCCTGGATGTGTAAATATTGAAGGAACTGGCCACAAACAAAGTTGGAACGTTCAGCAGCATTTCACAACGCTGCTATGAAATATATGAAGTGCAGTGTTAGCAAATGTTTATATAAAACATGCTTCGGTGTTACATTTAACAATTATCCCTCTTATCTCAGGCACTTATCTCTAGCTAAAGCCAAGTGGCTTGCAGGTTTAAATTGCTCAGTATTTTTGAAGTTGGTGTGGTAATGAAATATGCTAAGCAGCTGGGGTTTCTGTGTGAGCATTTTTGGTATTTTCTTTGGCCCGACTACTTTTATCTTTGAAGACAAAAACAGTGTAGTCAGAAGGAAAAGGGCAAAGTCTAATGAGTTTAATTGCAAAGAGTTGATGTTCATGGCTGCATTGAAACCTCTGTAGCATGTGCCTCTCAGCTTTGCCATTTTTGGAAGTCGCTTGTCTAGAAATATGTATATTACATGAGTGTAAATCCTATGCACCCCTTGTCAACCCTTTCACAGCCACAAAGGGCTCTGATGACAGTGGACTTGCTGTTCCCATGGTCAGGGGCAGGGTGGTGGGACTCCTGAGACCTCTTGCACAAGGAGCTGATGACCTGCCACCAAGCCCGTCTGACCAGGCCTTTGTGAATGGATGGGAATAATGTGAACCCATTTTTTGGATGTCTGTCTCAGGGCTCCTGCAGTGTGGCATACTTGTGAAAGTTGCCTGAAACCAGCTCAGAGAGTGAGAATGTGTTGAGGCATGGCTTGTTTTTAGATATCTAGAAATGATAGGTTTGCTCAGATATTGCTTGGTATAATGTGAGTTCATTGTATTGGTTTTGTTCTGTGAAGAGCAAAAGACATAACCTACCATTATAACCTGAGTTCAGATGAGAAGTTCATGTTTGCTGCATAATTTCCAATGGCAGATTGTTTTTTTTCTTTTAGTGTGTGAACCACAAAAGTTGGGATCTGATGTTGCTCCTCCACACTTTCATAATTATAGAAGACAATTTCATCTTGTTTGCAATGTTGTTTCCGTTGTGATTGCAGCTGCGGTTTACATGGAGGAATAACATCAGGGAACAACTTAATGTTGAATTTATAGCTTTTAGTAAGATAGTTCACCAAACAAGACCACGTGGCTCTTCATTTGGCATTAGCAACTGCTCTGGGACTCACCAGTAGAGCAAGCCTTGGAAATATTGTGATCTGGCTTTGGAGGTCAAAGGTGGGATGTACGTTCTGGTGGTTTGCAAAGTATCAGCATTACAGAACAAGTGGAGGTGTGATCGGGTTTTTTTTTTATATGGTCTTAACAGTAAGCACACATGCTTTTAAGTGGTTTCTTTTTGATTTCAAATCTAGCACTCCTCAAGTTCCTATGCTTCTCATCTTGACTAACCAAAGGTTAACTTTTTTCCCCTTCCCTTACTTCTCATGCTCTTTTTCTCTTGCCTTTCACTCTCCACATTGCAACTGGAATTAAGTAGAAAGTTCAGAGTCAGAATTTTACTCCTTATTGGGACCAGTGAAGCCAAAGAGACAGGGAACTCAGCAACTTGGTGGTATTTAAGTTCTCTTCATAGCTTCCTGATACCATCTTCCATGTTTAGCAGCACTTTACCTACTTCTGTGTTGTGATTTTTTTTATTATTTTTTTTTTACTACCCTTCTAGCCTTGCCTCTCCAGGTGCTGGTTGAATGGACCAATATGACATTTCAGAAATTTTAATTGTGCCCCCTGGCTTTTGAGAGAAACAGCTTAGCATCAGTTTTACAAAGGGGAGTTCAGCCTGCTGGAAGGACCTGAGTTGTGGTACTTAGAGGAGCAACCAGATAAGTGAGAGTGGAGAAATAGCTCAGGAACCCTGAAGCCGAAAGTGCTGACGTGTCAAGGGATTTATAAGCTGTATTTTTGCAGGATTTATAGATGGTGGTTTTTTCCCTCTCAAAATGTCACTGACAAAGCTTTCTCACACCGACAAAGCGAGTTGTATTTCAAAGATTGTGTCACCAAGAGAAAGAGAATGTGTTTTTATTTATTTCCTTTATGTCCTCTATAACACCTTCAGACATCTCAGGACTGTTGGTGTCCTGACAGTGAATAGCTCTGTTGTGAGTTATTTCCAAAATAAAGCCTTTTACCTCTTCTTGTGCACTTTGCCAGCAGCTTTCAGATAGTTTACTGTGACGTTTGTACGAAGTTTGACCTGTAAAATGTCAGCAAGTATGAGGAGAATTTCGGAAAACCAGATTGAGCCGCTGATTCTGAGCTGCGAGCACATGTGCTTCACCTCCTAGTTCTCTCAGATGAGAGTCCATCTGTGCAGCAGCAAGACATTTCTGCTCCTGGCCTTTACCCTGAGACCCTCCTGCTTTTATTTCACCCTCATCGCTTCTGGGCTCTCTGCCCCCAACCGATGACCGTGCTTTCAGGAGAGGCCCCTTCCCACAACTTTGCTTTCTGCTATTATTGTATCGTGTAGGCAGAGCTTGAAGTGCGAGGCTTTGAAGGTTTTGGGAAGCAAGACCAAGTTTGTTTTTACCAGAGAATCAAAACAGAGCTCTAGCTAATGAACATAAGCAAGGTATCAAGACCTACTGGATTTTGAGGTGCAGGCAATTGCTTTCCAAGTTACTTACAGTGGGTATTAAAATGCTGTAGATGGAGAGAGAATATTTATTTATTTATACATACATACTAGGTGGCATGTATATATGTATTGTCTTTATATGGATACGTTTCTTTATGCCCAAAAGTAGTGGTACTTCCCTCACAGCTAGTCAGGCTGGTATCTGGACAGTGCATTCAAGCCAAGCTTAATGCAAATCAGAATGTCTTCTCAGTAAAGATGCAACAAGAAGTCGTAGCAAATTGGATATATTTTGAAGTTTTCTTGCTACTTTTTTATTCAAACCCAGCTTAATTTGGGGATCAAAACCAAATGTTGTGCACTGATCATTGTCATGGCTTGTTTTGTTATTTGTGGTTGTTTCATTGTTTTTGCTAATCTGAAGCCTTAGGGTTTGGGGGAGAGATAATTGTGTTTATTTTTTTGCACAAGTAATGTGGTATTTTGTCTTCCGAGGTGACAGTGATATATTGAAGTAACAGTTTAAAAGTATTTGGAAGCAAATGCATGTCTGTTGTGTAGAAGTGACTAAGTGACAACTGTGGTAAAATGATCTTGAATTCATTGACCAAACTTTATATAGTGGGTAGCAAAGAAACTTCATCCCAAAAATATAAAGTCAGGTGTTAAATGATTTGGGATGCTACCTCTCTCCCATTCTTGAGTTAGTCATTAAAACCAAGGAAAAGAGAAGCTAAGAGTTAAGGCTGAAATACCCTGACCTTCAATCTGGTCATTCTTCTGTGCAAAAAGAAAAAATATATATTTTTTTTTAAATCACGTGGCTCACTTATGTTGCACTCACATTCCAGTGGCAAGAGTTACTTGTTCTAATTTAGAGCATTCTGGATTTTACAGTAGTTTAGTCAGACTATTATTATTTGAACTAAAATAAATAGGCATATGGCAAGTGGAAGAAGATATAATCACTGTGCTGCCTCAAAATTCTTTTGAGGTCAAGAATTTGAAAACAGGAACCTATAGTGTGGCTTGTGAACACAATAGGAACAGCTGGTGCTCAGCACTTTTGAAAATGAGGTCACTTTATTCTTGGTCGAAATGTGCAAAATGGGTCATCTGGGCATAGGCTCAAGACAAAGGCTAAGCACGTGGCCATTTATAACCAGGTTCTTCACATTTCCAGAACTAGTTGGTTAAAAGCATTCAGTCAAACATGGAAACACTGGCTCAGGTCTGCATTTTCCCAAACTTCTGGAAGTATAGTTTCCACTAGACTAGAAGCAGCTGCCACGTATTTTCAAAGATCTGCTCATCCCAAGGATGACATCATCCATATTTTCCAGAGTCACCCCTCCCTCTAGTGCCTTTCTGATTGTCCTTCAAGTAACCTACTTTAGGAAACACTGCTCTATTGTACGGTCCTTGGGAACACTGTGTCTACACCAGTCTCAGCCCTGGGACTTCCCTGGTCCTGCCAGCAAAACAAAGGAGAAAATCCCAAACATGCACAAAACCCATGGCATCATCAGCAAAATCTAAAGATGTGTTAGGAAAGATAACAAAAACTCTACTTAGATTTGACTGTTGAGTTTTCATTATAAATATTCTGTTTGAAATATACATGAGTTGAGAGCATCAAGGACTAGATTCTGGACTTCCGATTAATTAAATGGCTGTTGCTAACACATCCAAGGTGATGGTATGGGTCACAGCATACGGGTACACCGTCATTTGCAAATTTGAGACCCGATATTGATCACTGTTGGCTGTTGCATGGTGTGCATTAGAAGTTTAGCGTGAGAACTGACACATATTTTTAGTATGAGGGTGCAGGTCTTTGATTCCAAACCCTGCCTCCAGTCATCCCAGTAGCTTGTACAAATTGGCATCTGACTGAACACCTGGAAAGTCGAGATCATAGGAAAATTCTTATTGAAAGGGATCTCGAGTGGTTATATTCTGGGATCTCAGGTGATTATATTCCAACCTCTTCCTTGTGAATACAAGCCGTTCCTCTGATGTGGAGTTGAGTATTTGTGCATAAACACAATTTAGTTGGGGAATAGTACATGCAAATTGCACTGGCCTAAAGCAAAAGCTTGAAGCCCATGTTAAAATAAACTGCACCCCTATTTCAAGGACTCTCCATTTTTGTCATCAATGATCTTACCTAGAAGTGCATTTTGTTAATCTAGGCCTGTTTTATGCTATTTTTTGCTTTAATTGCAAAAATACTGATTTTGCTGTTTACATAACACTTATGTATCAAGAGTTCTTATTTTTTGTGTAGTTTTGTGTCCAGTTGGTGGAATAACCAAAGGAAGTATGTAATGACATTATCAAGAATAAACAAAGCAAAAGGAAAAATAACTGTTCTCAAATCCTGTGTATTTTTGCCTCCTAGGTGGACTTGTGCTAGAGTTAGCCAGGGCTGCACCTCATAGCCAGCACCAGATAGAATGGGTCTCATTATTTTATTATTGTTGTAAATCTAATTTACTGAGGCAGGCTTGATGATTGCCTTCATACGATTGAGGTAATTTCTCTATCTAAACCAAGTTTACATTTTTGGCTAGTTTTTAACAAGATCTGTCAAAAAGAACATGGAGGAAGATGACAAAGTGGTGACAGCAGCAGTGCAATGAATTCTGGACAGGAAAAGCAGAATATAAGGAGACAGCTCTGTGGTTGGCAAAGCGCAGGGAACATTCATTGCCGAACAGTGTTGCTTGTACGATATGTTTGTTACAGGTTTGCTTTTGAGAAGTGTTTGTCTTCCATTAAAGAAACTTTCAACTAATGGTAATATGATGCGATAAGGATTCAGTGGTAACTAAGGAGTTAAAATGAAGATGCATGATGGGTTGGTTTTTTAGGTTTTGGTGATTTTTTTTTTTTTTCCTCTGCCACAAGGTTTTGGTCATCTTTCAGCAGTCAGAAATACTGTCTTGTGACTGCACGTGGTGGCTTTAACTACTTTCAGTTTCATGGGTACAGGAAAGCGCTAAAAAAGCGAAACATAAGATTCCTACAGTGTCTTTCTGTTTCCAAGGTTTGCCTTGGATGAACTGCTGCACCGAAGAGTGATTAATCAGTAGCCGGGAGATGGAGCAGGGGTGGCTGGCATAACAGACAGAAGCAAAATTGTCTGCTGGATGACCAGATGAATGGACTGTGTCTGGAGGAGCAGTGGTGGTGTCTGCCTTATTCTCGTGTTGTGAATCGTGTCTCCCTTTTGACTTCGTCTCAACTTCTAGTAGATGGTTTTTGGGTCATGAGGGAGACTGCTCCAGCTTTTGCAATCACTGTGATTGATTCTTTCTTTGCAGAAGAGGTATTTAAAGGCTAAGAGTAGTATTTACTAGTCATTCCACAGTATATTTTGTATTTCATTTACTCCTCAGTTGAAACTGTTGTTGAA
This sequence comes from Trogon surrucura, assembly GCA_020746105.1. NCBI lineage: Eukaryota > Metazoa > Chordata > Aves > Trogoniformes > Trogonidae > Trogon > Trogon surrucura. Next base: position 45,982,799 of record CM036620.1, read on the forward strand.
GTAATAAATATAACAGCGAGTTACTTCTCTAGGACTTCGCATGTAGCTATTTCAATCCTTGCAGGAGTTGTGTGCTAAGAAGCTGTGCACGGTGTGGATTCAGTTTAGAAAAGAATAACTTCTGACATACCTGCAGTATCTTTACATGACCATGTTGTGGGGTGTTTTTTTTTTGTAACTCGGAGCTGAAAGGCTTGTGCATGTATTACATGGATAAAACTATTTGTGTGCCCTATAATAATGCAGCAGTGATTTTGGAACTTTGTACTGTGTTATACATTTCCCTTGAAGTGGGGTAGTTTTCAAATTTCTGCACAGCCAAGACTTGAAAGCAACCCTCTATGAAAGTGTAAATATCAATACAGGTGGGTTGCAAGCCAGTTTTAGTTGTGCTTTAAATATAATAATAATAGTTGAGAACATTTAGACTGCACTTGCCTCCTTAATGCAGAGCCGGAGCAATAGAGGGGGCAGCTCTTTAAGCCTGAAGAAAAACTGTTCTCGGTGCAAAGACTGGAAATCAATCTTAGGGATGCCCAAGTCCTAAGTAGGCTGACTGTTGGGGACAAAAAGAAAATATATTCCTGGGTAAGACTTGTGCATATGGATGTCTGTGCTGCAACAAGAAAAATGCCCTGGATTGTAAATGTATATATTTTAAATAGAAATCAAACAGCCTCCTGTCCAGAGACTCTTCTCAAGTCAAAGTTAAGGTGTTTTGCTTCCTTACATCCCTGTGGTAGTGGCTGCGTAACAGCTCTTGTGTCTTGCCCTGTGAAATGCAGTATTGCATCTTGCCATACTTAGTGTTGGGTGTTGTGTCAAACCCCTTGATTTAAACAATTTTCAGGGCATAATTAGCTTTGTCTGCAGTGTAAAAGAAATGGTACCGAACATCTTACCCGTAATAAAGTCTTTCTTACCTGCTCTGAACCACCTCCCAACACTTAAGTTTTCTGTAGAAAAAAAGAGTCCCTGGAAGACTTTAATCCTGGTGCTCTCAAACCAGGACAAAAAGTTTATTCAACAAGTAATGCATATTTGCATGTGCGTATGTATGTCTCAGATACACAGAAATACTTGATTCTGCACTTATTTAACTTTTCTATGCTTTCTTCATTCAGTACCATTTAGTTGATTTCAATGCAGCTTACCGTGGTACTGAACACTGTCTGCACCTGCTTTGTTTTTGTGGTGGTTTTTTTTTTTTTAGTTATTTTACATTTTTAAGTGAAAGCTGTGAGGGCCCGTATAGGTTCATTGTCATGCATATGAGCACATTATGCAGGCTTACTTTATCCTATCTCTGTGAATCTTGCTTTGAGTGTTTTCTGTCTGGCTTTCGCTTTTTGTGCTGTGGGTTAATAAACATATGTGATGCTTTTGTTTTGGTTCTGTGGACAGATGACTCCCAAACTCTTACTGTCATTATGAACATTTGTATGAATACATATTTTTACAAGCATTTACTATGCTTTGTGTCTCTGAGCAAAATTCAGCGGAAATATTCTTGGACATCAAGTACAATGTTTTGTTGATATTGCAACAATGAATTTTCATTCTTATTTCACTGAATTAATGCATTTTTGCCCAATGATAAGATTGAGATCTTCCAATATTTGTGTCAAATACTTTTGTCCCAGTCTTTTTCAAAAGTATTTTGTCCAACAAACTTGACCTTTGCTGTTTTAAATACCTAAGAGTTACTGTGAGGAGTTATTGGTCGAGCTGTAAAAATACTTGTTGGTTGATTCTGAGGGGGAAGCAGTGGGAAGGAAGGACGGTAAGAGACAGTTTCTTAGGTCCCATAATGCTGGTCAAATTTTGGTTTAGTCTGACCTCTGCTGGGTGAGTCTTGGACTTGATCCTTCCTCTGCCAACTCAGCCCAGCTCTCTTCTTCTGTTGACAATGGCCTGCCCATGATCAGGAATACTCGTCTTGGCTCTTCAAGCACAGAGGCTTCACAGAAGTTCACACGCCTGGTGTGCAGCTGAAGAGAAAATGCCGGTTTATTCTTTCAGTACTTAATTATTTGTATTACAACTGGGTACCCATTATGCTAGGCACAGAAAATAAAGGATTATAAATGGTGTGAAGCCTTAGGCTCTAAACAATGTACTGAAAGAGAAGTAAGGTGCAGAAAGAAATGGAGATGCAAAATACATGCTGGGTAAAATATTCTCATGCATTTTATACTGCCAGCGAATTCCGTCAGTGAAATAGTAATGCAGCAAAGAAGAGTTCAGATTATTAACTATCATTTGCAAGAGAGATCTCATTTTGGAATTTGGGGAGCATGGAAGAAATCATCCTTTGAGAGCTTTTATTCACTTTTTTTGCAGCAGAGCCATCATCTTTCCTGTCCTTGTAGTTACGTGCAGAACAGCCGAGTTAAAAACTACCTCCATAAATGATGCATAAACTGAATTGATTTTTGGTAAAAAAAAAATCAACATAAAAAAAAAAAAAGATAGGAGTGATTCTTAACCTTCTGTCATTCAACCATTGTCTGATGATGTGAACCTGTGTGTGTGTTACTGAATATGTATATAAATGGAGAAAACTGTTAGTAAGCTAGACAGGGCCCCTCCATTCGGAAACGGATAGTGCTGTAAGCAGCAAGAATGTTGTATGTTTTTTTTAACATTTAGGTCACCTCTCTCTAGTGGTTTTGATGGTAATCTGTTTTCCCAAGACGTTGGGAAAGACTAAGGTGAAATTGGGAATTGCCTGCCTGCCTGCCTCCAATTCACTGTAGCTGCCAGAACTGTCTTACCACAGTGGCTAGTGAAGTCCTCTGTTACCTCTGCAAGGCTGGATAGGGAGTTTTTTTGTTTTCCTGGGGGATGTTCAAGACAAAGCCGAGTTACAGACCTGCAACCTGTCGTCACGAAGGCTGAGAAAAGGGAAAAACCAGAAATGTGGGGTGCCATATTCTCGCATGTCAGCTTGACTTGACTGAGCGGTGCTGTAAGGGGAGTGATGTGCATATGCTGCTGTGATGCACACTGAATATAGATCACTGTGCTAGGTGATGGGGATGTAAGCGATACTTTGTTTTATGGGGTTTTAAGGAACTTGGAGAACTTGTTAAAAGCTGTGGCCGTAACTTGCTGATCTTTTCTTTCTTTTCTGAGCGCTGGCACCCGTAGACTGTGAAACTCACCCAGGTTGTTAGCAAGCGAAAGAACTGGAAGGGAAAAAAAAGGTCATAAAACCTTTGAGGTCATTCTAGCTGCTTGTACTGAGTTGTATTGTGTTTTAAATATGTCAAATAAAGGATGTCTTAGTTCATGGGAATACAGGGCTTCTAATTTCTGACTAAGCTCATACTCATTTTGAGAGTCAGGGCACGAGCCCCGGTATGAGGAGGGTAGGGTTTGTAGAGGTAAAGTATAATATGTGGTTATGTATTCGTAGTAGATGTTATTCATTGCCTGTGTAAACTACATGTATAACAAGACATAGAGATTGGTAACCCATGGAGGCAACCACTGGAAAATTAATCTGCCAGGAGTCTCATAAACTGTCTTGAGCTTCTTCTTAATGGAGAGTTCTCAGATGATCTATGCCTAGCTAGGGAGAGATTATGGGTGGATATTCACATGATGTTGAGCTAATCACTGAAACAGAGCTGGTTCCCCTTCTTTCTTCACTTTGAGCCTTACTTATGTCCTAAGAATGCAGCATGAATGAAGAAAGAAAAGAAATATTCAAAAATGCCACAAAACCCAAATACCAAAACAACCCCCACCCAACCCCAAAAGAATTCTTGGGGATTGATTTTGGCTAGCCGACTGTGGGGGTGAAGTGAGGGTATAGCTACCTGGAAGGTATTCTGACTTCTGCAGTAACCAGAGTAGAAATCCTTCCTCTCTGCACCAGCTTGTCCCACAGTTGAGAGTGCCAAGCAGCATCTGGAGGCTGTGGATTCCACCCAGCTTCCAGTCCTGCCATCGCACAGGCCAGCAGCCCAGGCCTGTATCCAAACAGATGTCTGGAAGATGTGTTCAAGTTGCTCAGCCTGTTAATGGTGTGGGCCAGCCTCAGGTGTCATCCCCGAAGGGCCATCCCTTTGTTTCCTATGGTCAAGTAAAGAGCTTGTTAAGTTTTGTCTCTTTTGTCTGGTAGCAAACAGGACCACTGGCTGATGTTGTTTGCTTGCTTATAGCACTCCCCCAACCATAGATTTGTCCTGTTTTTCTTGGGAGAAAAATATGCATTTTGCATACAGCTTCCTCTTTAAATGCCAGGGACTCATAGTGGGTGGTGTCAGCATCTACTGGGAAGCCCCTCAGGACAGGTGTCTCTCTCTCACTTTTTCCTTTAAATCTTTCTTCTTTTTTTTTTATCTTCTAATTTAATTTTTTTTAAAAGCCTCCATTTCCCTAATGCTGTAGACCTTTTTTCTCTCAGCATTTTAAAAACTGCCATTTTGTCTCTTTTTTTTCCTTTAACTCTTTAGATCTCTTATTTTTTTCCCCTCTCCCTTTCTTTATCTTCTATCTCATTCTGGAAGAGCATTTCCCCTTTCTCATTATATCATGTGTACTCTTTTGCTCCCCCCAATCACTATCAGCCCTCCTCCCCCAGCCTTTCAGGCAGGATAGAGTATACTTCTAATCACCCGTACTTTTTATCTTCTTTCTGAATCTTAAGCAAAGGCTTTCTGATCTCTGTGTGTGTTCTGGAGCAGAACACACCAGGATCGGGACAGGGTGAGGCTGAAAGGAAAATCATTGAAGCAACGATTGAGAGTCCTCATGAAAGCAAGAAGTTAACTTTGTAATTCATTATCTTCTTACAAGAGCTAGAAAGTTCTTCCTGATTTGTGTATTTTTAAAGTGCTTGCATTTTGAATGAGCTCAGGAGGTTTATTTGAAGAGGTAGGGTACTGGGATGAGAGTTTCAAGTGTGGTGCTGGAGCACATTTGTGTGTTTTGGAGTCTGGCATTTGTCACATCAAAACATTTAAATTGTTCTCTGTCTTTTTTTTTGGGGGGGGGGCTGTTCATTTGTGGTTTTTTTTTCTTTTTTAAGGAGGTGCAGGAGGAATAGCCAGAGAATCAGGATAATGGCTTTAACAAATGGAAATAATTTGTCTAAATAACTCCACAAGCAGCTCCTCATTCAAGCATAATTAGAAACATGTTTTAAATTGCTTTCACGCATACAATTTGATGTGCATCCTTTGGATTTGTAATACAAGGCAGCACAACAGTTTACTCCCAAGATGAGGGATTCTTTGCTGAAGAGGCTGCATGGTCTATACAAGGTATTCCTGAAAGATCATAGTTTTCTTTTTTTTTCTTCTTTCCACATGCTCAGAATCTACCTGGATTTTTGTGGCAGCTCCCTACAAGGTATGCTATCCAGTTAGATAAAGCAGAAGTTCAAGATTAATTTTTTAGCAAAATCCTTTTCTCTCTCTTCAAGTTTAGATGTGTCTTAGTTTACTGCAGTTTCAAAAAATCAATGCAAAATTTTAATGGACATTTTATTTTTTTCAGCTAATAGCTGGTTATTGAATAGTCCTGACTTAGAAGAATGATGCATCCAATACAACAGAGGCATGGGGGCATTCCCAGTGGTATGTCTACCTTGTTTTGTGAGACACTATCCATCATTAAATTTCCATTTAAAACAGATGGTGTTAGTTTCTCCTCTTTGTGAGACACAATGCCATAGGACTTTCTCATTTACATCTTGGTAATAGTTAATGTTAAATGATGCTATTGGGGATCTGGGCTCCAATAAGAGACAGTAGAAAGACTTGTAGGTAATCTGTATTCTTGACCACAGAGCTCAGGCGTAAGATCACAGGGATGACAGACGAATGCCAGAATGTTGTGTCCAGGTTTCAAAAGCCTGTCCACCAGTTAGATTCTCTTTTCACTGTGCTTGTTTATTATTGCTGTTTGGTATGTTCAGTAGCAGTGAGAAGATGCTGACTCTTCATGGGCTTTGAGTGTGTTGGTGAGCTTTAAGGCAAAACCACAACAAATCTTTAAAACAATCTCAGAGCTTTTGCCACGAAGCAACCAAAACTTGTTTTTCCAGAGTATTTTTGTATGCATTAGAAATAGGTGACGCAGAATGTTCTCTTAATGTGATTTGTTCACTTACAGAAAAGTTACCCTTTCTGATCCCTTGAATATCAAAGTAGAAACAAACTGAGGGCTGGCAGTCCCTTCCTACAGAAGTGCTTGGTGAGGCACTGCAAATCTTACTCCCAGGAGCAAATTGTCTGCTTCTGAGCCTCCTGCCTCACTCACTCGAGTTGCTTAATCTGCAGCCTTGTACCAGGTCCCAGCCTGACCTGAAAAACCCTGCTAGCTCCCTGCTAGCTTCCAGCAGCAAGCCTGGGCTGCTAAGCTTGACGGTGTCCTTCTGAGCTGATACGCAACTCTCAAGGTGGGGAGGATGAAATCATGCTCTAGTCAACATCTCTGTTCTGGTTCCTTTGCTTGGGGCTTGTCTTTATCACTTCAGAATCAAGATTCAAAATTAAACATTTCCAAAGCAGTCCTGCTGCCCTGCAGGGGTTTGTCTTAATGCTTGCTCCTTTGTAGCTTGTCTTCCAGGTATTTTGATGCTTCTCCAGCTAACATCATTCCCACAGCTGCCTTTTGGTAGGGGCCTGAATCCAAAACCAGATGTATTTGGGTCTCATCTCTTGCTACTGCTGCAGGTGACTGTTAAACCTTTTCACAAATGGCTCTAGATCCATTTTAAGACCATATTTTGTCCCTAGTGTTCCTGTTAGAAGGCTGTGCTGTTTACCCACTGCTGCCATGGCTATCAGTCTTGGTCTCAGCTCCTGTCTGAATTACCTGGTTTCTGAAACAACGCTCTTTTCTGGGTGGTGCATGATGAGCATCTCCCCCCAGTGCTGACTGTCTTGGATCCTTACCGTCTGTTCTGCCTAAGTGCATAGCTTAGCATAAAGAGTGGTAAACTTCTGTGGTGCAAAATGAGGTGTTTTTTAAGGTTTACATTTTGGATTAGAAGAGGAATTACTGTGACAGTCATTTACATTAGATGCTGACTATGTCTTTCAGAGTAATCTGTTCTGTAGTTTATCAGCTGTTCCCTTTTGGATTTTTTTTCAGTTTGTTTTCTCTGTGAGTGTGATGGACAAGATCTCTGTCCCAGACTTAAAATATTCCTACTTTCTTTTTGAAACATTACTTCAAGCTCTTTTTTTTTTTCATGCATGACGGGCTTAATGCCCTCAATCTGCATGAAAATGTATATAACTCTAACAGCTCCCTTAGGAGTGTAGACTTTTTTTTAAATAGAACAATTTAAACATTTTCCACACAAATGGGCACTTGGGGCAAATGTCATTATAAAAAAAATGTAAGAATATTTGTTAGATATTTTCACTGGGTTTGTTTTGTGTTTGGTTTTTGATTATTTTTTTTTCTTTAAGACCTGCTTCTCCAGTCCGAGTAGAAATTATTAGTCAAATAGAGTCAGCATGATTTCTGTTACTGGCAGAGAAGCAAAGAGTTTCCGAGGCTGGGAAGTTAGATGTTAATAAGAAAGAGAAACAATAGGCAGACTTCTCTGCTTCAGTCAACACGATGCAGGTGTTGAGGCTGATGTAATGGTGTTACTGCTTTCCTACTAGGAGTTGTACATACATATTTATAAACACATGCAAATCAATCAAGTAATGCGCTTGCAAGATAACTTAAAGAAACAGGGACTGAGATTCAGAAAGAAGCGAAAACGCTTGAAGTTCAAATCTGGCTCAGACTGAATGGAAATGTTCATTTGAAATTAATGTGTTAAGATTCTCAAATTTCACATGAGGAAATGCACAATACTGGATATTCTTGTAAGGACATATGTTGAAACTTGTGTTGTAAACCTTGAGGCTTGCATATGGTTGACTAGTAGACACAAGCTCTATTTTGTGGGGGTTTTCGGATTCTAAGGAAATTGTTTTCCAATTTGAAACAGAGCTCCAAAGTAGTCGAATTTCATGTGGCAGAAAATCCTAAACCCAGTATTTTTAGATCAGATGAAATACTTAATTCCAGCTGGATCAGACTGTTTTGTTTCAAACTTGACTGTTTCAATGTTTTAAGTATTGCTCTTCCTAATGCAGCCTTTCAGAACAAACTAATTTGAAGGGAGAGAAAGAAACACTTCATGTAGGAATGCAGTAACAGGAAGTTCTGACATTTGTCAAAATATTTCTCCTTCTCTCCAAAATTAGTATTGCACAGTATCACTGTGGTTTTCTGATATGTTTTAATATCAATGGGATTGTATTCTACACAGCAGGATGTCGTTCATGTTAATCCATTCTTTCTGACTGCGTGTCATCTGTGTTGTGGGGAGGTGCTCCAGCAGTGAGTGGAGAAATGCAGGATTCTGCCTGTCTTCTGTGTGTTATTTTCCACTAGAATGGTTGGTATCTGATGTCTAACAGACCATACTCCTTGGGAAACTCAGTTATTGCTGGCGATGGTTTTTAACATATCCTTGGTACTACTGAAGAAAATGGGTACATGCTGTCTCTGTCAGAACAGCACTATTTTTAAACGCATTCTTGGAATGTACGCTTGCTACTTAAATCCTTCTCTGTTCCAGCTACGTGTCCTTCCTGCGTTCCAGTCTATTGGATATGACAAACTTTTATTTGCTTTTGCAAAACTTGCCCTTTGTAGATAAACTCAGGGCTGATAGACCTGAACCCAGATGTCATTAATACAGATGGAATTTATTAAGCTTTTTTTTAGAGCTCTTTGAAAATTCCAGCTGTCATGTGGACTTACTATCAGAGTAGGGACTGTGTCAGTCACTTTTTGTGTTGAGTGGCCACATTACAGTGCAGTTTCATGAAATTTGAGCAGTTCATACATATAACTAGTGGCCCCGAAAGCAGGAAGCCCTGCTTCTCCATACCTGCATTGCCTTTGTGCTACCGCCTCATAATTGACTGAGGTGAGGAGAGCGGTGGTTAGCCTTTAGATCAGTTAGCTCTGTTGTGCAATTAGGCATCTGTGAATGCTTTGGCAAATGATGACTTGCTTGTATAAGGGCTTCTAGTCTCCTATGAGCAAAGGAGAAATAACCACCAGCATGATGATGGATTTCCCATGCCATTTGAAGTAGCAGTGATGACACCCAGTCAACAGTATTTTCAATGTTTGTCCGGAGGATGCAGATGAAAACAGCTGTTAGCAATGGCTTTGTTTTCTGCTGTAGGTCAGGCTGAGATGGTTTGGTCTTTTTGAGGCTTATCCAGACATACCTGCTGGCAGTGTGGTTGAGCGAGAGTTGAGTGCTGTGAGCTGATTTCGGACACGAAGCTCAGCTTTGGTATCTCCAGAGCTGTTGAAGGGAGTTTGGTTCTGGTTCCACTGCCAATTTAGAAAATTTGCTTATTAAAAGCACCTGATTTCCTAGGAAAGTTTCAAGCACAGACGAGAGTATATAAATTCTAACATGCATCTGACATGAGTGTTTCGAGAGCAATATGAGTATGTATGGGAGGGTTTTTTCATGTTTAACACTATCTCTCTGTTACAAATGGCAGATTTCTGGCATGGGAGAAACCATTTTGCATAAGCTGTTCGGTAAGGTTTTTCAGATGCTTGGATTTCAAAATAATTAAAATCTCTAAAAGGGCAAAACATATGTCTAGGATATGCTGAGTACCATGGCCTGTGAGCATGACTTAATTTTATATAGGCAGGCCAGGGCTAACTCTGACCTGGTGAGCTCTATTAGCATAAGCACTGTAACTGCTGCACCACAGTGTTCGACATAAAAAACCTGTTTGAATGGTCAGAGAGTTACCCCACACGGGTAACATGAAGCTGACACAGGCACATTTCCATCTTTTACAGTCACAGCACTGAATGCACCACAAATGTGTCAGGTAGCTTTCCATCATCTTCACTACCCCTTGGGTTTGAATTAAAGCTGTTCTCCTGGTGCCATTTTGGGGAATCCTCATTGTTAGCCTGCAGGAATTAGGTGTGCTGGGCCTGTCCTGGAGCTTTCCCTGATGGCTGGAAGAATTCAGGTGTGCTCTTTGAGGATTTCCTCCTGGAGTTCTTGCTGGTCAGTGCAGGGCCTCAAATTTGGTTTGTGCTGTAACTGATTTGCTTGATGATCATATTGTAGTTCACGTTGACATTTTTGAACCTGCGTCCGAGAGGGATGGGGAGGTGGAACAAGTTGTGTGTCTAGTCTAGTTTAATCTTTGCCATAATATTTTGGTTTTAGCAGTGAAAGAGAAAAGAGCAAAAACATCTGTGAGCTTCCAGCAAAAATCCAAAATTTTAGTGTCTAGGCAAATACTGTGTGTGGAGGTAGTAGCTAGATCATTCCAGGCTTTCAGTTAACAGAGACTATGTGGAGAGAGTTAAGGAATCCTTTGCTTTCAGATACTGCAGAAATATGTGAGCACCAGATTTTTTCATTATTTTCTTTAAATACAAACAATATGAAAATAGAAATGATGGCTTTTGATTGTAGGCTTATCCTTAAGCTAACAGTTGTAGTACATCTTCTATAGATTGTGCAATTTGGTTGAGTAGTTGCTAGTTTAACTGTAAGCTATTGTCAGTCATCTTGGCCTACTTGGTTGTTTGCCAGGTTCTTCCTCCTGTACTTGAGAAAAAAGGGAATCATGAAGGTACATGGTAGGTTCCAAAGCCAAATACCAAAACTGATAAAATCATTATGAGCCTTTCTTTTTTCTATTTTTTTCAAAGGAACCTTTTAAATAGAGGTAATTGATAGGTGTGTAAAGCTGAAGATCACAAGGAGGAAGTGATGTCATGCTTCCATGGTCTCATAGATTGTATCTGAAACATTTTGGCCCTATCTGAACTAGGCTGTGAACTCCTTGGGGCAGGGTCGATCTTCTTCCAGATCTTCTAAAATGCCAGATGCTGCTGATGTCGCCCACTAAAGAACCATATCCTCATACCTGACTTGTAGATGAAATGTTGGATTTCAGTGACATCAGTGAAGGAAAGACAATTGGCTGCATCATAGAATCGTAGAATCATTCAGCTTGGAAAAGACCCTCGGGATCATCGAGTCCAACCATTAACCCTACTCTACAAAGCTCACCTCTAAAGCATATTCCCCAACACATTTAGAGGTCTCAAATATTACCAGCAAACAGGGAAGCCAAAGCTTCCCAAACGAGGGGGAACTGATGCGTAAGCAAGAAAATGTTTGGACACAGTATGGTGGTAGGATTTTTTAAAAAACCTTTGCACTGTCTTGGCTTGTAGCTTCTACACCAAGCCTTGCCTGGGATTTCGCGTATGCCAGAGATTGCAGGCTCATAGGAATTGTTCGCCTGCTGTTGCTTTTTCATACTGCCTGGCATAGGGAAATGGGATTTAGCCGGGGTGGTTTTCTTTTTTCCGCATGCTTTCAGCTTTTTCTTAAGTATGAAAGGGCTGTGCCACTGGTCTTGTGGATTGTGTGTGCGTTTCCAGGAGGTAGTTGCAGGGTGAGGGAGATCCTAGCACTTGTGCTGCCATGCAGCAGTTCGCAGTCTTGCTTAGAGTGGTGGCAGTTGACTTTCAAAATTGATATTACTCTGCTGCATTACCTTCTTGATCTTTTTTTCTATTGCTCAAGTAGAAAGCTTCCATTTCTTTCAAGTTAGCAAGCTTCAGTAATGGTTTGCGTGTCAAAGTCTGGAATAAAAGCGTTTGTGCAGCTTCCTTAAGCAATTCAAATGACGAGTGAGCTCATAAAGGGAAGAACATTGAAATTCAGGCTGATTCAGTAGTTAATTTTCTGCTGGTCCAATCTCAGCTTCCCTCATGCCTGAGCGCTGCAGGAGGATGAGGTCATGGTGCTGATTCTTGACCACAGCACGCTGCAGACCTCCTGTGCCTTACCAGGGCTTGCATCAGCTGCATCCCAAACACCGAGTTAATGTGACACAAATACTGCTTTAGCTTTCTGCTAAACATCCATCAGCTTGGGGTGGTTAAGCTGTACACATTGCTGTTGCCTCTTGGACCATGAGACACACCAGCCCTCAAAACCAAGATGCCCATTTACACTTGCGAAGAAAGCCTTCAGCTCAGGTTCAGAGCAAAGTTTAAATTCATCCTCAGGATCCACAGCAGGCACGTTTTGTTACCTGGTCGTTTGCTTTTATAAGCTCATTCTCCTGCTTGCTTTTGATTTTTGTTCTTTCTTTTATTTTTTTATTTTTTAATCTATATAGTCAGGCATCATTTTAGAAGCAGGACCAAGAGAGGTGGAGCGTATGGTTTGGTTTACCTCTCTTATTTACTGTTTTGGTTTTCAGCGTGTGTGCTGGTCACTGCTTTTACACAGCATATTTGGGTTATAGATCCTCCTGCATCTCTTCAAGATAGAGGCAGCGGGTTTTCCTGTCCTTGTGCAGAAGCATTTCCTTGATGGTTGTCTTTTTAGACAAAAACTTTTTTTAAAAAGGTGGAAAGTCAACCTAAGCTTCCATGCAAGTTCGGATTCTACCCCAGTAGCAGCCAGAGAGAAGAGTATTTTGCTGTGGTCTTTTGTTTTACCTCCTGAAAGTTTAAAAACAAAACAGAAACCTTGGATCAATTATGAAGCCATGTGGAGAAGTTGCATAAAATACTGGAAGGGTTTTTAGCCTTTTGAAGAAGGGGGTGGATTCGGTTGCACTGTCGGTAACGATTTACTTCTGGCGTCAGCAGCACATGTCCCGGCACGCTGCCGCCCTCGGGGAGACAAAGGGGTTTTCGTGCCTTTACCTTTTCTGTTTTGACTACCCGGGCCCTGTCGTGCCCTTGCTTCAGGTGGGAAGGTTCCTCACGAGGCTGAAGCGGCTGGAAATCTGCTTTGCCACCACGTGAAATCCCCGACCTCAGACGCAAACACAAAGAAAACCCCATAACCCCAACGAAACCAACGGACAAAACGAAGTTATTTTTGTTTCTGAGCTCCACCTGTCGGGGACCCCCGGGCGGTTCCTGAGGCACAGAGGTGCGTGTCCCGCAGGGACTGCGCCCCTGTCCGAAATGGCGGGGGCTGAGGGAAAACCCAGCCCCCGGCTTCGGTTGAAAATGTGACAACGTGTGGCGCAAAGGCGTGGGGGCAACGCCTCATCTTTCGAAGTAGGCGAATATTCCTTGGGGCTTTTTTGGGGGGAAGGGTGTCCCCGACACGTTGCCACCTTTCCCCTTTTTAAAGGCTTTTTGCGAAGGGCGATGCTGGGGGCTGGGCCTCGCGCGTTGCCGCCACGCGTTGCCATGGCGACGCCCCCCCCCCCCTCGCTCCGCGCGGGGCATGCCGGGGCGGCCGCGCTTCAGGCCGCCGGGAGGGGCCGCCGGTGAGGTAGCGGGGTCGCCGGGGACCAGCCGGGCCGCGGGGCGTTTCTGTGTTCCCCTGAGTCCCGTTTATTCGGTTTTGCTACACGATAAAAGTATCGTCGGCATCGGGGGGCGGCGGGTGGCTGGGCCGCGCGACCCCTCTCGCCGGCCGCGCAGGTGTCAGTCGGGGCGGCGGGAGGGGCCCGGCCGGGCCGGTTGTACCGCCCGGGCAGCCCTTCCCCTCTGGGAAGCGGGGCTGGTGCCTTGCCCTTTGTGTTCGGGTTTGTTTAGCGCTGGCCGTGCGATTTTCTTCAGTGCAGGGTTAAAGAGAGGGTGCGGGTCAAACCCGGCCCAGGTGCTGAAGGCAGTGGTGTCCTACGGCTGAGCCTGGCCATTACCTACGAGACCTGGAAAGCTCTAGAAGTTGGTGGCAAAGCTGATAAATCTGGTGCTTCCTTTGGGAATCTTTATTGATGGTGCCAGAGGGCAAAGAAAAAAATGACGTTTTTTAAATAGGTTGCAAAAATTTCAAAGTGTATTTAAAATACTGCAGAACATCTCATCAGTCTGTGTTGGTTCTTCTCAGTGTATTTAGCAGTCATCCAACTGGAAAATTTCGAGAGGTGAGTTTTCCAGACCAGTGGGTGAGACTCCAGGTGAATTCTTGAGCAGCTACTGCAAAGTTGTCGAATCTTTTCTTCCAGTCCTAGAACACAAATTGGTATTGGTGTCTTTGCTTTACAACTCTGGGAGTCTCTTCTTCCATCTCCAGTAAGCCCTGTGGAAGTTGTTTCAAGATTCATCTCCAGTGTAATAGCTCAGGAGGCAGCCTGCTGTTTACTCAGTTACTTGGGAGCTGTCAAAGAAAGCACTATCTTATTTTACAGTATTATTGAAAAAAGGGTGCATGCCAGACAAAGACAATTTACAACCCGTTTATTTTCAGCATTCTTCTAATTCCCATTATTTGAAGTAAAACCCATCTTCCTGACAGACCAGCTTCTTAATTCTCTTAATCCTGCAGCAAAAGTGATAATCCTTTATTTGTGACCTCATAGGCTGTTGCTATGGAGAATGCTCTGATATCACAAAGCCAGCACCGTGACTTCACTGTTGGTGGAAGCTGTAGTTGACGGAGATGTTCCACTCTTGGGTGTGGCCTGGGGGAGAGTTGATGGACCTCTGGTGTTCTGCAGGCACATCCTAAGGAGCAGTAGCTGGCAAACAGGCTTGCATAATGTCTGTCTGCATAGGTGACGAACGACACAGTCAGAGGCTGCGTATAAGTGGGAAATTTGATTACATTCAGCAAGGTTACTCGTGCCTTTGAAAGAAGTTATGTTATCGGGAGGAAAATGTCACTAGGAAGTTAAACAAGGCTTTCGCATCCTCAGTCTCCGAAGATATCATGAGGAGATTACTCTGAATATCGCAGTTATTTTCTGCCATCTTCCTTACTATCTCTTTTTTTCTTTTTCTTCATCTTAAGAATATCATTTTACAAACTCAAAACTTTTCTTGGAAACACTAAAAAAAAAGTTTGTCAGGAGCAAGGAAGAAGACGTTTAAGTTGTATTCAAACTCTTACACTCTAAAGTAGACTTTTAGGCTCTTATTTATAAATAGAATTACGAAGGAGATATGTAAGTTTAGTCATTGTGTCTGAGACTTTCAGATGTTCCCAAATAGCTTACATGCGTGGATTGTTTTCATGTTCAAGTCTGAGCTTTTATGCCAGGTCCCAGAAATGAGTGCCTAAAATTAGGCTCCTAAGTAACTGTCCTGATTTTCAGAAGTACTGAGAGTACAGCAGCACTCAATGGAGATAAAGGGAAGTGCAAATCTACATCAGTTTTGAAACTCAAGCTGTGACTATTAGAAACAACATATGGCAATAGGAGCCATATTTGGCTCCTTTAATGTATCTGCTTTTGACTGTAACAGGAAGTTTTTAGAAAAATAGTACTTGCAACTTTAAATGTCAGTGGTTACCTACTCATCAAGAGTGAAGCTATTGGAACCCAGGAAAAAATATAAGTAAAAGAAAAAGGTAATTCCTTTGGTTTAACATTTACTTTTTTAATGCATTAGGGAGCACATGACTGAACAACAGGAAGGCACATTCTTGCCTTTAGTAAACTTAATGTTTTAAAATTGATTATTCCATTTTTGATTTTCACTATTTTATGCGTGATATGAAGGGTCACGCAGAGGCATTTAGCAGGATTATGCCTGTACAACTGCCCCCATTGATGCAACTTTTGGAAGTTGTGTTGTATGCTAAATCAGATTAAAAAATGCTCTTATTCGACAATAAATGGGGATTTATATAGGTATAATTACACCAAGATAATTCTCACGGTAAGTTAGTCTCCTAGACCAAAGCCCTGAGGTCTGTTTCTGTCTTATCCCAGTTGCACAGGTGTTCCCCAGATTGTGTTCAGAGAGCGTACCCAACTGGATGCTGCCTGACAAATCTTATGTTGTAGTACCTCAGTTAAATGTAGTACCAGAATTAAAGGAAAAAAAATCACAAGTCTCGTGCAGAGGCTTTGTAGACCCACATGGCTTGCAGGATGTGCTATGGGCAGCCTTGCGTTTTCAAGTTCCTGTGGATTACTCCTTCTTTCTATCAAACTGCACGTGCACGTGTGTTTTGAAGGGCTTCTCACAAAGCAGCAGAACACTTCTGCGCACAGTGTTGGTGATGACATGCTTAACTGCTTTCACATGTTCTGGTTCAAGCTGCCCAAACCATTAGCATGCTTCCTCAGTAGAGTGATGTTGCATGTGTGCGTTGTTAGCATGCACATGACTGATTTACTCACAGCTTCCTTTACAGTCCTGTAAGCTCTCATCTTTCCCCTAGCTTTGATCTTTCATCATAAAAGCTTAGGAGCAACCCTTTGGAGGACAAACTAAACATTTCTTTTTAGCTGTTCTGCCTGTTCCAGACATGGCGAGGAGGGCTCATTCAAAGCTGCTGTAGGATGCAGGTTCCTCGGCTGGAGCCAGGGGCTCTGGCTCATGCCTGAGCTGCAGGGAATGCTCCTTCTGCTCTGGGATGCTCCCTCTGCTGGGTCATTGGCGCTTCGGCTCAGGCTTTGGGCTGCAGTGCAAGATACATTTGTTCTTTCAGGCTTTTAATTGAAACTTTGAACAGAGACTTTCATTGAATCCTTTGTGTGGCATGAGGCGAAGGTCAGCCTAGAAAACAAAACAAAAGCAGGCACCAAGTGGATGCAGAGCACATGCAGATCGGTCTTCACAAAACAACTGTCCTTTTGTTCACTTCTTTCTGCACTGATACACGCAGCCATTCCCGCTTTGCTTGTTCCAGCAGTCCTGTGGACCCTTATATTGTCACAACCTTCCTACAGCTGGAAATACTAATTTTATTTCTTACCATTTGGTTATTATTCATGCTTCCGTTTAGCCCCGCTAAGCATTTGGATTCATTTAATAAGTCTTCTTTCATCATTAACATCACACATGTTGTATTGCCTGCTTTAGGAATCAAAAATTGTCTCTTTCCTCACGTTTCCTTTTGACCTTTCCTGTGCTTCATCTTACTTATGTTGCTTCTTGTTTTCCTCTCCAATCTTCTGCTGATAATGCAATCTTTATAACCTAGGTTTTTCTTTAAGTACTTTCTACACCAGCTCTTTAAGACTAAAACTTGTAGCTACCAAATAGACAGGAGCAGTGGCAGGGGTTTCAAAAAATGCTCTTTTGGGAACTTACATCTCCAGCAGATGTTTCCAAGGCCTGGTCTGCACAGCAGTTCCAGCCTCTCAAAGAGGTTGACCAGGTGAGGAGAGGGGCATGCACCATCCCCTTCACCATGTGCAATGCAGTGTTTACTGATGATCAGAAATGCTTTTGAAGCAGAGAGCCTTGTCAAATTCCAGCACTTTTTATCCTTCTAAATAGGAGTCACATGTCCTTGGGCCTGTAAAGTCTAACTTAGTCAAAGTACTGCCTGTAGGGGTAGCTTGCTGAATGAATATGGCAGTAACTGCAAGCCCTTTTTCTTGTAGTCCAGAATAAGGAATGACAATATAATGATAAGGAATGACTTTGTTTTACTGTGTGTTAAGAAAATATGATCTTGTTATGGCATAAAATGCAGTTTTGGTTTTGGTTTTGCTCAGCTGAGATCATTGTCAGCTCCTGAGATCATCTCAGGAATCTAGTCCTGATATCCTAGTTTAGGTCTCTCTATACCGCATAAGAGGGCAGAGACACAACTATTTTTGTGCTCTCATCTTGCAGAAAACTGGGTCATAGCAACACTTGGGGAGCACAAGGATGCTTCCGTGCTCTAGTGATTTGTAAATTCTTGGTGGAAGTCCAAGAGAAAAGTCTTATTGAGCTCAGTTTAGAATACAGAGGAGAAGAAATAAGATTGGTTATTTCTGGTCTCTGGAAAGGGTCAGCAGTGGTCTGTGCAGCAGGGATCAATACCAGATGTTTGGGTTTTAATAGCTCTATTAGAAGTCTGAAGGATGGAATGGATGATGAAGACCACTTCATCAGATCGTAGTTGTTCAGGTTCATTAAGATTGCGGAGGAGGACTTCAGAAGGCACTAGTGATAGCTGAGAACAACAGCTGAGCAATTCTGCAAAGTAGTGACATCAGCAATATAGTGTAAAGCAATGCAGCACACTGAAAAAATTGTGTTGGAATATGTTGCGTTTCATAATTTTTTAGGAGCATGGTCTGTATATTGCTAGAGTCAATGGTGAACGTGTTAGATGAGTGAGGCAGTAGTAATTAAAAGTCTAAACATAACTCTGTAAATTAGGAGATATGTAAGAAGACGTGCAACAGAACTCTGAAATTGAGAATTTCATCCTTGTTTTGGATACTGTATTCGTTTTTATGGCTCGTGCCAGTATAGGTTGGGGACCTACCTGCTGGAGAGAAGTGTAGAAGAAAGGGACCTGGGGGTTCTAGTGGACAGCAGGATGACCATGAGCCAGCAATGTGTCCTCGTGGCCAAGAAGGCCAATGGCATCCTGGGGTGTATTAGAAGGGGAGTAGCAAGTAGGTCAAGAGAGGTCCTCCTGCCCCTCTACTCTGCCCTGGTGAGGCCACATCTGGAATACTGTGTCCAGTTCTGGGCCCCTTAGCTCAAGAGAGACAGGGAACTGCTGGAGAGAGTCCAGCGTAGAGACACAAAGATGGTGAAGGGAGTGGAACATCTCCCTTATAAGGAAAGGCTGAAGGAGCTGGGTCTCTTTAGCTTGGAGAAGAGGAGGCTGAGGGGTGACCTCATAAATGTTTATAAACGTGTCAAGGGGGAGTGTCAGGAGGACAGAGCCAGGCTCTTTTCAGTGATGTCCAATGACAGGACAAGGGGCAGTGGGTACAAGCTGGAACATAGGAGGTTCCACAAAAATTAGGAAAAACTTGTTTTTGAGGGTGAGGGTGACCGAGCACTGGAACAGGCTGCCCAGGGAGATTGTGGAGTCTCCTTCTTTGGAGACATTCAAAACCTGCCTGGACGCGTTCCTGTGTCACCTACTGTAGGTGATCCTGCTCTGGGAGGGGGGCTGGACTAGATGATCTTTTGAGGTCCCTTCCAACCCCTGACATTCTGTGATTCTGTGCTTCTGTGAGGTTTTCAGATTCCTGAAATTTCACTTCAAAAAGAAAAGAGCAGGTGGTAAGAAGGTGTTACTCTTGTAATGATAGTAAAATGCCTGTTGTAGGTTTTGGTTTATTGCTTCCTGTAATAAAACAAATACGCAATAAAATTAAGAAGCAAAACCACATGTGAAATGGACAGGAGTAAATGTTTAATCTAGGGAGTTGTTTAATTGTGGGAACCCCTGTTTCCAGGTGCTGTCATTTGTTTCACAGAGTCTCAGTATCTCAGAAGATCTGTTTCTGTCTGGAAAAAAGACATTTCCCTTTGAGATGCAGTATATGTTAATGGCAGCGTGTGCAGTTGATTTTCTAATGCTTCCTTTAAGATGCTAGATGAGCATGAGAGAGGCAGTAGATTTGGTGAGTTGCTGACTGTTGTGCCATGCCATTTGCAATGTCACTGTCCTCATAGCTGATCCCAATGCACAGGAGACGGAAAGACAGAGTTTGAGAGTGTTTTGAGCCACTGTATCTACCCCACACAGGTAGAACATGGGGCAGAATATCTCAGTATAGCTACTTCATGTATTAGGGAGTAAGATATTTTGATATCATAAGCATTAAAATATCTCTTCTTAAATGTACTTCAACTACAGTGAAAACTCTTCTTTCTACCACAGGGAAAAAAATGACCCAGTAAACTCTCAACTGCTAAGTCTTTGGACTGTTTAACCTTATCGTTTTTAAAACCATTTTGGCACTATTTTAGTTGATTCCATGCCTGGCCTTTTCATCAGTTCTCTTCTAGCCAGGAAAAACTGGGCTGTTAAAGGCTGCTGCAGTACCATGGGACTTGTGTTCAGTGTTGCAGGTTCTTATTTTAACCTGAAGTTATCTGCCAGTCATCACTATTTGTTTCAAAAGCTGTAACCACCGCAGTATCAAGTTTGAGATGAAAAATCCTTCCATGGTTCCAGCAGCCAATATAAATGAGAGAGGGTGCACTATGTCATTGGGTTTTATTGCTAATTATCCCTTCACCTTTCAAGAATTTCAGCTGCTGACTAGACTCTTGCTGAGTATTTGCTGCCTCATCCCCAGCCGTTCGGAAAATGTTTTCTGGCTAAACTGAAGAGGATTGTGAAGAACATGTGGCTAAGACAGGGCTGATTGTTACATTTCAACAGCCATGTTCTGTGCTTTCAGGAGTGTTTGTAACATTTTTCTCTGCTTGTACAAAATTTCCGCCCTGAAAGAAAATATCTAGGTTTATCGTTGTTTGCTGGCTGTTTTCTTTCGTTTCTCATGTTCTTGCTCTCTCTTGCCAAATCTCCTCTAGTGTCAGATTTTTTTAATGCTTCTGTCTTTCCTTGCATTTACTGTTTGCTGCCAGAAAACAGGCAGGCTTTGTTTTTGAGGGGGTGGGGTGATCGATGACAATATAGCTTTAACATTAATAGAATTAATTTAATAGTAACAGGTTTCTATGTAAAAAAAAAAAACACACGCACAAAAAACCCCACAAAACAAAACAAACCCTCCTCCCCTCCCTTTCCGTGGTCCTAGGTACAAATTCTGTTAGAAAATTCTTTTGTGTGGTTTAAAATATGTCGTACTTTCCAGTGAGCTAAAGACGCCTCTTTTAGTAGTTGAATTGTAAAGAGAGAATTGTTTTACCTGCTTGGCTTTTGGGGGAATGAGTTTTGTGGGTTGTTTTCTTTTTCCTGTTCAGGCTTGATGGGTTCATCTAAATGTTCTTTACTGAGTTCTGTTAGCAAGCGTGTCACAGGGTTATGGATCTGTCCAGCGTTAGGTAGCATTTTAAGTATTATGGATTTTTTTCATTTTCATTCTTGCAGCTCCTTTTAGCATGTGGTAAAGTGGAGATGCTTAAAAAAATGGATAACAAGTAAGAAAAATTGAATGGTCAGAGGTCCTTAATCGGTGGCCTGGTTTGAGCTCAAACAAAACCAGTTCTGTTCAGTGATTTTACTTCTTAGCTGTTATTAGAGAGCATCAGTCATACGACTAGTAGCTGGCCTGGCCCGGCCCTAACCCTGGACAATCATATTTGCAGAGTGAGCTGTTAAAGTACAACGAGTTATGGTCTTGGGAGTCAAACCCAGGAATATTTGCTTCAAACTCTTGAGTTGCAGGCAGCATCATAAAGGTATCTGGAACCAGTTGTTTGGCTGTGGGGTGACAGTGAACTACCACTGTAGTACAACTGTGAAAAAAGCACAAATTTTGTTCTTATATATAGGGCGGAGTATTTGCACTAAAAGTATGGAAATTTCGATTTCCTTGTACCTGAGGCTGGTGAAAGGTTAGCTGGAGCACTAAAATATGATGCAGAATTCCAGCTGTTGCTTTTTAAGGGAAAGCAAGTTGGAGTAAATGCAAAAGAGTTCCCTGAAAAGATTGAAGGGACAGGAGGGCCAAGCATTGAAAGAACACTCATAGGTGTGCTTTTTTTTAAAGCCAATGGAATGAGATTTGTACAAGGGAAGGTATTTGCAAATACATTGGGGTGTAAGCAGCAGGAAGGAAAAAAAGACATTTAAGCTCCTAGACAACGTTAGCACAAAAACAGATGGGCCTTACTTGTTGGGATATTGCTGAATTTAGTACCCTGATCTGTTCCCTCTTGTGTTTTCTCAAGTGATTTCTTAAAGAAGCAGATTTGTTCAGGTAAGCCAAGTGGAACTTATTAACAGACTGCAAGTAAGTTGTTAGTGGAGCACTAATATGTCAGAAATTTTGGTATGAAGGGATTTCCTAAAGAAATAAAAGTGTAAATTTGTATCTTTCTGATGTTCTTTAGTCTGGTTTCTTCTGGGGCCACAGGGTTCATGGATTGTGTTCATAACCTGATGTTTGAGTGTTTCCTGCTTTGTGAAGCTGGTTCTTGTAGAAGTAATCGTTATGGTAGATGACCGTAGTCTCTGCAGCTACAGACTCCAAATGCTGAGTGGTGATGGCAGATTTTAGCCTCTGAAATACAGGACCTACTGAAACTGGTACAGGTTAGTCTGATTTTTCTAGACAGCGTTCTTGACAGCTCCTGGTGATGTTGGGTTTTTTTAAGCTTTTTTGTTTTCTGCTCCACCATTTGAGCATAATCCTTCCTCTGCTTGAGCTTCTTTCTGGTGATGGTGAAAACGCTGTGGCAAAGGAAGGGATCCCAGGCCCTGGCTCAGGAGGGCTCAAAAATACATGCAAGCTAATGTGGAGTTTTACAAAGGAGTCTGTGTTCAACTCCAACACAACGCATGTGCAAAGGAAGAAAATTGGATCTTACATCATCTGCTTTCTCAGTGTATGATGGACGTCGATCTCGGACTATGCTGTATTTTGTAATTGTCTATTTGGATGCAAGTGCATGCATGGAGTTATATGGAGAGAAGTATATGGTACATTTATACCATACTGTCAGTGAGGCAGCTTTTGGTTCAGTACCAACTTATGTCATGTGCTAAGAGGGGAGATGTGAGATGGAAGAACAGAGTAGCTGCGTTGATTGTAGTAATTTGCTTAGGCCTTGCTCCTGTGAGGTCACGCTGTGGTAACACCACTGACGATGTCAGCACTGGTTTGTCCATCGACGTCAGCTCTTCTGAACACTCTCATTTATATTTTCCATGCTGCTGGTCACTCCTTTCACTTTGCCACGCTTGAGGTGTCAGGCACTTCTAGCTGTTCTTAATAGTGATTAACGGGCTGTGTAATGGTGCTGTGAGCTGAGGAATTTGAGGGAAGGCGTGCCCAGGTGCATGTGCACGCGAGATGTGTGTGCACCCCAGGTACACATGCACGCTTCGTGCATTCTGGGTGTCCATAGGGTGTCACACGTGCAAGAATTGTCCAACTCGAAGAGCTTGCAGCTGTATTAGGCAGGATAGTCAGGCTGGTCCTCAGGACATAATTTGGGTCCAAGTGCTAGAGGAATTTGTTAGAGGGAAAGATTATTCAAGTTGTGGTGTTACCTTTTTTTTTTTTTTTAAATTCCGACGGTACTTTGATTTTGGTAATAGTAGCATGACTCCTGCTGCAAGAGCTTGTGCGTGTGTTTGAAAACAGAGCTGCAGCCACAAGCCCAGCTATTTAGCTTTGCATGAATGTTGTCTGGTGCAACGGAAGAGCAGATTGGAGCTCTTGTTTTTTATTTCAGTAGGTGCCAGTTATAATTCGCTTTTAAGCCCACAGAAATTTTCTTCTTGCAATGAGTTTCTTTGCTGTAAAATGGGCGTGGGCTTAGCAGACAAACAACCAGAGTTTCTGCAGGATGATCCTGGGGGACCCAAACATTGCAAATGCCAAGTTGGATTCATTAGAAGCTTTGCGGCTGATCCTGCAGCCTCGGGGAAGGCAAAACTGTAAAGTTGGAGGAAGATTTCCTCGAATGAGGCCGTTAAGGGAACACAGAAACTGATGACAGTTTGTGTAGCAGAAGCCCAGATTTTAATGTTGCCATCTTGGCCACTGTGTAACTACAGGTGTAGCAAAGCACTGGCTTACCTTACACTTGTAACATTAGCCTGTTCTAATACGGCTTCGCTGCATAACAATTACCATAGACCAGTAAACAAAGGTGATGTTTGTTAGTTGTGTAACACAGCTATTTGCTTGTCCTCTTGCATACCTAGATCTATTTTAGACTGAGTTTGACTCTTTCACTGCCAGGGTGGCTGCAAGGCTGGGGCTCGCAGAATAGGGAGATGGTGACCTTTGTATTTCATGTAGTCCTAAGCACGTGGTGTGTTCAATTTAGGGGAGAACCTAAGAGAACTGCCTGTTCCAGCACAGCACAGGTGAATCCTAACGTGGTGTTTAAGGATTCTGTGGATTATGTGCCTGCTATGCTTCAAGCTGTTTCAAAACGCTTAGGACACAGGAACCTTTTAAAGTGCTTCGTGGCAGCACTCCTTAGTTTGTTTGCTCCTTTTCTGCATTTCTGTCTTCTCATTTTGATGACCATATCACAACAGGAAATGATTCTTTTACAGTAAAGGCAATTTTAAGTGTTTCCTTCTCTTTAAAAAAAAATAATCCCCGAAGAACTAAAAGTGTTTCTCCAAAACAGCAGCATCTGTCTCATCACACACTATTCCTGCCTCCTGTGTTTTCCTGATGCTTTAGCTTAGCATATCCTCACGAAGCAAAGGAAAACCTAGCACTGGGAGTGAGATCCTGACACAGTGACCTCGTTCTGAGCATTACCTTCTTTGTCAGTAGCAGCAGAAGCTGAAGCAGCTCCGCAGGCTCTCAGCACTTGGAGCAGTTTGACATTTTCTGTCTGGCATGGTTTCAGGGCTCACTTTGTTGTGAGCCCAAACGGTGAATGGGATGATGAAAAATCAGCTTGCAAGAACTTGTCCACTGCTTTTAATTTTTTGATAAACAGTTTGCAGCAGCACAACTTTGATCCAGTGTACAGCAGAGCTGCTTGTTACGTGCGGGTCTGCAGCATTCTTCAGGACTGACAAAGGAGAGTAAATCTTTCTTTTTAATCAGTAAAGTAAAAACTGGTAAGTGTCACGATAAACAGTGAATGATTTAAGAAAATATTGCTCTGTGTGCACTCGAGCATGTCTGTTTGTGCATTTGTGGTTTTGTGTATTGGAGGATTTTGTATTACATCAGGAAGATGTGTTAGGAAGGGCAAATTTTTTGTCTTGACTAGAGAGTTAAAGCTTTAACTTGTCTTTGCTAATGCGTGTAAATAGCTTTCTTGTCCACTTAATGAGGAGGCTGGCTTGTTATCCTGTACAATGCAGCTGGGCACTGTTCCAGAAGCAGAGGCACTTCATTTCAAAGACAAAGAAGCCAGCACAGACGTAGGGAGAAACCTGGAACGTTGCGCCGTGGATTTTTTTCAGAGCGATGACTCATTTCAGTTCACAAAGGATTCTGGGCAGGGTAGTGAGAAGTCAGGTTGGCTGATCCATTCCTATGACTTCACTTTGCAGAGAGCCAGGGAGAAGAGGAGTGACACTGCAGAATCCTGAGGCACTGCAGTGGAGAGGTGCTTTGCGAAGACTGTGAGTGCCTTCGGAACAGGGGGTGGTGTCAGAACCTGATTCCAGCCTTTCTGTGGAAATAGGGCAAAAGGAGAGAGATGTTTTCAAAACACTGTGTGGGAGTTATATTTGTAGTCCCTTTTAGATTCTCTGCCTCCACCTCCTGTCTCATTTCTTAACCGTTTATTTCTCGAGCTTATGTGAGAATTGTGTGAAACAGCGTTCCTTTCAGTGGACCTGCACAGATACTGCATTATTTTTTATTTTCTGGAAGCCCCCATTTCCTGCTTTAAGAGGTAGGTGTTCAGCGTATTACTGCCTAAAAGCATGCTTTGTTTTTCTTCTTTCAGGTCCTGTGGCACTGACCTATGCTGCAGCCAGCCAGCTTCCACAGTGATATAAAGCCCCAATAATGCACATTGTTGTTACATCACAGCTACTCTGGATACTGTACTGGAGCATGGAACCAGACCATAGGGGTTCAGGTAAGTCCCCCTTTTTAACATATTGTGTGCCAGGAATATAGACATTTATTAAAAGATGCGTTTGAAAAATACTGTTTGAGGAAGCACATTCTAAAGCACACAATATATTAAAAAAAGGAAAAAAGTACACCCTCCCTCTTCCCAGGATGAGGAATGCCACCAAAATCTCCTCGACTGAATCCTCTGGGAAAGTTCCGTGCTCCAGCAGAAACTATAACATGTGCAGGGATATCACTTTGGATCAGGAGGCAGCTGGCCACAGGACACGAACAAAGAAAAGAAAATTTAAATCACGGGAAATACACGAGATGAATGCACGTAAGACAAGTCTGCTGACTGTGGGTCATTTAGCACCTATTTATGAAAGTTAATGCTACTTGGTGAACCTGGAGATCGTGATTTTAGCTGTGTCTGAACAATTGAAAAAATCATTTTCATGGTTGAAGAGCTGTCAGGGTACAAGAACTTTGTTCAGAGGAAAGTGTTTGTCATATGGTTGGTCATTATTAAGGTTGCTGTGTTTTCTTGAGGCTGGTTAGAGCTGGAGTGGTCACATTGCCTGATCACATTCTTTAAGCATTCATGATCTGTGTCTGCAAGGGAATGTTGTGGTGTGCATGCATTTCAGAGGTGCTGGTTAGCAAGTGTGCGTTACTGCATTTGTCAAGCTTTTGTTTAAGCTGCTATTAAACAGGAATGAATGGACAGATCTTTACGGTATATTTTTTTCTTTCTTATTGTTATCAGTCCTCTGATATGTAGAACTGTCTGGTAAGCACAACCTGCAGCTTTGTTTATAAAATATACCCAAGAAATGGGGTTTAGAGGGAGGATTTAGCTATGATTGAGAGCAGCACAAACAACACACCTTCTGATTTTCTTTATTTCAGGTTTTGCCAGTAAGATGTGTTCTCTTCTGTGTTAGTGTGCTAGTGCCAGATCCAAGGTATTTCAGAGTAATCAGGGTGATACCACAGAAATCTGCATATTCTTCCTGTTCCCTCCTGTTGTTTAATCAGGTGCAGACGTTATCTGACTTGAAATGGCAATTATATGTCATTGCTGTGAGTTCACATAAAGATTTTGTTTGCTACATGAGTGCAAGTATTCTATAATTAGAGCGATTCGGCTACATTGGGGTGGAGGGGGGAGGAAGGTGTAATGTGCAACCTGGGCCAGACATGTTAACTTGTTATCTGCCCCTTCTTTAAGTAAATCTGAAAATAGGTGGGTTGTTTTTTGGGGTTTTTTTAGAAGAGGCTTTTCGTTTATGGTATTCTTGAAAAAAGTGTTAGTATGCAAGGCTGAAGAGCCCTCTTTTTCCCTGTTACTAGTAGTTTTGGTTTTGTTAGCTAGCTTTTCTTCAAAAATGACATTTCTGTAGTTTTTTTTCCAGACTGAAATCATAGGTGAGTTTGACCAGAACAGGCTGCTGGCAAGAAATTTTTGGTAGGGTATTTCTGTTGCAACTACCACTATAATCATGAGGTGCCACAAAGTTACTGTGCTGTAGTTCGATGCTTTCTGATTAATAGCATATTTCTCTAAGCAGCAAAAGTAGCAAAGTCAGTTTTCCCTTGACAAGTGTTTTCTGGCTGGATTGTCTCCTCTCTGGTGCGAGGTGTCTATACCCAAAGCTCTGTGCAGGTGGAGCATGCATAGCAAACACTGGTTTTAGAGTCACTTGTCTAGTGAGACTTGACCTCTCTGCCTTGTGCATGCACACAGAGTGTGATGGTGCACACCTTGTGCTCTGTGGAAACCAGCGTAAAAATCACATTTAAGGTTTGTCTTGATCTGCAGGAAACAAAAAGTTAAAAAGGTGTTGAAAGGCTCGATGGAGAAGAGAAACTGGGTTTTGGCTTCCTGTGTTTTACAGAATGCAGAGTGTAATCAGAGGGTCCCTTCTCAATTTCAGGGAAATAGTGTGTATAAATTCTAATATAGCATGGCTTTGCACTGTAGTTTCCTTAATTTTCCTTCACAATGGCTGTACTGAATTGGTTTCATTTATAAAGTCAAGAGATCATTTTTCAAACAATCCTCATGCAAACTTCATGAGACAGGGAATTTGACTTCCAGGTCACTTCTTTCTAGCAGCAGAATCACTAATAAAAATTCTGTCATCGATACGGAGTTGATAGACTATGTTCTGCACCATGTACCAGCAATTAAACTATCTCATTTTCTCTCAAGATGTTGGTACCCAGACTTCAGAGAACAGAAGCACAAGGTAAACCATCACAGGAAAGGTTCTGGCTAGTATGGGTTCAGGATGTCTGAATTTTCCTTTCCAGCTTTACAGACCATCACTTTCTCCTCTTTATGTTAAGGATAGTTATGGTTACCCAGTTTGTCAGAATGTTTTGAAATCAGTTGAATGTGTTATGTAAGACCTAGGCGTTTATTTTATGTGCTACATAATCTTTTGTTCTAAGTAACAATAATTATTTTTTTCCCACAGGGTAGCGCTATAAATCCCCGAGGCATAGATGAGGACAAATACCATTCATTGTTTGTGATGTGCTTAGACATTTTTGAAAATTAAGTGCCACTTAAAACAGGAAGTCTACAAAATATTTATTTTTTTAAAACTCTTTAGAGGAAAGTTTGGAAAGACACTGCAGAAACTGAGCTAAAACTATATATAACGTATTTAAACAAAACATGCAGTCAGCTGGTGAAAGCTGCTTTCTAAGCTCCAGTTTTAATTTAATTGGAAACATAAACATATGAAAGTCAAGGATAGTAATTCGATTTCAAAAGAAAGCTGCTTGAGACAAGCATCAGTCAGAACTAACAGGAGCCATATGCTAGATGTTTTATTTAAGTGATGTGGTCTTCAAGAAAAATTAGGAGAAGCATATTTGATTTTTTTAAACAGATCTTTCCTAAAGAAGTTGTAGCAAACCTTCTGTTCAACAGACTAAACAGTATTTATGTGCGTAATTGAAGTTAATATATTAAACTGTAGACGCAAGGTATTTTCTGTTGTGCATCAGAGAAGTTTGTTCACTGGATTATAACCACAGAGTGCTTGTGATTTCCCAGAGCCACAGGATAGTTAAGATAAAATTTAGCAAATTAGAGCCTTCCTGAGTGAAGGGGTTTTGGCTTTGTCACTAGGTCTGCTGAAAGTGTTACAGATGTGTTTTAGCCTTTTTAAACCCAGAGCCAGTAATTATCTCCAGCCAACAGTTATGGACAGCAGGCTCTGGAGATAATTCTGGCATGTTAGAGGTGAAACAGGAGTTCCCTTGTCATAATGAAGAAGGTTGAAGAACATTCAGTGGAGAAGAATGGCTTAGCCAGCAATAGGCCCTCACAAAACAGAAAGAAAACATCTCACATAAACCAATATTTGTTAGCCATTTCTATTGCGTTTAAAGCCATTTAATTTAGGATTTTATGCATGGTTATAGTCGTCTCTGTAGTTAATTGGTTGTTAAACTCCCAAACATTTGCAAGGAGAATGTGTTACCTGTATACTACATACTACCTATATATTACATACTAACTGTGGCGTACTTTGCCAGAGATGGCGTTAACATTAGAGAACTGATACCGGATGTTTTTATGTTGGTAAGTTATGGGAAGTACAGTTAGTATTTCAGTGGAAACTCTTGGCTTGTTCCTGTTGACGGGAGCCCAACTGGCAGGGGTCGAATGTGCAGACTGAATGTTTTCTGCACACTAACCTAGAAAAGCAATTCCATGCTGGTGGCCTACTTTGAAAGGAAAGATTATGCAAAGTACAGGGGTACTAAAATCCAGGTAAATTTTGTTTTTTCTAAACGTCTACTTTTCCAATTTTAAGTTAACAAGTCCTGACTGAGGGTGATCCCAGAGGTGGATCTCTGCAGGCTCTTTACAGTCAGGAGTGAGGGATGGGGCTGCTGATTTGAGTTCTTCTCCAGGCATCCCTCTGGGGCCAGCTGGGAGGCTGCAGAACAAACGTACATCAATTAGTAGCACTTCCTAGGCCTCATGTGTAAGCCTCCTCGAGTCCCTTTCCAACTTCAGGAGGCCAATTGTGGTATTAAGGCCCATTCCTCACCTCCTAAATATCGTTCAGTTAGCTGTGAGTGGACTGTTGTGGGTGCAAGGAAAAGAGAGAGGTCTTTTTCCTGCTCTCCTGTCCTGGTGCTTGCATAGGTGGCAGCGTGAGCACGTTGCTGGGAGTAGGCACAGAGATGCTCTTGCCATGGTGCTTTGGCTTAAGAAATTGCCAAGTCTTTTATGATCCAAATAAAACAAGTCAGGAAATTACTGCCTTTCACTTGGATGCCCTTAAAGCCATCTGTTTCTGTGCACAGCGAACCTGGTAAGGTTAAACCTCAACTGAGGGCAAAATACGCCAATGCGCTTGGCGTTGCGCTGAACCGAACTTAGTACTGGTAGGGCCCAGTCCTATTCAATGTCTTTATTGATGACCTGGATGAGGGGATTCACAAAATCACCGAATCTACTATGTCTACTGAGTCTACTCTTAGTAAGTTCACAGATGACACCAAGTTGGGGGAGGAGTGTTGATCTACCGGAGGGTAGGAAGGCACAGCAGAGAGACCTGGACAGGCTGGGTCGATGGGCTGAGGCCAACGGGATGAAGTTCATTGAGAACAAGTGCAGGGTCCTTCACTTTGGCCACAATAACCCCCTGCAGCGCTACAGACTGGGGGAAGGGTGGCTGGGGAGCAGGCTGGCAGAGAGGGACCTGGGAGTACTGGTTGACACGTGGTTGAACACAAGCCAGCAGTGTGCCCAGGTGGCCCGGAAGGCCAATGGCATCCT
The DNA here is from genome assembly GCA_020746105.1 of Trogon surrucura. NCBI lineage: Eukaryota > Metazoa > Chordata > Aves > Trogoniformes > Trogonidae > Trogon > Trogon surrucura. Next base: position 46,013,015 of record CM036620.1, read on the forward strand.
GGCTTGTATCAGGAACAGTGCGACCAGCAGGAGCAGGGATGTAATTCTGCCCCTGTGCTCAGCACTGGTGAGGCCTCACCTCGAGCCCTGTGTGCAGGCCTGGGCCCCTCACTGCAAGAAAGACATTGAGGGGCTGGAGCGAGTCCAGAGGAGAGCAACGAGCCTGGGGAAGGGACTAGAGGGAAAGTCCTGTGAGGAGAGGCTGAGGGAGCTGGGGGTGTTCAGCCTGGTGGAGAGGAGACTCGGGGAGGGGACACCTTATCACTCTCTACAGCTGCCTGAAGGGAGGTTGTAGTCAGGTGAGTGTCAGGCTCTTCTCCCTGGCAACTAGTAACAGAACAAGAGAGCACGGCCTCAAATTGCATCAGGGGAGGTTTAGGTTGGATCTCAGGAAACACTGACGTGAAACTAATCATCCCCTACACAAAGTGCGTGCTGACTGTTGATCAAAGTTGATGATATTACGTGTCTGGCTAATAACAAAGATTGCTCTCTGAACAGGTTTAAGCTGACAGCAGGGACAATGATTAGTAAACAGTAATATATTAACTGTGATGTTCTTTATCCATTCACAAATGATGAGGGGACAAATGGTGTTTGCTCCCAAGTCATGTGAAAGCATTATCTGTCCCATTTCCCTGTAAGCTGCCCACAGTCTTGATTGCCATTGTCTGTGAAGCACATGACAGCAACTTTTCAGTTATATATCAATTAAAAACATCCAGAAAATGTTGTATTTTAAGGTCCTCGTTCTGTGGTCAGATAAGAATGAGGTGGAACTTGTGCATTGTGGTGGAATACTGCTGTGTTGGGATTGTGGCATTGATCTGATTAAGGAGGTGAAATCAAGAGACGGCATAACACAAGTGTGTGTTTTGAATAATTGTTGTGTCTTGGTTAGTGTGTATGGCTGTTGTACAACAGATTGTGCAGCTCACATATTGAAAAATACTGCTCGTAAGTCTCACAGAAGCAGTTATGCAATTTACTACTCCCACCATTTTTTTTTTTCTCCAAAGTGCTGAGTATAGTGCAAGTTTAAATGTATTTGGATAATCAGATTTAGAACCTGCTGTTCCTGTTCAGTAGACGTAATAAGAATATAGAATTAATAGGTCAAATATTAGATCCTCTAAATTGTGAAGGAAAGTTTGGATTTTAAGTAATTTCCAATAATTTGATGCCTGATTTAATCACAAGGGGATTGCTCTGTGACAGCAGACATAGGGTGGTTTTCCTGAGGTTTCAAAGCCATCCCTGGCTATTGACTGACCTGCGGACAGAAAAGGACAGGATTCATAGTCAAGCATTTCTTGTTCTGTCTGTTACTCTTTATTATTCCTTTTCCACTGGCAAAGGAAATACTTCAGCTTATTGCTTTCCTCTGAGGTCATTGGGGAACTGGTATCACTTCATGAAGGGGTATAGAGCAGAATCTAAAAGCATTTCTCTATTTATATAAACTTTGTCAAAATGTACGTGTATCTGTGTAGTCATGCTAGTATTGTCAAATTATATTTTTTCCTATAACTTTCATTTTGAAGTTTTGTCAATTTTTTTAAGTATGGGTTAATGAATTATTTTTAAAGACAACATGAGAAAAATTATAGCAAAGTTAATTTTCAGGCCATCTTGGAACCATTATAATTTCTCTTGTGAAAAATGCATAGTTGGTGCATAGACATTTGCTGTGTAGATCCAGAAGAGGTTTATTCAGTGTATCAATCTTAAGGTGTTTGATGCTTTTGTGCCTCTAAAGAGTGTCCTGTGCTATATCATTGAAAATGTCATTAATAAACTTAGAAACAATTTTCTTATGTTTGTTACTGTTAAGAAAAAGTATTCTGTCAGGTGGAAATGGTGGGTCATCTATACTGCTAACCTTTGAAAGGGGAGTGAAATCTCCTATGTCCAGAGAAATACGTGCAACTGTTTTGTTTGTGCCATTACCTAGTTACATTTGAGCAAGAGGTTTTGCAAGTGAAAGTGTTAATTCATTGCATTTTGCTGAATCTGTCTGTTGCACCCTTTAAGAAACTATGTCTATGTAGTGTCTGTCTCCCATTTTCCAAAGTTCACAGTGTTTAAGTTTTGAAATAAACAGTTGGATGGTTCTCCACTGTAAGAGTTTTATCTCCAGCTCAGTACAAAGACTGTGAAGCTGAACACTTCTCTGACTGTAGCTCTACATCCTTATTCTATGAGCAGACTTCTAAGCAAAATGCTTCATTGCACCTCTGTTGTCTTTTTACAGGTGATGTATCACCCATCAGCATGTCTCCCATCAGTCAGTCACAGTTTATTCCACTTGGGGAAATCCTTTGCCTGGCCATCTCGGCAATGAATTCTGCCCGAAAACAAGTCACACAAGAAGCACTAATGGAGCATCTAACAACCTGCTTCCCAGGTAACTGGACAAAAAGTCATTGATCAGATGGGCACATGTCTGTAAAAGGGCAGTTAAAGGATCTTCAATCCCTACCCAAAAAGTTGCTTATCTTTGTGGGTTTCTTCACTGTTCTGGGTGGTAATATTGAATCACTCCTGAGGTACTACCCAAACGTAAAAGCAGGCTTACAGGTTCCAATGTTATAACCTTTTCTTTGTTCTTAAACATGCGGAGAATTGAGTTCTCTTCAACAAAGCCATTCATGTGAGATGTGTTTTGCAAGGTTAATTCCTGACTTTATGTAAATATTAAAAATTATTTGAGGCTCTAAACAGCAAACTGCATTGGCTTGTTTCTTTTTTCAGACTGGTATCGTAATCTTTTTTTGAGGTTTTTCTCACAAAATAACCTGCTTTATCATAAAGAGTTTAGGACTTCTTTAGTAGTTACAGGCCTATTCAACCTTGTGGCTTTCAAGCCAGTTGTAAGGTAATTCCTAATAGCTCTGTTGACATCATTCGGCTGGTTGAAGGGGTGTTGTCCAGTCTCCACAGAGATAAGCTCATGGAGGTCTCTGTGGAGAGCATTCTTTCTTAAAGAGCAGGTTTCCCACATACTGTGTGTCTTCCTCCACCTAGGACAGGCTCTCAAAACTGGTGTGGCCTGATGCAAGTAATAAAGTCCAATGATGATGATGTGCCTGCCTCTAGAAGAGATAATATTTAAACTGAAAGGAAGTTGTTGGCCTGGTTTCCAGGAGTTTTCAGAGCCTTCTTGGGTACAATTCTGGCTTTTGTTTTTGCACTGCCCTTTCTTTTTTTTTTTTTTTAAATCTGACAACTCTCTCCACAACAAAAAGGTTTGAAGAGGCATAGGTACACTTACTGTGTTCCTAAGTGCTGGTGTGCTGTTCAGAAGATACTCTTGTCAGCATTTGATAGTATTTATTAAATGGTAAAATGAAAATGTCTTGGATTAAAACTATTGTAACATCAAAAAAGGAGACCTATATTAAGAATGTACTCTTGAACATGTTTCCCTACTGGAAGTCTGTATCTGGAGTTGGTGAGTCATGCAAAATGCATCTTGTAGACCTCGAAAAGTGTGGTGTAAAAGCATTTGGCAGAGATTTATTGCTCCAGAGATCACAACTTTTTAATTTGTGCTTTGTATGATCCTGGGCAAGATGTTTAACTATTCTGTGCCTGAGTTTACAGTCCTCTAAACTAGTTGAGAAATTCTCTATTGTACCTTTTTACAGCTATAAAAAGCAGCTAATTAAAAGTGCTCCAGTAGGAAAACTACTGATGCATCTGCCTCATCTAGAGGCCTAACCGTAGCCGTGTTTTGATGTCGTGAATTTTTTTTGCTTACATTTCAGAGCAAGAGTTACTTAAAGCTTTGGAGGTTACATGGCTTTTGCTATAACTGGTATTAATTTCTGAGGTTTTTAAAATAAAATTCTGGATTGAGAGCTGTGTTTGGAATAAACAATTCTGTCTGACACTAATTAATTGCACTTTGGGAAAAATTGCTTCAAGTATATTTTGTAAATACTAGCTTTCTGTCCCGGTTTGTTGTATTGTTTATCAGCGTGGGATTTTCTCACTGAATTTGGCTGATTTTGAAAGTAGTGGCAGAAGTTGTAAGGGGCAGAATGCAAAAAAAGTGTAGTTCACAATTATAATTCCAGTTTAATCTATCTGGATGATAGTTTTTAAGTCATGTTTTCTATATAGTTGTGAACTAGAAGAGTTCCATAGATTGCAGGTATTTTTCCAGTGATGCTGTTGATACTTTTATGTAAACATTATTGCATAAAGGAAGTAATTTATTGGTGGCATCCCTTGGTTTTCCTAGGAGCATGATTATCAGTTGACTTGGTGTGTTGTGCTATTCTTGCTACACGGAACCATACATAAAAAATAATTCAACAGGCTGGATTATTTTGTAGATGCTGCTGAGAAGAAGCCTGAGGCAAGTTAGCACGTAGTCTCTTGCTGCCTCTTTTTTCCATTATCCATGAACACCTGCATTTCTCAAGTCTGAGATTAAAATGAGAGCCTTGTTTTTCCTACCTCACTTCCCAAAATGCAAAGAAGGAGAAAAAAATCCACCTTTTGTCCAATGTGTTTTGCATCTAGAAAAATGCCTTTTTCTCCCAGTCATGATGTGATTAACATAGCAAACGTACATGGTCTCGCAATGTATAAGGAGTATCCATTATCCAAAAATTTTTTCCTTCCTGATAAACAGAACCTCTTCTTGTGCTGAGTGCTATTTTTCATTTGTCTTCCCAAACTCTCATAGGTCAGCCGTGGCTTTTTGAGCCCTTGTATTCACTGTGGCTACTTTAAAATACCACTTGTCCTCCCATATTCAGATAGTTTATTTTGCTTAATCAGGTGCTGATGCTCCGAGAAAGAGGAGAGCATTACTAGTGTAGTCGTATCTGTCATTGTCACATAACCTCTCTGTATCTCACCCTGTAGCAGCACTTGTCTGCCTGTGTTGTCTGTATTTTAATGAACAGATGCTTCACTGCGTTTCACGGCGTGTATAAATTTCCTAAGACCCCAGATGCTATTCTCAAACTGCCTAAGAATAATAAACCTCTTTCCTCAGTGCAGGATCTTACACTTGCAGTCTAGCCCTCTAGTTTGCTGAGCCATTGTGCAGGCATAAATCTGGGCCATGGCTCTATCTGAAATAAGGTATGCTAATTATTTATAACATCACATAGCAACCACTCCACATCCTTAACTAGTATTTCATGAGCCAATCAGAGTATTTCTTTTATCCCTTGTTAAGCCTTAGCATCAGCTCAGGAGAAAATCATTTTAGCAGATTTAACACCATTTAAATACTACTTCAGATGTATTTTTCATGAATTTATTTTATTGAAAAAGTTTGTAATGATAATGCATGTCTTATTTGTGGCTTTTGTTATTTGTCAGATTTTTAAAAAAACAAGAGGGCTCCTCCTACCTGTGCTCCCATTATTCTAACTTAGAATTAAACAATGAGATGTTTGTACAGCCCTAGTTTATAATTTATTGACCATGGTTTAAATCCCATACATTAAATGTAAATCTTTGAAATCCGGTATAAGGAGCTAAGAATGTAACCTCTGTTCCTGTGTTCGGCAGCCAGACCCTCTTATCTCTATGAACCTGGCTTAAGAAAACATCAAGCCTTACTCTATACTGCATTTAGTAAGGACTTTTTCTTTTTTTCTCTCTCTTTTTTTTTTTTTCCCCCTCCAATTGTGTCCATGTACTTATTAACATCATTTTAAGGTGATCAAAATTTCAGCGTAGAAACCACGTATGTACTGGACTAGGTCGCTTTTGAAGTTAACAGTTTTCTGAAAGCTGGCAAATTCCTCTGACGTTCACCTTCATAACTTCATTCTTTAAATATGTGGAATGTATATGTAGCACTTAAAAGAAGTGTCTTACATTAACTGAGTTCACTCTAGGTCAGTGTTCTTTGGAAGCAGCAAACAAGACATAATCTTCTGTCTGGAAGCTCGGTGGATGGCATAGTAGACTCTCTTGAGATGCAGAAAATGTACATGTCTGATGATTCAGTGTCCAGACAGTTTCTGCTTTTGAATTATTAAACCACTACATAATCTTAAATAACACCACTGCTGTCATGCCATATTTTATATGCTAGAGTCTCTAGACTACTGGGTTTTTTCCTCTTGCTCCTGTTGGATGGAGAAAGGGAGACTGTAAGGAGACTTCCGAGTGCAGTGGAGCAGGTTACGTATAGACGTGATGTGGGCACGTTGTTGTAAAGAGAGAAGTCTTGAGAAAGCCAGGAAATCTCTATTTAAAATAGCAACAGTGGGAGCCAGAGTAGTGTCATTGCTCCTGTGTGTGCAGGAAAGCCTGATTTGATTTTGGGTCAGTTTCTGCTTTTGTAAGTACCTGAAAGAGATCTGAACAAAACCCATCGCTAGCATTAGCTGCTGAAACTGAGCTCCAGAGATCTGCATCTGCCATCATCACTGCTCGCTTAGTGAACCACAGGGATGTGCTGTATGCTGGAGAAGCCTGACACAGTTAACTTTGCAGCGTCGTTGACTGCCCTGGCACACTAATTTTTTTTGTGTGTGTGTTTGTCTGCACATTCTCTATTCACAGGACTTGGTCTATTAATGTAATTACTGTGCATCCAATGTTTAGAGATTAATTTACCCATCACATTGTAGTCATTAGTTTACTGGGTGAAAAATACATATTATTTTTGTCATGTATTTGCAGTGCAATTGTGCCTAAATTAGTGTAAAACATCAGAAGATCCATTTCAGTCTCTTTTCCTAACTTTTCTGTTAACTCCCAGGGGAATGTTTTCTTGTGGGGTTTTTTTTCCCGATGTTTTTGAAACAGTATGTTAAGAAAAACCTTTAAGTAAAATAAGGGTGAAGAACTAAGTTCTTGCAGACAAAGGTAGGGATGTGTTGAGATATTTATGTGTAAGCTCCTGGAAAATGCAATGGATCAGTCAGGTTGTTTCTGTAGAGACAGGACATGCATCTCGGCTGGACTGGGCTCAGACCCTGCAGTGCATTTTCAGCACAGGATGGCGAACCGCATGAGCTCGAATTCGGAGTCGACCACTCCTTATGGTGATGCAAGGCATAAGGTAAACACCACCAGGGGTGGTGTTACCCGGACAGACATCGCAGCTCTGCTGCAGGAAAGAAGAGGAGAGATGACAACCGCTGGTTGTTACAGGAATTAAAATCACTCTTCTTTTTCCTGTACTTTACTGAAAGCTTATGCGGAGGGCATCCTACTCTCCAGTTGCCACTGCCTTACAATTCAGAGGGAGCTCAGCGTATTATTGACTTCCGTACAGAGAAATGTGGGACTCTGGGCTAGAGAGGGGTAGTCCCTTTTTTTTCCTCAGCTCTCTGGATTTCAGCTTTTCCCATCTGTTGCTATTTCTGGCAGGTTTGCTTATCCAGCAGTTCTGGGGGTCTCTGTTACTCTCTTTAGGATTATCATGTAGATTGTGGACACCCACATGAGAAGGGGAGAAAATGCATGTTCCTGAGTCGCCATTTCATCTTCATATTCTTTCCAATTTCTAGTCTCATTTGTTCTTCTAATATTCTACCGTTTCTTTACTTCTTTTATTTCCTGTGTCTGGATCAGCCCGTCTTCCAGCAACGTGGACTGTGCATGCAGTGTATTTACTGCTCCATGTACTTCTCCCTGGCACCTTCTGTGTTGTAACTGCTTTCGCTCACGTGCCCGTGTTATTCCTAACACTTTGCTATTTCCATTGTAAGATCTTTAGTTACAGATATTACTGGATGTGAGCAGTATGGTCATGTCTAAATTCAAACAACATTCAAAGCCAGATATGAGAATACTTACTATGTTGCCTGCAGCCCAGTAGCAAGGATGAGGGTGAGTTAAGGAATTAGTCCAACTTCTCTATTTCGTGTTGGTTATCTTATGAAGGTGTACTGGTCATAGTGCCAGAGCCCTTGCTGTCATCTTCATGTTTGCTCACGCAAGAAGATCAGTGAGCTTGCAGGCTCCAGCCTTTGACATGTGGGAGAAGATTTGCTCACCAGACATTATGTGCTGCTGAAGATACTGTGTTTGTGGCAGGCACACCTGGTTGAGAATTTTCCATGAAATATTTTTGTGAAAAGCATATGCTTTGAAATGTTTTTGCGTGCATGGTTACATGGAATTTCTGTTCTTAAAGACAGACAGAGTTTGACTTTACAGGGCCCTGACCAACCCGATCTAAGCTGGCCTGGCTGTGGGTAAGGTTGTTGACCAGATGACTTCATGAGGTCCTTTCCAACCTAAGTTATCCTCCGATTCTTTATTTTTTTCACTTCAAATTATTTTTATTGAAAAGAAAACTAAGACTCATAGTACATAGTATTGACTTTTTTTAGTGTAAAATAGACCATCCAAACTTTTTTTAAAAAAATCTCTAGTTCTAAAAATGTAAACCGGGTCACTACCCAGTATTAAGTTAAAATTAAAATGCATTTTAGTTCGAGAAAATGTATTGATTGAAGATAGCTTTCTGCCACTGAAATTTTTGAAGGATTTTTATTTCTTGTTCAGCATAAACAGATTTTTTTTTTAAACTAGCTTGTGAACTAAATCTCTTGTTTCCTTTACTCTAGACAGAATGTATTCCTATGCACAGCATGCTAAGTTGCTTTTTTATCTAATAAAGTATTGATTCAGTCCCACACCACTGAACCCAGCAGGAAGTACTGGAAGTGGGAAGGACCAGGCTCACAGTGCCAAGTCTGCCATGTGGCTAATGTGACACTGATGTAGGGTTGTAATACTTGTCCCCCTCTCAGTGTGCGATATATGCACTTAGGTAGTGAATATTGGCTTCGAACTGCAACAGGGTACACTTAGATTGGACATCAGGAAAAAATTTTTTACAGAAAGAGTAGTCAGACATTGGAATAGGCTACCCAGGGAGGTAGTTGAGTCACCATCCCTGGGTGTGTTTAAAGGTCTTCTAGATGTGATGTTGGGGGAGATGATTTGGGGGTGAGCTTTGTAGAGGAAGATTAATGGTTGGACTCAATGGTCCCAAAGATCTTTTCCAACCTGAATGATTCTATAATGTATTAGTAGGTAGTGTCCCTCACATCTCACATAAAAGACAGGGAACTCTGTGAAACACATTTTTAGGAGCTAAATCTGTAACTTAGTGGAAGAGTCTGTTTGGGTAAGATGAACTGTATCATTCAAGGTGTCTTTTTCGAAGCAGCTGATGTAGTTGAAACATGTTTTAATGGGAGAGCAAGTAAGTTCAATCAAGTTTGTGATAAAGGGGCAGTTTGGAGGAATACTTTTATTTTTTTCCCCTCTCTAGTATTCTGTGGAAAACCAACTTAGACATCCAAAGTAACAAATAACCACTGTATTATATGTGACTGATCTTTATAACAAATAGTTCTGGTGAATTGGGATATAAGTATTTAGTTGGAAGGAGAATAAAAGTGAAATGTTTCTCCTGACACCCTTTGATTTCCAGTGATTTCATCTTGTAGCTTAAGGTCACCTGTGCAGTGGAAGTGACTAGAAGTTCTCCCCCCCCCCCTTTTTTTTTTTAACACTCCATTAATGGCCTGTTCTCTATTTAATTAATAATTGATATGTCTGAAGTGGAGATATGTGAAAAAACAAACAGACAAGAGAATGCCTAACCAAGTGCCTTACTGGAGTTGTTTGTTCAGCATATTTCAGCTCGTATATTGGAAAAAAACAGCTTTTTGCTGGGGAGGGGGGAGCCATAGAGTCCTACATGGTTTTATGCACTTCGTGATATGTGTTTACTGTCATTTCTAGGCGTTCCAACACCCAGTCCAGAAATCCTTCGACATACCTTGAATATGCTTGTACGGGAGAGGAAAATATACCCAACTCCGGATGGTTATTTCATTGTAACCCCGCAGACTTACTTTATAACACCATCCCTCATAAGAACTAATAGTAAATGGTACCATTTGGATGAGAGGATACCTGACAGGTCTCAATGTACCTCTCCGCAACAAGGAACTATAACTCCTTCCGCCTCGGGATGCGTCAGGGACCGAACACTGCCCAAAAACCACTGCGACTCCTGCCATTGTTGCAGAGAAGACATGCACAGCATGCATGCATCTACCCTGCAGAGGAAATCAGCAAAAGACTGTAAAGACTCATACTGTCCTCCTTCGTTATGTCAGGTCCCACCTACTGAGAAAAGTAAAAGTACTGTCAATTTCTCTTATAAAGCAGAGACACTCACAAAGCCTAAGGATGTAGAAAAGCAGTCTAAGAAATTTGGACTCAAATTATTCCGATTAAGTTTTAAGAAGGACAAGACAAAACAGTTGGCGAATTTCTCTGCCCAGTTTCCTCCAGAGGAGTGGCCGCTAAGGGATGAGGACACCCCTACCACTATACCTAGAGAGGTAGAAATGGAGATTATCAGGCGCATTAATCCAGACTTGACTGTGGAAAACGTCATGAGGCACACTGCACTAATGAAGAAACTTGAAGAAGAGAAAGCTCAACGAAGCAAAGCAGGATCTTCAGCTCACCATAGTGGACGAAGTAAAAAGAGCAGGAATCATAGAAAGTCTCATGGGAAATCGAGGTCACACAGCAAGACTCGGGTGTCCAAAGGAGACCCATCAGATGGCTCTCATTTGGATATACCTGCTGAAAGGGAGTATGAGTTCTATGATCCCTTGACTCGATCCCCACGAGAAGGCTGTTTTATAATCGAACACAAGGGAGATAATTTTATAATGCACAGCAATCCTAACATGATTGAATCTCACTTTCCCATGACACCAGAGTGGGACGTGTCCGGTGAGCTGGCGAAAAGAAGAACTGAAATGCCTTTCCCTGAACCTTCCAGGGGAAGCTCTCACTCGAAGGTCCATCGGAGCCACAGCCATACACAGGACAGAAGATCAAGGAATGAGCGGTCCAGTAAGGCTAAAGAAAGGTCTAGATCCATGGATAACTCCAAGGGACCTCTGGGTTCAGCTACTTTAGGCACACCTGAAGATATAGGTGAAGGCTGTAGCCCAGATGACCAAACAACTAGCCAAACCTACATTGACGATAGTACCTTAAGGCCATCTCAGTCACTTGGTCATCAAAGGGCTCTGATTTCATCTGCAAGCTACAAAGAGACTTGCATCCCTGAAATAGCTGGTGGCAGTGTAGAAACCCCTAGTTCCTGTAGCCTGTTGGAACAAAGCAAGCCTACGGAGAATTTGCCATCCTATAGCGAGCTCAACTCCTGCACAACAAAATCTGCAGTCGATGACTATTTTCAGTGCAACACATCCAGTGAGACGGTGCTCACTGCTCCGTCGCCACTGGGAAAGAACAAAGAGGATCATGATACGCTGACAGGTACAGATGGGCTCAAAAAAATGGCTCCCGCAGAAAGACAGACGCAACATATCACTAGGGAGCCGGGGGTGCACAAAGAGGAGTCCCCAAAGGGCGCGAGCAGTGGTTCAGCGGTTGCTGGCCAAACTCCAGAGGTGATCGCAAACGGGCGGCTGGTTCAACATCACAGCGCTGAATCGAGCAGCCTTGATAAAAGGAAAGAAATATTTAGCAAGGATACGCTCTTTAAACCTCTGCACAACACTCTTTCTGTGAATAGTTACCATAAGTCTAGCACACCCCTGCTAAAGCCCCATCAAAAGACCCCCTCTGACACTTTGCCAGTCAGATGCGAGAAACTTGAACAAGTGATAGTAACCTCAGTCACACAAGTGACGCCTGTTTCACAGAGACAGCAAGAGACAGCTGGCAACCAGGAGGCATCCTTCGACTACTACAACGTATCTGATGACGACGACTCAGAGGAAGGAACCAACAAAAACGCTGAGGAAGAGAAGAACAGGGATGATGTTGGTACGATGCAGTGGCTCCTAGAGAGAGAAAAGGAGAGGGATCTGCAGCGGAAGTTTGAGAAGAATCTTACTCTTCTCGCCCCGAAGGAAACAGAAAATAGCAACAACCAGAGAGCCACCCACTCGGCCCGCCTGGACAGCATGGACAGCAGCAGCATTACTGTGGACAGCGGGTTCAACTCTCCACGGTAGGACTGTCACATTCATTGCAGCTTTACAGACTAGAAAGTTCCATTTATAGTTATATGTGTGTGTGATACCGGTGACAAAACATAGGGCCATATTAAACAATTTCAGACATTTTCAGACAATGTTCTCTACAACTCTGGAACCTGCTATTCAGACATGTGGGTTTCCCACCATACTATAAGCAACCAATGACCTTTTGCGGCATTGACTCTGTATTAGTTTGTTTTCTATTTGCTGAAAACCTCCCTATAGCCTTTTATTCCCTGTATTGAACTTGTGTTTGCCTTTAGAATAGAAGGGATGAGCTGCTGCATACTCCCCCTACTTCCCTTTCCCTTTAAGATACCATCAGCAAGACTAATCGGAAGACTAGACATGACTAGTTGGCATAATCTTTGGCTCAGACAGGAAAAAAAAGAAAGATGATTGTTTTCGGGTTGGGCTTTTTTGTTTGTTTTCTTCAAAAATTTTGAAAGTGTGGGTATCACTGTTCTAAACTGGTGAGACTGGAACAGCCGCTCCCGCTACAAGGCTGAAAACGCTCAGGATATTTGAACCGCTGAGGTGACCCAGCGCTGCATCAGCAGAGAGAGAGGTGCTTTGCCTAAGATCCGTGGGAAGGGAGTCCAGATGTTTGCGTGTGATGGTGCTGGTTAGTCATTTCCATCCCAGGAATCTCAGACATCATGGAAGTCTCAGTGTGCTAGGAGTCTCTTACAGGCATAGGGAGGAGAGAGTTGCTGGTGTGTTCCCTGCCCTGGAGATTTCACGAGCTCATTTATGGGTTAAGAATCCTTCACTTGAGCCTTCCTCCTTCTCTCTCTGACCCTGGGCAGTCCTAGGTCTATGCTGGAATGGAGCTCGACATTTTTTGTTTGCCCTGGATAGCGACCCTTTGGAGTTCAGAACAACTCGAAGAACACAGAAATAATTTACAATAGTAGTTCTCTTAAAGTGTCTTACTTAAGCTTGAATTATTTATTGCCTGTGTTTAAAAATAAAACCTTCAAGACTGGATTTGTATTAGGTTATTAGGTCACAGGAAATGGGATTGGGGGGGTGTTGTTGTTTTTTTCCTCCCATGTAAAAGGTGTTCTTATTCCTCAGAATTATACATTTTTTTTTAATCTATAGCAAAGGCTTTCAGAAAGGCATGTTCAGAAGGAACTCTTCCTTCTACACAGGTCTAAGTTTCATTTTCAGTTAAAGTCATGTTGCTCTGGAATAAATTCCTTCGTATTTGATGGCTACTCCCACGTGACGTTAATGACAAGGCAGGGGTGACTGGGCCTGCTGCAGCATGCGATGATTGTCAAACTAGAGCAGGCTTTTAACATGTATAGTTTTTCTGAGTAAAAAATTTGAAAAATAATTTGAGTAAATTGTACCACTTGCGCTGAGTCCAGCTTAAAGAAGAAACTTAAGAAGGTTTTGAATTCATTCCTGTTATTGATTGTTTTACAGATCCTTGGCATCTTTCTCACACATAACTGTTGCATGAGGCTGTTTGCACTGTTCTTTTTTTAAATGTAATCTCTTCTTTCATATGAAGTGCTGCACTTGCAGTCAGTTTTTGTGGGGGAGTTTATAGTGGTGTTTGCTTCTTGCTCAGCCTCTCACTCTGCAGAGTGCATTTCACCTCCAAGATAGGATGTTGACTGGATAAAATCAGTTCTTAGACCACTGTTTTGCTAGCTGAGTGTCAGGCTTGCATATCTGGTTAATGCAAAGGCAGGTATTTCCTTCCCGAAGTGCTGCTATACCAGTTTGTTCAGATCAAAAGGGAAACAGATAAGCAGCTTTTAGTAATGATTGTGTTCCCCACATCCTTTTTTAAATTTTATTTTACTGTTTACTTATTAATAAAAGTCTTTTTTTTTTCTTGGCAAGGCCACATAAAATAAGCTTGGAAAAAAAAAAAAAGCGCCCAGATTCTGTAGAGTTTTCTTGTATATTTGTTTTGTAAGACCACCGTATAGTCTGGTTATTTCAAAAGCTTTTTCATGAGCTTTACATCAAGATGCTTAAATTGGATGATTGTGCTGAGTTTTGGTCACTCCTTGGTATAAGTCTATAAAACTAAATTGAGCTGAGGGTGAATGCAGCCCTTTGGCTATAATTACCATGCCGGCATTTAATTTCCTACCTTATAACAAAAAATGTACTCCACAGCTTTTTTCCAGGATGTACCAAAAAAGTTATCCAGGATCTGTCTGATAAGATTCAGCTAGATCTGATGGTGTATCTGACAGCATCAGATAGCAGATGCCTGGGGAAGGGTGTAAGAACTCATAGGGACATTCCTCAGGTGTGCTCTTCTAACCTCTGCTAAGGTTGTAACCCTTGACTTCCCAAGGTGTGATGGTATCTTTTCATTTAAACTTAAGCGTACAACGTTGCTTGGGAAGTCAAAATTACTAGTTCCACACTGTGAAAGAAAAAGCATATTTTTGAGGTATGACAAATTGGAAGAAAAGGAGCTTTTTAAAAAAAAAAAAGGGACAAAACCCAGAGGATGTAGTTAGAGATTTGCACTGGTCGTTTGATTTCCAAAAGTATTTTGTGTGTGAAATTTCTGAATGCATCATCACTGTGAAAACAGCCTCACAGTATTTTGTTCTTTGCTTTTATGCAAGTTGTATGTAGTACGTCTTAGCTGTCAATATCAATTTTATTCCTTTATTTTTAGAGCTTATATAGTACTGCTGCTCTTCTGTCACCTAAAGAAAACGCTAATTTTGGCATTACTCTGCATGCAGAATTCTCACTGCAGTCTTTGTGAATACGTGTTGCAGTGGTCATTTCGTAATATCAGAATTGAAAATGTTTGAAGGTCTGGAATTGGTGGTTCCATAGTGATAAAATACTGAACGATCTCTGAAAAACAAAGATCACGTCTAGTTTCATGAAAAAGCAGAGCGAGAGGAGTCACAAAATGAGCAACAAAAGTGCACCATACATCATTGCAGCTCACTGAGATCTTTTACTGTGTGCATCACCCATCATAGCTGTTTGGAACTACTGACAACAAGGCGATAATTGGCAGAGATGATCAGTAGTACTTTGATCAATTTAAAAGATCTGGGGGAGCTTTCCTAAAAGCATCACTTATTTTCCGGATTCAGTCAGTTTAAGATGATTTAAATCTGCCCTACAACTAAAGAAGGTGCTTCTCCTTTCCCTGTGCCATGCATTGACATTTCTTCCCCGCCACATCCAAAGGTGTACGTTTCTACTCTTCCCTGATGCTAGGACTAATTTTTATTTTTCTTTTCTTAGGGCTAGTATTTAACTGAGAGCGGTCCCTGATCTGGCTAGCTACAAGGCTCAGCAGCAGGGAAGCAGCGGGAGCATGTGGCAGGGTCAGGTCCACATAAGGCAGGCAAGAGCTGCCCCTTTCAGTAGCAGGTAAATTTAGGTTGACTTTAAATTGACTATGAAACTCTTGTCATTTAGTATTTTTGTTTCTAATGCTTATGCAACAAACACAGTCTGTCCCCTAAACGTACTCTGTAAACATCTCCATAGCAAGTGGTGATGTCATCTTGCAAAGAAGTAGGGATATAGGCAAAGGCTACATAACCGAGGGCCATGTTGGCTCTTTGAAAACCAAATCTCTGCACAGAAACACAGTATTTGGAGATCAAAAATTGTTAAGAGTGGAAACAGAGCAAAAAGAGTAGTAGTGGTAAAGCTAGCCTGAGCATGTCTTGACTGAGTCTTTTAAAAGCTGTAGACTAAAATACAGGCTCCTCTGCATTCAAAATTAGATGCCTCTTTGAAAGAACTGGGCTTTAAAAGTGCTAAGTGTCCTGTCACTCCCAAGGATAAAAGAAATGTTAGAACTAAAGGCAAGTTGTCTATTTTATGAATGAAATAGCAGAAATAGTTGTTGTTCAGGACATGATCGTAGACCAGGCAGTTAAGATTTCTCAGCATCTTGTAACTTGCAGTTGTCTCAGCTGTACAGCAAAATTGAACTGTTGTGGGTTTAATGTAAGGCAGCATTTTTAGTAATTTTTTGTGTACAAAGGCTTAGATGAGGCAACAGAGGAAGCTGTGTTACATGATTTCCCTGCCAGCTCTGCCTGGTCACACAGCTGATTTGATGAAGTCAGGAAAGAAAATTAATACATTCCATGTGCAAGACGGAAGCTATTTCCTTGGGTGAAAAATCCAAATGCTTGATACTGGTTCAGGTTGCAATTTGTGTGACAGCTTCAGCTCTACTTAGTGCTGTACCCGTGTTACAGTACCATGACCGCTGAGTACCTCTGGAACCTGTTTTGGAGGAGCATATGTGTACCATCAAACCGAGATGGTTCCTTCATGTGACCTTACATGCAAACAGAGGAAGCCTGTTATAAAACACTCTGTTCTCTTTTCCTGTCAGGTCGATAAATATACAGGCATGTCATATGTGAGTGTGTATATGTATTTCTTTTCCATTCTAGTACTCGCGAGAGCCTGGCATCCAACACTTCGAGTATTGTTGAAAGCAACAGACGTCAGAACCCTGCTCTGAGCCCGGCACATGGCGGTGCAGGCCCAACGTTCAGCTTCCGAGCCACCACAGACCCACCGACAAGTGACGCTGAGAAACTGCAGAAACCTGCTAACTGCCTGCAAGCTTCTGTCACTAGTGTCTGATAGTCATCCTGCCTCAGATCTTCTGTCTCATCCTATACAGCAAAGTTTACGACACTGGGACTGATGTTTACATCTTTGGGGAAAAATTAAAAAAAAAGCATCTCAACCACAGTTTTAGTGTTTACTTAAACTGTGCTGCTACGTAGACTAGGGGCGACAAAGAAATCTTTATTTCAAGGTATTGCTTTTCACATTTGCGGCTCTGTAGCAACAGAATAGCAGTAGGGATAATATGTACACTTTTGCTTCACTTAATTGTAACTGAGCACATATATGAAAGTCTAGACACTGTAAGTGTAATCTGCATTTTCAATGTCCATGCAGTTGCCAACTTCATTTAAAAAAAAAAAAAAAATGCCACAGATGTGTGATGCCCCTGGTCAGAGGCTAAACTCTGCTGCAGAGTTGATCATTTTTTACTTCAAAAACTGAGCCACTGCTGAAAGTAACCAGCCAGGATCACCATGAAGAGAAACAATGCCAAACGTGACAAGTGATGACCTCAGCTCTATCTGTGAATTATTAATACTTATCAGTCATTTTCACTGTGCTTTTTTGTGACATGATTTTGCAAATACCCATTTGAGCGAGTAAAAAGAGGTTTGGGTTTTATTTTGGGTTTTTTTTTTTTCCATGATTGTGGAGGGTGGGACAAGAGGCCGCTTCTCATTTTGCGTTTCAAAAGTATGAGAGATGTTTACGTACTGAGACTTGCTACTTGACCTTCCATAGTCACAAATGAGAAGGTGGGCCTTTGCATAGAGGGGGGGGAGTGGGGAGGAGAGGGAAAGTTATAACTGTCATGGAGCCACAATGTGGAGTGACACAAATTATAACAAAGGTCTACAGTATAAATCGAGTATTTTAAAAAGATAATCTAATTCTTGTGTCACTTCTGGTATTGCAACTTGCCATTAATATAGGAATCAGGATAACTAATTTTTTGGAACAAAAATATTCTTTATGATATAAATGACAAGTATGGCCTGAAGAATTGATTTCTTTCTAGTGGAAGGACATAAATCTATTTTATGTAGCTTATTAAATAGAGTGCCTAAATTAGGCTGTTAAAATAGCATACATTGTAGTGATTATCAGAGAACAAAATTTAGAGAATTATAAACTTCTGGCCTTTTATTCAGTGGATGTTATTTGCAATTTAGCATTTTATGGACATGTCTAGTTTCTAGAAATTAAATGTGTCCACATGGTTGGCAGTAGAAATCTGAATTTTGTAGGTATGGTATGTCCTAATTGCTCTCCCCTGAACTGTTACTCGAAAGTGATCAGTACTGTGCTAATTGCCGCAGAGTAACTTCTAAAGATAGTTAAACTCCAAGAGTAATTTTTAGATATAGGGTCACATTCTGCTCTGTTACTCATGCAACCTGGTAGTGCAACAAACTGACATCAGATTTAACTTTTTCATCAGAACAGAAGAATTGGTGGAAGAATAACAAAGATACTAAAATGTTTGACGGCCCAAATTGTTGCATAGAAAAGGGACGTTGACATTGTCTAGCTCTTGTAGTACACAGGTATGAAACCCAACTGTACATATTAAAAGCCAATATTTTCATCAGGTTCTGGTGACATGTGTTACTCTGTGCACAAAGTCATTTGAGCTTCACTCATGTTCTTCTCTGTTGTCATCAGAAGTCTTTACTGAAGATTCAGCCTTATGTTACGCAGTTGGATCTCGTCCATTTACTTCTAAAACGGCTTTCTGGCTCCGGACACAATCAGTTTCCAGTTCAGTCGCGAACACCCCGTCAACGCACGGGTCTGTTTTCCTTGGTTTCAGCGTATGATTTCCATTTCATAGGAGCAATAAGACCTTTCAGTGCACACAGAGGAAATTATTGTGCTTTTGGTTGGTTATCAAAGTCACTTGGCCTTTAGCCTTTTGCCTTATCATACCTTCCAAGATGTGCTCTAATTACCATATAATGCTTTGCATGACGCATCTTATTATTCAATATGTAACTCCAGCCGTACTTATTCCATGCAAACTGTAGAGTCAGAGTTTTTTTTGTGGGGAATTGTCATATACTATGCAGTGGCTGACTGTGATTTTGTTTCTGAGACAAGCTCTGACATCAGTAGTATGTATCAATTCAGTTAATAAAAATGTCAAAACGATAAAAAAATTTACAGTGATGATCTGAAGTACTAATAGCAGTATTAAAATGTGAACAGCAAAAGCAAATTTCACCTTTGGGGAAAATATTTGTTTGTCATAAACTACTCTGAATTTATGCAGGCAGCTGGTTGTACAGAAGACATAATTCCAACGAAATATGTTAGTGCATATGTATAAACTGTATAGTATGTGATTTCCTGAAGTTCCCAGAGACCAGCAGACAACATAAATGTCATATTAATGTTGACATGGCATTGTACCAATATTAATGTGACTCTTGGAATATGGAATGTAAACAGAAGTTTCAAATAGAAACGTTCTAATCTTGAATTCTTTCTTTTTTTTTTTTTCCTTTTAAAATCAACAATGGAATATAAGGAAATTCCATCTTGAGGTTCTGGTAACAAAACCACAAGAGTGGAGCTTGAGTGCTTTATGTCACCCTAATCCTTTGATGAAATCATAGCCTTGTATTACATGGTTGCTTATCTATCATTCTTCTTCTAATGTATCAATTTAAAGGTTTACAGAGTTAGATTAGGTTGAATCTGTGTTGTGTTCAACTGTAAAGGGTCAACACAAATCTGTCGGCATTTTGCACACTTAATATGTATTATTATAATACAACATGTTACTTCTATGGTAATTTTTTTTACACATATAACTACCTCCATGAATTTGATGAAATGCAGCAACATGAAAAGTGTATTGTACAAAGCAAGGTTTAAAAACTTTGAAGCATTAGGTCATGGCGTTCTCTTGTGTGTCAATGCTTGTGTATGAAGTCATCATGTTTCCATTGCCACACTTTCCTTCTGCGATCTTAAAAATGTGGCTTTCAGATGAGTCACTTAAAGACTTTGACAAGGCTGCGTAATTGGGTTAAAAGTGAAAGGGAGGCTGAAACCTTCCATCCTCTCCCCAGTTACTGCTAAAATTTCTGCCTGGTAGAACTTGAAAATGTGTTTGTAATTTAGCAAATTAGGAACATCTACAGTCTGTGAAATATGATTGACAGTTTGGGGTTTAACAGAAGACACTCTGGGTATTTTCTTGGCAGCCTTCAAATACTTTGGGCCCTATTCTGCCTCCATCTTTGTCAGCATATCGGGTCATGGTTTCTCTGAACTGGCAAGGGTGTTAAAAGAGCTCTTCCTTTAGTGATGTGCACTCTGTTCTCTAGCTTGTGTGCATCTGAAACACTTGCTCCTATAGAAGTTACCAACAGCCTTTAATTGACTTTGCTGGGAGCAGCATTAGGGTCCCTACTCGAGGTATGTGCCTGTTGTTCAAAGAACGTGGGCGAGTTTCCAAGGTAAACGAAGCTGGCTTTTGAAAAGTAGCCAGCTGCAACAAGCCACCTTTCAAGAGGGAAGAAAAAAAGATATTTTTTTTTCCAAAAACCAAAGGAAGAAAGTGGCAGTTGAACCTAAGCAGATCACGTTTATATACAAATCCCGATTTATGAACACCTCTTTCAGCAAACCTAGTACCATTATCCTGATGCAAATTAATATAAAATCATCAGTTGAGCTAATTTTGCTGTTTTAAGTTTTTCAGTTAAAAATTGCAAGACATCATTAGCCATTTGACTCTTTGCACCACTGTAAAATGTCCATTATTCGCGAACCTGCTCACTCGGTTATAAAGAGTAAAATGTATTGGAAAACAAATATTTTAATGAAAACCATGGCTTAAGTGCTTGCCAGCGGTAGTCATTTTTAGAAAAGAGAACAAGCAGACCAGTCCTCAGAGGCCGTCATAAACACAGATCATACTTTGCACTTAACTTGCGCCTTTTCATCCGAAGCACTTGGCGTGGTACCAGTCAAGCCTCATGAGCCTGTGAGGAAGGCAGAGTTCACTGTCCCTGCTTTACGTCCAGGCACATTGGAAAAAGCAAAGGCGAAGAGTCTGCAGACTCATTTATTAACAAGTTGCTTTCTTAAAGTTATTTGAATAAGTTGAATAGATAACCAGAGTGTTTCGTGTTTATACTCTGAAGTTAGTCTTTTGATGCATCTAGTTGGTTTAAGAGAAGCTACTTTGCAGTCCTGCAGAGACTCTTGGGTTAGCAGTGCCAGAGTTTTCAGTCATACAGGTGCTTCCAGTGTACTCGTATGGTTTTAGAAACAGTTATTTTAATTAAAAATTTGTTTTTCAAATACATTTTGCAGAGCTTTTCCCAATACAGTTGTCCAAATTGTTGTGCTGAGAAAGCAGATAGCACTCCTAATCTGGTGTCACACCCACAGTTTACAATTCTTTTTGCTCTTCTGAAGAAAACTGTACAGTATTAGAGAGAAAAGTTCTATTTTTTACGAAATTCTTTAAAAAAAAGAGAAAGGTATATATCTAAAATGTTCCCCCCAGCATAAGTGCATCGTTACTGCATGAGAAGCATGCAGTGGACCCACCGAAAGCCACACTGGTGCTAGAAGAAAATGCGACTATCACGCTTCTTTAACAGCGGCGCTCTAAATGTTGGTTTCAGTTATGTGGGTGTAAATCTGGCGTAACTCCCCTAATCTCCCGCGGATCTGATGGGAATGGGTCGTTAACTCCATTGAAGCTCAGTTCTGAGCTGAGGGTTTCCGTGTTCCTCCCCCCACCGCCCCGAGACTTAAATGCCGAGAAGGAGCAGGCGGCCCCACGCGTGCACCTGGCTCTCGGAAGGGCAGCCTGGGTTGAACCCCTGGTGAAAACGCTCCGTCGGGATGCTCCGACAGCGTTTCCCACCTCGGGAGGGTGGTTTCTCTGCCGTACGCGCTGCCCTCGTGTCGTATAGCGGTTAGAGCCACCCAAAGGATACCCACCCAGAAGTATGAAAGGGCCCTTGGAGTAATTGGCAAAGATGTTACTTCTATACATGGAGGAGACTTAAGTTTAAAGGGATCGTAATTCTGCAGGTAGTTCTCTGTGAGTGACTGAATGTGGCTGTTGCATTAGGTTTAAATGAGTTAATAAATGCAAGTGGGACTTACTGTATGTTAGAAGGGAGTTTTGCAGCCAAGACTGCCTTGTATAAATGTGTTTGCACTGAAAAAAAAATAAATTTAAAAATTACTTGGTCTCTGGTTGCTGTAAAGGTCATCCAAGATGGATGTTCTGTTTATATTGTATAGTATTTCATATGAAATAATTGCAGTTCATGAAATGTCTTCCCTAACGTTACTGATTTATAACAGCACATTTGTAACATGGTTTTTATTGTGTCAGTGTACCATATTGTAAATGATGATTACTTGTCATGCTTAGTATAATAATTTAAAGGAAAAAAAGGACAGGGATTTTTGTAAGTCTATATTTGAAAGTCCCTCCATATGGTAATATTGTGTTCATGTTGTTTATGTAGTGTTGTGTGAAATATCCATTTTGGATTGTGTTACTTTTTAAGATATTAAATAACATTTGGTTATATGTTTTAAGTGGATTCTTTGCACCCATCGGTGGTTTTTAGAGAAAATACTTACATTTCTATTTAACATGCTCTTTCTCTCCCTCACTTAGGAAACCTTGCAAAACAAACCAGAAAACTCAGAAAAACAAGGGTCATAACAACTTGCTGTGTTCGTGTGTGCTTCATAGAAGGTCTCTGAACCATTCTAGTAAGAGCACGAGGGATAAAATTCATCGCTTTTGAAACATCCTGGTTTGGACTGGACATGAAGGTGACGGGTGCAGGGCGAGCGTGATCCCCACCGAATGCGCGAGTGCCCAGCTGAGATGCAGCCGAGCTCCAGGAAATGAGAAGTCCATTAGGGCATCCTGATGCCAAGAGCAACAGGTCCCTCTTCTCTCCATCTTCATGAGCTAAAGGAGGACCTGGTGCGCACATCCAAAGAGAAGGAGCTCTAGCAAGGAGGGTTTTTTGCATTCTTCAAAAAATTATTCCTTTTTTTTTTTTTTTTGCCTCACCGTGACAGCAGCTGATTGGAAAGGCTCAAGTGGACAATGTAATGTACAGGTGACATTTTCCTGCCTTCTGCCACCACCTGGAAGAAGGTTTTGAGTAGGTTCAGGCTCCAGGAGTTCTGCCAGAGTTTTGCTCTGAGAACTGCTGTTTGCCAAGATTACCTATGAATATTTACAAGATTTGCAAGACAAAAAAGCAAAGCAGCATGTATTGGACGTAGGTGCTGTCATGAGTACTTTGGTTTGTCACCTGCTAACAGCACATACTGCTGCTATCCTACTTGTAGTCTTTGCTGGTTCCCCTTCATCCTTCTCCTCCCTTTGTAATCCATCCCCTTGAAACCTGAAATTGTAGGGGGAAGAAACACCCACACCAGGTAGGGTTTGGTTAGGGCTTTATGCCAGCACTGACTTAGGGCCTTCCATAGCCAAAGCCAGTTCGGGGTGGTGGTCGGAAGGATTTGGGTGGTGATCAGAGGGCTTTCAAAGCCTTTTCACTATTGCTGGAGAAGTTTGCAAGCGCTGTTTCCCCCCTCAGAGAGGTTTGTGAGTTTTTTTTTGTTCTAGTGGTGGGTGCGTATTTTAAGCGATAGATTAAGCTGATCATTCTCTAGAAAGAAACTGCTCTTGTCCAAACCCATCACACCTTACACTTTAAAGTTTGCTTAGAAACCTGGATTGAATTCTCTTCACAGTTATTCTGCTGACAGGTAAACTGAACATCTTAAGCAAGTGACATCTTTTTGGTGAAACGGGGCCTGTAACACTCTTTGGCTGAAGAATCTTGCTGTTGCATTGTGCCTTTCTGCTGAGAGCACTGAGTTAAAACAGCAGGTGTCCACCTCTCTGTATCTGCAGATATCTTACATCTATAAGATAATATTTTTTAAAGTTCTCCCTAGAGTTTCCTTCTATCAGCCTCTCAACTAGAATCTGGCTTTTTCCTCCCAACTTGTTTCCTACAATGTTCTTCTTCCACTTCACTTTTTTTTTCTATGTCTCAGAATCCTCTCCTCTTCTGCTCCTTTTTGACATTTATTCTCCTTCAGGTTGGTTTTTTTTTTCCTTCATGTGTTGACATAAGATGTCCTGTGCCCCTTTTCTCACTCTGCCTTCTCAAACCATCATCCTAATCCTGTAGTATCTTTCCCCCACTTTTCTGCTTCTGTCTCTTTTTCGCTCTCACTGGTTATCGGAAAAATCTCAAGAAAGAAGACAGTCAGCTTCTTCAGGATGGGTGCTCCTGTCGGCACTTCCCTTCAAGCCGTGCTGTTGCAGGTTTGTGATTTTAAAGAAGTTGAGTGTAAACATGCCCCTGCTTTAGTCCCTTCTGTCCTCTTCCTCCTTTTGACTGCTGTTCCTTTTTTTGACCATGTGCTTTTCTGCCCAGCATTTCTGTGCTTTGAGGCCTCAAAGAGAAGACCCAGAACCTCACAATAATGCAAGAACAACACATCACAATTATCTCCCTCAGGTCACTAAGCAAGGCCTCGAGTAAATGCTTAGAAAAGCAATTCTAAAAATATCCAGCCTCGCTTCTCGGAATGGCTGAGGAAAATGGCCTGATTTTTCTCGCCTTTCCTGAACTGCGAGGAGGGGGCCCACTGCTCCTACACTCCCATTCACCACAGCTGGAATGTGAAGGGAGAAGAGTTTTGTAGCAAAGATTCTGGGACTCCGATAGCCACCAGTGGTTTTGTGTGGAAATGGCTGCACGTGCATTTGTAAGCAGCTTCCTTCTACGCCTTTAGGTCTTTATGTTTGAACAAAGTATTTTTAGCCCAGCTGTCACGGAAATGATGAATGGGGACTGGGAACGGGAAATCCCAAGTACTTTTTTTTTTTTTTTAACATCTTTTTTCTTACCTCTCAACCTAATAAGCACAGAAAACCCTATGCTGCCAGCTATTTGAAAGTGAGCAAACAGTGCATAAATCCACCAGTATGTCTGCATATACTAGAATAGTTACATACCCTGTTTACTTACTTGCTTAGGGAAACATGAGGCCTTTTGTTGTGAGTTCTTAGCATCTCTTTCCTCTTGTCCCTCTGCTTACTGCTGGTAAAACTGGACTGTTTGTCTAGTAAGTGCTGAGGAGGGTCAGTCTGGCAGGAAGCTACAAAAGTCGCAGCTTCCGATGCATTCAGGCTGGGCACGAGTACTGAGCAAAGAAGCAGGAGCCAGAGGCCTCTGCCATATGTGTAGGCTTTCCTCATGCAGAACTGAAAGGGTTCCCCAGCTCTGAGCAGGACTGTGCTTCAGCAAGGGCTCTCCTGGTTGCCCATTCTCACCGTGCCACAATTCCGATTGCAGAGTGGTCTCGGTGCAGGCAGGCTGCACCACTTCCTCATGAAACTTCTGTGCTGGAAGACGTGCATCAGGAGCACAGGCATGGCACTGCAGCCCTCCTGGGTCCTGTTACCTGGGGTTTTGGAAAGTAAGGACCTAGGCAATTGATTTTGCAGGACAGCTTGTGCATCAAAGAGATTTGAATGCAAAACACGTCTCATGGCCCATGTATGTAGAGCTCGCCATCGCTGCTTAGCTGTGGTCTCCACCACCTGCACACCACAATGCCCCTGCCACCAGGCAGGGGCTGCCAGGAGCAACCATCAAACCATCAGGGTTGCAAAGCTGAGGAGTCAGAAGCGCAAACCTCAGTCATGGGTGTGCCTTAAGATTGTGGACAGCGACCCGGATGGGGACAGCAGAGAGGTGTTGAGTTGACAGTTGGACTCGATGATCTTAGAGGTGTTTGCCACCTTTAATGATTCTATGATTCTAAGGGCGTTTTCTTTGCTGGCTGTGGTGGGTGAATGCTGCCCCTACCTCCACAGTGAGGCCCCCTCCTCCCTCTGCACTGCTGCTCCTTGCAGCCAGTTGCCCAGCCCACCCCAGTCACCTTGAACAAAACCCCCACTCTGGGCTCCCTCCCTGGTGAGCCGTGGGGCCCCAGACTCTTGCTGCCGCTTGCCCCCAGTATGGGGACACCATGGCGGGAGAGGCTCTTCCCTGTCCAGTTTAGTGCTTGCCTCTGGCTTGAGCCCAAAGTGAACCTGCCAGAGAAGTCCTATTTAGCATCCACCTGCCACAGGTTAACATGCTTCTGCTGGACACAATCTGGTGATGATTTTCAGATGCTTATAACCAAGCCAGCTGTAACTCTCAACTAAGGCACGGCCCTGGCAGAGTTTTTCCGTAAAAGTGACCACTTTTTTTTTCCACTTTTTTTTTAATGTTGAACAAGGCAGTATTTTTTTTTTCTGCTAAAGGAGTACTGAGGCAACTTGCCTGAACCTTCCCAGGAAACTTTGGATTGAGGCAGATGTCTCACTGTCAGCCAAAGTCTGCTGCAGAAGCATCAGCCGAGGGAGGCACCATGAGGAGGAGAGGGGCAGGGGTCACTTTGCCTACCATGGTTTAAGCACACAAGGCCACCTCAGGGCCCAGCCCTGAGGAACAGAGGTGCAAAGCCCACAGAGGGACTCCAATCAGAGCCCAGGTCACCCACTTTGTCCCACAGAGGAGAAGGACGTGGCCAGCCCACACAGTACGCGAGGAAACCTGAAAAACTCCTCAGCTCTGTTGTTGCTCTGCCATACCTTCGTTTCTGCGCCCAGCAGGCTGGCAACCCCCCTGAGAGCCCTCCCCAACAGCATGGGCCATACTAGAATTCTGTCTTCTCCTCCCCACTTCCCTGTGAAGAAAGCAATTTTATCTTCCAGCCATAGGGTTTTATTTGTAAGTAGTAACCAGCGGGGCCTGGAGATCTATTATTCATTCATGGTGAAGAAACTTAAGAGTCCTCAGACTTCAGGCAGATGATGTATTTATTCTTCTTTAAAGGCAGACCCTTTGCCTGTTACAGTTTTATTATTACCTATAACCCACTGTGGAGAGAGTGTTTCTCACGTTCCACTGTTAGGCAGCGGATAACAGTTTCACCAAATCATAGCTTTTACAGAAAAAGCAAAATGAGAAACCCACTTATTTTTAAAGACAGAAGTAAGAAACCAGCAAAACCAATCCCAGAAAACTAAAGCCTTACAGAATGACAAACAGTTTTGAAAAGCTCTTTCACTGCATTTAAAACATTCGCCTGGAGACGAGTGGACTTTCCTTGAACCCGAAACAAGTAAAACACTATTGCCTTAAAATATTTTGGCCATTGCAGACTTCAGAACTGGTTGTCTTTCTAAAAATGAGCTGCTTCGGATTTTGCTGAGGAGGAAGCTGCCTTTTTGACACTAGATTAGTAGCAGGGCTCACCAACCGTCAGGTACAACCAGTTGAGACCACCAGCTTCAGTCTCAGGATAAAGCAGGGTGAATGAGTTAGTCTCGCATGTCAGAATAAAAAGGAAGACTGTTGGCATTTATTTTTTTATTAAAAAAAAAAAAGGAAATACTCTCTGGACTATACTGACATGTAGTGTGTGAATTCTGTGTCTCATGACTGCTGCCTTGTGCCGTGGATTCATGGTGCAGCCCTGGCATGGGTCTCCATGAACAGACGGGTCAACACGCGACCAGCTTCTGCCCAGGTTTCTTCCAGATTGGGATCTCTGCAATTTGAGGGGAAGAGAAGACGGGTGGATGCTTTTCCTCAGAAGGAGAATGAGGGAATTGGAGTATCAGAGTTTAAAAACTTGAGAGATATCAGTAAAACAAAAAGAAAAACTCGATTTGGGCAGAGGTATGTGAGGGTGTACTTCAGTAGCAGAAGAAAAAAATCTTTGCATTACATGGAGGTTGAAGGACCCTGGGCTCCCAAAAGCGAGCTGAGACAGAGAACTGTGTGTGCCTGCCATCATGCCTTATACAGACCTAAAACAAAGAGCAACCAATATTGGAATATTCTGACATGTGCCTGTGGTTGTGCTGTAAGGATGTGGTGGCCCTGAGCGGTGCCCAGCCAGAAGCCGGTACGCAAGCATGGCCGCCAAGGGCAGCCAGGGCCCCCCCGAGGTGCCCCATTCACAGGCGGAGTGGGATCCTGGAAGAAGCCCCGTGGGAAGGGATGGGGAGGGGTCCTGGCAGGGCCTCCTGGGCAGCGCTGCCATGGGTTCTCCTCCTCTCTGCTGCCCAAGTGCAATGGTCCTCCTTACAGTTAACTCTGGCCCGAAGAACAGCTTCACTCTCTAGGTAGGAACTAGGCACAGCTTACCAAACCAGTGAGCTCCTCAATATTCCCAGAGGTATCACTCTCCACTCTGGCAGCCCCTTAAAACACAGGTCATAATTGCTTGTCTCAACCTATCAGACTTCCTCCTCCCCAAGGCTCTCACACAGAATAAAACCACCTCCCCTCTTTTCCTCCATTCCAGTTGTATGTGCAATAATTTGCTGTTTGTTCTTTTGCAAAGGCTGCAGAGGTTCTCCAAGCTTAGTCTGTGTCCAAAAAAACATCTCCTCTCTCCAGCAGGAGAAGGCATGTGATGCATCCCAGATGTTTGCACGTGGCAACAGTCTACAGATACGCAAGGAGGATGGATAAGCAATTGCTTCTCCTCACGCACCTTCTTGGAGGCAGGGAAGTTTTAGCACTGTCTCTGTTTATTCGTGTGTGAAACCTTTTACACATCACTTAGAGGTGTCTCTGTTTCTAGTCGTGGTTGTCATGGGGAACTGGAAGGGAGATGCAGAATAGTTTCAGATCAACATAGAAGCGTCATATCTTCTCTTTGGTTACCTACCATGGCTCCAAATTAGCTCATTCCTCTGCCTTCACACAGAAGAAAAGTGCTGGCTGGGACAATTTCTGCTCTGCAGGTGCTGTTCGTGTGCTCAGTACAGTCTCAGGCTGCATTCATGTCTCTTTCTGGTTGCCTTCTTTTTCCCACCCTTGCAGGATTTTTGGCGAGGACTGCTTTTGGATGCCGAGTTTGTTACTGGCCGCCTGGGACCCTCCTCCCTGGCTGAGGCCCTGGATGCTGAACTCCTTGTAAGAGAAATTATTCAGTCTTAGGGTGTGTTTTTCTAATATGAAAGCAGCTAGGCCAAACAAGTTCTCCATGCTGCAATGACTCCCTATGGCCAAGTGTAGAGGCACTGTGAATGGCTATTTCCCATGGTGAAGTTGCCCACCTGCTTTATTATTTGGCTTGCTGGCTAGGACAGCACTGCTAGGGCTGTCACTACCGACACTGGTGGCAAACAGCAAGGCTAGTGGCGGGCTGAATCCAGAAAGAGACAACTCCCTCATGCTTCTTCAACACTGTGCTGAAAATAGGGCCAAAGAAAGTAAGATTTTTTTCAAGAAAGAAGTGGCTTAAATACTCAGTTTCATAGAGGCAGGCAAGTGACCAGGCAACTCTTCACTAGAGATTTTTTTCTTTATATTTAGGGGCTGAAATTAGGAAAGACTTTGTCCACTCTGCCATGCTATCAGCAGTCTCAAATGAAATGCTGCTGTGCTCAGCTTCCAAGAAGGATTATTGTGTGCCAAAGCATAACATTAGCAGAAGCAATCCTTTCCTATGGACAGAGGGGCAGAAAAAACAAACAAGTCATCTGTAGCAACCTGTGCCAACAGCTTTTTCTGAGAAATAGTCCATATAGTTCACAGCAGGAAAGAGATTTGTATCAACAAACTTCTTCAGAAGAACAGACTTTGATGAGGCCAATGGGACCAATCCCTCAGCCTGCACTGGTAGAATGTAATTTCTACAAAATGCTGTCCCAGTGATACCTCACACCCGTTGGATGTATGGAGAAACACAGGGCAGGAGTAAATGTGGGAGGAACAGCATGGAGAAATTGTGGTGACAATCACGGTGGCATCCTTTCCCAAACAGGATGAGGAGCTCTGGCTTGTACCGATTCATAATTTGTTTTCATGGCACTTTATAAATCTGCTAATACTTCCTAAATGGTAAGCCTAATGGCAAATTACAAATCCTTCATAATTTGACATGGATCTGAATCATGTTGTGTTTTTTAAGTAGGAAAAATAACCATTTTCTTGACTGATTCAGAACAGTGAATACTGGAGACGGTGAACTCACCAGAAATGATGAAACCTCACTGGATGTGAAACCTCACTGCATATTGCCTGTTGGATTGGAGCAGACCTGGCTCTCGTTGGAGTTGATTTGGGAAAATCCACCCTCGACCTCAGCTGCTTGCCTTTTCCATGGAGTTTTGCAGGCATTTTTGGAAGTGCCCAGGCCATTGGCTTCAGATATCCCCAAATGCAGCGCTCCAATGAACACCGGGGGAAGTCGTGGGATGCACAGGGCAGCAGCTCTTGTAAGTTGTGGGATCCTTTGGTGGGGGCTTCGTTTGGAGCCCATCTGTGGCAGGCACAGGGCAAGCTTCCAGGGAAGTGAGGACACATGACTCTCACAGCTTTGGCCACCCCACATGATGAAGCACTTCACCCAACACGGAGCAACCCCCTTCGGAGAGCAGGTTGTTTCATTTGCCTCAGCTCCTACACCATTAATTCCTCCATCCTCCTTCTTTGTATACATTTCTTTGGCTGCTCTAGCTGTCACATCTGCACACTTACCAGCTGGTTTCTCATTTTTAATTGCCCTCAGAGGGCTTCTTCGAGAGCCACACCTGCTTTTGTAGGGGCCTTAATTTGTCACTGTCCAAACTGGAGCAGCAAGCATTTCAAATTCAGCCTCTGTGACTGTGTTGTATTTCTTCAAATGCGTGATTAATTGCTGGGCCTTTCCAGGCTGCATTCAGCTATTTCTGCATAAAACAGAGTCTGTCTTTTGCTGGAAAGCTCCCCACATCATGGATATTAAATATCTTCCTGTCAGTGGGACTTGGATTTGTTCATCCCATTTGTTCTTGCAGAAAGAGACTGTATGAAATGCAGAGTAAGCTTGGGGCTCTCTGAAGTTTATTCTCTTTAGAGAGGGAAGAAAAAGAAGTTAATTTTCTTTGTCAAAACTATTCTTATAAGGAAACATTTGAGATTAGGGCAGGAGAGGATGTTCCAGGTCCTCCTATCTAGCCCCTGCAGCAGTGTGAGTGAGCAGGTTGCATAATTCAACTCATAAACTGCTTGATCTCTACCTTTTTGTGTCCTTCTTCACAGCTGCTATGGGAAGGCTGCTTTAAAACCTTATTTTTAAGCCCAGAGTGATTTCCTTATTATATCCATGCTTGGAGAAACTTTCCATGGCTGAGAAAGGGGTGCTTTCCCTCTCTTATACAGCATCTTCTCAGCCTATAGATGTGTGCAAGGTGTGGGACGTGGCCAGCCAGGGTTACCCTTCTCCCACCACATATGCGTTACCCCTTTTTCATCCTTCAGATCCTCAGGGGCAATCAGTGAGCTGCAAACTGAAAACCATGGTGCCACCTACTCTGGTAAACACAAACATGAAGTCTTGCACCCAAAAATCTCACCAGTATGGGGAAGATACGGAAGGAGTAGCAAGGAAGAAAGATATTTACAGCTGGATGGATGGATGCATGGATGGATGGATGGATGGATGGATGGATGGACAGGCCAGGAGCCATTGCACAGAGGCAGCCTGGTGCAAGTGACAGGTCCGACAGGTGCTCAGCGAGGATTGTGGCTGACCCTGCACAAGCCCTGCCTGCACTCTCCAGCCTTTGCAATAGCCCGTACCTGCTCAGCCTCCCTTTTTCTATCTGTCATGGAAGCAATGCCAGTGTCTCCAGCTGATTTTGAGGCTTAATTAATATTCACCATGTGATATAGGTGTAAGTGCTGATTAATATTTTAACATATTATTATTTTCTCAAAAACAACAGAAGGCTGCTCAAGAGCCATCAGTGCCAACTTCCACAATCACAGAAAATTGGTCATACAGGAGATACCCACACGGTCCTGGTGGGAGGATCCTGACATTTAGGGGCTGGCTGCCTGTGACCCCTTGGCACGGGGCAGAAGGGCAGCTCCTCTGCACATACCGATGCCTCTTGTTCCTGAAGGCTGTTGCAATCCAGGTAATAAAATGCCTCATTTGCTGCTGCCAAGCGAGGAATGAAACGAGCTGCCCAGAGCTCAGCTAAGCGCTGGTCCATGCTGGTGCGCGAGGTAGGCACCATATCTGCCCCATCTCAGCCCACTCTCCTCAGACCTCCTCAATATTTCCTTACTTTTTTCGCTTTAATCTGAGTCCCACCGAGTTGATGAAGGCTGAGTGCTCCTGCACAGCACTGCTGCATCAGCCTAACCAGAGGGTGCAACATTCCACCTAGAGTGAAGCTGCAAGTGAGAACGGGTAACAGAGCCCCACGACCCTCTGCTCCCCTCTCTTGCCCGGGTGTTTTGTTTCCCACAAGCGGGATCAGGCTCTGACAACAACAAAAGCCACTGGAGGTGCAGCCCAAGTGCTCCATATTTGGAAGCATATCCAGCTGATTCCTGCCAAGGATCATTAAGGGCCACGTAAACACTCTCCGAGGCCACTCACCCTCCTAGTGAAATCAGGGTGGAAGAAGGTAGGAGGTTTATTTGGGAAAACACTCGGAGGCAGCGGGTTTGGGGGGCGGGGGGTGCAGGAGGGAGAATCAGCCACTGAGTAAAGGGTAACAGAGAATTAAAGAGGAGAAAGAGAAAAACCTGCAATGAGAAACACAAAATGAAACTCTAGATTATTACTTTGCTCGCTTCAGCTCTTAGATGTGCTGATTTCTTTCACCTCAGCCCTGCCTCCCACCGCGGTTCGGGCGGCAGGAAGGCTGAAGTTTTTCTCCGCTCCGGAGCGGGGAGTGGTCGCTGGGTGCCCATAGGCCCTGTGTGGAGCCGGCCGGCCGGCAGGCTGCGCTGCTGGGCCGAGCACGCCGGGCCCGGGGCGCTGACGAAAATTCCCCTCTTCCCGCCTCGTAAAACGGGGGCTTCTGCCCCGGGAAACTCAGCCGCGATTTAGGCACCCTTTGCAGCCCTGGCCTCGCCGTCTGTCGATGCGACAAACAAGGGGTCATAAAGGCAGCGTGTGGGGAGGTGTCCGCTTCCAGGGCGGGCAGGGCTGAGATGCCGCCTCCTCCCCTCAGCCCGCCCAGCTGCAGGGAAAATGTTGTTATTTCAGTGCTGCTGATTATTGATGACTTCCCCTCCCAGAAACGGGAGCTTATCTGCAGGCCCAGTGGGTGGCACTTCCCAGCCGGCCAAGAAAGCAGTAGAAAGTGGTGGAAAATGGCGGCCCTGCGGTGGGACGGTGTGGCGTCCAGGCATTCGCCTCGTACCCCAGGGGAGCCGTCAGAAAGAAACCGGGTAGGGTTAGGGAGAGATCAGGGCAGGTTTGCTGGTGATTTTCTGATGAAACTGGGCTGGTAGAGAGGAAGTGGTGGTGTTGAGGCTTGACAGTTGAGACTTGACAGTTGTGGGATAACGTTGTGCCAGTTTGGCTTTCATATAATTCAAATTGTGTCAGACTGATCTATACAGCTATAAACATCCACACAAAGATTAAGAATTGCAGTGTACAATCAGCTAGAATTCTGAAATGTTTTTATTTTTGAGCCCTCTTCAATAAACTTTCCTTAACATAAATGTTTCAGTACCTACACAAAAAACTTTTTTCCTTGTAGGTGGGAGTTATCTTTCAAAACAGCTATTAAATACTCATTATGCTAAAACAGAAGGTTTCAAACTTTTCCCTTCATTAGGCCATGTTTTCTAAAAAAATTCTTAAAAAATGTTGGATTTGCAGCTGCCTGCCTTCTCTGGTACAATCTTACAGTGGGAAATGTTGCACGGAGCTTTTCCAATGCCCAGAGCTCATTCGGTCTGTGTGACCCCTGGAGATGTGGAGTTTAATGTCTGACAGATGGTTTAACTTCTACTGAGCAGTGAGGAGACGAGGAAGGCAGCAAGTACTGCAAAATCTTTTAGTTTGCCCCTTAGTTGTGAAGTCTTGGTACTTGGGAAGGGCTTTTGCCAGTGTCCAGTTCGATGGCAAGGTGCCTCTGAGATGCTGCAGTCTGTGTGGGTGATGCCTGCTGCATCCCAAGGAACGCTGGAGGGCTCATCTGCTGAGCCCTGGCCAGCTGTGCCATTTACACAGCTGCCAAGCTTGTTGATGAAAAGAGACTCAGCTTGTTTAGGTGGGAAATTGCCGGTTTTGGCACCGTTACGGGGAGCTGACTGAGACTGATTCCTGTGCAGTCCCCCAGCTCCCTTGTTCTTGGGACATGAGGGGTGCATCTCTGAGCAGACCTTGGTAATGCTGCCAGTTGAAAGAGAGTCGTGCTGTGAATCCAAGGACTGAGTGGTATGCATGTGCTGCTTTTCCATCATCCCCTCCCTGCCCCTGTTGCCAGTTAAGGTAAGGAAAGCAAGATAAATTCCACTGACTGGGTTTGGAGACTTATTTATATTAAGTCAGTCTGTTCTGTGAACACTGTTGTTGGTTTGTGGACCTTAAAGCAGCAGTAGGACCCCTTGTCCTTGAGGCACTTGGTGTTGTCTTTTGAGCTCTCACCACTGAACCCTGGTACCAATGTCAATGCACCCGATTTCTGTGAAAGCACCTGATGTGGTGGTAACACTGTGGGCTTGGAGAAGTGAGTCTGGAGAGAGCATCTAGGGCTCACATCTGAGAGAGCAAAACTGTTTGTCATGTCCATTTGCTAGTGTGAATTACATGTCCCTGCATGGGTGTTCAAAAGGTTAAATACATCTGAAAAAAAAAAAAAAAAAAAGACTGCATATACAAGCTACAGTATCTCCTGTGATATATTTAATGTCCCTAATTTACATGCTGACAACTTTCCGTTTCTAAACAATGTTATCATTCATCTTTCTGATGATTAATCAACACAAGCTTCAAACACTGTTTATCACACTTTGATGCAGCAATCAAACAAGAAAGGCAAAGTGTTACAGGGGGGTTGTTTGGGGTTTTTTTTCAAATTTTATAGTATTTACAAAAAGATGCATATTTTTTCTAACACCATTCTTAGAATTATTCACTCATTCACAATCAGTCATCATATAAAAACATCATTCAGAAACATGTTTTCAAAAACACCCACCTCCATTGCATAGTATACAGAAAAACAGGCAAGAGCCAAGACACTTGATTTTTTGAATGAGAATGTGAACTGATTCAGAGGTACAACGTTTCTGAGGAAGAAAGATGCACTTAGAATGAATATGGAATCATAGAATGGTTTGCGATGGGGGGGACCTCATCAGTTCCAACCCCCCTGCCATGGGCAGGGCCATCTCCCACTAGCCCAGGTTGCTCAAAGCCCCGTCCAGCCTGGCCTTGAACACTGCCAGGGAGGGGGCATCCACAGCTTCTCTGGGCAACCTGTTCCAGTGTCTCACCACCCTCACAGTGAAGAATTTCTTCCTAATATCTAGTCTAAATCTGCCCTCTTTCAATTTAAAACTTCTCAAAAAACAATCAGCTGTAGTTCTCCTGAAGCTGATCTGCTGCTTCGAGATCTACTGTCAAATTTCCCTTTTACAAACCAAGTAGCTTTTGAGGTGTATTGCCATACACACAAGGTCAAACAAATTGTATTGCAATTAGATTTACTTTGCAGTATTTGTGTATGGACACTGACAAAAATGAGTTACACAGAGTACTCATGAGGATCAGTGTCAGATTTACATGTCATGGCCCATCCTTGGGACAAACTTGATGGACCCAGTTTGCTATTTCCAGTTTTTGCTTGTAGAACTGAGAATCTAAATATACCCTTATACTTTCAGGATCTTTCCTTCTGTAAGAGGACCTTGCGTTCTGCTCACTGTAAGAATTAAAATGGCAGGCTGTGGAGGGATTAGCAGGCACTGAGTGTATCTATCCTGTTGATTTTCAAATGAAACTTGGTAATTTAGTCATTTGGTTATCTTGTATACTGATAATTTTTTTGCTTTAAAAATGTGTTCCAGTGAATTCATTGAACTTGGTCCATTAAAGAGCAACAGGGAACCCTGAACAATAGGTGCTTGTTTTACAGCTTCTGCAAATGCTTCGAAAGCACTAAATTGCCTTTTATACTCAACAGTCTAATAACAAAGACTGATTTTCTCCTTTTTTTTTTTTCCCCAATTGATTTGATGGTTCACTTGAGCTTTAAAAACACGTTACAGGAATCTTTATGGCTGTTGCAGAAGTCTTTTGTCAAGTTTAATTTGGTGTTTGTACTCACCCTTAAACGCACTCTGCTACACGTACCTTGATCGTGCTTGACTGTGGATCTGTAGGAATAATAAGTCCTAGAGGTTTATTTTGCATGGGAAGGGACCTAAATCCTTCCAAAGGCAGTTTGTCGCTGAAAGCTTCTGGTTCAGAGGCATATCAGAAAAAGCACTGAGCACTCCCAAAGGCACCTCCGACAACAGCTCTATCCTCTCCTGCTATTTAGCTTTACCATTACAACTTTGTTTCGGCTTGACAGCAAGTGGTGGAATATTAGCTGGGATTAACTGAGAGGGTGGGAGATCCATCAGTGTTGACCTCTCTTCCTGCTGCAGAATAAAGGGGAGTGTGACGCTCACTGGGCAGAGATGTAGAGAACAAAAGCTGGTAGAAAAGCAATGAGTGTTGAAGAACTTTCAGAAGTGCAGTTGGGTACTAAATCCCGAAACCTGAGCAGATGATATTATCTTCACCAGGAAAAACAGAGAGGCTGTTAAATGCCAGGCTTCCTCACCCTGCTTTATCTTGACCCCTCTGTGTCCAGATGCCTCTTCACCTTCCTCCTGGTTTTGAAGTAGAGGATTTCTATCATTCTTCCTTTTCCCAGCCCTCCCTCCCACTGTGGTCCATGAGGAATGCCTGGCTCTGGAGGTGTGCAGGGCCAGGGCTCGCCTTGGGGAAAATGAAGAAGGAAAGGCTGAGAGAAGTAGGATGCTCTCAGTGCTGTCCAGCTCATCCACCTCTCTCGGCGTTACGATCACTCAGCAAAGTGCTTGACACTTTGAGGAATGGGTTGGCATAGAGGGGGCTTGGCTGGTACCATAAGGGCTCTGCTGGTGATGGAGCTGGACTGAATTGGAAAGAACCCAGAAAAGTGCACAGAAATCTATCTTCACCCCTGAGGGTCTCAGCACCGGGAGCCAGGGTGAGCCTCTCAGGTAAAGATGCTGGGGTAAGATGCATTTGATGCTCAGAGATGTTCACATGCACCCACCAAAAAATTCTGTGGGTGGCCGGCCAGGATTCTGCTCTTTTTACCAGTGTTGTAAACCTAGAATGACACTGACTTTCCTGACTGTGTTTGGAGCAGCACAGAACCTGGCTTCATGTTAAAACTGCTGTAAATGCAAGTTGGGTCAGATTCACTCCTGTTGGAGCACGGCAGAGAAGTGGGTACATCACTCTATTAATGAAGCTATTATTCAGATGAAGAACTTTTTTTTAAAAAAAAAACAAACAAACCAGAAAAAAGGGAAAAAAAGAGAAAGAAGGATGGAGTTGCTGGTGACACTGACCAACATTGTTCGGGGATCACAGTAAGGAGATCTGCTCAGCAAACAGGGAGAGCAGAGCGAGTGCCAGGGTGCAGCTGCCGCAGGGTGGGAGCGGTGCCAGGGGGGCTGTGTTTCGGAGCATGCACTCCACCCTGGACCAGGAGCCATTGTTGGGCAGTGGCTGTATTCCTGCCAGGCTGCACATGATGTTGTAAACATCCACGGATCTGATGGGAGGCGCTCGGAAGTTGGATCGGAAATCTGCAGGGAAAGCAGGCAGAAAGAGAGGAGTTGGCATTGCATGACTTGGGGTTCAGCTCCTGAAACGTGAGGCTCCTATTCCTTTCCTGGGACTTACCCAGAAGGCTGAGATGTGGCACGCTGTACCATTTATGACATAGCCCAGCAAAAGCATTTTAAATATTTTTAGGAATTATTTTTACTTCTAGTCCAATTCCATTATAAATCTAAAAAAAAAAAAAGATTTAAGAGCTTGAAATAACTGTATTGCACATTGTGCTTTGTGTTCGCTCCCTTGTGCACTTGCAGCCTGGTGCTCAGCAGTGGTTGAAGGGCCTGATGAAGCAAAAACCAGGGGTTTCGCGTCTGCCCATCAGGCAGGTGGGTGAGGTATGCTGCCACCTTCCCAAAGAAAGAGCTCTGCATTACTGAGTCATAATCCAGCAGCGAAAGGAGAATTCATGTGTTTCAAAGAGAACTAAAAATTTAGGCCAAAATTTAGGAAAATGGGCCAAAGGAATAGAGTTACTGTGCTGAGACATTGAAGAGGGAATGACCGAAACCCTTCACATATCTCTGACCTGTTTCTCCAGCTATAAAACAGATACAGAGCCACCATCGAGCCATAGTGAGGAAATCCTGCCATATATTTTTAATTTTGGGGTGTCACAGAGTGCCACATCAGGGTCACGACGCGCCAGGGGCTGCAGGGAGAGCGGGGCGCTAGGGGTGGTATGGCTGTACCTGGCCCATATGCGAGGAAGAAGCCTCTCATGTCCATGAGCTCGTTGTCGTAGCCGTGCCAGCCGTTCTGCCAGGCCTCCTTCTTCCCTGTCCCATTCTCCCAGTAGGGCAGCTTGTCCCTGCTCTGGGAGACAGGAGCAGAGCGCGGTTAGTGCCTGCCTCCTGGGGCGCCGTGCTGTGTCTCTGTGTGCTGTCCCACCCCGTCAGGCCCCTTTGCCATGCCGTCAGCTGCACAGGGATTCATCACAAAGAGGGGTTGCCCCCTCTGAGCAGGGAGGACAACTCATCTAAATTTCTGCCGTAAGCCTGGAGCATCGTAGCCGTATATGATACATGTAGGCAAGGTGGCGTCCCTCTCGCTGCACGCTAGCAATGCTGCAGTCTCGTGGGTTTGATGGGCTGCTGTTCTGCCTGACATGCCATTGGCACGTTAGAAAAAGAAGTTAGTTTCGTTCCGTTTGACTAGTCAGCCTGAACAATGCAGATATCACCCCTACTATGTACTTTCTAATCATTATTTATTCTCCCTGCTTGATTTAGTATTAAAGTGATGAGGGTCCTTCCAGGGAACCCAGTTTCAGACCTAAGATGGTCCCCGTCTCCTTGGCATACACTACTCTGTTTTCTCTCCTTGCTCAGTGGACCCAGGCTTTAATAATTTGTTATCATAATTCTTGTTTTTCTTTGCCCACATTGAACTTAAGTTGTACTTTTAAATTCCTTCCTTACTTTCCTCTGCTCTGTATTAACAGCACTTGCCAGACTACCTACAATAGTGCCGTATTCGGGCCCCCTTGGGAGCAGCAGTCGCTGGGGGCTGCTCTAAATGCTGGACTAACCCTCTCCATGAATTTCTCTTGTCCCAGGCTCCCTAGGGCTGGCAGCAGACATGACACTCCGGAGATCCTCAAAACCATGGCAGCAGTTCCACTTTGATGAAGAATACCAGCCGACAGTTCGTTGGACTCCTGGCATTAATTTCTGCAATGGTTACAGAGAAGGAGCTACAGTTCTCTAAATTAACCAGGTCTGGGTTTCGCACTCCATCACAGAAGCACAAAAGATGCCCCAACAGAGTCTCCCACATTCCCACCATGGGTGAGTGGTGCTGCAAACCCTGCAGATGAGGAAGGATTGGCCAAGAATCTCTCTCCTTTTACAAACATTTATTTTGTCTGGTTTTTGTTTTCCTTCTCTGCCTAAGAAGAAAATTGACCATGCGCAGGAACACTGAGGATGACAATTATTATGGCTATGAGGTGTAGCTCTTCAACTGCTTTCCAGGGGAACCCTTGGAGTATCCCGTGTGTTTCTTCACAGGTACTTACCAGGTAATTAAACAATTTTAGCTGAGAAATTAAATCTCTTTCCTTGTCCCCATCTATTTCACTGACAGTGCCCAGAGCAAGCTAAGGAGAAAACAGGCTCCTTCCTCTCTTCCTACCATAGCACCTCCTTATGCTATGGCTCTGCTTACTGCAGTTTGCAGGGACTAATTGTCACCGGGCTGCTCACCATTAGGCAACCTGTACAGCTTTTGTTAGCATCAGCTCCAGACAAGTCAAGTCGCATCTAATTTGTGCTGTTTCTTTGGCAGTATCCTCACATTGCGCAAGCTACACCCCTCCATGGTCTTCTTATATGTTGTGGACTCAGCTGCTTCTTTAGGAAAGTCGAATGCTGGAAGTACTGTGCCTTGCCAGCACCCCCACAGACAGCAGGAGATACCTACTCACAGCTAGCCATACAGTCAAAGGCACAGTCCTTAACTATTTTTGCTGGTAGTTGGGTCAGAAAACGTACTGCTTTGTTTCACAGCTGCAGGTCAAGTGAGAGTTTGTGAAAAGGAGCCGTCAACAGCAGTAGCTTGAGGGAAGGGTCTCAGCATTGCCCTCCTTATGAGAAGCGGGTGAGAGAACTGGGATTGTTCAGTCTGGAGAAAAGGAGACTCAGAGGAGACCTCATTGCTCAATACAACTACCTGAAAGGAGGTTGTAGTGAGGGGGGTGTTGGTCTCTTCTCCCAAGTTACTCCTCGGACAGGAGGAAATGGCTTCGGGTTGCATCAGAGGAGGTTTAGATTGGATATTGGGAAAAATTTCTTTGCTGAAAGAATGCTGAGGCATTGGAACAGGCTGCTGAGGAAAGTGGTGGAGTTGCCATCTCTGAAAGTGTTCAGAAAACACATAGATGTGGCACTTTGGGATATAGTTTAGTGGTCATGGTAGTACTGGGTTGATGGCTGGACTTAGAGGTCTTTCCCAACTTTTATGATTCTGTGATTCTAGTGTGTCAGGCTCTGCCTTGTCACAAACCCTACAAAGCCCTGGGCCTTCTCTGGGGCCAGGGTGCTGGCAGCACCCTGAAGTGCCTGCCTTGGCAAGCCCAAATAAGACAGAGGACTCAACCGAGACATTAATTTTTTTCATGTTCACCCTAAGCCTGAGTTCCTCAAAGATGAAGCAGGTGTGTCTGAGACTGCTGACGAGGGACTTTTCCCTGCGTGTGCACGTTTAGAAGCTGCACAGCAATTGTTGCCTAAAACTTGGGAAAGTACGCTGGGATGAGTACAGGATGAGCATGCAGCCCTGAGGGCTAATGCCGTTGTTGCATGCAGGAGAGCAGCTGCGGGAGACTCAGCTCGAAGGATGGGGACCACTTGCTCATGTGGAGGGAACAAGATAAAACTAGCAGACCAGCTTCAACACAGCTGGATGTGTGTGAAATCCTTCCTCATCTTGCTTTAACTAAAATGTGGATGGGTTTTTTTGTTCCTATGCAACTTGCTGGGAAAAAAAACCCAACTTTCCAGATACATCCCCTTTGTCTCTCTCAAAAAAACCCCAACCACCAAAACCCCCTCCTCTTTTTCAAATGGCTTATAGCTACCCACTAGCCAACAGAGAGTTAAAACACCACATGAGCAAGATAAGGAAGACCTGAACATCCTCTCTTCAGGTGTTTGGGCAGGAAGGCTCAATTATTGCTTTAAAAATATGACAGGAAACTTTCATTTTCACATCCCATTCACAAATAATGAAAACGTACTGAGGAGAAGGAAAATCTGACAGCATTAATGAGAGGACATTCTTGAAAATCAGAAACAATGGGAAGGAATGGGCAGAGAGACAGAAATAATTACCATAGCAGCAGTGTTTGCTGCACTGTTATTAAGGTTTGTCAGAGTTTCAATTATTTTTTTTAAAGTTTTTTTTTTTTTACAGAATATGTAAAAATGTTCTGTGTTGAATTTCTGTAAAAAGGAGTTTAGTTGCATTTTTTTAAAATCTTTTTGGCAAAAATCTTTCGGATTCCTACTTTACATGTCTAAATCTTTCCTCTGGCTTATATATATATACACATACATATTACTTTTTTAAGCAGAAATGTGATGCTCACCCATCTCTACTCCAAAGCAATCAGGTATTTTTAGAGGTGAATTTATTCAGCTGCAGAAATCATTGTCTCGAAGTCAGGTTTGCTAGTGAGAAATGTGGTTCTGTCGACAGCTTACTGACTTAATGTATAGCCTTGGGCAAATCGCTTAGTACTGCACCTCAGTTTAACCACGCTAAAGATATAGAAGTTGCCTCTCCCTCTGAGCTGTGGTGAGATGCAGTTGACTCTGCTGGAG
Organism: Trogon surrucura; assembly: GCA_020746105.1. Taxonomy (NCBI): domain Eukaryota; kingdom Metazoa; phylum Chordata; class Aves; order Trogoniformes; family Trogonidae; genus Trogon; species Trogon surrucura. The sequence continues at coordinate 46,054,722 of CM036620.1, forward strand.
GGCTTGGGAGAAAGGGATGTTTTTAGGACAGAGTCTGGGGGCTTGAAAAGCCAGGCAGAAAGAAAACATGCCACAAAATCCTGCTGAATGGAAGGATACTAAGGTCTTGAAATGGAAATGCTCTTTTTATGTCTGAGGTAGACGGGCAGGGCGAAGAGGAGTAAAGCAACAGAACTGGGATGGGAAATACAAAAACTCCTCGTGCTCTCTGGTGACACAGGAAAAGAACTGTCTTGATTACTTAACTTTGCCTGCCTTCAGCATTGCTGCCACTCCTTCAGACTCTTTTAAGCATGCAGCAAGATTTGACATTAGTTTTGTAGTCAGACCAGGTAAATGATTTAACACTTTGACTCAATGCCTAACATAGAATTGTACATTTTTCTTAATGTTTTCATATATTGCACCTTTTCACATTCATGCCTAAGCATTTTGCTTCTGTACTTTACCTCTGCTATGAACCATCCTTTCTCTGCCACGAGAGTTAGAGGAGACACAAATTTTCCTTTTTTGTAGAAAAACCTGTCTGGAATATCCTGTGTGTTATAAACTTGCATGTGTTCCACAGCTTTCAGTTTCTGATATATCTGCAAAGAAAACAAAAGTCAGGACACCATATGGCTGTGAAGAGCATATACATACCTAAGGGTGTGTGGAGTCACCTGAATTTGTACAATGGCCAATCCCCATTAATGGCTAAGTGTCAGCACGTTTAAACTCAGACTTTGCTGGTCCAAAGGTGAGGACTGTGCAAAACCTGCCTATGTGGTTTAGGAGGTTCTGAAAACTTGGATCACAAACACATAGGAGCGTGTGAGTTCGTGTATTATATGTACTTATAATGCACGCACTTGCAAATGTGTGCATGGGAGCGTGTCAGCCTACAGAGACAGACCAGCAGAAAGCAAACCGTCAGAGGAGACAGCGAGCTAAGTGATGAAAGGTGCTCGCAGGCAGCCTGTGAACTGGGCACAGATGCAGAAAAGGGACACTGCCTTTGGCCTCTGCCACCCATTCGCTCCTTGTGCTCTTAAGTGAACAATTATTAACCTTATTAATGTATACATATATCTGAGAGGTGGGTGTCAAGGGGAAGGAGACAATCTCTTTTCAATGGTGCCCAGTAATAGAACAAGAAATAATGGATTTAAGTTAGAACATGGGAAGTTCCACCTCAACATGAGGACGAACTTCTTTACTGTGAAGGTGACGGAGCACTGGCACAGGCTGCCCAGAGAGGTTGTGGAGTCTCCTTCTCTGGAGACTTTCAAAACCCGCCTGGACGCGTTCCTGTGTGGCTGCCCTAGGGGATCCTGCCTTGCAGGGGGGTTGGACTAGATGATCTTTCAAGGTCCCTTCCAACCCCGAACATTCTATGATTCTATGATTCTAATTAATGTCACCTCACCTGTGTTTCTTACACTTAACCAGTCAATCGCTATCAAAGGGATTGATAATGTTTAGTTACCTGCTTCATAAGGATGCTGTGAGATTAATCAGCCAATGCCTGCAGCTTTGAAGCTGCACAGTGCTGTACAAGGTTATTAATACTAATCATAGTGTATGGAATATAATCAAACAAATGTGATTAAATCCCGAATTATCCAGAAGAATATTTTAAATGCCTAAATAAGACTTTCATATCCTATGAAGAAGGCAGTTATTGCAGTCTCCAGAGTGTACATTGATATTTTGCTGAAATATAAATAATCTTCAGGAACAAATATCTCGGTTCTGCAAAGAATGAAAGGTCCTTCACTACTCTTTCTAGCTGAGTTCTACTTGCGTGTTATATGTGTGCAAGAGATTTGCATTGATACGGAGTCACCCTGAAGAGGGACTCAGCCAGACCCTCCCACCATGACGTGGACTAGAGAGTGGTCCTGGCGATTCACCAATACTTCTGGTGCTTCAGAAGAGAATGACTCATAAAGCGATAACCACTACATGATGATACGATCTAATTCCTAAACGTGGCTCTTCAAAGGAAATTAAGAATAGAGGAATATGGTGTTGGGAAACAGAAAATCATTTTGCTTTAAGAAGTAGCACTTCAGTAAGAAGTCCTAAAAAGAAATTAAGGGAGGAAACAAATACATGATATGAGGCATTGTACTTTATTCTCCTTAGGGATATTAGGCTGTTTAATGAGAGAGAACCGTGTGCTTAAGAGCTTTATCGGTTGAAATCCCATGTCTGCGCAAAGTTTCAACTTATACTTGCCCTTGGTTGAAGGTCTGATCTATAAAAATAGGACCTCAGAGTCAAGGCCAAGGAGAGTACATGTAAATGCTGTGATCCCCTGCAGGAACTCTGAGTGAATTGCATATGTATGCCTCTGAGACAACTTTCAATTCTGGCACTAATTTGAAATGTTCACAATATTACAGCTATACAATTCCCAGAGAGCCTGTTTGGGTGCAAAAATTAGCAAATATTCTCTTCAAAATATTGCACAAGCTACGATATAGTAGAACTGGCTAAAATGTAATATAGAAAGCAAAATTATTTATCTGGAGCATGGACTGCCCATTTTGTACATCCATTCATCTATATTCTGAAGACTGCAATAATGACTTCTCAAACATTGGTTTCTGGTTAAACTATAATGTACTAGTCTATTAGTTACAGATGTAGCATCTTCATTCTTTTGAAGTGGTTTCCAAATTTTTTTCTGTATTGTTTATTTTGTCCCTCAAAATCCTGCAGTTCTAGCCTTGGGCTTTTATGGTTGATTCAATCCAACATGCTTATTCATCAAAATTCTTCAAAGGAGAATCTTGTAAAAAATATATATATATATCATAATTCTGGTCTAATGGAGTTAATTCCTCAAACTCTGTGGGCGTTTACTGGAATATGAGGGCCTGACCTGCTCCAGATCATTTGAAAATCCCAGCTAGAATGTCAATAAATTGATTAATACGTATGTATATAAAATCCCGAAAATTGATTTTGAGCTAAAATCTGTTAGCTGTTTATTAGAAGCATATGGTGGTGGTGTTTGAAAGCACATATCTGTGCCAAATAATGGTGAAATTTCATGCTTTTTAATTTGCTTGGTGTGACTTCCCTTCAGAAACCAGCATCATAAAAGTGTCACAGCATCCAAGTCTGACTCCCAATAAGAGCCTCAGGCTGAATTTTACACACATCTATGAGAATGGGATTTGGATGTTATGAGCAAACGAAAGACACAGTTGTCATAAAAACGAAGGAAACACAAAACTAAATAAATACGAATAAACTCTACTTACCTCTGCGTGCTTCTCTGGAGCTGGCCAGAGGCTCACAACAGGACCTCGGTCCTTCGTTTGTATGGTATCGCTCATATTGATGTAGTTTTTCAGCTCAATCACTTTGTCCACCCAAGAGATGTCCGTCATCCCATGATCAGAGAAGAGGAGGACATTGACGTTGTGTTGAAGGCCCTTGCTCTGTGAAGCCAGTGCATGACAGCTGTTACAGCCAGGTGAGAGCTTCACACTGTGCCTGCTTAAAAATTTTAATCCCCACTTGACCTCTACTGATTTAGTTGAAGTTGGCCAGAAGGGGCACGGCCACCAAGGCCCTGCAGATTGCTTTGCCACTGCCTGTAATGGCGGACGTCATTCTCACTTGCCACCCTGGATCAGTCTGAGAGGTTAGTGCCAAAGAGAGATTTTCCAAAATAAATCCACCTCCCTGCTAAATAACCAGATGCTACGTCCAGGTCTCACAAACCAGTTGTCCCGGTTGGTATTTGAGAGGATTTTATCCAACTGTTCTTCACCTGTAGGCCAAAATCATAGAATCATAGAATGGCCTAGGCTGGAAGGGACCTTAGAGATCATCCAATCCAACCTCCCTGTCACGGGCAGGGACGCCTCTCAACTAGATCAGGCTGCTCAAGGCTCTGTCCAACCTGGCCTTGAACACCTCCAGGGAGGGGGCAGCCACAACATCTCTGGGCAATTTATTCCAAAGTCTTGCCACCCTTGTACTGAAGAATTTCTTCCCAAGATCTAATCTAAATCTGTTCTCCTTCAACTTAAACCCATTTACCCTATGAGTCCTATCAGTGGACGCTTTTGTAAAACGTTCCTCCCCAGCCCTCCTGTAGGTTCCCTTCAGGTATTGGAAGGCAGCTATTAGGTCCACCCAGAATCTTCTCTTCTCTAGGCTGAACAATCCCAGATCCCTCAGCCTGTGGAGGAGCAACTTTGTCATGATACCACCTGTGGCAGGAGTGTTTCTCTCCTCCTCTCCCAAATGCAAACACTTAGCATTAGAGTTTTTATAATTTAGTGAAATTAGAAAAGCATATTCCTCTCCTCATTGAAACATGAAAAACTCCAACATGCCTTTATAATTGTCAGGAATATTCATAGAATTGACATTTACTTGAAAGCTTGGTATCCTCCTTTTCTCACTGCAAAATCATTTAGTGTTTTTTAAAACAAAGTTTAAAGTATGGCGTTCTGAATTATGTCATAAAAAAATGCTATAAAAGTTAATTGCCTAATTTCACAAACCTTATGAAGCAAATGGTCTTGATTCATTCACCTGCTATAAAGCCCAGACAATAACACAAGTTATAAACAGGGCAACGTGTGTATTGGTTTATGGCTTCCTGGGGCTATCAATATAATAATCCACTAGGAGAATTATAATGCCATCAACGAAAATAAAAATCAGGGAAATGGTGCCTTGACTTCCATGTGATCTTGGTAGCCTCTGTTTCTCAGGGAAGAGTTTACAGCCTGTGCATCCAATTAACAGACATTAAATAGGCTTTCGACAGCACCAAAAAAAGCCTTTTTAAAAGCTTTTCCAAACACACCTGGGAGCTGGGGTTTTGGATGTCACTCACCTTGATGAGAGTGATCATATTGCTCAAGGCTTTGTCCACCTCCTTCAAAGCATCCTTCCTCTGCTGGGACGAAGGGCCGTAGTGGTGACCTTCCACATCAATGCGCTCGTAGTACACCGCAGCCATCTCGGCGCTGCCGTTACTGGAGGTGGAAAGAGGGGAAGCAGTGAGAGGCTGATGCGTGTGAAGAACACCCAGGTACCAGCTCCTCCTGGCTGCTGGCATTATTGTCCTCAGCAGGACTTAGAGCCACAAAACCCCAGAGAAACATTTTCTGCTTCCACCATGCCTTTCGACCCACTGTTGCCTGATTGGGCTCGTTTCTCATGTCCAGAGTCACAGAATCACAGAATGTTCAGGGTTTGAAGGGACCTTGAAAGATCATCTAGTCACCTGGGTGTGCTTGAGACTCCCACGAGAGGTGCCATGTGCAAGCACAGGCTGGCCTGGCAGCCCTCTGCTACCTCTTCGAATTAGGAAGGTGGCTTTTCCTTTAATGATGAAGACCCAGAACAAACGCTGATCTCTCTGCTGTATGCTCTGATTAAAAGGACTGTGGGAGTTACCAGTCAAACGTGCTTTAATTAAAATTTGGCACTTCTGGCTTTCTCCTGCGTGAGGTCTTGCAAATCACTGCGGTCAGCTCAGGGTGGGCTCTTCCATGACCTTGCAAAATCCCAAATGGTATGAATCGGGGTGAGATTTTAGATGGGGTTTTTATTCAAGAATATGACCAAAGGGAAACTAAGGTAATCTCAATGTAACACCAGTTTAGCTGATCACACGCTTCTGCACTGAATGCACTCAGCCTAATTAGTGTGGATTGTTTATACATCAGTGCTTAATTACGTTTTCATGACGACTTTACAGTTCACTATAAAGCATTCTGAGAGCAGTTGCATGGATAAAATCACAAATCTGTGCTCATAAAGTTGGTACTCAGTCTTTTTCTACTGTAGTTAATATGTGACGGTGTGTCACCCATAATCTGTGTCCTTATCCAGATCAAGATCCCTACAAAAAGACTTTTTGTGACATCCTGACAGGTCCAGCTTCTCTGATTAAAGACACAAAAGTAGTCTGGTGTAATGGTTGAGGCAGAAGATAAAAAGATCAAAGGTGAGCGACTGACTGAATGGATATGGGTATGTCACTTGTGTTTACAAGTTTGCTGAAGGCCTCGGAGGAGTGGCCATGTAGGAAGCTGAGAGTCTCTGCTGTGATGGGAATTTCTCCACCACTGGCCCAGCAAAGCAGTGTTCTTTCTCACACTTCATGATTTAAAAATCATTCAAATGAAGCAGCCTTTCCTTCACCCTTATTCAATTTTAAGCATTACTTTTCATCTGTATTAGACATAAATTGATTTCTAAAATTTAACCCTGTAATTTCTGTATTGCATACACACTCATTGAACCTATTGAAACAGTTTTCTTCTGCAGTGCCTGTGTTAATTAGACACTTAGTCTGCTTTGTGTCTTTTCACCTGTAACTAAATGATCATTTTAATCAAGACAGAAGCAAAGGAGATTTATTGCATAAAACAAGTGGTCTTATTTAGGCTGTGGTGAGATTTCTCAGTGAGGGCTCAGTGCTGTAAGGATGGATGTTTGGTTCTGCACGTAACCTCAGTGGGGCAAGCTCCAGTTATGCAGAATGCTTAGGAGTCTGCAGGATTGAGCACAGCGCAACCAGAGCTTGTAAGATTGAGACTGGCTTTTTTTTCCATTTTTTTGCCTGTTTTCCTAAGAAAACTAGCCATCTCTCATAAAGGCTTGCACAGAAGAAGTAATCTGTTTTTCTGGCTCTGTGTTAGTCCTGTCTTCTCCCATCAGCAGTAACTTTCAAAAGAAATGTCTGAGGAAAGCTTGCTGTAGAAAGCTGGATGGCATCAATGACAATACCAAAAAGGTTTTTTTGTCAATGCACTTCACAAGTACTGCACTGATTTCATGACACCTGTCCAGGAAGGTAGGTAAATGACAACAGCCCTTAAATTTTAGTTAAGGAAAAGACACAAGGGAGGTTTTAGTTTTACTTGACAAAAACATGTGCTTGACTTATTTTTGCATACTTTTGGTCTAAATAACTGTCCCGAAGGACCTGGTTGAAGATACTGGAGAATATTCCTGAAGGATGGTTTCATTTGATTGCAAGAGGAGCTCAGTGGCCCCCCGGTGCCCTTGCAGAGGCTATTGATAAAACTCCCTTTGGCTCTGGTGAAGATGGGTGAAGATTCTGTGCCCAAACTGAGGTTAACCCCTCATTCACAGTAAAGGGCTTACTTTCTCTCCCCTGAAGTCCCTGTAAGACTTGCTAATGGTGGAAGCATAAATGCAGTTCATTAACTACTAATATCTGTCATTAGGGCAACTGAGCAAAGCACTGCTCCAGGTGACAGGCTGCCCTTGCCACAGGCTGTGGTCCCACACATAGCTGGAGCGAGCCTCAGCCTAATAGACTTCTTCGCTTATGTGGGGTGTGGAAACTAAATGTGCTCGATTCCCCAGCCTTTGAACAGCTTCAGGACTCAGAAGCTCTTGCAAAAGATGTAGACAACAATAAAATGCAGCTCAAGACTCTTCTAATGAGAGGTGCTAATTCCTGCTAAATGAATACTCCTAAAATAAAGGCGTATCAGAGGCTTTACTTTTTATGGGCTGGCCCAGCAACATTGAAAAGTGTTTGCTAAGTTTTGAAGGACTAAGCGAAGAGGGTGGATGAGAGAAAGGATAATGAAACCATACCTGATTATTAATCTGTTTGTTCTCTGCCATCCTTTTTTATTGTAAGTCCCTGCAGTATTTATACACACCACTGATTATTAATTTTACAACAATCATTCTTTTTTCCTCCTTCCTGCTTTGCTGCAGACAGGGCACTTAGTTTAACTAAGAAAAGGAACCCAGGGAGAAATTTAAGAGGGGATGGCGTGTAACTGGATGCCAAAGATGGGACCTCCTACAGCTCCGGCATAATCTGCAGCATTTGAGCTTTTCAGCAGGATGTACCTGGTGTTTACACCAGACATCATGGTGGCCAGGATTTGATCTTTTCTTGAAATCACCAGCTTTCACCTCTTGCGAGCTGGTTCACCAACATTCTTGTGTCCCCGCCCTGTTGTTAAATTCCACTGAAAGCAGCAGCGAGCAGCTTTGTGACTCAAGATGCACTGGCTATTGAAACATTTTCAATGGGCTCCAGATATGCAAAAGAGCAGCTTGAAAAGCTGGAACTTTTTAACAGTTTGACCCTTGGTTTTAATCATGTTCACAGTTACAGAGGTGCAAACCATCCTGAGCAGCCTTATGCATCTTGCTTCACAGAAACCAGGCAGGAAGCTTCCCCAAATGATACTCGACCAAAAAGCTTTCTATGGTAGTTCTGGGTTTCTGCCAGAGATCGGAGCTAGTGTCTATGTTCAGTTTTCCATTCCCCTTTTTATTCGCTAAATTAAAAGTGTCACAGAAGCTCCAGAAAGCATCCTATGGCACATATGACCTCCTCATGTCACATACAGATAACTTTCTCAAAATATAAGCTCAAGCATTTCAGGTTCAAATGTCTCACGTATTCTGAGACAGCTTCTCTTGAAGCCCCATGCTGTAAATGACATCGTGATTTGTGAGCATCTGTTCAGCAGGACCCGGTGTGCAACTGGGAGCAACATCTCCAGCAGCGCACTCATCATTTTAGAGCCTTTATTTCAAGGACAAGCAACACTCAGCATCTGAATATGAAACTTTTCAGATGCAAATCGCTATGGCAGTTTGCAAGGAGTAAAGTAGAAGTGTATCCTACAATCAGGTAAATTATGGGACCAACAAGGTTTTAGAAGAGGGAGCTTAGTTATAGCTAAGGTAAGGCTTTGGCTCTGCATGTGGAGATGCAATCTTCCCCGATTTTATAACCCATGTGGAATTGTCCCTAGCTCATGTTTGGATGAGAGGTGGTGGAACTGGGAAGATGGGTGTGGAACATAACATTTTTCATTGGAGTTGTCTGAGAGATGTATTTGCATCGGTCCCATCAGTAGGGCTAGATGATCGTTATAGGTCCCTTGCAACTGAACTATTCGAGTCTGGTCTAGTCTAGTCTCACATTTGCACAAAATGAATACACACTCCAAAATCATTGTGCTTGAGATGTTCTAAAATGCAAGAGGAGCCAAGGCATTGGTCTTGTAAACAGATGATCACGGCTGAATTTCAGAATTTCCAAATTCCCAGGAGCTCTCTCTAAATCCAAACATTTCAAAGTCTGCTCTTGTATGCCAGTGAACAGATACAGACTGATCTCGAAGATTTTTTAAACAACAAATTAAAAATAGTAAGTCAGGGTGTCTCCTCTGTGTTGTAATCTACACATGAAAAGAGAAGCTCATCTTTCACTCCAGTCCTGATGTAGGGGCCAATTTCTGTTATGGTCCGTTTTCTATGGTAGTACTATAAAGCAGCCTTACCCGCTGTCTTCCCAGGTGGGAGCAAATCCTGAAAATTTCCCTAAAGCAAGGCTGATAGTAACCCCAAATGCTCGTCCTTGAGAGAGGAAATGCCACACCGTGGAAGTCTAGTGACGTACCGCAAAGACTCGAGAGCATCGCTGATGGCATCCGCGAAGTTTTTGTCTGTTGGGACACTGAAGTACTCACGGCAATAACTTGGTCTGACTCCAAGGATTTCGACCTCGCAGCCTATGAACAAAAAATGTGGTAAGTTCTGCTGTTTCACCCTGATCACAGACCCCACACCATGGGGTCCAAGTTCAGGTTTGTAAATTCCCTATGACGTTACTTACCTTACACCTTCCCTGCAGGAAACCTTGTGGTTGGGAAGTGAAAAGGGGAGAGGTTGGTTTGATCAGTGTTTGTAGCAAACTATACATTAGATCCTTTTATTTTCCTCTCTAAAAGAAAGGTCTCTGTGTGACCTTCCCACAATAAAACTCTTCGTTCCCTTGTGGTGAACCCTTTCCACCTACATCACTACCTTATTCTTATTTTAACTGCTGCAGCCTCATAGCCTCATTTCCAGGCTTCCAACATAATAGGTTTAGATATTGTTCCCTGAAAGTTCAGCAAATACTTTCCCGTTAGACACACTGTATCTTATGTCATACTATCCTTTAAAAAGTCTATTTTATTATGTGATACTGGTACTCCACTGTTAAATCTGTTTCCCAGGAGGTCTTATTAAAACAGTATAAACCCATTAACTCTCTTGGTAACTTGCAGCCTTTTTTGCAAAATACATTATGTTTTGTGCACCAGAAATTTATGGCAAAAAATCCTACAGAAGAACATGGCCCTGAACATACAAAAACATGTTTTTGTGGGGTTTTTGCCCTTTTGCTCCCCAGTTACTATGCTGCTGAATAGCATTAATATTTTAAAAAAATGTGCTTTCAGAAACACTGGATTCATGCAAATTATCTTTTGAGAGCCCCAGAGTCCTCCTATCACAGTTAGGCATTTTCTACTGTATTCCTGGGGCACAGAAAAAAAAATCTTTTTAAAAATGGTCTCTCTATATAACAATACAGTCAGGTCAAAAAAGCAACTCTAAGCCATAGCATAGTCTGAATCTGCATTTGGGTCCCTTTGCTTCTCCATTGGGATGAAAGGAGTAGGCATTAAGGACTGTTGTAAGTTGACTTGTTGCTTGGAGGGGAAGAAGGTTGCACAGGAGGTGTCAGTACAGAGAAGGCACTGGAGGAAGCAGAGCTACTTTCAGACCTGATTTACAGTGGTTTGCTTACTGGGACGCTCGGTAAAGAGAATTTGTCAGTGTCTTGCATCTCAGCCTGTGAGCTCACATCGCTGAGGTGCAGTACTGCGACATAGGGAAAAGCACACGGCTTGTAGGCTAAACTGGCTAAGAGACTTCTGCTCACAACTTCTCAGGAGCACCATGACAGGTTAGAAAAACTTAAATGTTTAAGCTTGGGAAGCTTGAAAAAATCTTCACTGATTTGGTGAAAGCCAGAAAATTCCAGTGGAGGTTACCCTTTCCAAAAGAGCCCTAAAACACATCACAGATGGAGTCTCTTCACCCAGCAGTCAATGGTTGCAGCTCCCAGGTCTCCACATTCTTTGTATGTTTCAAGGGACCCCGTCTACTATGATTAACTGTTTGTAAGAATGAATTATTTGCAATAGTAAACAGAAAATGTAGTCAGCTAATTTATTTTTCTGTAAAAATATATTTACATCATTTTGAACCTCTATTGAACATTTATTTTTATAAAAATTATGGGAATGTGTGGTGGTTCTCCCTTTTCAAAAGTTCTTCCCCTGTTGCCCCAAATTTATATGACTTAATCCTCCCTCTTCTGATGCTTTAGTGTTTATCTCTCCACCAGGAAAGATAATCTTGCAACCTGGATGAACAGCCTACAGATAACTTGACAAGAACTGACTCTCCATACCATCCCACAATCAAACTTATATAGATCTGTGCATAGCACCTTCAAGAAATTGTGTTGCGCAACACAGACAGGTCCCAACTGCTTCCTAACCAAATCATCAAAAGAAAAAACGTATTTTGTGAATGAACTGAAATTACCTCCAGGAAGCAGGAGCTCTTGCCCCCTGCCCCGAGGGTGTGCAGCTTTGGTCTTTTGCATGACGTCCTGGGTGCTACCAGCAGCAAAACATCGGGTTTCAGCTACCTGGGATGGTAGAGGTGAGGCAGTAGTCCTCTGTGGGCCTTGCTAGTATTTCAGGACTGGACTGGAATGTCAGAGCCAATTTCTCCTCTGACTCTTAAGTCTGGGAAAAGATTGGCTCCAGACCCAGGCAAGAAGTTAAGGACACGTTTGGAAACGTGTTGGAAATGTTTAGTATTTTGGTTTGGGTGGGTGATTGCTCACAATCAATGACTAATATGATGATTTTGCCTCTTTTTTCCTCTTCAGATACTGACATCAGATTATGATTTTCTCAGATAGTGTTCCTCAGAATTACTCATAAGATCATTTTAACTGGAAGTGTTAACCTCTTGGAGGTCTGCGATATTTCAGTTGCTGAGATATCTTTGCTATTTCTAGATCATCAAGTGATGAGCACGGTGTAAAAGACTATAGAGGCAGCAACAATTAGAAGTCATTTTGGCCACTAAATATTGGTCTTCAAGTGTGCAGTTCATTGGCAGTTGCACTGAAAATTTAGGTTGCTTAGATACCAAGAGCTACCTTTCTCTTTCTTTTTTGAAATTGGATTTTTTAATGTTAAGGCTTGTTACAATTCCAAAATACTGGCCATGAAGATCCTTTAATATTAAAATTGAATTTTGGTAGAGGCCAGCACAGATGGTAAGTTTTCTCATTTAAATATTATGGGAAAAGAAATGTAAAAGGATTTGGATCCAGACAAAGGGAATGTTATTTTTTTCTTGGTTAAACTACAACAGAAGAGTTGTATTTACTTAGAAGTAATGTTAGATACCTTTCTGCACAGTTTTGCATGACACTAAACCTTTATTTAAAAACTTGAACTGCTGGAACAGGAATAAGGACTTCTTTCACAGTGATATATAGGGTCCTCTTTATCTATCTGATGTGGAAACCTAAGCCCCTGCCAGCTTTAAATTGCATTTCTAAACATTGATTTAGCAGTTGGACACTTCATGTCATAACAGAAGGTTTGGAAAACTTTCCAGACTAGCTCCACGGTCTGGTAAACATTGTGTTTAAATGGCAAAAAGTTGCGCTTAGAGTCTTTTTCTTCCACTTTCTCTCACTTCAGTGTTTGGAAAAGATGTCACTGCACTTCAGCTGAACCTGTTGCATGGGCTGCCAGAAAATGAAGGAGTTTGAGGATCTGAGGTGACATCACCCACTGGGCTCAGCGTGAGGAATGCTTTAAACTTTCGAAACCGGTGGTACCACCAGGATGCTCTCACAGTCCTTTGAGGCTTCACCATCCGCTGGAGCTACACGGCTTCAGACAGGCAACCTGGGTGAGAGGCTGCACCTTTCAGCCCACATAGGGCGTTAGCTCTTGTGTTTTACTTAGCAATCAGTCAGAGGATACATGGCTTTTCCCCCAGGGATGCCTTGAAGAGCAGAAACTGCCTAACAAACACCATAAAAAAGGGAGGAAGATGTCCCTATAAGCCAAGTGCTTATATTTTGGCCAAAGTGGTGGTTGGGACCCCTGTCATGGTGGTGTTTTGGCTTCTCTACTCCTAGAGACAGGAGAGCCCAGATGAATTCTGCCCATGAGTTATCTTTGCTATGTTTATGTTGGGCTCACAGATAAAGCTGCCATGGATGGGTGTTTGCATCTGACAGCCTTCCTGCTCTCTGTCCTTGTTTGCTGGGGTCTGACTTTTCTTCCTTTAAGCACTGGCTACACACAAGAGAGGAACACAGTGAATAATGCAAACCAGCAGATTTTGGGTTCAGACTTCACAAAGCTTGGAACTGGCTCTGAGGAGGAAATGGCAGTGGTGTAAGTTAACCCTGGGAATCAACTTGCTGGCATTCACATTGTGTTTCTGCTTTGTTTTATCAGTCTCATTTGTCTTCACTACTGGCTAGAGAGTAAATAGCATCTTCCAGAACAGAGTGTGATGAATTTGGCTGTACACTGCTGTTCCTATTAAGAGTTTCCCAAACTTTTGCTGTTTGGATTTTTATCAGATTTGCAAGATTCATTACTAAGCAGCAGTATATCCTCAGGCTGGAAAGCTCATCACTTGCAGTGCAAGTGTTTGTGGGACCTCTACCCTCCTTGGTTATTAAACCCTTATTTTTTCTTTCATTTTGATTGGCATCACTCTTCAGCCAAATGCCTTGTTAAGAATTAAAGCTTTAAAATAACAGCTATAGAATTATTAGAAAGGATTATATCCTTTACTATGGAACTAGATAACAGTTTAAAAAAATCATATAGGGAAATTGTTATATATACTGTTGCATTTAGGGTGACTTCTCTTAACTCCAGTTACTCCTGGAGTCCTGCAGCCCAACTACCGTGTGTTTTAGTTCGATAGTTCTACGTTTTACCCTGCTTCCTGCCCTGTGCCTGACCCTGTGTTGCCAATGCGTCCTTTGAGACCATGAACACCCTTAAAATAAGCACGTGCTGAAGCGTTTGCTGAATTGAGACACTGATGACTTTGACAAAGGTCATCTGTCACAGATAAATAATTAATGGCAGGCAGATGTACGCATCACAGTCCACAGCTAAAATACCAGATCCACGCAAAAAAATTCCCCCTCTGTATTGTAAGAGAGTCAATGCATACACTTGGAAGCATAAGCACTTCTTATGCAGTTCCTTGTTCCTTGCAATTTTCCACTGGAAACAATAGATGGATAAGTGTGAAGGGTATACATATGTGTACAAGGATATATACATATACACCCTGGGAAACAGTGCTCAAAGGGCAACATGAAGGAGCTAAGTAAAGTCCAAAGGCATTTAATAGAAAGTGATACTGTTCTTTTGGATTTTGGTAGCTCGCTGTAGACTGTTACTCAGTATATAATTATACCTATTCAGTGCATTACATTAGTAGTTAAAAATGAATGGTCTATACAAACAGGTCTTTTTGCAAATCTTTAGAAGAATTTCTGCATTCTTGTATAATTTCTGTATCCTACTGTAAGCGACTGTAAATAAATATGTCTCAAACAGCCTTGGTCCTTATCTTATCTTGCCACTCAGGCCTGATTACCAGAGATCGTGGGGATGGGTCCCTGCAGGGATGGTCTGTCTCCTTCCTATGCTGATTGACTTCACTTAACCATATCAATGGAACAGTGTGATTGTCGAACCACATCTACAGTCAGGCAAGTTACAGGGGAATTCAACCCCCAGATGACCATCAGAGACCCCCAGAGGATCTCCAGAGACCCCAAAGTAACCCTCTGACTCATTTGAGGAATTCTCTGGAAGATGCTACAGTGCCTGTGCAGAAATTAGTGCAGACTCCACCTCTAGGAGGGGGCTAGGTGTGCCAAACACTATAAAAACACAATGTATAGGTGGCGCCCCATCATCCTGGATCTGAAAACGACTGGAAGATTCTGGAACCCAGGATGATGATCTTTCTATCTCCTTTCCCTTCTTCTTTACTCTTTTCTCTCCCCTTTCCTTCTTTCTCTACATTTTCTCTTAACTTTTCTATTTCTTTCTAATACAAAACCAATATTGGCAATACCTTAATTAGCTGGTTTTTATTACTCATTGCTCATTACATCTTTTACATTTTCTAATTGTTGGTGTGGTTGCACCTCTTATGTTGTCTACAGGAATCCCAAACCTAAGTTACAACCCAAAGTGAGCCCAGTGGTTGCATTAGTCCAGACATGACGCCTACTATTTGCATTGCTCTTAGGTCACTTTGGTGATCTCCAATTAGAAGGAGCTTTTTTTTTCTGAGGCCTAATTCAAACCATTATGTCTCGTTTGCAATTCCAGTCCCTCGGACTGCCTTTGTGTCTACAAGGCAATAGTGTCACCCTCAGATCTATTCACTCTTCAGTACTGTAGGAACTCTCTGGATGGCTTTTCGATGTTTTTTGTCTTGGTTTGCTCTTTCTTCTCTTTCCTGAGAACTGTGGCCTTTTTTTCTGGGACGCCATTAGCCACATGGAAAAACTGTGACCAGGCACACGTGCATTGGGATGCAGAAGATGAGCTGGCCAGGAGCCCATGGAGAGAGTCAGCTGCCTCTACCGTCCCCACTGGCACTGGCTGTATTCAGCACAGCTCTTCTAATATGTAGTACTCTAGTCTCCATCTACATAGGATGGTATTTGCATACTGCTTAGGTAGCAGAGTGAAAAGGTCAAGAAGTTGAGAATCTGGGTATCTGGCAAGGGATTTGGTGCCTGGCTGCATAGCTGGAACATCTATTTCCATATGGGTCCCTAAATGGACAGCCTAAGGGTATATTATATATTATATATCCCTAGTGATTTCAGTGAATCAATGCCCTGAAAAACAGGAAAGAAAAGGCCAAGTCCCTCCAAATAAATGGCTCAGACTCAGAGCAACTGGGACCTTGGCTGAGTTAACAATGGAAGAGGACAAGAGTGCTCACTCCAGCTCACCAAAGGATGCTTTGCTTTCAGCTGGATTTTGCTGTCACCGCTGCAAAAGTACATCATCTTCAGCTATTAATTTCCAGGTTAAAACCAAACAAGCATTGGAGAAGAATGGTTACTCTTTAACTTTGATCCGTGACACGGACTATGCCATTGCTTTGTGAACCGTTTAGCGCAGTAGAAGCTACAGGTGGACAAGGAGGAATGAACAGCTGGTGGAGGAGGGGATGCTCTTGCAAGCTAGCACCTCCCCTGAAGGTAAGGTTTGATGGAACATTACATCTAGTGACATCAGTCTTTTCCGTTCTAAGAATATGCAAATTGTCATGGCCTGAGACAAGATAATTAATTTCTATGAGTGGTTAGTAAAGCACTCATAATTCTTGTCTGTATTTCAGAACTGTATTAAAGAGCCATTCTACAGCATATGGAGTTCTTAGATGTAAAGGTGCAGCGTTAAGATGATAGCAATTTTTGACATACTAACCTGGCCAGTAGTACATGGAAACATTCTTCTTTTCTTTCATCATCGTGACCCACAAAGGCTCTGATCCATTCCACCAAAGAGGCAGCAGGCTTTCTTTATTCACACCGATATCGAAAGATACATTTGTCTTTTGGTCCCACATGTAGTTTCCAGTCATCTGATGGACCTCACAGTGGCGACCTTTGGGAGTGAAAAAAAAAACCCCAGCACAATCAGGTTGGTGTTCTCCAGCAGAAGGGTGCCACCAGTGCCATCACTGCTACCAGCAGGTCATCCAGCAAATGAACTGAAAAGCCCCCATTTGAACTTAGGAACCTCTTACCTTGCAGCTGCTCATACTGTCTTCTTGACTCTTGTACATTTTATTGAGGTCCTCTAGGTAACTATGTCTTTCAGTTCAACCACCTAAAAGTTAGTTGCTGAAGCTTGTCAGCCACCTGTGTTCCCTCCGCAGTCAATCGAGAAGAAGAGGCACCTCTAGAAAGCAATTCATGCTATCCTAAAACAGGCATCTAAGGTGTCTGGGAGGAGTTATTCTCTGGAAGTTCATGTTGCCCTCAGACAGCCGGCTGTTAGACAGTTGAGGTCAGAAGAAACAAATCTCCCACCCCACGGGCTGCTCAACATGCTGTACCCAGTCCACACACAGAAACCACGGCAGCAGCAGCCCACGTGGGTGCCACATGTTTGCGTGACACCTGGCTCCCTCTACACGCGCAATAGCTACCAAGTCTGAGGCCATTTTAAGGTACCTGCCAGTGCACAGACCCAGAGGGCCGCAGGAATCAGTCTGTGAACAAGAAGGGATAAGAGCACAATCTGGAAACATGGAATAAAGTTTGGGAAACTTGCATTTCCCTTCTCCTTTACCCATAGGGCACATTGGTTTTTTTTCTGCAAACAAGCTAAAACTAAGCTAAAACCTCTATATATGAGTTCTATTTTCTATTATTATTAGATTATTTTTTAAAGTATTTTTAAAAGTAGCCCTTGGGCTACTGTACTCTAAGAGTTAATCTGCAGGTGAATTAACAAAAATGGGAAGATAAATGTTGAAGATCAAGTTGTACTGGGACTTCACAATTTCCATATCTCAAAAAGCAACAACTGATGCATATGTGAGACACTGTCATCATTAGCTGGTGAGTCATGATATTGCAGGGATCCAGATAACAGGCTTTGATTATTGTGAGATAGAGCGTGGTGATTGGAACTGAAATAACTCTGGTATGCTTGTTTTGAAAAGGCATGATTTTGAGCTGAGGACTCTGTATACTTTGGGTACATGTGACCTTGAACTGGATTTTGAACTCTTCTTCCCTGCTACAAAGTATTTCAATTATGCAAAACATTTCCTGATCCCCAGTGAAGAAAAGCAGCCCCAATTTGTGGCTGTCACTATTTACCATGTTAAGCCAAACAGGTTTAATACAGGAGAACTGGTGGGTTGAATGGGCAGGAATCTGTCCTCTTTAGCCTGCCAAAAGAGATAGAAGGAAGCCTCCATAGTGTATCAAAAGCACAACCTTCCCACTTAGAGAAGAACCCCATCTCTTCAGCTTCTTGACGACCACATAGTCCTGAGCATATGACAACCTGTTAAACTGCAGGCAGGCAACTGGTGCCAGCCCAGGAAACCTGCAGGTCAGTGTTGAAGATGTCAGGTCACATATTTGTGTGATGTGTAGTGTAGTTTTCACATAGGAACAATGAACTTCAGCTGCTCCTGATGTGAGCTCCCTATAGGATTTAAGGTCTGTTGTCAATTTGCTCACCTCTTTAAGGAACAGAATAGAGATTGTTTTTGTAGCATTGCTGGGAAGTTTAATTAACTGTATGCACTAATACAGAGGACAGTACTGCTCTGATCTCTGCATAAGTTCATTCTTCTATGGACTCTGTTTTTACATTGAAAAAAATATCTAGAAGACTAGAAGGCATCAATTTTCTTGCAGACATCCTTGGTTCACAGGGAAGATCAGATCAGTGGACAGACCAACAGACATGAACGTTTACTACTGCCTGGAGTCACTCACATCTGCTTGTCTGAAGCCTGTGTCCCAGAAAGATCCCGGACCTCCTTGGAAGATGTCAATAACCAACTAATCAAGCTCTTCCTTGGGTTACTCATCCCAGTATTTGTCATCAGTAGACACTGTTCAAAAGGTATGTCTCATATCTAATTTTGTTTTTGACCTCTTGTCCTGGGTTTAGCTAAAAACCCAGTTCTGTTTAGTGATTTTTAATTTCCAGTTTAGTGTCTTCTAAAAGGCTGCACGTTCTGAAGGTAGCAGCATGTTTTTGCAGACAGTGTGTGCTACTGGCAGTGATAACACCTGATGTTTACAGTCACTGCCTGGGACTGGTATGTAGAAAGGCTCTTGCTTATACTTATTCCTATAGTGACCAAGGCCACTGCTGGCTCTTGTGTGCCACGCTGGGGGTGCTGGGTAGTAAGAGGGGTCACAAGCAAGTAAAAGGTTGCACCTCCGGGGGGTAATAGACAGGACAGGTGACCAACGAGAGTATTCCATCCCATATACGTCATATTTACTATTAATTGAGTGATCACGAGAGTTTCGGCCTTTTTCCGCAATGGCTGGTGTCCAGGGAGGACCTCCTGCTTTTGAGCCAGATCCTGAGTTGCTGAATCCAGCTCCCTGTATCCAGCTCCCGTTGCCACTGAGCCTGGGGCTTCCCCAGTGTCTTCTGCTCTGCAGTGTCAGTGGGGATTGCTATCGGGGGAGGCAGTTGGGTTTGGCATTGGGCTACTATCTATAGTTGTATATAGTTCTTTACTTTTATCTTTTCACCATTATTTCTATTATTGTTTCATTAAAGCTGTTCTAGTTTTTCTTCTCTAATCTGTAAGTCTCTCTGCCTCATTCCCTTTTCCTTCCCGTTTGGGAAGTATAACATGCTGAATTTATTATTGCTTCCATTACTGCAGCTTTCCTCTCTAATCAAATGTTATCCTAAGAGTTTCAAAAGTAGAAACAGGGCAAAAAGCAATTTCAGCATACAGATGTCATTACTTACAGTCACTGCAACTGTAGTAAAAAGCACCTTGTCCTCAAGCAACAGAGGAAAACAAAGAGGACATAGTTTCCAGGAATATGATAACTGCTGTATCCTTCTGGAAGAGAGCCAGCAAAAGCATTTGCAAGTCTGCATGCCACAGCTTACTTGGACACTGCACTTCTTATATCATTGACTTTGTCTAAAGCACATTCCCAAGTCTCCAGGCCCTTTTATCAGCATTCAAATGAATCTATGCAAAACAAAGATGAAATTAAAAAAAAACCTGACCTAACACACAGCCACTTGGCAAATCACAACAACAGCACGGTAATGCTGAAGGCTCTTCACCCTCCATCAACCGTATGTAAGATCTGAAAACAAGAGTGTGTGCTCCTGTGGTATTTGCTACAGGAGTCACCTCTTCTTTCTTTGGTGGTTTTTCACTGACCACAGGCACAGTTTATATGATCACCAGTAGACACAATATATCAGAGAGGGACCACCTGCATCTAAAGCTACAAGAGAAAATGCTCTTGAGACACTCAGTGATCTTTTTTTATTTAAAGGGGGGCAGCATGGGGCAGATAACCAGTACTGTACCTGGTGCATTGGGCGATAAAACAGAGGTAAATTGTCTCTGCACTGAGCAAAACAAATTTATCAGAGAACCCATGGTGTGTATGCTAGCCAACACAGCAAAGATAGCATAATCCACACCCACATGGTGTCCACCTGATGCTAACCACAAGTACATGCATTTAGCTAAATGTACTGTACTATGTAGTATTATATGCATGCTTTGCTGATATGGTGAGACCTTTCATCACGTGTCCCACCATGATGTCCTGCCGCACTCCCTGGGAAGTGACAAGAGCCGGGACGGCAGATGCAAGCAGAGGCTGCTACGGAGCTACATAGGCTGGGGAAGATTTAAGTTCCTCCATACCAACAGCTATGCATACATAAGGTAGGTAGGTTTCAACAGCTCAACTGATAAATGCAGTTCCCTTTGTCCCCTTCCTTTCCTTCCCACAATATTTTCTTCTGCTATGCCTTTGCTTGAAGAATCACCTAGATGCTGACCTGGACCTCCTCATTTATCATCTCCTCACCTCACTTCCTACCCCCCTGGAGACCTGATGGATGACTTGCCCTTAGAAATGCTCTTCTCATTCTGCCTGCCATAAAGAGTAAAGACATTAGATATAAAGAGTAAGACATTAAAGTCACCAGCACCATAATCCCACTCCAGAGCAGATACTGTGGTGTTCCCATCCCCAAAGGCTGAGCCCAGCCTGGTGTGAGCAGAGCATCCTGAAGAGCTCAGCTCTGTCTGCTTTGATATATACCCGACTCTGCTCTTCCCCTGCTGGGTCTCATCTGCCCTGCTTTGAAAAGAAAGACCACAGGGAAAAAACAAAACACATGTGGTAAAGTTTAAGTGGCCTCGAGAAGACCAGGGCTCACAAGAAGTCAGGGAGGGAGCCCAGGTATGGACAAAGTGGCCCTGCCATCTGCAGGCCCCCAACCTAAAACAGTACCTGCAAGATGTGCATGGACAATTTATGATCCAAGAAAAGTTTGATGGTGAAGTCTTTCCAATTTTTTATGACCTCCAATAGCAGACAGATCCAAAACAGAAACACCTTAGCCTATGTCAGGCAAGACTTTGTAATCCAAGAAGGATCACATCAAAGGCACAGAAGAAAATCTCTACTATACACAGCATTATTATTGTTCCCCTGAAGGGGATTCAATTAATAAGAACATGAAACTCTTAATTCGTTGCTTTTGCAATGGGACCAGGGCTGGGCTCCATGAAAATTGCTTCCAAAGCATCCAGTCTAGGCTTTGCAGGTTCTTGCTTGTGTGGAAGGCAGGTCTTATGTTGCTGGAGAGCAGCTGCTCCAAGCTGTTGTTTGATCTCCTGAACTGAGCAGCAGCAGTGGGACCATGCTGGGACCCCTGACCACCCACAGCTGGGGACACCTCAAGGGCACCTGCAGCTCTAGGCACTACAGACGGCCTCAACAAAGTGATGGGCAAAGCTGCTGGAGAGAGTACGAGCCTCTCGCAGTTTTCTGTTCATCAGCTGTGACTTGGCAAAGAGAGATCTTTATATGTGAATGTCCACTTACTGCTGTTAGTAGCGGGTAGGAGGTATGCTAGTTGTGAGCTGTGAGGTTGTAGCTAGTCAGAAAGAAAGAAAGAACTCTATGCCTCAATTTGTAGCATATGTAATCTTGTGTTAGAGAAAACTTCCTCTCCTCCATTTTGAAAGTGTTTCAAATATTTTTTTAACTGGTAGAAAGCAAACACAGATTTTTTTACAACATTTTGTGTATGTGCGAAAGAAGAAAATCTTGGCACTGGGCATTGCAGCCATTCTGCAGGCAGTGAGTAAACAAAGCAAGATGAAGAATGTGAAAATGAAAAACTCTCCCGGTTCCCATTCTCTTTGCCAGCCTGTCCTTGCTAGGATAGTACCCCTTCCCTGCCAGTTAATAATATTACCACAGACATCTTCATGCTCTTTTGCTTCCCAGCACACAATTTTAGAAATGGAAAGCTACCGAATCCAAAACAAAGAAGAGGCTGTTGATTTAAAAAATGTATGTAATGAACAGAATCTTTTAAATCTTTATTGCTGCTGGCATCTGTGATAGTTAAAAGAAAAGCAAGACTAAAAAGTCCTATTCCCTTGTCACTTATGACACTTTTTGTGTCCTCCTGGCTTTTTTCTCAGCTTGGACAGTGAAGTTGAGATAGTTTCCATTCATGTGTACCAATAATAAATTTCCCTGTTGTACTCCTATCCCTCCATTTTTTATGCCTCAGACAATATGCAGGTATTGTTTATGTACTTAAAAACTTGCTTAACTGTTAAACAAAAATTGTCTTTCTCTGGGTACCAAGTGGATGGTGAGTGAAGATGCTGTACTGTAAACCACAAGACCTCTCACAGCAATCATTAAATGCACTAGTAAGTGTGCAAATCAGTGAGACCCCAGAGAACATTTTCTCCCAGAAAACATGGAATAAATGGGGTGCGACTTATATTAGGATTTACTGTGCTCAGGGGAAAACAGAAGCAGACTGTCTGTTTATTAGACCGTAACATCATCCACCAAAGCCCTCAGCAGTCAAATATGCCAACACAGAGAGTGAGGAGTGGAGGAAGGATGGTGGAAACACAAAAGATGGGTGAAGCCTTCAGGCTGGCAGAGTAGACTTGGACTGTCACCCATCCCTGGGACCTCTGCCGTGTGGCCCCTCTCCTTCCTCCTGTGCAGAGGAGAAGGTGACGGCACACTCAAGGCTGAGCCACAGCAGCTGGGAAAACACCACACACCACCCCTGTATTTTAGAGAAGCCCCAAACATGCTGTGACTGAGTTATGGCAAGTGTGGGATGGCCCTGCAAAGACCACAGCCTTCACCTTGGGTGCAGCAGACTGAAATGTCCTTTGTTCAACCTCCTCCCTCATCCCACAAGCTTCATGGGACCTTGTAGCCTTTTTGCCAAGTATTTGAGATCAGATCCTGTCCAAAGAGGGACGTGGAGGCCCCTCGCCAGCTCCCCACCCACCCACCTTTGCGAGCAGGGACTCCCTCTGTTTCCCATGGAGGCCAAAAGAAATACGGTTCTTGGACACGAGGCCGCACAGCTGACCACGCAGCTGGAACGTCCTCATGGAGGACGTGCCAGAAAAGACCTCATTGTTGTTAGAGTCTTAGAAAATAAATCCTCCCTGGGTTTTCAGCTCAGATGTGTTACCATCCGCCCATGTTTATGCTGGCCCGGGTTGGAAATGTGAGGAATCCCTGTGTGCCCTGAGCTGGAGAAGCTTCAGGGAAGCTGGGGTGCAGGGGGTCCCCCAGCACCCCCCAATACCCATGAATCGGCATGGGAGGGAGATCCAAACCACTTCGGCTAGGTTTTTCTCAAGAGATAGGCACAAAGGGCTCTGAAGCAATAACTTGTGCTTGCAGTTGTTATGGGGGAGACCTCAGACTTTCCATTTAGCTTGGCACGATAGCTCCCTGCAGAGCCAGACCACGGCAGGGAAGGGGAAGATTAAAAACTCCCCACAGGATAAAAACTCGAGGTGGCTTGTGGTTGTAATTGCTTTCTTTGCAAAACAGCACATGATGTGATTAAGTGAGCCTTTTGGGATATGTGTATTTGGACTCCTTCTTCTCCCCCTTGCCAAGCCCACATTAAGACCCCCAAAACTCTCTCAAACACACATGTCAGCAGCAACAGCTCCTTTTACCCAATTTGCTATTTTACATCATGCCTTTCAGGTCAGTAACTGCAGTTTCCTAACTGGAGCATGGAAAGCTAGGACACCAGGTAGGATTCAGCCTGGCAGCTCAGAAAACAACCCAACTGCTCAAGAACCTGGCTTTACGCCGCTGTGGAAGTCAAAACTGTGGAAAGTGACATGAATGAAGTTGTCAGACAAGACTGCTTTTCAAAGAGTGGGGTTTTAAGCTGGTACATCCTTGGGCTACCTTGCACACTACGGAGTTTTTCAGCAAAACACCTTCTCCAGTTGCATGTCAGTGAGATCCCTTTGCTTCAGCAATGGCTTGGCTGGTGTTTGGTGCTTCCTCATCAAATAGCATTTGTCTGTCAGATAATTTGGAGTGACGCTTTACCTTCCTGCTGAACTGTGAGTGGTACCCCAACCCATCCCTGGTGGGAGACCTTGCAGAGTGCTGGGTGGCTGCTGTGACAGTCTGTGTTACTACTGCTGGGGGAGGGAAGTGGGATGAGGGCAAAGTAACCCATGACCTTGCGGTGGATGCAGCAGCGAGCGTGGGTGGCTGTGGGAGGATGCCCTGGGGCAGAGAGTTCGGAGAGATAGGAGCTTTTCCCTGTGTTGTGAATCACTCAATGGCTCTATATGAAGAAGACAATCACATTCCTCTAGTTTCTATGCTGTGCTTTTCTTTCTCCTAATTGCTGTAGATGTGGAGGAAGGGAAAAGACCTCCAGGCAGGCCCTGAGCTTTGGACTGAGGATTTCTGTGTCACTCCAGGAAGCTCCAGCAAATATTTTCTCATAGGTTAGCAGCAGCAGATTTAAGCAGGGAGAGGTTCTGCTACAAAGAGCTCTGCTATTGCCCTGCAGCGCTGCATGACTGCAGGCAAGTCATCTCCTTCTCCCCATTTCCCTTAAAAAATTCATCTGGTTTGTTTACTTAGGCTGAGCTCTGTTCCTCCCACTGCATCTGTGTGTCACCTAGCACGTAGTCTCAGCAAAATGGGGTATGCTTCACATTAGTATACATTAATCCATGGCTCTTGATGATCAGTGTGATGGATGTGCTCAACCTCCTTAATCAAACTTGCAGTAGTTTGATACAGGCTCCAGAGGATGGAAAGGCATGAGCTGTAGCTGGGCCAAGAACTCCTCTAGACAACTCACAAAGGAGCAGAGTGATCTGGTGAGCATCAGTGCATACAAGTTTGGAACACCGATCATGCGATTAATGTATGAATAGTGGGTGTTTTTTCCAAGACTCATTTATTAAGGAACAAAAAAAAGTTGTGGGTGCAAGGAGTCTCGTGCATAGCTTCCCATTGTGTGCGATTTGACTGCAAGCCAACCTCTTTATCCCATCAATATGACAGCCTCAGCGAGTCTTCTTTGAGCGCTCCCTGCCAGGCAGCGTGGCTGCATGGCAGTTATCTCCCCTTGAGATGGGATGCCTCTCAAGGTTTGAGATGCCTTGCCTGACACTAAGAGATTTCTCTTACCAAGGTGGAGAGACCCCTTATTCACAACAGATCTTCCCCGAGCGACTGATAGCATGCTGAATTAATGCTAATGAAATCCACATGTGTAATAACATTAGACATAAACCGTTGATGAAGTCTGGGTTAAGTCTGGATCCAGCTGCACCTAGGCTCCTCTCTGAGGAGGAGTTTAGAAATCAAGGGGGTCCATTCTGAACCTTGTGACTCAATGGCAAGTTGTTCTTACACTTTATATTAAATCTACTGGGCATAAATAGTTGACCAAGTCTGAGACTGAGAGTGGATTTAGCCACACCTAAGATCCATTAGGAGCTGAGAAAGCAAGGGGGTCTGCTCTGAACCTCATGACTCAACGGGAGGGTCTCCCTCACCCTTTTGGATCTCTGATCTCTATGTAAATCATTCTAGCTTGATTCTAAGTCAATTTTACTTTTTATGTTTTTTCCATGTAGCGAGTAATAGAGTGAACCTTGCCATCAAACTTTGTTAAGCTGCACTTTTACAAATTCACATTAGAATCACTTTTTCTAATGCGTTTGTCAGTGATTCTTGAAGTGTTCTAAAACTCATCTGTGAGAGTCAGTTATGGTTGTGTCTATTGACTTATAGCTTTGAAAAGCTCAGTAAACTTGCTATTTCTCATTAAGAGTAAATTCAGCTAGACTGCCCCCTTGAAAACATCAGTAAAGTATAATGGAATGACTGCAGATAATCAGGTGGCTGTGCTGGCTGCTATTGCTTGCTAGTTGCCTGTTGCAGAGGAAAACTACCTTCTGGCAGGGCTGACAGGGCCAGTTTGGCATCTGCACAGGGATGCAGTGGGATAGATGTTGCTACACAACCTCTGCCTGCAGCTCTGGGCACAAGGAGCAGGTGAATTCACGTTTGAGGGGACCGACCTGTCCCAATAATGATGGTGCTTGAGGAGCAGAGTCCACTGTTCTCCAAAGCCACCGAAAAGAGGGAGAACATGCCCCATAGCAACCATTCTCCCCCCCTGGAGTCCTGAAATTTGTGCAGATGCTAGATGAGGGATGGTACATAGAAAGGGGATAAATGGATAGAGGGAAGAGAGAAATACAACCCAAATGCAGCATTTTCATGCACACACTGTCCTAGATCTGGCAGCCGTGCGTGCTCCTTAATGGATGTGGAGCCACAAGACCTTGCAAATGAGCAAATGAGGAAGAGACAGGAGTGTGAATAAGTCAGAGGTTGGAGCGTACAGGTGGTGCCAGCCATTTCTTAAGCTGGTTTAGCTGGAAAAAGACGATATACTATGAAACTGCACTCACAAATGCTAAAATATGACAATTTGTATGTTAAAGTATGAGTTTCTTAACAGCTTGTGATGCAGCAGTTCAGGACAAGACGTGAAGAACAGCCTGTCCTTGTAGTCCCTTATTTCCCAGAAGAAACTGTGGCAGCATTTAAGTTCTCCACATCCCAGTTGCAAATGGAGCAAACCAGTTACAGACTTCCTCCGCTCCCACCCCGCAGTGGAAATACGTGATCTGTGAGATGCGATGCAAACTTTCCTACGTCTGTACAGCGCCAATGGAGATACAGTACCTTGCCGATCCCTAAGCAGGTCACTACAGTGCAATGCTCATGTCACCCTGCCATGCCACAGCTTTTCCAAAAGCTCGGACAGCTTTCGGAATCTGACGTGCACAGACTGAGCACCACTGACGCTATGTCTGCTGCATGCCCCATGTTCCTAACCCCACCATCACCTGAAATGTGACATTTTTCTGTGGAGACTGCACCATTGCACTGGGAGTAAGAACAATGTAGCTGTGGGATTTTCCCTGCTGTCATGTCAGGACACAGCCACAGCATATGCTAACACCTGAGGGTTCAAGTGCAGTCTTGGATCTTCCTTTGGGCATGTTCATCACCTAAACTTGGTCCTCTGGTGGTTCCTGACCTATTTACTACTGCCATGACTCATATGTTATGAAGGTAAATTGTTGTTTGCAATTAAGTTGTATTTGCATTGAGATCCTTATAATGAAAGCCAGGAGACTTGCAAGAAGAGATGATTTTGATCTCATAGATTGTCTCCTTGCTTCAAGTTGGGGTGTAGAAACTCCAGAACCCCCAAAATCATTGAATCATAGAATGGCCTAGGCTGGAAGGGACCTTAGAAATCATCTAATCCAACCTCCCTGTCATGGGCAGGGACGCCTTTCAACTATGTAAAAATATCTAGTAGTGGCACTTCACCATCTAAACCAAAACTCCTTCTTTGTGAGTACGGAATAGGATGCTTTCAAAACTGCTTAAAAAGTTGATTATAGACTTCCCTCTAGGCATACACACTTAAGAGAAGTGATTATTGAATACAGTAAGGAGTGAAAGCAGTTGCATTCCTTCTTTACTAACTCCATACAGAGGCTTTTTGCACATGAAACATTGAGCCGGTTTGCCCACGTACACCTGAAGAACATGGTCTGGAGTGGAACGACACCTCCGTTTTCAGTTGTGACATCTGCTCTGCATTCATGCGTTTGCACCAAGTCACGAAAAAAACCTGTGGTCATTTTGTACTCTTTTCTGTTCAGAGACGAGCAAGAGAAAGGTGTTTCTCTTGAGAGAGAGGGAGGAAGGGGTTAAGAGTTTTCAAAACAAGCTGGATACAACTGATGCCAGATTTTTTTCTTACAATGGCATCTATTTGCTTTCCCAGCAAGCAGCTGAGCATTGTATTGTTTCGATGACAGCAGAAGATGCTGCACATCTTAAGAGAGCACAGATTTTCTCACTCCTCACTAGGTGGAAAGTCTTCTTTGTTAAATAACTCCAGAGAAAAATACAACCAGAAACCACAGAAAAACTTTTCTATTTAGTTTGTTGGGGTTTTTCACCTAATTGTTGTTTCCAGTGAATCTGTCTCTGACGAAAATGTCCCAGCTGTAATCTGTGCGCTTTCCTAGTGTCACTGTAATCATGCGTTGCTCTGCTTAGCTTAAAGCTATCATGAAAACTATGACAAGGCTCTCAGTTTTCTGAAAGCTTCTCCTGAGCATTCAGAAAAAAAAAAACCCAAAACTGTGGGGGAGCAAAAGCAGAAATCATTAATGTTTTTTCTGTTTGGTTATTACAGATACAAGGACTTAGGGCAAAGTTAAGACAGGGACCTGTAAAAGCAGAAAGTCTCTTAAGTTTAAAAAGAAATTTAACACTGAGCTTGCCAGAACAGAACCACTGACTGAAAATAAGTTCTCGTCTTAGCCACCCTCAGTTGAGACAACCTTTTATTAACTAGAAAGGATCTGAACAGGCTCTGTATTCATTGTCCATGCATTTCCCACTTGTTTTTATGTCTGTATGCAACAGCCCCACCAGTGGTCCCAGTGGGGAGCCCTGGGTGGCCGTACTGCTGTGGTGACAGCAGGTAGAGACCCCGAGAGCAAAGGAGAGCTTCAAAAATCAGCTCCAAGCAGTGTTTCCAAGTTCAGAGCAGGTTTTAGACAAGCAATACTAATCTGTAATGCCACAGTGCTTTTAAATTCCCAGTTAAAAGCAAAACTTGTGTTATTTTAAAATTGTCTTGGGAGAAGAAGGTTACGGGGAGCTGGCAGCTCTGAGGATCATCAGTCACAGCACAGAAGTGCAAGTACTCACCTGTCATCAGCGTGTAGTAATTTGGATAGGAGAGGCTGGGGAAATCTGGAGTCATGTAGTCTACCTTCACCCCCATGTTCACAATGTCCCGAAAGCCCGGCAGACCCTCCAGCTCGCTGTCGTCGATGTAGTCGAAGCGAAAACCATCGAGCAGGAACACCAGGAGCTTGCGGTGGGCTGAGGGGATGGTGGGGAGCGGCAGGAGGGAGGCGAGGGCAGCGGTGAAGAGGGCGGTGAAGAGGCTCAGGCTCCCCATGGTGAGCAGCGCTGCCAGGGCCAGGACCAGGACCGGGCAGCAGTGAGGGATCTGCAGCAGCTTCGGGGCTGGACCTGGCACTGATGTCCTCCCTCCCGCTTCCACCGCCTGCGTTAAAGCTACAGCACTGCCCCGCGCGCGCCAGGGGCGTGGGAGGTCACAGGTTAATTGCGAGCAGATGATTAACTTCAAGCGGAGAGAAGAGTTTAGCTCTTCCCAGAGACAGAGGGGAAAAAAATATGCTTCGCAGCGATGGGGAAAACACAGCGCAAAAGCAAGTGGAGCGTGTGAGGACGCAGACCTGGCCGAGGGAGCGTGAGCGAGGGAAGGGTGCCCGCTGGCCCCAGGCGAGGGGGAGAACAGCACCCGCCGGCCAATTTCCCGCTGCTGCTGCTCCTCATAGAGAGAGGAGCCCTCTCGCTCGCCAGCCCAGCTCTGCGTCAGGGATGCAGCGTGCGGAGGTCTCACAGAGAGGGGTCTGCTTTCTTTACGAGAGAGTGTTCCGTCTCCAGCCACATGAACTCTGTGCTTTCTGCTTAACTTTCTGGCAGCGGCTTGTGATAGAAGCTCAGTCTGAGACTAAGGCAAAGCATCTCCCTGGTTCTGGAGGTGGAGTATGTGAGCTGAGGTTGTAGAATCATAGAATTGTGGAATCATAGAATGTTTGGGGTTGCAAGGGACCTCGAAAGATCATCTAGTCCAACCCCCTGCCAGAGCAGGATCCCCTAGGACAGGCCACACAGGAACACATCCAGGCGAGTTTTGAATGTCTCCAGGGAAGGAGACTCCACAACTTCTCTGGGCAGCCTGTTCCAGTGCTCCATCACCCTCGCAGTAAAGAACTTTCTCCTCATGGTGGGGTGCGACTTCCTGTGTTCTAGTTTACACCCATCATTCCTTGTCCTATTACTGGGCACCACTGAAATGAGACTGCTCCCTTCTTCTTGACACCCATCCCTCAGATATTTATACACATTAATAAAATCCCCTCTCAGCCTTCTCTTCAGTATTTCCATAGCAGAGCTGCACTGCCGGCAAACTCAACTCTACAAAGACACGAGTCCCTGCAAAGGACCCTGTCCTCTCCACTGGCTTTGTGCTGCAGCAGGACTAATCCAGCTCCTGATTCACTAGTAGAAAAATCTAGCTTTCAGCATTACACAGAACAAATGATACATGTGTTTTCTGGCTGTTGATATTATTAAGACATTAAGATACTGAGAGCTGGATGGCACCCAGTTTCATATGGAAAATGAAAAATTGTCCACATTTTAGTCATGAGTCACCACCAGCTTCTTCTGCCAGCTACAGAAGCCTAACTATACTTCTCATGCAATGCCAGAGCTGGCTGTATACTATAATTACATATTCACTCACTTTACTTGAATTGTGTTTGTTTTTACCAAATGAAAGAAGTTCATAGCATTGTCTCACTCCTTTTGGCAATGTTTACACCTGTGAAGGCTGCACTCACTGGCAGCCACCCCAACATGGACATCTGAACCTCTCTTTGCTCCTTACAAAGCTTCCAGTTACACACCCAGCGTGTCTAGTTGCCTCTTACCAAACACTGGGCTGGTGCAAGCTCAGCAAGATGAATTTCAGCTTCCCTTGCCCCAAATGTTTGGGTTTTTTTACCCCTGTGCAACCCCTCTCCTTGTGTCCTGGTTTACCTTTTGCACACCTTTGTATTGGATGCCGGTGCCTGTGAGCCAGCAGCTGGCTGCAGGTCACCACCCTGGGAACACGGCTGGAGAAGTGTAGTCACTGCCCTTCTCCCACAGGGCTTCCAGCTCAAGAAAGAAGATGCCCTTGTTTTCACTCAGGAGAAGGGGTGCTCGGATTTTCTGTAGGAGGGAGTCATTCATGACAGGCGGAAGAGGATGGAGGGGGAACCTGCAGTTGAGCAGAATCTCTCGAGGTCTTTGGCTGGCTACGCTCATACTCACTTTCTCAGTCAAATGCCCCATGTTTCCTGCCTGTCAGCAGACTAAATGTGCTCCTCATGGATGTCTCCCTCTCTATGACTTGCCTAGCCACTTTTCCTTCATATGGCCCTTTCTCCATCCCCCATCTTGGATGCCAGCACTTGGGAAGTACCCTCATATCAGAGTTACACCTGAGCCAAATATACGGAGCATTTCTAAACTTACAGCAAGACAGTGACTGAAACAGCCCTTCAGGGGTTTATCCCTCTTCACACAGCATTTACTTCTGGAGCCTTGCATTGCTAACTATCATCATCTTGACAACTTTAATTCTATGTTTTGACTCTTCTTATCTTGCCTGGCTTTAGTTCATGTATTTTCTCACAGTGCAGCAGCAGTTTTCTCAGCAAAACCAACCCAGGGTCACACAGCTGTACTTCACCTTGGGTCAGAGACAGCTGAGCCTCAAGGCCATCCGTACTGCCCTATGCCCAGGAGAAGGACAGATGGACTGTCTGCTAGGATGAAAACAGGTCCTGGACTCCTGACTCGGCCCCTGGAGCAGATATCTTCCAGGAGAGATGGGCGGTACCAATGTGCTCTAACCTGAACTTGGAAAGAAAACATCCAAATCTTGTAGCATGAGGGGAAAGCCGCAAGTCTGCATGACCCGGGCAGCCAGGCTGCGGTTTGCTGGCGTCCCAGCCTGTGCAAGGCTGCTGCTGCCCTGCCTGACGGGGACAAGACTGCAGCTGCACGCCGGGCGACGTGACAGCCTGGGCAGCGGTGCAGGCAGCTGCCTGCCTGTGGGATAGCACGTGCAGCGTGTGTGTCATACCTATGGAGAGCCGCCGCTCTTCTCAGCCGTCTCCAGGCTCGGCGAGGGTCTCAGCTGAGGATCTGCTCTTCCTCCTGCACGTCTGCCCCTCGCTGGGATTCCAGGAACAGAAGTGTCCCTGCAGAACCAGTGCTCAGAGCGAGCACTTCTGCCAGTGCTTACTGAGGATTTTCACTATAGCAAAAACTGTATGTAATGGGCTTGGAGCCATCTGCAAGGTCATGCCTTGGCAAAGACGCTGTGGTAATTTAGCATGTCTTATTTATGCTGAACGAACTCAGAAACATGTCCGGAAGTGGGGTGGGCAATATGATTATACACCTCTTGGCAAACCCACGAGGACATTGACACTCATGTCTTGGCTTTTCCTCTAATGGGTAGCCTCTGGTCTTGCCACCAGGGCTCAGCAGAAGCAGCAGCTGCTGCTCATGAAGAGATGGGATAATTAAGGAGTCCATCAAGTGTCCAGCCTGGATTCCCACCTTGAAAGTATGACCAGGTGTTTAAGGTAGTTAGGTCAAGAAGCCAGATTTCCATCATGATATGGTACAAAGATGTGTCTTCTTATTGTTTCATGACATTAAGAAATAATACCTTCTATTCAAGAGGGTTGTAACCTACTGAAAGATAGCTCATAAAGGAGAGCTCTACCTGAACCAGCACAGCACCATGAGGGACAGTTGATGCAACATACTGGAGCCTTTAAAAGTTGGAGATTCACAGGTTTCCACTCAATAAGTAACAAGAGTGTAAGGCCTGAGAGGGGTTAAGGGAGTAGAGATGCCGTACAATACCAAATTGTGTTTTGACAGACAGTCCCCCTGAAGAGTGGGACTGGAGCCAAACAGTCTCGCTTGGCAGAGACAGACCCTAGCAATACATTTCACCCCAGCCAAGCAATGTTGATTTGCTTTGGTTCACATTCACTTGTAAGCACTCTGTCTGCACAAAGACGCAGATGGCCTTGGAGATTTCAGCACAACAATATTTTGATACAAATGCTCTTACAAAAGCTATCAGAGCCTGAGCTGGTGACCAAGGACAAGAGTCTTCACTAGTTAGCTGTGAGTCGAGGTCTAGGAAGAAGCATGCACAAAGGAGAGAAAATTCTCAGCCCAGGCTTTGCATGAAGAGATACTCTGCTGACCCAAACTTTGAGACAAGATCCTCAACCACTTAGATTGCTCAGGAAATCCTCTTGGCAAAAAGCAGGTTTCCAGTTTTTGAAAACTGCCTCCTGTGTCCTTGAATCTCTTTTGGTTTGTGGGTTGGTTGTTTTTTGGTTTGTTGGTTTTTGGGTGGGTTTTTTGGGTTGTTTTGGTTTGGTTGGTTGGTTTTTAATTTTTTTTTTCCTGCAGAAAGAACAAGCATGATAATAGAAATGAAAGAAAATTCTCCAGGCTCACATCAATGGCTCAGTTTGGTTTGTCAGATGTACCAGTGTCCCTGGCAGAGTGGATCTACCTGTGCCCTTTTTTCTCGTTGAAGAAGGTAGCATGGCCACTTCCATATATTGAAGCCTCAAGGGGAAAAAGTCGCTCGCATTTCTTTGAAGAAGTGGAAGAGAATTTGTGCCAGTCTGAAGTTTTAAGGTCAGAACTCTGCTGGACTTATGGTCCTTCCTCCTCTTCTCCCCACCAAACCCAAGCTGAAAACATCACAGGTGGTACCAGTCCCTCTGTTGACTTCCACAGAAAACCTCTGGCAGTGTAGGTATCTGCCTTCTGAGTTGCCAGAAGGTTTTACTTTGGTATAAGCTATTGGCTGCAGAAGTTTAATATCAGCTTTTTTGCTTCTGCACTGTACATTCTCACCAGTGCTTCTGCATGGAGGGAGGCATTAGGCAAGGTATCTGCTGCTTCCTCACATCTTCCTAGGTGGCGTTTAATGTAAAGCCGGTTACTATTACCTTAAAGGTCTATTCCAATCTAAACAATTCTATGATTCCATGATTTCTGTGGTCTTTCGGTGTGCAGTAGTCCAGTCAGGAGGACTTAAGGATATAGGAAATGGGTTGCTCTTGCTGTCAGTCATGTACAGATATATATGATGAAGTCACACACTTATCAGCTACAGAGAATTTCAAGGCTAGAAACTCCAGGTTTCCTGGAGAAAATCAGTTATCCCTCACAGCTTCTTGAGGCACAGCTTTCCTCCTCTGACCTGCCTGGCTGGTCTAAAACTTGCCTTACTGAAAATGTACACATGCTGAATAATGAGTGTATCAAAGTGGGACAGTGGTGACCCCAGTGGACACCCAGGGACAGGTTAAACAGTTTTTGAAGTGTCTCAGTCCAGGTGATTGCTTGGAGAGTGGCTCTCCAGATCTCTTACTCCATCCTTCACTGCAACAGACATGAGTCATATTAATAACTTTTCTGTATGAGAAAAATCTAGTGGAGATAAAGAAACTTAATGAACTGGTGGAGTCCTCCCAGCAGCTCCCAGCTTCCTTGCAAAGAGCTGCATGGTCTTGGGGTATCACTGCCAGCACTGTCCTTCCCTGTGAATGCTCGCTGACAATATTCCCCTTGGAGAACAGGCTGTGCTTCCATTAAATTAAACTAAATCATGTTCAGAACAAACAAAGGAGGTGGCTCTTCAAACCAAAACCCCATTCAGGTGTGCAACTACTTGTCCATGAAGACTGTGACTGTGGAAACTGTACACGGGACAAATTTGCAGAAAAAAATTTTACCCAGGGCTGGGAAACACAAAGATAACTGGTTCCAGCCATCCTAGCATTTCATGTTCTCACAGAGACTGAAGAAGAGGAGTATTTATTCAGTGGGAAAATCTTTTAACTGCTTTGCTTAGTACCTCTCTTAACCCACCTGCTACATGACCAGCACTCAGGCCTCAGAGACCGTCTTCTCTTGATATATTTTCTTGGCCAGTAGTTGCAGCTAAGTGTCACCCCGTCAAAAACACACACATTTTCTGAACTGCTGCAGTGGACATTCATAGTCATGGAGAGAACTAAAGAGTTGGGAGGATGTCACCCAGGGGTGATATGTCTCCAATGGGACAGAATGCAGTCAGGGATGCCTTAAATCTACCAGTTTCTGCTGCCCAACAGGAGAGGCTGCACATCTGCAGGGCTGAGGTGGGAAGGACGCTGAAAATGTCATGTGAAATAAACCCTCAAAAGGTTCCTCTAAGGAAAAGCGTGTTTCATACAGCTGGTGTGGGATGGAATAACAACTTCAACCTGAACTCTACAGAGCCATGGAGGTTTATGAATTACTTCCTAGTTAGGGGTCATGAGGGCAATTAAGAAAAATGAGCTGGTCACTGGTGGGCTTAAACTCATGATACAGTGAGCCTCTGCCACTGGAAGATAGGTAAGAGCTCAGGTCAGGAAAGACTGGGAAGCCTGGACCAGGTGATGGCATCTCATGGCTGCATGTGACAGAAGACCACCTCCTTCCTCACCCTGTGATGTGCTGGCCTGAGCACAGGACTGTCAGGCTCAGGGAGAGAGTATTATTGTCTCAGACTAAAACTAGTCTTCACCTCTTCCAGAAGATCTGAGTTTTTCCTTGGATATAAACCCACCTCCAGTACCTTCCCAATATTTCTAATTCATGCCCCTGCAAAGTTGTTACTTAATTAGCCCAAGACCGTGATTGTCTAGATGCTGGTGTCCTGTAATGCAGGATTTTTTACCTCATCAAGGAGACCTTGCACAATGCATTTCTCTGTCGAAATCACCTACTCAAGTTTGCTGGATGGCAAGACCAGATAGTCTTAAATAACTGCATACTGTGTTTTCTGCTTCATCTCTGCTGCCTGGTACGGACTGTTGCAAAGGATTTTACTGCTATTCTAGAAACAGGGGTCAATGTGCAATGGTGTGGGTGGGGATGGGAACTTGTCAAGCTAAGCAAGTTGATCAAAATTAGTTAAGTTATTTTGTATAAAAGATAAAAGCACCATCAGTAAAATAAAGTAGGTGTTGCTAATCATGCTGTGCCGTGACATTAAGATGTTTCCTTAGGACATTGAACTCGATGCATCCATTCATGTACCAGTGGCTCCTCCTAGAAAACAACAGGATATTCTGCACGTCCACCAGTGCCTGGCACAGCAGTTTCTACCAGTTTATTACCTTGTTTGAGCAGCAACCCTAAAAGATGAATGTATGAGCTGAAAGTCTAACAATCTTGCACAATCTCACAGTCATTTAGTTCTAGCCAAATGTAGAGCTATTTCTGCAAAGTATTTGGATTTCAGATTCTCCCATTAAATGAGGGGCAATTTGGGAGCCTAAATATCTGGCAAATCAGTGTCCATGTGCCTATTCTATTTTCAAGAATAAAACAATATTCTATGTTTCATCTTACAGCTACACTTCTACGTAGAGTACAAAGGAGATTTACAACGTTGGCCTGAACTTAGTATAGGTACAAAGTAAACCATCCAGGGCCAGCATAAAATGTCATTTTAAAATGCCCAAGTATTTTGCATTTGGCATTATTTATAGCCTGGAGGTTATACAGAGTTCAGCTTTAACTTCTGACATTAGTGCTTAAGGACTGAGAGTTGGGCTTGCAGCATGACCTAACTAAGAAAAAGACCTTTATTCTGACAGTAGTTATTTAAGCTAACCGGAGAGTATTTGTAATTTTTATTTATAGAGGCCCCAAAGACTCGCCTCTGCCAGGCTGCCTGCAGTGAGCATGCCCAAGTTGCTGCCTCCAGGTGCTGCTGCTTTTGTTGTGTGCCACGGCACTTTGTTCGTTTTGGCTTTCATGTTTTTGAAGTCATCCATCCCAGCTTTTAGTTACCATATCTCATTCATAAGTAAGGCTATGCTGGAGGCTGAAAGCCCCCACCTGGAGGGCACAGATCGAAGTCTCAGCTTTGCCCATTGTGCAGAAACGATGAGCGTCTGGTTCTCATCTCACTGACTGCTGAGTCACCTCTGGAGAATTTGCTCCCACAGAGAAGAGACAGTTGTTTTACAACCCAACTCATTGCTCTGGGTAGAGCAATATTTACACGATATCTGTTTCCCAGCTTTGGGTGTTTCCCCATCAGCAAGCTACAACTTCTCAAGCAATCCAGATCTACATCAGATTTTCTCAGAGGTAAGGTCCCATCTCTGTCTAAATACCATCGGTGACGTCTTTCTATATAGGAGAGCAAGGTCATATCTTTGTATCAGGGTCAGCATTACTTTTTCTCACTAGCTGAGGGCTCAGGTTAGGAAATCCTGAAGTGTTGCTTACGGCTTGAACTGATCTCAGTGGCTGAAGGAATCTTTTATCCAAGGACAGGAGCCAGGACAACCCTCAGTCCTGGGGGACTCTCATTTTTCCATCTGGGTACTTCGCAGGTCTCTGTCTGAGACCCTTTTTTCCCTGACTTAATGCAACCCAAAGCAAACTTCACCAGGACTTCAGCAGGATGCTGACACGGCATAGCAGCTTTAGTCTGCTCTGAATTCACTGGGTCCTCTTTCTGAGTTGTCTAGACTTGGTGGCTGTAGATCACTTCTCTTCTGCCGCAGTCCTGAGATTTATAATCACATCTTCTAATTCCAGTAGTGGTGACAATCTGTCATTTGACGTCCTGCTTCCCTCTCTTCAAACATGTTATTGTACACTTGAGTGAAACGATACCTTTGTTTTCCCTGAAATCTGTCCCCAGTGTGGAAGCTCCTCTTTAGTGCTCCAGTGTTGCCAACATAAAAATGCTCCTCTCTTCCTATGGACATCCTCAAGTCAACATGTTTGCAACTGACCTCACCTTTCCTAGAAATACCACACGTTCCCTGCTCCTCTTTGTGCTGCCGGGAGAAACTGGAAGCCCAGAGATCCCGCACTCTCCTTTTCCCATTGCTCTGTGAATGGCTCTGGGCTGCCTCCAGCGGAGGGGATCCTGCCTGTGCTGCTGTTTGCACATCTGGAGGCAATGCTTCTCCTGTAGCTCAGCTCAGCCCATTTGTATGCTGGCAAACAAGTGAAAGGAGAGCATGTATAAAGCATGGCTGTTCTTGTGTGCTGTTGTCCCTTTAGCCTGAGCAGCTGGCCGCTGCAGCGTGCTGCTCTTGATTTGTTCCCTTTAGCCAGAATGGCTCAGAGGGAAGGATGTATGTAGTTTTGGGTGGCTCTCGGGTTTTCTTTGAGAAGGTAAACAAAACTGTGATCACCTGCAATGAAGAGAAATAATCTGTAGGAGGGCTTACTCCTTCTTGGGCAACCAGCAGGTCTCAGAACTCACAGCGCTTTGCTTCCTTTCTGGTTTCAAGATCCTTCCTTCAGATGGTGTTTTCTTGTGGGCCTTCTCCAGCCTCAGCTGCTTGATCAATGTCGTGGGTTGACCCTGGCCAGCCGCCAGGTACCCACACAGCCGCTCACTCACTCCCCCCTTCACTGCTGAACAGGGGGAGAAAATATTTCCAAGGGTTCAGGGTTTGAGATAAGGACAGGGAGATCACCCTCATTTACCGTCCCGGGCAAAACAGACTCAGTTTTGGGGAAATTAGGTACATTTATTAAAAGAACTAATCAGAGAGGAGTAGTGAGAAGTGAGAGAGAGCAAACAAATCTTAAACAGAACACCTTCCCCCCATCCCTCCCTTCTTCCCGGGCTTAACATCAATCCCGGCTTCTCCACCTCCTCCCCCCGAGCGGCGCAGGGGGACAGGGAATGGGGGCTGCGGTCAGTTCATCCGACGTTGGTTCCACCGCTTCTTCATTCCGGGGGATGACTCTTCACTCTTCCCCAGGGCCACTGTGGGGTCCCTCTCACGGGAGACAAGCTTCACACTCTCTTCTCCGCGTGAGTCGTCCCACAAAGGGCAATTCATCCCAAACTGCCCGATGCGAGACACCTCACGAGGGGCAGCCCACCCCTCGTGAGTCTGAGGTGCAGTCCTTCGGGAGAAACTGCTCCAGCGTGAGCCACCCGCAACGTCCCAAAAGTCCCACCGGCCAACCTGCTCCAGCGTGGGCATTCCCTCTTCCACGGGCTGCAGGTTCCGGCAGCGACTTGCTCTGGTGCGGGCTTCCCACGGGCTACAGTCCCCTTTCAGGCAGTCCACCCACACGGCGTGGAGTCCTCGGTGGACATCTATGCGGTGATCCTCACGGTGGACATCTGCACCTCGCCCATGGGCTGCAGGGGGACAACCCGCTTCACCATGGTCTTCACCACGGACCCCGGGGGACTCCTTCTGCTCCGGCGCCTGGAGCTCATCCTCCCCCCCTTCCTTCTTCACTGACCTTGGTGTCTGCACAGATTCTCACTCCTCCATCTCTGTGCCAGCTGTTATGGCGCAGTTCTTTTTCCCGTTCTTAAATATGTTTTTCACAGAGGCGTTCCTCTGCTATCACCTTACTGATAGGCTCAGCCTTGGCCAGCGGCGGGTCCCTCTTTGTAGCCAGCTGGCATTGGCTCTATCAAACTTGGGGAGCTTCTCGCAGCTTCTTACAGAAGCCACTCTGCAGCTCCCCCCCCGCCGCTGAAATCTGGCCAGGCCAAACCAAAACAATCAATTACCCTTCCAGGGGGCAAGGAACAAATGACTTCAGGGGCTTATTTTCCCACACTGTCCCCTGTAGATACATCAAGGGACCCAAGGCCAACACAGGGCAGGGAAGAACGGTGGTGGGCTGCAAGGCACCATGCCGACCACCAACAGAGAGAAGTGGGTGGAAACAAGCCCGTTCCTCTGCTCAGGCTATCCAGTAAAAACTTTCTTCTTTTATCATTCTCCTTTTAGCACCGAAAGAAATAGAACATGAAAACTGCATGTGCATCTTGACAAAACGATGTGCCATTCGCTCTCAGCAGCCACCATGGAAAAGCATAGCAAAGTAGTGGTTATCCCACACTGAATATGAAACCTCTGCTGCCTGACTGAGCAAAACCAAGGTCTGATCCCAGACCTCATAGCTGAGAGCTTCGCTCTGTGGAGAAGTTCACATTTCCCAAAAAAATCCATTTTCATCTTGGTTTCCAGGGAACCACAGGCTGTGCCTGCCAGTGATGGAAGCCACTACTGTCTTTTCTGATGTCTAATACGTCAGAAGTAGTTGTGGGTCTCTGACTTTTTTTTTTAGTCTAAATCTATTTGAAGAAATGGCTACTTGTTTGCCTGGGCCCAGGGCCGATCGGGGCTGCAGTACAGGGCTCTGGATTGCATGCCATTTGGCACACCCCCAGCTACCCACCATGGAGTAGAGTGAAAAGTGTGGCCGAGGCCACATAGGCAGAGCAGAGGCAGCTGGTGGCCCCTAAGTGGAAAACATGGGCTGTTCCTCCAGCACCAATCCCCTGAGGCAGCGCGATGCCAGCAAAGCTCTCCACTTCATCTGTTTTAATAGCACAAGGGTCATATTTTCTGTTTTTCCTCCTGACATTATGCTGATGTGTTAATCCACTGCGTGGCAGAAAAAAAACCTCTGAAATTTCCTATGGTGCTGTCAGCTGCTGGAGCTGGACACCCTGTAATAACCTCCAGGGCCAATATCCCGCTGCCTCCAATTCCTAGGAAGGCCTTATTTTCTTTGGCACAGCCAATATACGCAAAACCCTGCTCAGATAGTTTTATAAAAGAGAAAATAGGTGGCAAAGCACTTAGCTCTTTCAAGGAAATTTGGAAACGATAGAGAGCAACCTCATGCTATGCGAGCACTGAGTGTGCCTGTCCAGCTTCCAGCGCACAGCAGTAAATCATCTGCTGAATGGCTGTGACAAGCACACCAGATCACCACAAAGAAGCTATTTTTCTTTCATCATGACTGCCTGTTCAAAATGCAACACTTCTGCTAATGCATTTAGCAGGTGCAAGAAACATTTGAAAATTGATACTTTTTTTTCCCCCCGAGAAAAAGGTTAAGAGCTTGTTTGCTCCACTTGTTTGGAGTTTGGCTTATTTTGTTATACTCCTGCACAGCTGCTGAAAAGGTTGCACCCACTCAGAGGCAGGAGAGTCTCAGGGCAAACAGGAATATTTCCTGTACTGCAGGTAAGGATTTACAGGACATCCCAAACTGTGTCCAGATGTTACTGCCTCCACCCACACCTGGGTGGAAGACCCAAATGCAGGAGATGGTTCTGTCATGGAAGCACCTCCTGTGCCCAGCTGCTCTCCACTGGAGATATCCACTCCTTTCCTTGGGGAAAAGGATCAGTGACACCGTGGGTGGCACCACCTTGGGTCTCCCTGACATAATCTCCTCTCATCTGATGTGCTGGTGGATCCCACTGCCCCTTGCCCATCACCATGCTGTTCCCCAGGTGGTCTCTCATGCCCAACATCTCCAGCATCCTTCATAGCTATCACTCATGGTAGACCGGGAGAGTGGTTTCCAATTTCTGTTCTCACTTGGGAATTAGTATTGCATGGGGGTTGGGCACATCCCTTGGCAGTGCCATGGGGTCAGGCACCGCTCCCGCTCATTCAGTCCTTGCCAGCAATAGTGTTGCTGCCACAGTAGAATACTCCACAGGAGTAACCTACAAGTGGAAAATTAGACCAATACTTCCCAAAGGTAGATTACATGCATGTTATTTCTAAATGTATGACGCGAGCATCTGTCAGAAAGACACTGGATGAATCGTAATTAAACATACATTGAATGAGACATTAAACCCTTTCGTAGTGACAGTGCATTGAGCACATCTGAAGCCAAACATGGAAACTGGATGGGAAAGGCTGCTCATGCCCCAGCATGGGGCGGTTTCCTTAGAAACTATCCATGTGGGGGGGTCCCTCCCATAATAGCATTGCTGCCACCAGCCAACACACAAGAGTCCAAAGCACCCTGAAAGCAAGTTGCCATCTCCAAGCAGCCAAAACACTGGGCTGAGCAACATCATCCATGGGACACTGATCAGAAGAGCTCAGGAAAGCTCTTCTGAAGAAAAGAAAGGAAGTAGCAGCTTCTGAACCAAACTGTCATCTTTTGAGCCAATGCAAAGGATTTTATAGTTGAGGTGTGCTGTCAGAATAGCCCCTTCTGCCACAGTTTGCCATGGCAGAGATGGTGTTTCCCCAAGTGGGCACCTCCAGCAACAGGAGAGCTCCTCAGGAAAAGAGTTGTGGTCAATGGGGCGGAGTCTGGTTGGAGGCCTGTATCCAGTGGAGTCCCTCAAGGGTCGGTACTGGGACCAGTATTATTCAATATATTCATCGATGACTTGGATGAGGGACTAGAGAGTACTATCAGCAAGTTTGCTGATGACACCAAGCTGGGAGGAGTGGCTGACACGCCAGAAGGCTGTGCTGCCATTCAGCGAGACCTGGACAGGCTGGAGCGTTGGGCGGGGAAAAATTTGATGAAATATAACAAGGGTAAATGTAGGGTCTTGCATCTGGGTAGGAACAACCTCGGGTTCCAGTATAAGTTGGGGAATGACTTATTAGAGAGTAGTGTAGGGGAAAGGGACCTTGGAGTCTTGGTGGACAGCAGGATGACCATGAGCCAGCACTGTGCCCTTGTGGCCAGGAAGGCCAATGGCATCCTGGGGTGTATTAGAAGGGGGGTGGTTAGTATGTCGAGAGAGGTTCTCCTTCCCCTCTACTCTGCCCTGGTGAGACCCCATCTGGAATACTGTGTCCAGTTCTGGGCCCCTCAGTTCAAGAAAGACAGGGAACTGCTGGAGAGAGTCCAGCACAGGGCAACTAGGATGATGAAGGGAGTGGAGCATCTCGCTTATGAGAAAAGACTGAGGGAGCTGGGGCTCTTTAGTTTGGAGAAGAGGAGACTGAGGGGTGACCTCATTAATGTTTACAAATATATCAAGGGTGAGTGTCACGAGGATGGAGCCAGGCTCTTCTCGGTGACAACCACTGATAGGACAAGGGGGAATGGGCTGAAACTGGAACATAAGAGGTTCCGCTTAAACTCGAGAAGAAACTTCTTCTCAGTGAGGGTGACGGAACACTGGAACAGGCTGCCCAGAGAGGTTGTGGAGTCTCCTTCTCTGGAGACATTCAAGACCTGCCTGGACACATTCCTGTGTAGCATAATCTAGGCATTCCTCCTCTGGCAGGGGGATTGGACTTGATGATCTTTCGAGGTCCCTTCCAATCCCTAACATTCTATGATTCTATGATTCTATGAAAAGGTTTTGCCTCTAATTCTTCAAGTGCTAAGATGGCCTTGGTATAACGGAAGAGGATTATGAAACCCCAAACCTTTGATATTACCCTTGATGTATATTGTTCATACTGTGTCAGACCCTTTTCTCTCCAAGGTATCCACCGTCATAGTGACTTACCCGTTAGCACTGGGGCTGAACCGGGAGGAGGTCTGTCGATAATGGATACTTTCGATAACTAAGCATTTGGTGTAGGGCTTGTTCCTCTTCAGAGATTTATTTGCAGTGGCCATTTCTATGTGCCAAGATCAACTCTGTGCTGTTTTGGTTTTATCTTGGGGAAGGGGATTGCATGTGACATGATGTCAGCAAAGAATAATATTGCTAATGTGGTCATGAAGAAAAAGAGAGGGACCATATCAAATATAAACAGTGACCATAAATGCAGACATGTACATATTTGAATGCTGCATGAAGTAAAATATACTATAACTAAAACAATATGAGGGAGTACTTTGTCCTTAAATGGTTCCAACTTACATAAAGTATTTCTGTGTATTTTCTGGATGCGTATGTGTACAGAGCAAATATTCCCTGCTTGGACAATGTGCCTTGCACCATCTGAGCTTAAGTATGAGTTCCCTGGTTGTCCAAAATGCCTATTTGATGGGGAATCTGAGAGGAAAGACTGGATATTTAAAGGTTAAGCAGTAGCAGAGAACTTCCTGAGCTCAGAACTTCAATGGCAGGGTGCCTGTGGTGTCACGGCAGTAAGATCTGCTCCCTGACTCCATCTGTACCCTTTTAGAGTGCCAAAAAGCTGACTCCTGTGTAAACACCACCGGCTTTGACCAGCAGCACTTAAGGAGCCCTCTTACACTAGACTCCCTCCCAGTTATGCAGCAAAAGTAGAGCACAAACACATTTTCCTTCACACAAGCCTGAAGTTTTTAAGGTTTTGGATAAAATATCCATTTAAAACCAGGTGGGAAAAAGCAGGGTGAGGAGCAGGGGGGTTCCAAGGTCTGAGGGCCTCCAGGTGGGTCCTGGTTATCATTCCTCTGAAGGTGCCACTAGGATCTTCACCTCACCATGCAAGAAAAGTTGATGGCCTTCATCTCCTAGAGGGATAACTGGGACAGTTGGGGGCAACTCTGTTGGGATCATGACAGAGAAATGAGGTGCGCAGGGATGAGGTGACCGCTGGGGTCACGGACACATGAGCACATGGGAAATTAGGCAAAATTGAAGCCAGGTCTTCTGCTGGGGCTCTGAGCGTGGGGCTAGGATGTGACTTTCTGCATGAGACAGTGACATTCCTGCAAACAGCATCAAGGCAAAAATAAGAACTAACTTGCAAAGCGTACTCTAAGCAGATTTGTCCTGTGTCCTGCTCCTCTTCACATTTTAGCCTCCTTTTGCCAATTTTTGCAGTCCCAAAAATCCAGTTGTAAAAGTAGGAACACAGGAAAGGGTATATTTAGGACAGAGCTCAAAATGCTTTTGTTTCACAAAAATAATTTTATTTTCTTGTGCCATGGGGAAGGATTAGACCAGACCTAATTTAATGTCCTGGTTTGGGACTGCTAGGATAACAGTTCTCTGGGGCTCCTGGCACAGCTGGCAACCACAGCGGGTAAAGGGCAGCTGTGCCTATGGGGAGGAGAGGATGGGTCAGGTGACCCAAATGGAGCAATCATGGTATTCCTTCCCATGGTGCTCAGTATATAAGGGCCCCTGAGATAAGCCTGGGTGTCTTTTTGTGTCTGCTGTGTTGGGGGTTTGTCAGTGGCTGTTTGTCATTTCCCCCTGCACTACTGATCTTCCTGTTTCCACACTGCAGAGCACACCATTCAACAGAACAGGTTCTCTTTTTTTCCCCTAGGTGGGAGCAGCACAGCTCCTTTTCTGGTGTTTTCGGACTATAGTTGGGACTCTAGACTTGGGCTCTCCTGTCTGCTGCCAAGCTCAGTCTGGGACTTTTTTTTCTCCTTGGGACCTAGTTGTCATTTGGAGGGTGTGGGTTCTATATTAATATATTCTCTTGCATCTTTGAATATGTTTGTATACTTGTGTAATATCTGTA
Source organism: Trogon surrucura (assembly GCA_020746105.1). Lineage (NCBI taxonomy): Eukaryota > Metazoa > Chordata > Aves > Trogoniformes > Trogonidae > Trogon > Trogon surrucura. The sequence continues at coordinate 46,099,704 of CM036620.1, forward strand.
TATAGTTTAACATCTTTGTTGTTAGTTTTATTTTTCTTTTTTATTAAACTGGTTCAAGTTTTGTTTCAACCTCAAAGTCTCCCTCCCTGGTTCCCTTCTTATTCTCCCTTAGGAGGGTGGTGGGGGAAATCACAGAGAGCATCTGTCAAAGTTTAGTGTCTGGCCCAGCTTTAAACTGTAATGGTTTAAAATAAAAACTCCAGGTAAATGGGATGCACAGTGACAGCACCACAGCCCTTCTGGGACCAGCCAAAGGGTCATCCGTAGCCCAGCACCTACCCTCAGACAAAGGCCAAAACCAGATGCCTATGGGACAGTATGAAAACAGGGCGAGCACTTTTGATAATACTTCTCCCAGATACTTTCCCAGCCTGCAACAATTCAGGGACTGTCTGAGCCCCTTTCTGCACTTGATTATCTTTGGTTAATGTCTCTTCCTTGAACTTGTACAGTCATTCTTACAGCCTGGTGAACCTGAGCACCCAAAGCATTATTCAGGAAGTACTTTTTGCAATTGAGCTACATGGGTTTTTTTCCCAGTTCTTCCTTGGATGTGTGGTTTTGAGAGATATTGAGTATCCATACAAGCAGCTCTTCTCTTTCTCTTTGTCCCATGTGAGCAATGCTCACCGCTGTCACCCTCCACAGATTTGTGAAAGGGCTCAGTCCACGAATGGCTTCTGACCAATGCTCAAGGTCTCTGAAGAAAGCGTCTCAGAAGCTAAACCGTATGACAGTGAACTGACTTGAACTTGTGCGCCGGCTTTTCTGGAAAGATCTCTCAGTGATTGGGGGAGGATGAAGTGGGTGAGGCCACACGAGATGTGATTGGTAAGCAAATAATGACACATCAAGGCAGCAGCTCTGTGGTTTCCTGAAACTCATCATACCAAATGCTTTTGATGGGATAAGTTCCTTGAAATCTTACGCAACTGTTCAAAAGTACGTCATCAAGTGTCTTCTTATCTACAAACAACTTTTACTGCTCTAGACCAGTGGCTTCAAAATGAGGAAACAACAGTATACCTTAAAAATTTGAGCTATTTTTGTGATTTCCAGGCCTAAACCTGCTTGTTCATTTACATTTATTTAGTGTCCTGTTATTATTATTTTCTTTGGTAGTTAATGGAACAAAGATACTCATGAGCTTATGGGTCAGGCCCCTAACAGATTAAAAGCACGAAAGCCCAAGAAATGTCAACTTCCTTCTTCCTTGCAGGTCACCACTGACGCATTGGGAGAAATGAGTCAGATGGTTTCTCTGGCCTTGTCCACGCCGACACTAGATGTCAGCCCAAACCCGCGAGTGCTTCTGCTCTTGAACTGAGAACAGATTCATGCAAATCCATGGATGAGCCTCCAGCTGCACCGGCAGTCTGCACCCCTGAAGGAAGGGGAGTTGTTGCATTGCAATGGCAAGGGGAAAAGGGAAAGCTTTTTGCGTTTTGCACAAAGTCCCTTTATTACAAACAGCTGCACAAGCTGAAAGGAGGCACATTTTTATGGGGTGAAAACTCACGTGAAGTACTTGCCCTTGTCCCAGAAGTGCTGGAAAGGGGTTAACATCTCACAGGGACCATTAACAGTGACATTGCTGCTCCCTCCCACTGGCTCTCTGGGCAGGCTGAGGATAACCCAGTGGACCTTCTGAGGAAGAAGACAGCTCTGGAAGGTTTACTGATATTAAAAGAGAAAGCAGCTATGACCATTACCTCCAAGAAACTATGAGTTGTGGGCTGTCCTGAGCTGAGATGGCAGGGCAGAGCAGGTGCTTTTGGTTTTACAATGAAGTGAAACAGGTGTCAGGGAAATGGAACTGTCTAGGGTGCCTTTTGCAACTAGTTAAAAATTCCAGTAGTATGTTTTCACCTTGTGGTGTGTTTGCCCCAGAGCATTTAACTCAAAACCACTGGTAACCAAGGCTTGTGAAGACAACAGAAACTGCCCAGGGAATAAATAGCATTTCCTCTTATTTCCACTCTGTCTGGGAACAGAGGCAATTTCCCCTTTCCTTGTTTAGAAAAAACCCTTCATTCACTATTTCCCCTTCATTCTTCTCAACACCCACTGTGGCAGGCCAGCCTGGCAAGGGCTTCAGGTGGCAGAAAGCAAGATGTCCTCGCGGAAACCAGGGATTAAAGGTTGGCAGTCAACACTTGCTCCTACACCTCGGTCCCTGCATTCCTACTTTGTGATTTTAAAAAAAAATAAAAAATATATATTGGTTTCTGTGTCCAGTCCCTGCTGCTTCTTGTGCTGTGCTGTGCAATGAGAGGCAGGCAGAGACTGCCCAGCCAAAACCCATCTGGGGTGCAGCTCCACAGGGCACAGCGTATTTCCAGCACACTTACCTGGGACACCTCTGGCTCACCGCGGTGGGGATGCGGTTCCTGGGTCTGAGCTGGCTGGCTCAGGCATCCCTGCATCCAGCCATCCTGCTTCCTCAGTGAATTGGCCACTTGTGGAGACAAAAAGAGAGACATTCGAGGCCTGGCACTTTTAAAAATATCTCTGTCTTTCGGTGAACAGATTTTCAGTGAAGCAAAGGCAGACAATTCTGGGTCAATACAACAACCATTTAAGCTGCTTCAGCCGGGTATCCTGCAATACATAACGTGTTCTGTCAACTCTTGCTGCTTAGTGATATGTTTCATTGTCTAAGCCACTTCCTTAAAGATGAGTGGTGGATGCAGTTTGCTCTTGTTGACCACGGAGGAGAAAGAAAACAGCAGTACGAACAAGCACAGGAGCTGCTTCGAGCTGTGACTCTTCAGCTGCTGGGGCGGCGTCAGCTGTGACAAGGCTGGATTGCAGGGGGGCAGGCGCTGAAAAGTGCGTGTGATGCCTGGCAGGAGGGGTTCTTGGATTCCAAGGGCTTGACCTCATGCCTTTCCCCATTTTTTTGTTGTTTGTTGGTTTGTTTGTTTGTTTGTTTTTTCCTTTCTTTTACGAAGCTCTTCTCCTGGAAACAGCTTTATTACACACCAGCAGTTGCCATGACCACTAAAAGGGAGGCAGCAAACAGCATTGCTGCAGCACTGGTAGGAGCTGCTGCAGCTTCCCAGGTGCATGGATGCATGGGTACGTGGGTATGAGTTTCCATGGGTGCAGTAGTGCATGAGTGCGTGGGTTTGGGCATCCCACTGAGTGGGACAGGCACCCCACTGAGGGCCCAGCATCTCTCTCTCTGCTCACTTGCAGGTCCGAGCATCCCAAAAACCACCACCAGCCACCAGCAAGCCATGCATCACAGGAAAGCTCCGATGTGAATGCAGTAAGAAAAATAGAATCATAGAACAATTCAGGTTGGAAAAGACCCTTGGGATCATCGAGTCCAACCATTAACCCTACACTACAAGTTCACCCCTAAACGGGCTCAGTGTGGGCACCTGCAACTTTATGTCTGCTTGGAAATATGGGTAAGTGTTAGAAAGTGAGGGAGTGGGGCTGCAAGGATGCTCAGCATGCTGCCAGCTCTCCGTGTGCATGCCAGTCATGAAGCTGATGAGCAAAAGCCAACACCCAGAAGCTCAAGGAGGAGCGAGCTTCCCTGCAGAGGCAGCCCACTCTTCCTACTGGTCATATCTCCTGCTGTGCACAGGGCTTGTGAAGGAGGGATGAGCTGAAGTCGGTGGGGCTCACACAGTCTATCGACACACTGCAGGTAACAGCCAAAGAGGGAAGTGATGCCCAGCAGCTGCTGACCAGGCAGTCGTAAGGAGCAATTGCAATAATGTGCAGGACATACTGGAGGTTGGCTGTACTGAAAAGAGGTGTTCCAGTGTGGGACATCTATCCAAGCAAGGTGTTTGTTCCTAATTCCTCACCTCTGCACAGATTTACTGAGGTCCTTGGCAGAAAACTGCTGCCAGAGCTTACTGATATCCGCAAGAAGTTCTTGCAATGGTAGCAAACTTGTACTGGTCATGGTTTGGTGTGCACTTTCAGGCTGGAAGCAGTGAGGGTTTAAATCTGCCATGCAGTGGGCTGCCAGTGGATGCGAGGCTGCGCTGCCTGGCTTGCTGCTGCCTCAGCTGGAGCAGACATGCAAGAAAAAGTACTGTTAACATAAATCAGTGCAGCGAGACCAGCTAGTATTAATTTTCCAGAGCCCTTGGTTGCTCATGGTACATTTGTTTTGTTTATATTCTGTTTTGTAAAACTAAATAGTTCCCCTCTCTTGGTGGTTTCATACTCTCTAAATAACTCTAGCGCATTTGCCATCTCTAGTTTTACATTTGCTTGCTTGCTTGCTTCTCAAGCCAGCTCTTCCAGTGTCTCTTAAATCATGTCTACTGTTGTTTGAATCCCTTCCAGTTTCTTGCCATCTGTTCAATGCCCAAATGAACAAAATGTTCATAGTTCATAGCAATTTCCCTTGTGACAGAGAAACAGGAGTCTTGAACATCTGAATTTTTAGGTCTCCCTAGTCGTGTAGCATAAAGATTAACATATTATCTTCATGCCTCTAGTGACTTGCACCTTTCTTCTTATGCTTTTAACTTACAAGTACATAGGATTTCCATGGGTGAGCTTTCAGACCTCTCCTCTCCTCTCCCCTCCCCTCCCCTCCCCTCCCCTCCCCTCCCCTCCTCTCCCCTCAAATCTAGGGCTAGCATTTGTTTTAACAGCCCCCCAAAGCAGAGCTTTAGACCTTAGCTCATGCCTTTTATGCCATTTCTGATCTCTGCAGCGTGATTATTTGTTTGGGTAGTGCCATTGTGCTCTGCAGTCTCTTAATTGTAACACTTCTTCATGGCATCAGTGAAGAAGTGCCCTGAAATAGATCTCTGACCACTGTGGCTCAGAAAATCCAGGTGGACCTTTCAGTTGCTCTGGACTCAGCTTGGGTCCTGGTTTGTTACATCTGATCTTTGTTTTGTCTTCAGAATCCCAAGAGAAGCTGTGACCCTTATGAAATCCTGAGAAATCCTCTCTTTTGACCGGTCTTCAATCACATTTTGCTCTTCCCAGATGTTAATGATATAATGTTCACAAAAATCAAGCCAGATGATTTTACCGTTCACTATTAATTCCTGGAAAATGTGAACATCACGTGTTTTCCCTTAATCCAAAAGAGATAATTCTCTGCAGTCTCTCTTCCTAGCCACATCTCCCATTGTGTGGCAAGGGACCTTCTTCACACCCAGACCAACACAGCCTGTTTTCAAGTCTCCTGATCCCTGAAGCACCTTTTCTGGGAGAATGAAACACAAGCCTTCAGAGCTCACTGCTCTTATCTCAGTCAGCGAGGTAATCTCCTCAGCTGTAGATGACGCTCCTCAACCACACGGGCTTTCACAATGCAGAATCAGCTTTCACCACACCTTGCAGGAGAGCAAGGCCGACCCATCGGAGACGGCAGCGTGGAGCAGTTGCTTCAACCTAGGCTAAGTGGAAGCTCCAGATTTTGCTTTTCTGGCAGTCTTGGGTCTTGCAGCTGTTGCAGGGCCAGGCAGAAGTATCTCTAAATTCTATTTATCATTACATCTAATTTATCTGACAGCAAACGAAAGCCTGCATAATAGTTATGCCTCTCGTCAGAAGGTAATGTCAATTCTTAAGCCTTTCCCTCACTTAGCCAAGACTTTCCCCTCTTTGCTGCTTGCTATGTGGCATTTTTCTCCAAAGTAGGTCACTTTACAGCTCTGTTGGCTAACCTTGGTGAAAATCTTTTCCCAGAAAATTTTCATCATGATTCACTGGCATTATCCAGAGCACAGATTCTCCTGTTTAAGCAGCTCACACAATGCTGTCAGCAGCGTGTCTGAACACCAAAAATTGCCGAGTGATGACAAGCCTGAGAAGGACTGGTGAGATGCGTTGGCAGGGCAAAGGCATTTCCTGTCGTGGTGAGATTACAGATACTTCAGTGTATCTGTTCTGGATGCACAGCTGTAGATCTCAGGAAGTGCCTTTTCTCCCCTGTAAGATCGTATCAAAAAGAATTATCAATCAGAATAACAGTGAAAAGGTTAAAGCTATATTGCAGAGCAGGGCATTGGAAGAAGCCTCAAGTGAACGTCTGCACTTGTGTTCAGGTCCTGCAGTCTTCCGCTTTTTTTTCCTCCTGCCTTCAGCTCTGCAAGTACAAGTGAGGTTGATGAGGTTCAGTGCAAACATTAGATGCTTTGTTCCAGATATAGCCTCACATGTAGGTGTGGAAGGGGCCACAGCTGATCTTGTTCTCTTCTAGTCTCTATAAACAACCTCAACATCTCGCAGCTGTCAGGCTGTGGACCATAACATCTCATAAACCATCTGTAAACCTTTATGTGCAGGTGAATATGGAAGGTACTGAGAACAGGCTCTGTTTGGGAGTTGTGCTCATTAAACCATCTGATTCAAGCCGTCTGGTGCAAACTGCAATTCTTCCAACTGTATACCAGTTTTGGTACCATATTTTGGTCAATGGGTCGTTGGGTTGTCTCACACTTGTATGGTGAAAACAAGTACTTGATTAGTTTCCCTTGAAGATGTGCATTGTAAAAATGATCTTAACATACTCTGGCTGTGTTTTAAAAGCACAGCCTACCAGGCAACATTAAGTCCTCAGACTATGGGCCAGTAACTTGGTTTTCTGCAAAAGCCAAGCAACACAACCTGAAACCTTGGAAATGGTAAAAATATTTTGTTGGAGGAGACCATGGTGGCGGAAATATCCTCACCTCACAACGGCCATACCTGTTTCTTCCTTACAACTCATCTGAGGACTGCTGGAGGAGGCTATTGCTGCTGGGGCTGGCTCTGCTCATCACACAACCCATTTCTGCATTCCCTGGTCCAAACTGTGGCACATCTGCTTTGCATCCAAACCCACTTTGCTCACAGGAGCGCAGGCCCCTTTGTTTCTTCTTCCAGAATACAGGCGAAACCAACTCATGGCAGTGCCTTCCCTGGTTTCTTCCAAAATATCTGCAGCAACTAGTTAGAAACAGCTGCCCAGCTCATGTTCTGCCAGGTGCTCTTGCCTCCGTGCCCATCACAGCCAGGTCCAGACACGCTGCCTTGTGCAGCGTGGGGCAGAGGGACTGGGAGCTTGGGCTTGCATCAAGAAACCTAAACTCTCTCCGCTGTACAGCATAACATGTGATTAAAATTGCAAGGTGGTTACTTACACAGTGAAGACCACGAGAGACCAGGGGGATGGGATCGGGGTTCCCTGCCACCCACCAAGTCCACGCACCACTTGGCCAGGTCTGCAGGGCAGCCCCATCACCTCTGAGGTTTCACAGTACGGTGCTAACACCTAGACTTTCAGGGCTTGCCCAGAAGCAGGTTTTTTTCACTTTCTAAGACGTGCAGTGGCTTTTCAGCGTGGTTTGTACTTTCTAAGAAGTGAGCTGAAGCAAAGCCCGACAGACAGCAACACTGCAAACCTGCACCGGGGACAGTGGGCACAGGAGAAAAATCCCTGCAGGTCAGAAAGAGATGTATAAACCCCATCAAACCACTCAAGAGAGGGAGTGAGGAGTTTTGGTTTTTCTACAATAACAACTTGGATGAGATCTCTTTTAAACCTCAGCTGAAATGAAAGTAAGGTGGGACGGTTTTTTATTGCTACTAGAAGCATTTTTCAGTGTGACCTAAAAATTACTTGAAATGCCAACCTCAGAGTAAATTTATTTACAGGCTTGGGTCTAAAGAAATCCCTGTGTGTAGAGGGGGGGAGAGGTTATTCCTTAGTCAGCAGGCAGAACTGGAGCTTGAGGGATGGATGGTGGTCCTGGCTCCTTTTGTATGAAATACGCGGGATTGCTGTTGGTAACTGCAGCTAAGAGTAAATATTTGAGTGAGGGAGTCATTTATGTCAAAGAACAAGGCACTTCAGTTAACCTGGGTCTGAACATCAGCAAATACCAAACACAAGAGTTTTGGGGTCTATCTTCCCATGAATGCCAGAGGGATATAATTGGTTTTTAATACGAAGAGATGATATAACTGCTTTTAATATGAAGCTTTATACACTTATAAAAAGATAACGTGGGAGCATGCTTGGAGAGCTAAGGGAAAGGGTGTGGCAAGGTCTTATCCTGGCTTACAATGGGTGTGGGGACCGCTAGAAAGACAGACACCGAAGGCTATAGGGGAGAAGTTACCATGGATGTGCCTCTACTCTTACCATGGCTACATTTTTGGCAGAGAAAGATTGGGTTATGGTGAAGTGACAGTGGACATCTACAAACTTTGAGCAAAGAAAAGGAGCTATGGCTGGCCGTGGGATAAGGATCCCCACCCTGGCCTTTGCCTAGAGACCAGTGTTGAGGCGAAAAAGGTCTACCAATGCCCTTGGTGGCTTCTGGAGCGTGTTTCCACCAGCAGCCATCCTCTTTCCAAGGTGGTTTCAGCTACACGAGGTAGAAGAGTCCTGAGTTCTACATGGCCTGATGCCGTAAGGCAAAGACCTCTAACAGCACGCAGAGCTGTGTTTCATCTGGGAAGCTTTCCTGAGCATCTCACAACAGTGGCTAAACCAGGGTCTTTCATATCTGTTGCATCAGCATCTTCCTATATTTTTTTTAAGTTTAGGTTTTTCTTGATTTTTTTGTGTTTTAGTTTCTCTTTAAGCAGATGAGGTGAAAGAAAGACTGTGGGAATGGAAGCTGCTCCTTGCCAGAAAGGGATGAAAAGAAAGATTGTGAGTTACTCTTGTCCAGTCTCAGGCTGTCACTTCTATAGGTGGATGACGCCCTTGATTTTCACTTCTGCCACGTGCTTTGCCCTGCCACAGTGCCATGGTGATGCTGTCTGAGACACAGCTATCTGGAGCTCCCTGATCAAACTAGCCCTGCTCAGAAAGCTGTGCACTGCAAGGGGCATTGGCCTTACCTTCTGCAAACTGACACGTGGGTCTGAATTCAAGGCACCACAAATTATTTCCAAGGGAAGAAGAAAATTACGATGAAGGCCACAGTTTTTTTTAAATGCTTCTTGTAAAATCTATCACACAAAAGCAAGCAGTTGTACTCATCCATAACAGCAGCCTTGGAAGTTAGATTTCCTCCTTCTGCACGATATTTCCCCACCACCCCTGCTTTCGTTACAGAAGGGGTCCGGCAACTCCATGTTTGGCAATTCTATCATTCCATGATTCTATGATGCTGTCACCAGGAGGTGCCACGTTCTGACGTGGGGTCGCCCATCTGTGTCAAACTGAAATAAACAATTGCAGTAAGTGAACAGAGAATTCAATGAAAAGGCAGTTGTGCCTTGCAAGATTGCATCTCATTCTGCAAGATCTTTCCATACAGTAGTGTCTGGACCCCCAGGCAGTCCTCCAGGAACTCTTGCGAGGTTTCCCCCTGCTCTGAGGTGGCCATGGCCAGGACTGCAGGGTGCTGTGACAGCCCTATGCAGGTGTTATCAGCCATGCTAATCAAATTTGTGCTGCAAATGAACCGCCTGTCCAGTTAGAGAGAAACATGAGCAAGTGCCTTTCCAGCTAGGGTCTTGGGAAAAAATCATATCTTCAACAAGGTCAGTTAGTCCTCCTAATTATGAAATTTCCACAGTTGTATTAAGCTGCTTTTCCCATCATTTGCTACACATAGAGTATAATACAAATACAGCTAATGAGTTGGTTTAGTGCTATTTGGAGGTATTGCATGCCTTATTTCAGTACATAAGGGGTAACTCAGGGCTTTTAGAACTAATCGTACAGGAACCTTTTACAGTGTATGATAAAATAAAATGTCTGTTAGGGAATTAAACTTACGGCAGTCTCTGGGAAAGGACAGCATGTGGTGTCCTCATCTGAACCAGCAGCCTCTGAGCCCTGCAGCACTCGCTCAGTAACACCAGTGCCACCAGCACCAGCTCACTTGCCGTAGTGGTGCTTGTTCTGATAAGCCAGTATCCTCTCAAGCACAAAAGTATGTATGTAATGCTCAACACATGAGAATTTCCGTCAGCCCAAGCATGTACTGAAGTTATTTTGTGGACTGGGGTAAAGTTTGATGGAAGGCATGTAAAATGCTTTATTTTAATAGATGCACTTTTTAAACAGGGAGCTTGGCAATTGTATATTATGGCTTCATACTTCTTTCAGTAGTGGGTAGTTAATTTTAAAGCTTTGCTTTGTTTTTCAGTTTCATTTTTTACGTTGGACTACATAAATGGAGAGAAGATTGAAGTGGGTTTAGTTCTTATATAAAGACACTGTAGCTGACCTTGCTTAATACAGAACTAATCATAAATTAGAGGATTTGGATGGACATACTCTAGTGTCATACTGTCTAAGATGGAAGAGTTCCAGGATAACATCTAGCCCTGATAAAAGTAAATTGACACCATTTTTACACATAATTATATTTAAACATGAAGAAAATTTGAGGTTTATTTACATTATATGAATTTGTAAAAATACGTATGTTTAGGTGCATCTATTTAAACCAACCTCAATCTTTGCACTGTTTGGTTGATCATTTTTTACTCAGTTTTAACTTGCATCTTTTCCCAAATTACTTCTAGTTCAAAAGCAGGAATGTAGACCTATTCTTTATTTCTCTGAAATATCAACCTGGACACATCACCATCACCTTGCATTTAACAAGCTTAATACTGAATGCATGAGATTTCAAAGTCTTTCTTACACTCTACTTTGTGACGCTTTTGACTGCAGCATAATAATTTTCTGAGGGATTTGGCTGGGAAGATCATGGGTCTCATTATGGTCATTTTCTATGCAGATGAAGGGGGGTCATCGTGTGAAGTGCTTCCCCGAAATAAGGGGAGCAGGACTGTAACCGCACTCTCAGAGGCACCATCACCCCTACCATGCTTGGCTGCCTGACCTCATGTCTCCCTGTGTTCTTGTGTTAACATTTCCATTTAAATTTACCTGCAAGTTTGATCTTTCCAGAGTTTTAGCATGTTTGGTTTTCATAGATAATTGCTACAGTCCCGTAATATGTTTTACTCAGAGTTGATTAATCTACTCCCAGCTGTAATTCCATCTTAGCCTAGTTTTGCTCAAGGAATATGGAATATTCTTTTATTCCCAGAGCAAGAGATGCAAATATCATCCGAGGATGGGAAGCTTATGAAATGCCCAGTACAATGCTTCTCACTGGTATTTCAAGAAATGCGTTGTCCTGAGTTTCTCTGAGAGGAGATGATGTTCCTGACCTCTAGGTCACACTGAAGTTTTACCTTATGGAAGCTAAGGGGAGCACGTCATAGTTTTTATTTGTTTTCCTAAAGAAATTGTAATTCAGTGTATCCTTTTATGGATTGGTCATATGCTACAGAACAATGCTTGGGTTTATCCCATTTTTTTCCCTTTTGCAATATGCAAACAGGGTTTCCTCTTCCGATCAAAATTGCATTTGGTCATACCTGGGAGATGCAGTGCTGAAACCAGAGGAAATCTCGGGGCCCTTTTCCCAATGCAGGAGAGTTGGCAAGCGCCCAGAGATATCTCCAAGGCCACAGGTACCTGCCAGCAGGTTCTCTTCATAGAACTTAACAAGGATATCAGGCCAGATTTGCACCATGGTTGATACCAAGAACTTCCTGACTTGACGTTCAGTCTTGCCATCCACCCACCTCTGAAAGCGCAGCTGGGTGCAAGTTCCCACTCTGTTGCTGTTGGCCTTCTCAAGTGAAAATTGTATGAACTATTCAACTGAAAATCAAGCCCACGTTTCCATCATGTAAGGTGTTTTGGAGGGAAATTTCAGCTTCAAAATGTGATTTCATAACCATAAGTTTGACATTTATTCTTTTTCTTTTTTTCTTTTTCTCTTGGCATTGTTTGTTTTTCTGATCTCTAATGCAGACACAGAAGAACAGTCGAAGTGCTATTTCTCTCTAGGCTAAGATAAATATGTGTTATGTCATATTAACCACAGTGGATGGACAAAGGTGCACTTTCGTGGAAAGCTTTGCTAATAACTGAGAAACTGAGGCTAAAGCAGTTTTCTTTGTCTGAATTTCACTCCAGAAGTATTCTGTGTTTTCCCCGTGCATTGGAAGATACAGAGGGAATGCTACATACAATGCTGGCTGATTAATTAGTAGAAGGTATTGACTGAAAATCAGGAGCTGAAACTGTTGCACCGAACTCAGCCATTCCTCCATAGACCACAGCATGGGAACCACTCACTGCAAGGTTAGCAAGTTCACTCCTGCCCCTCCTTGACTAAAAACAGTCCTTTTTTATTTAAATTTCGCTTCTTCTCTCAGTTTTGGGATGATGTGATTCCAAAAAGAAGTTCCCGTTTCTTGTCTTTTCTCCATTCCGTTTACTGGGGCCCCTGCAAAGCACCGCTGAGGAGGAGAGGACCGATAACACCGGCCTCCCCCCACCCTGCTCCTGCCCGGGCAGCTCCAGCGTTGAGCAACACCAGACATCTGCAGGGGGAATGAAAGCAGCTGCCACAAACAGCCAACCCAACACCATGTCTGTTTGAAAGAGAAAAGTTTTCAGGCATTATACACCAAAATATTGCAGGCTGATTGCTTTCTGCTGAGTGCATGGGTAATGAATAGGTTTTGCAGACCAAAATAGATGCTTATTTTGGAGTGCTAAAGCATCTCCCTTCCATGAACAGAGTGAGCTGTACCAGTGTGAACACGCAGGATGCTCAAGAACTTGTGTTACTATTCATTGCACAGGGCTTTAAAGGGAAGTGATAAACCCTCATGCGTTTAGTGTGCAGTTACCCATTGCTGAAGCATGAAGAAAATGCATGCTTCTCCCTCAGACAGGTAAAAGAGGCTTGAAACAGGTGATGACATGCTTAACACAGATCAGAGACTGCTGTGCGCCACACTCCTGTCTTAGCACTGTCCCAGTACAGTGGGGATGACACAGAATCATAAAATGGTTTGGGATGGAAGGGACCTTACGGAGCATCTAGTTCCAACTCCGCTGCATGGGCAGGGACACCTCCCACTAGACCAGGTTGCTCAAAGCCCCCATTCAGCCTGGCCTTGAACACTGCCAGGGCTGAGGCATCCACAGCTTCCCTGGACAACCTGTTCCAGTGTCTCACCACCCTCACAGTAAAGAATCTCTTCCTAATATCTAAGCTAAATCTACATGCATCATATATCATGCTCTGATGCATTTGGCAGTTGCCTCACTGCTGCCAGAAAAAAATAAATCAGTCCAGGCCTCAGCATTTCATAAACTCTAGAGCCACATCACAGCAAAGCAGAACTCAGGGACTAGCTCACAGTATGAAGATTCCATCCTTAACACAACATGGAGCTTGGTTCTCCCCTGGCAGAGCTTTATGCAGGGAACAAGCTCTCACGTGTGGTGTCAAAAGGAGCTGACTCAACTCAGCCCTGGCCTTGCCCTGAGGGGCACTTGTCAGTGGACAGCCTGGGAATCTGTCCATCTCTAGCATGCTCCCTCTGGTCCCCAAGGCCACATGCCCACATTCGACTCGGCACTGACACCACGGTCACATGCAGGGACATCCAGCCCAGTTTGGCAGGTATGAAAACCGCTGTCAGAGAAGTGAGTGAGGGTGGCTGGTGGGAACTCTCCCCAGGCTTCTAAGTCCCGTGTAATGAAGCAGCATTTCCTCCACAGGTGCTATGAATTGGTGAAACATGAGATAAAAGAAGTCTCTGGTTAAAACTGATTACCTGTGCTTATTTCTCTGAAAATTCTGTGGATTAGGAGAAAAAAAAATAAATCTTGGTTTCAGCTGGAGAAGCAGCCATGCTAGCTGCTGGTAAATGCCGCTCAGAAGCTTCTCAGCCTGGTGGCTGCTTTCACCCAAGCTGGAAAGAAAGGGTAGAAGAAGTCTACAGGCAGAGAGGACAGAGAAACAGTCACTATTGCCTTTCTCTATGCCACCTTCTCTTCCTCTTCAAGTCTAGGCTTTGTAGCTAAAGTCTGCAAGACTGCCAAAGGAGCCAAGTAATGTATATGGCCCCTGACTAACAGCAACGCTCTGTTTTGCCACCTCAGAAATCTGCCTTTTACCTCTGCTTTTCATCAGACAGAAAAGTAAACGCAGTTTGGTGCCCTTCACACCGAGGCAACAGCCTGTGCGTGCAGGTGTATGTGTGCACGGGTGTGAGGATGTCCGCGCCCCAGCTCACCCTGGGAAGGTAAGGCCACCCCTCTGGCTGGGCTTGGGGGGAATGCTCAGCGCAAGTGGGGACTTCTGAACCAGGCAAAGTGAGGCTGAGAGTCCTGCAGTCCCCCCTCACTGCAAAACCTACCCTAAGCACCTGCTTCCTCTTCGAAAGAAAGTAAGGTTCTTCAGTGAAAATCAGACAACTGTGTGAAGGAAGAGCTTTTTTAAAAACAAAACAAAACACTCAAACCCCATGTTTGTTCATTGCACACAGTTGGCTTCTTTCTTTGCATGGTCAGAAGTACAGATGTGCAAGACATTTGCATGCATGCCTCTTTGGGGGTTGCCGCACCCCCGTGGTCAGGCAGGCAACCCCAAAGCTCTTTCCATAGTGGCAGGGACCGGTGATGCTCTTGCTCATGTTCAGCTGTTGATGCTCAAACGCACCGCTCGTGGTGCTTCTTCCAACCCACCCTTCAAGTAACTGAGATTTAACGTGTCCAAACCGCACACACAGTTCAGGGGAATCCTGAGCATGTAGCAGCGTGTCTTCACTTCCTAACCTGTCTATCTGTTGAATGCTTGTTTTTTTGGTTAAATTATCAGGACATCACTCTGAAGCAGCTAAAAAGCGGTACTTTTTCACACAACACGTAGCTGGATGGAGAAACTCATTGCCAGGAGATATTAGAGTGGCTCAAGGCATGAACACTGTTAAAAGGGAATTAAACATGTTTGTGCAAGGCGCATCCATCAGGATTCTTAAGTACGGTCATTCAGATGCAACATCCAGCTCTTAAACTCTCCAAAGTGCTGATTAATAAACACTGGGAGGATTTACCAAGGAAAAATTCACTCTAAACTTGCTCTGGCTCCAAGAATCTTGTCGAAAAACACCCGTCCAAAATCCTGGAGACAGGATACTGGTCCAGTCGGGCCAGTGATCTGACGCATGTCCCCATCCTCCTGTTGTAAAAACTACCATGTGGCTGTAAGAATTAATCAGCTGGAAACAGCCCAAACTCGAAGAACAATGCCACAGCACTGAGCACGTATTTAGGGGGAAGCAAGGAGAAAAGGAGTTTCATGTCAAGCAGAGCAGAAATACCTACCAGAGATATGCAAAAGCAGAGTGAGAGTGCAGCCCCTATGGAAGATACGGTCGGACTTTCCTAACACTGCTGCCCAGGGTGATGATGAAAATGGACCTGAGCCCAATGCTCTCAGGCAGGGCTGCCCATCTGATAGTAAATGCACTCATATTTGCAGGAGACACTCAATACAGCAGGATTTTAAATAGGAATCGATCTAGAGAAGAATGATTTTTAATTTAAGATGAAGTTTATGAATTATTTGTGGTGTTTGATTCGTAAGCATAAGGGTAAGCAGCTTGGAAACAAGTCACGGTCACGGTCTGCCCTGGGTCCCTGAAAGCAGTGAGATGATGTACAGGGTGGGGGTCCTGCTGAAGAAAGTATCAAGTGTGAGTTTCCAGGGCAGCGCTGTGGCATAAACAGCTACTGGTATTTTTTGATGTGTAAGGAGGTGTGCAGGTTGTCAGGTGAAGAACAGGACTGACTGACAGAATGACCCTTAACTTTGTGAAAGGTGCTGCTGCTACAATTAGGGCATGTAAAAGATCCTCAAACTAAGCTGAAGGCCAGAGGACATCCCTGAGAGTAAGGTCTTCACCTGCTTGGCCTCTGCCAAAAATCCAGAAGAACCACTACAGATAAATTTTATCACGCTGATAAAATTCTGAACATAAATCGGGCCAAATTTTTTACCCAAGAGAATGATGTACCCTTCCAAGAAAGAGTGTCCCTGCTGGGCAGGATGTCCTTCCCCAGATTCCATGGCAGCATTCCTCTAGAAAACTTCAACTCCATTTTCCTCCTTCCTTGGCCTCCAGCAGCACTCAGGTCCATTTCTGGGCTTTGGAGACTTTTCTCCTTCCACTGGAAGCAACTGGCTCAGTGTGGGCAGCCTGCTTTTCCTCATGCCACCCTTTAAAACTCTTTAAAACTGAATCCTGTCTTCATAACAACTTCCTTGAAGCCAGCGCACCAAGAAACATCCAAAGGATGACAAAAATAAACCAGGCAGCTGCAACCCTGCTGAGCCCGGGCTCTCCTTTGTAAGGCAATCAAGCTGCCCAGCATCGTACAACATTTAGCGGGGGAGAAGGAAAAAAAATACTCTTGTTTAGAAGGTGCCAGCCGCCGATGCTGATGGACAGTGTGTGTCTGGAGACGGGTACTGGCTCCTGGCCGGGCGCTGGGGTTGTTTGTGCTGCTGCCGAGGGAAGGGAAGTCACCGCACATCCTGTTGGCTTTACCTGAAGTGACCCAGCCGGGACGTTGCTTGAGCTTGGCAGGTCCTGCTGTGTTTACGTGCGCAGAGCGCGAGAGGGGTAATGATCCTAACGGAGCGGCCACAGATACAGCCGCCCTGTGCCAGAATGTTGCTCCATCCCCCAGAGCAGCGAGAGGCTGCTTACACAAGGAGATCGTGTTTGGGTGGTTAAAGCACCTAAATAAAAATATCATCACCCTGACCCGCTGGGACAGATGCTCCTTTAGCTAATTCCTCTTTTCTCCCTTTCATCAAGGCTACGTTACCTCAAATTAGCATTTGCTGCAGACAGTCAGAGCGGATCAGTGGGAAGGGGTAACTTGTTCCCGCAGCTAAGCCTGCAGTGAACTTGATTTAGTATCACCTGTCTGCTTTTAAAGACTTTATTCAGATGGCAACTTAAGAGATTTAACTAAAACTATATAGAATCCAGTTAACCAGATTTCCATAACTGTGGACTTGCTGTAAACGTAAATTCATACCCTCTATCATGCTGCTCTGGTTCCACTTCTTGTCCCATCTAGAACCTGAAACTGTGTAAAACCAAAAAATGAGCCAGCTTTGCTGAGGATAACTTCAGCGGGGATGGGAAGACTTGCTTTGTGAGCCCCCCTCTCAAAGCTCACCCTCTACCAGTTGCTGTGCCGGCAGGGAGCGCTGCGCTGCCCCTCTCCAGCCACGGTGGGAGCCGGTTGGAATGCTCAGCTGCATCCTGGTGCCCAAGGGAGGATGCCCTCAGCCTGGCACAGAGCATGTGGGTGCCTGGGCAGCCTTTGCAGGAGAGCAGAGGGGGCTGAGCATGGCACAGAAAGTTGTTCTCTAAGTAACTGATCACAAACTGATCTTTTGTTTGGGTTTTTTTTGTCAGGAAATTTGCACTGATGTTTGAATCATTATAGAAGAGCCCTTTGAAACGCTCATGAAGAAGAGATCTTGCATCAGCTTTGCTCACACTCATCATTTACACTTCCCCTGGACATTTTCCTCTACCAACCAAACAAAAAAACGCTCATAAAGTCTCTTCGTAGTACTAAGAAACCTGTTTCTCCAAACAGCAGTCACTGGAGACATAGCAATACTCCCCCAAAATGAACCACCACGCCATGGCATTGTAAGGTCTTCCAGAAAACAGGAATCATCTCATTTGCTCCAGCAAAGTATGGCAAAGGCAAAAGGAAGATGCAAAAAGGGCAAATAAAAGGATGAGTCACAGTATGTGTGCCGGGGCAGCGGAAAACTTCAGGGAAACAACTTTTAAGGAAAGGCATCTTGAACGGGTCATCTGCAGCGTCCTCTGCCCTCAGGCCAGTGGTGATGTGGCCACGCACAGCAGGGTACCAGATCACCCACTTAAAATCTGGCCAAAGAAAGCCAGAGGGGAAGCGAAATGGAAAACGAAAACAAATGCAGGAGGAGCAGGAGTTGTGGACGCCCGAGGAGCCCAACATGAACGCTGTTACCTCTTGCGAGTTGGGCACAGCCTGCCCCCGGGAGGTGAGACTGACCCCACCACCACAGGCATTAAATGGGTTTTAACAGCCATTAGCTCTCAGGGGCTTGCATCCAAAACAAACTTGCACCCCTCTTTACATGTACATGTTTTCTTGCCCTTAAGAGAACTGTGTTCAGAAAGGTGTCCCAACTGCTGCACATGACAGACCTGTGCCTTGTCATGTGCGACAGGAATAAAAAATAGCCTTTTAAGTTAGAGCGAGTCAGGTGGTATTTTTTTTAGTTCTTTGAAAAAAGGAAGGGAAAAAAAAAAAAAACAAACCAAATTTGCCTGAGAGTAAAATTACTACCGAAAACTGAAACTTGACAATCTTGACTGTGGGAGATAACATGTTTAAACTGGCACATGCAAAAGCAAGTGCTCTAGCAAACGTCCTCAGCACCCCCTCAGTTTCTTGATGCTCCCTCACATTTCAGGGCAGCAACTGTGAGGGGTTAATAACGCAGCACCTCATCAAATCCCTGGCCTGCTGCTTGAGTTGGGATGCTTTAAAAACTCACCTTCTCGTAAGAACCCCTCTGGAAAAACATACAGAAAGGTACTAAGTTTAAAGGGTAGGACGTGGTGCGTGAATCAGCTGAGGAACCGTACATCAAATGAGTGGAAGGAATGAAGGCAGCACTACTGAGTATTCTCCAGAGAGAAGCAACAGCACTAGGGTTCGAAAGAGGTAGTCCTTACAAAATTAAAGTAAAACCAGTAACTCTGATTCCTCTCCACCATCCCTATGCCAACATTAGCCTGTATGAAACAAGACATTTCACTGACATTTCACCTCCTGACAACAGTCCAAAATTATCCCCAAACACAAATTCATCAAGGAGGCCAGGCAGTACTCAGAAGTGCGGCTGGGGAATCTCCACAGCACACCTTCTAGCCGCTGATGAACTATTGCATCTACAGGTGTGTAACTGAGAGCAGAACAGGCCCAAAGGAGCTACCTATCATCAGCTGCTCATCAAAAAATAACACACGGAACTTGGATAGGGCTTCCTCTGCCTTTGCTAATTTATTTAAAGCTGCCACACACAGATGAATCTCGTTCAAGGGGCTGTAACATCCAGCAGCTGGATCTCATGAATCCCAAGCCTTACAGCAACTGCCTTCACCTCCTCAGAAATCCCGGGGTCCTGGACAAAGCTCTGCCTGTGGCAGCAGTGGCTGTTGGCCCCCGTGGTTTCCTTCCTCCGCACCACTGTTTTCATTAGTGTTGACAAAAAAATCCTGCACCTGCTTCTCTTACCACAGAGGAGGAAACCCTCCTCCCAGCACTTGCTGAAAAGGTCATCAGGCTGCTTCTTCTCCCTCGACACCAGCAGGGAGGCACCACAGCCTCTCCGGCAGGAGAAACACCCGCACCCGTGCCGGCAAGTCCCCACCTCATGAAATCCAATCAGCAGAAGTAATTAACAGCCAGCAAGCTAAAGCAACTAACAAAAGGCAGCAAGGATGAAGCTAACCCAGCCTGACGCCACATTACCCCACGGGATGCTGCCCTAAGGGGCAGGGAGCACTTCCCCCAGGCATCTGAGGATGGAAGCTGGGGGTCCCGGCCCCTGGTAACTCCAAGGAGCTCTGAGGAAACGCAAAGCGTGGACCGGCATGGGCAGTTTTCACCCTTCCTACAGACGCATCTTTCTCCCATTTATCCAAGTGCAGAGTGAATGTATTTTGCAGTCTTGTGGCAAAGCGGTGCAAAGGTTATGTATCGCTGCTGCCTCCCAGGAACTTCCAAAGCAGGTGCAGGTGCATAGGGATGCAATCCACGCTTCGCCACCTGCCCAGATGCCAATGCGTGCAGGTGAGGAAGGGAGAGAGGGGGATGACGGGGGTAGTTACACACAAGCAGGAGCAGAGACATTGCTACCTGCTAGGGAAAACAAAAAGTAAGGGCTTGGTCGTGGGGAATTTTGAGCTTACCATCATTTTGAATGGGATTTGAATATCTTTGTGTGTGAGGATCTTGCTGGGCTCCAGGAGAAGGTCTGGAGTGGCAAGCCCCAGACACTAGCAGGAACCTTGTTTGTAACATTTTGTGACTCATAAGCACACCTGAATAAATTTATGCTTGGGACCATTATTTTGGGGTTTTTGTTCTTTCCGTCGAGTTACAGAAATGATGATCCTATCTTCACAGGAGTCCTCCAGCAGCTCTCTTGGCCCCTTCCAAACCCAAGAAAAAAAAATCATTTGTTTATTAAATCTGCTGTAAAATACGGACATGCCCAGGCTTAGTTTTCCTGAGCAAGGGAACAGATTCCCTCCAAACAGATCTAACCCAGCTTCCCTTAACTCCTTTATCTGTAAATTCATTTACTACACACAGGTGTACATATAACTTATGGAAATAACATCTACCCTGCGGCACCATCTGCTCACTAAACTCATGTTTGGGGGGGAGCAAAAGAGCGTGTAAAATTACCGTCAGGCATGTGTCAGACTTGCACCTTTTAAAACCCCAAGACCCTGTACTCGACCTCTATTTTTTCTTCTCAGGTGCTACAGAAATATTTATACTTTGGCTCAGGGTAGGCTGACTCCAGTCAATTTTGAAAAAAACTCAAAAGACAAGCCCAGACAATGGATGTCGGTGATAGCTGAGGGCAAAGACATCCACAGCAAAAGGGGGGATGATTCCCCTTGTGGTAAATCTGCAAATACAGGAGTCTGTGCTTTACAATCTCTTTTTTGATAAATACCACCACTCCTCGTTTTTCCTCAAACATCAAAGCAGCTCTCTGTGGTTGCAGCGTCTCATGCAGCCAGGCCCCTGGCTGATACCACGGGGAACCTTCAGCTCCACGAACTAAACCTCCGACTTACCAAGGATCGGAGATGTGTTGCCATGCTGAACCCCATCACCCTGTGCACCCCTGCTCCCTTCACCCTTTGAAACCACTGAGCAGGGGCCCAGAAAGGCAGCAGTCTCCATCCGTGTGGATGCTCAAAATCCAAGTAAGGCTCTGAGCAACCCGACCCACCCTTGAGGTTTAGGAGCAGGAGCTGGGACAGGTGACCTCCAGAGGTCCTTCCTGACCCAAACTGTTCTAGAACTCTGCAGTATGACGTGTCCTACAGATTAACAGTTCCTGCAAGTTTGAGAAAACAGGTACCTGGATAGAAAAAACAGCTCTCACAAGGTCCGCGCAGAGGAAAGGTTGTTGTGTAGGTTAACCCTTCACTAGAAAGTTCGTAACGAGTCAGGGTGGTGGGAGAGAGGAAGGCTGTGTCAGTGCAATATCCCTCACCCAAGGAAACACCTGTGAGCACAGCCCAGATCCCAAGCAAACCTGTCTTCCCCAGTTCTGCTACTCACCAGATGCTTCTTCTCCTACCTGAGCCCTATGGAGAGCCCTTTAGAGGGGATCAGATTGCCCGAGACCCTGGTATCACAGCTCCTTGCCAGCTAAGCTCCCCCAAAGGGGACTCCTGGAGCTGTCAGAGAACAGGTCCTCCAGCCTCTGCTTAGGCAGATTTCTGTAGGGTCACCTGCTGATCGCATCATGAAATCACATGACGAGATTAACTTGGTATTACCCGCAGTGCTGATGGACAGGCAGCTGCTTTCCAGCACCTCAGAACTGAACTGGTGATTGCACTATTGGAGGCCGGATTGTTTTTTTATGACTGCATAGTTTTGCAAGCACAGATAACAAATGCATTTCAGAGTACACCTCTGATGTCCCAGCCCAAAGTAATCCTCCTTTGCATTTACATCACCTCACAGTTGGCCAACTGCTTTTGGTCTGAGCAAGTTGCAGAGGCATCATCACCTTTGAGCGGTGGATAGTCTCTTTGATGGAACAGTGTTATGGACACGCACTGTAACTCCTGTGCTTGGATACCTCTTGGAAGAGCTTCAAAACATATAAGCCCTGGGAAGAGAGGAATTTATCAAGTAGGCACGCCTGCTCAGAGGCACGCGTGTGCGTCTCCTATTGCACAGCTACTGGAGCACGGTGGGGGTTCGTGGGTTTGCAGTTCAGCTGCCCTCCTCACAGGACCAAGGGGAGAAAAAGCCAAGTTACCTGGCTGTCAGCATGCTGGTGCCAACTCCTGTGTGGAACTACCAGAGACAAGATGTGACCGCACAACTTGCTTTAGCTACGTGTGGTCTTGATGAAGATGGAGGTCTTTTTCAACCTTACTGACTCCATAATTCTAAGAAAAGTTAACACATGGGTTAAACTGGAGATGCCTGCCTTTCCCCATCAGTTACAGCTAAGTTTCAGACGGCTAATACTAACAGTAGCAAATCCTCCTTCTGGAAAGTGATAGCTTACTTTCCAAGCAAGCATTTATATACCTAGAAACACTCGAGCAGCCCTTGGATCACTGTCTCCTTAGCCCAGTGACCAGCAGGGCTTGCTGAAGGCAGGCTCTCACTCAGTCATGCAGCACATGCAGAAAAGGCAGCTTAGTACTCACTCCTCTTCAGCAGCCCTGCTGGCTGCCAGGCTCCATGAAGGCACTTGAGTGAGCCTCAGGGATGGAGAAAGTTGAAATGTTTCACCATAAAGGTCAAATGTGTTCCCTCTCTCAAGATGGACACACAGGGAGCACTTGCACAAGGTCAGATATAAAAAGGGGTTTTGCAGGAAGGTACAAGGCCTCTGAGATGCTTCCTCAGTGCTGTGGGTGAGGGGCAGAGAGCTCAGACTGCAGCTATGAAGGAGGAAAGCCCACTGCCCCGCATGGTATGTAACGCACGGGACACAGCCACTTGGCTGTGAGCCTTGGGTCAGCTCTGTTTACTTCAGAAGATGCTTTCCAGCACCCACACAACCCCACCTCTGGGCTTTCTCTCAGCCTTAATGCTAAACCCAGGCTGTGCCAGAGGCAAGAGTCTTTCTCCATACGCAGACTAAATACTCCTCGGAAGAGAATGTGAGTGCCAGGGCTTAGTCTACATTGTATGATGCTTTCCAGCCCAACACAACTGAGCTTTCTCTTTACCCTCACCGTAAGCTCAATTTCAGTCTCAGTGCTGCAGCCCTTCCTTTCTGAAAACAAGCCTTCCCAAGAGGAAGGCTTGAGCATCAGCCCCCCATTGAGCTTGGCAGCCCCTTCCCAGCCCCAGCACAACTGCAGCTCTGGGCTTTCTCTTTAAACTAACCCAACTCTTCCTTTGTCACTGTAAAAATGCATCAGGAGATGACTCTTGTCCCAGCCCCACGTTTCCTGGGGCAGCCCCTTTCCAGCCACTCCCCACCTGCAGCTCTCAGCCCCAGCCACACCACCAGCCTGAGGGCCAGCTGCAGGGCAGGGAACTTGCCACCTGAAGAAAGGCTGGAAGAAATGGATTCATGAAGTCTAGAAGAGAATTTCCTTGCTGGAAATATTCAAGATGTGGTTTAACAAGATTCTGGTTTCAACAGGAGTTTGGACTCAGTGTGACCCAGGGGTCCGTTCCAGCCCCAGCTTGTCTGTGACCCTATGAGGTCCCTCCCTAACAAACAAGAGCCCATCGTTTTAAAAGGGGCTAGGACACGCTACAAAGCAACTTCCAAACTTTAGCTGTGAAGTCTGGAAAAACTTCCAAAAGATAAAGCAGACCGTGTTAAGAAATATAATTCCAAGTGAGGACCAAAACCAAGAAAAAGAAACCTGCCATGAGTCTCATGCTGGCAAAGGACTTGGGATGTCAGAGACTCACTGTAACACCAGACCTCACCTCCATGTATGTAGACACAACCTACTTGAGGAAGACCAAATCTGGTGGCCTGTGGACCCAGAGGGCCAGGGGAAAAGCAAAACCAAATGAAAGGGACAGAGATCAGATAGTTTACATGTGAGGATTTTAACCATTACGAGTTTTCAGCCTCCTCTCAAATACTGCTTGAGGCTTCCTCCTCCTCTCAGCCCTAAGCAAAGTCCTAATCTTGTCTTGCCAAGCTGCCAGGCAGTGGGTTCGCACAACAAAACTGCAAGTTTCACGAGGACTAGTGAGGAAATTTGGCATTGTGGCATCAGGTTAAGAACACAGCAACATGCTAGTGTTTGCTCTCCCTTTTCAAGAGCCAGTTAGCACATCTCCCTGTGATACAGCCATTTTTGTGCACGCTTCTGCTCATCAGCCCAGTATGCACGGCACTCGTTTCAGCGCTCTGTCCAGTTGGTATCAGAATGGCAATCACGTCTGAAGGACACTCTGTGTCCATGTATTTTACACATCTGGATCAATCTGTACAACTTTCAACCGCTTAAAAAAACAGAACAGGGCAACTGCTCTCAACTTCTGCTCATGCCAGTGACAGCCCAAAGCGTACAGCACTTCACTGAGTCTATGGCACAGCCTGTCCACCACCATCACACAACCCTGCAAGCCTCTGTGCACCCTTGTAAGATTCTCGACAGCTTCCCTCAAAGACCCAGAGGAATCAAAACCTGGCAGATGTCGAAAGCCTTGGGGAATGTTTACTTGGCTTCTGATTGATTCCACTAATAAGCAGTTACTGCTAGAAACTCGTTAAAAAGAGATTTTTCCAGACACGAAAACTGCAAGCAAGCTAAACAGAGATCTAGGAGGAATGAGGCAAACACAGTTGAGCCCGCATCAGACAGGGGATGGACTTTCATAAGATCCCTTCCAGGAGGTGACCTGCTCAAAGCTCAACCATGGAATAACAGCAGAAGAGGTATCCCAACTCCCAACCTCCACACATGAGGCCAAACTTGAGCACTTGAGCCAACTTCAAGCTTTAGTTCCTCTTCCCCACCTCAAGCTCAGTACTTCATATCCTCTTAGATGGGTACTCCAGAAATGGTAAAGGCGGCTCACGCTAATTTCTCACTCCGAGAGGTCGCATTCACCTATCAAACCCAGGCCATCTGGGGCTTCGGAAAGATTAAAAAAGAGAGACAAACAAGAGGATTATTAAAAATTTAACTATATACCATATTTATTATCAATCCACAGGATAATCTGATTGCTACATGAGCTCATAAAAGCTATTTCACCTTTACAAAATTAAAAAAAAAAAATGTGCCACAAGGATGTAATAACTGCTGATAACCAAGGACTGAATCTTAAAATTATAAATTTGCTGTAGAAAAGATTAAAAAAAATTATATTCACTTTAGAATTTTTACTTTGAATAAAATATTCCCCTGTATAAAAAATAAAAAAGCTTGCTCTGGTTAGAATTAGAGTATTTTTCTTCTTCTTTTTTTTAAATCTGGGAATTTGCATAATATCTCTGTAATAGGTTTCTTTTTTTTTTCCTATTGTACCACGCGGCATTCAAGCATAGCAGATTAGAAACAAACATGAGAAAAGCAGTCTTAAAACGTATGAAACCCACACGGGAAGTTTTAACTTCCTTTCCTTTCCTCTATTCTTTGAAGACACTTTAGCAAGAATAGCCTTGGAAAAGAATACAGGTGGGGAGGGACCTTCAATGTGCCATTAAGTAGAGCAAGGTAATAAAAGGCCTTTCGTAAGTGCTTTCTTAATAAGGTGCAGAAGCAGACCGCAACGTTGCTAGTACTGCACTATGTACAATATTCACAATAGATTTTTCTTTATTTAAAAATATTCCAGCTAGTTCACATTTTCTCTTCCATTCCGAGGCTTTCAGTTCCATCACAGCCTTGACAGTGAGAAGCGCAGCAGCACCACTTCCCCTGTGGTGGGTTGGTCCTCTTATGAAACACTGGAACCTGTGAGTGGGCCAAAGTTCTTGGGTTGTTTGCCTACAACCTTGCAAATCCGCCGGGGTTCAGGTGTACAGACTGACGGCTGGAGTCCTGAGTTAAAAACACTCCAGCTCTGGAGCCGGACACAGCAATGTTTTATATGGCCAAGGCTTTACCTTCGATTTGTCTCGTGTGCGTCACGGGATGAACCTCTCCTAGAGAAACGTAAAATACAAAACCAAACAAAACAAAGCTAAAAAAGCCCACACCGTCAAAGGCTTAGCAGCTCTTGACTCTCGACTGGGTGATGTCTGACGTTTTCTTGATGACGCTGGCCCGTGTCTCGCGGTCTGGCCGGCTGCTGCTTGTGGAGGCTGTGGACATGACCTGTGGCAGAGGGATGTCTGGGAAAGGGGGCCAGGAGCTGTTGTAAGGCAGTGGGCAGCTTTCTTCTTTGATGGTGACTTGGAGGTCAGGCTTGTTGGCTACAAAAGTTGCCATGCTGGGAAGCATATGAGAAGTGTTCCTCATTCCCAGATTGCTGAGATACTGTTTGCCTTCAATGTTTTTCTTCTGCCAATGAAGTCGTCCCTAGAAAAAGGGTTGGGGGAAAAGGAGGGAACATTCTATGAACGAATGCGACTTTGCAAAGTGCTCCATGTAAGAGGACGAAGACAGAAACATCCATGAATTGCACAGAAATTACACCATCTCTAAAATTCTGAGTATCTAGCCGCTGGCTCTGAATTCCTTTGCTCTCAGCCACTTCTTGCTTTCTGAAGCTGTGTGCCTAAACCTTGGTGGCTCTCCAGCACTCAAGAGGCTCTGCCCACTCGTCTGATGGAAAATAAAGTACTTATTCCCAGTACACAGGAGACAAAAATGAACATGGACGACCAAACACTCAGAGCTCCAAATGGTTACGAAAGAGAGCATCCTTCTGCCAAGAGGCAGGCACAGAGACCCAGGACCTCTCAAACAGCACCACCCAAACTATCAACACAGGTGATCCTGCCAGGAAAACCACTGTCACTTGGTGTGTCCCCCACCACAAGGAGGAGGTTTCCCAAGAAGGATGATGATCCAGTCCGTTCCCCATCACACATGCCACAATGGCACATTCTGTCAAAGGAGGTTTGGGGAGTCATTACGGGCAGTCTATATATGGGCTCCACCCTAACCAAGGCACGAGACGAACCCAAGAGTTAGCTGTGCTGTTATAGAGCTGCACAACCTGCAGTTCTCCAAGAGGGAGGATGCAGAGGGCTTTCTGGGGTGCATGACAGATTTCCAAGAGGCCTTCAACAAAAACGAAGCCAAACCACAAGGCACCCAAGTGCACCCAGTGAGCTTCCCCTGGCCTCCAAGTACTCACGAAGATCAACAGGTCTGGTCCTTGATGGCAGACTCAAAAGAAAAGGCAAGTGCTGGTTTGGCATAGGTGCAGCTCAGGAAAACATTCATGGGGTGGGTATTTTCTCCAGAGATTGCTTTTGCCCAGCCATACTCAACTGACGGCTCAGGGAAGCTTTTTGCCTCACCTCAAACATTCAGGCTGCATTTCTATCATATGTGCAAGCATTTCCTCTGATTGTGTGAGTTCAGGTGCCATTTAAGGAAAACAGAGTGAGTATGCTTTCAACAAAGACAAAATACTCGCTACCCAGCAATGTCAATGCATCACATTAACACACTAGCTGGCAGTGCTGATGGCTCTCCAGACCATCGTATCACGTAAATTCATCTCCCTGTAGTTTGGACAGATGAGGAGGAAAGAACGTGTGGAGATATCGATTCTGCAACAACCATCCAAATGCCAATCTCTCTTGAACCTGCTTGGTTTGTTTTTCTCCCCCAGTGGTTATTAAAATGAATATTCTACTGGTAGACAGAGTTGCAAATGGAGAAGGGGGAAGAATACCTCAGGTCATTGTTCTTGAGATTTTGCTCTGAAGTGCTAAAAATCCAGAAAACGCTTACCTCTGCATTTTCTTCATCACTTGGAACGCTGTCAGTCGTTTCACTTTCTGTCAAACAAAATAGAAACAAAAACGAAAGTCATGTTATTCCATCTATGATAGTAAAATCCATCTCAAGAGGCGTGATCCAACTCCAAGAACTGGAAGTAAACAGTCAAGCCAAACAACTGGAAAACAACTGAGAAGGATGGACTCCCCAGCCGCAGCAACGGCAATGCAATGCCCAGACAGCACAGCTGCTTTGAACAACTGGGGAAAATCCACACGGTTGTCACAGTTAACATGGCTATACCCTGGAAAAGACAGCAATGGAGAGGGAAGAAGCAGTTTTGTGGTTCCAGGCAGTGGGAAGAGCCTCCCACAAGCGGGGGGATGCTCCCTCTCCCTCATCCTCTCTTGGCAGCTCCAGGCCTGGCAAAGAGCAAAGTTCTGTCCAAAACCTTATTTTTATCTCCCTATGAAACCAGCAAAAACTCTACCCCAGAGAAGATAAGTGTGGTTTTGTTTCATGAACTGTTATCTCAGTCTGCTGCCTCAAGGGCTTGTTGTCACTTCTGCTGCTTTATTACTGTCGTTATACTTTGCCCTTGTTTCGCTTTTGCCACCCGTGCCCAGCCCTCCCTCCAAGCCCCCTTCGCCCATCACTTAAGCAAATAGAAACACTACTGTATCCTGCCCTGTGACCCCCATGGCCACAGAGAGCCTCCCTCCCCCTCATCACTTCAACCAGAGCGGGCAGCACACAGAGGTGCAGCTCCAGCAGGACAGCCATCCTCCTGCAGCAGTAGAGGAGCCTGAAATCCAGAATTTTTTGACTGTATTTTCAAGGCCATGTGTCTGAACATGGATCTCCCAGTGTCTGAGGGTCAGGCTCCTGGTCCATGGGTTGGCTGAGGGTGCTGTGCCTCAGATAGGTGTGAGACAGGGCATAACTCCCTCTTTTCAAGACCTGCCTGCAGCCAGGGTTGCTGCCTTCAGCACAGCTGCACAGTGCCCAGACTCTCACCCAGAAAAGCAAAGGCCTGGATTGCACATCCCTTTCAGCTCGTGGGGTTTTGAACCAGTGTCCCATTTCCTGGTAGGCTAACTCTAGACATCTACCAGGTTACCAACAGCATTTAGAATGGGTCTTTCTCCAACTTCCCCCCGACCAAGGGCTGCGCAGATAGGGCTCATCCATGCCCTAAACCAACAAGAATACAGGAACTATCAGGTTAAAGGAACAATGTGATAAGTTACTGTAGCAGGCAAGAGAGCTCTCAAGTCTCTCTGCTCTGTATTACACATTTTGGCTCATGCAGACAGCCCCTGCACCCCTGCCACCAAAACCCACCCCTCTGCCATCCCACAGAGCAACCTCATGCTCTGCACTGGACCCGAGTGCTACATGTGCACGGGCTGTGCCTCACAGATTGTGTCCCCGCACGTCTTCAGAGAGAATGGAAGCACCTTGTCCACGTTCTCAAGGCTCATCTACACATTAGGTTTAGGCAGAGGGCTGTAAACCAACGGTGCGAATTGCTCTTTCAAGACCTTAGGATCTAAACAGCACCCAAAGTCCTTAGAAAGGAAGCAGCCAGCTCGACTACTCCCGTCTATGACCTCCAAAGCCAGCACCTCCCCTGCACCAGTGCAGCAAGCAGAGAAATAGCCCAAAATGTTAAATCTATCTGGGAAGCCTTGTGAAGTTAACACTCCGACAGGCTTCTCATTCACTGGCCCAGGTAAAGAGAGATGTGTCAATGTGACTAAGCTGGCTAATTAAGCCATCCTGGGGGGAGGAGAGGCAGAAATTAATCTGTGCAAAGGAGAAATGGCCCTGGAGATAGAATCAATAGGAGGAATCCACACAGAGACAAGGAACAGATATTCCTTGACATGAAGAAACATGTGGCAACAAAAAAAGAGTGATGCAGCTGAAAAGGAATCCATCCTTGGTGTTTATACATAACAAAATGCTGAGCAAGAGAGCGCACTATAGTTAGCCAAGCCAGGGAACCTAGCCACTTGGGTATGGAAAGTCAGAGAAGTTATTTCAATCAAAAAGGTTATTTGAATCAGTGTCAAACACAAGAGAAGGCTGACAACAGCCCTGGTACTAAAAAAAAAAATAAAAAAAAAAACTTCATAGACGTCAGTGGAAATATGAGAAAACTCACAAGGGCCACACGTATCATTTCTCCAAGTAAGTTCAGAAATGAACTAGAGGTGTTTTTGAAATAAACCAGATTTTTGTAGGACAGCTGATACCTCAGGCTACTTTTTCTTGATGTTGTTTCAGAAGAGCTAAACTAACTGTTCCTGCACAGCTGTAATGGTCACAAGCTTTCCTGCCATTCAGCAGTAGCACCTGACAGAGCACGCAGCTCATGAGCACAGGGCCAGGGGTCCTGTGGCTCTCCTGTACGGGTTTGTGCGGAGCAAGACAAAGCCAAAAATAGCCACAAGAGTGCCCCTCAGGTTTCAGGGTTCTAACAAAGCACAGATCCCTGTCCTCACTCCTGCCTCAAGGACAAATACATGCTTTAAAAAGAAGAGGTTCATAGAACAATTTAGGCTGGAAGGGACCTTGGGATGTTTGAAGCCCAACCTCTTGTTCAAAGGAGGACTGAATCAGGTTGCTGGGGGCCTTATACAGTCAGGTCTTGAAAATCTCTGAGGATGGAGACAACCTTTCTGGGCATCCTAGTCCACTGCCTGACTGTCCTTGTGACACTCTGTGAAAAAGGTGACATCTTCTCTTATATCCAACTGGACCAAGTTCTCTTGTTTCACCTTATGCCGTTGTTTATCATCCTCCCACCATGCACAACTGTGAAAAGCCTGGCTCTGCCTTCTCAGTAACACCCCTGCAGGTAGGGGCAGGCTGCTAGGAGGTCCTCAAAACCATCTTTTCGCCAGGCTGAACAAGTCCCAGTCCCTCAGCATCTCCCCACACAGTGAGTGCTCCAGCCCTTGATCACCCCGGTCGCCCCCCTCTGTTCTTGCTCCTGTTTGTATCTTCCTCAAGCTGAGTTTCCCAGCTTAAGACTGGACCTAACACTCCAGAAGTAGAGTAACTAGTGATGAGCACAGGGGGATTAATTACTTCCTTAGATCTACGGGTCATGCTCCTGAAAGCTGGTGGCCTTCTCTGTGGCCAGGGTGCTCTACTGTCTCACGGTCATCTCACTGCCCACCTTCCTGCAGAGCTGCTCCCAATCAGCCCCAGCCTCTATCACTGCAAAGGGTTTTTCCTTTCCAGGCACATGAATCTATCTATTGGCTTTTATTCTTGCCAAATTTCTTAATATTTTTCTGGCATATTCCTGCAACCTCTCCAGGTCTCTCTGGATGGTGGTCCTGCCCTCAAGCATACTGATTGGTGTCCTTCATTTGGTGTTACCTGTAAACTTCACAAATGTGAACTCCAACACTTCTTCCTCATGACAGATCCTTGCAGTATTCCACTTCTTACTGTCGTCTAGCTAGAGTAACCAGAATCATCAAGAGCTGCCTTGAGATGCATTCAAAAGTGTCTTCAGTGGCATGAAATCACCTCTGTGT
The DNA here is from genome assembly GCA_020746105.1 of Trogon surrucura. Classification (NCBI taxonomy): domain Eukaryota; kingdom Metazoa; phylum Chordata; class Aves; order Trogoniformes; family Trogonidae; genus Trogon; species Trogon surrucura. The sequence continues at coordinate 46,130,777 of CM036620.1, forward strand.
TACCTGAGTTATGGGCTAGCAGGTCTTGGTATGAGTTAGGACAGCTGAAGGCCACCAAGATACTAAGACAAATAAGGGGATAGCAGACGTACTTCAGTCATGCCTCGTTCTCCCTATACAGGCTCGCTGCATTGACTTTAGTGGAGGCAGCTCACGACTTGCTCACATCAGGGTGGTTCTCCTGGCACCAGATCACACCCCACTATCATCCTCACCCAAGCAAGCACCACGACTTCCAGACCAAGACAGTGACTTTTGTTTGCGTTCCAAGAACTTAGGTCCTGTAGGTTGCATCATTGTTGTGTTCACGTAAACGGGAGAAGTTTTGCAAGAAGCATTTGGAAAGAGGACAAATGTTTCAAAGGCCTTGTCTCCCAGCTGCTAGTAAGTTAAAGCACCCTCATCCCCTTGCCTTACGCTTTGCAAAGCCTTTCTACATGCTTTGGCCATTACAGACTAAACATGTTGGGAAGCCTAATCATTTATCACCATGTGTGGGACTAACATTGGAGGCTATTCAAAAGAACATCATATTATTCACCCAGACCCAAAGATAAAAATAACTAAATACATATTTTATAAAAATGTCTCTGGAAGCAGTTTCAGCCTAATGAATCAAAGGTAAAACCATGTGAAAAATAACAAACTGCACAGGGCACAATTAATACTTAAGTTTGCCTAAAAAGATGACATTTGTGTTTCTACCCAGTTTCCTGATGCTTGAAAGTCAGCCACACATTAAAAAAAGGAAAGACAGGTTGGAGCTGAAACTTTTTCTGCTTTCAAATGTGGCTTTGCTCTTCTTCCTACGGAAATAAGGCTTATATGATTGCAGAGACTCTACACAGTGTGCCCATGTATGCATTTGCATCCGTTCTCCCCTAACAACTTCTGAACACACTGTTATACTTGGATAAGGGATAAATGAGTGCCAAAGACTCTTAACTTCCTACCAGTTGTTATGAAAATAAGGGGCCAGACAACATAGAGAAACCATCAGCACCCTGACTTGGGGAAAAGCTTGTTATCTCACCCCCTTTAGATATCAGAGAACCCAGATGGGCGGCAGACATTGGAAGCCAGACATCCACAGCTCTGCTGCTCACAGGACCACTTGTTATCAGTCGCTACATGGCTGTCCTAGTCTGCAGACTATTTGTAACAAGACAGATCCACTCCCCCAGGGCCCTCAGCTCCACATCTGAGTTATATACCATTAGAGCAGTCCCCAGCACTCTGTGCCTGTTGTGTTAGGCACTGAGGAAACACACAGCAGAGAAAACCTTTAATCTTAAGTCAAGGAGCAAGGGGGACACATTATATTTGCGGCACATAATTTGTACCATTGAAAATGCCACTCTAATGAAAGACGAAAAGAGCTCTCCCTCTCTGCATTACATCTAAAAAGGTTCTTTTTCTGTTAGTCACAGGCTACAATCTGCAGCCTACATTTCTAACCTCAGATCCATCAAGTTGTTTCTCCAGGTAAAATGAGTAGAGGACTGAGAGCTTCTGAGTTCATTAAAAATGCAGAAGGCAGACAAATAGACATTTCTGGATCTTTGCCAGCTACTCTGGAAGAATTCCTTCTCCACTAGTGTCTTCCAAAAAAAGAAAAAAGTGTAAAGAAATTCCAGGATGCTTACCTGCATAGGACGAGACTGGGGAGATCTGTAGGGGGTACAGCTGGCTCATGCTGAGGGGTTGTTCGTCGCTTTCTGTTGTCACCTCTACTACCTGGCAAACATCAGGAGGATTGGCAACTATCACCTGCTCCTCGCTGCTCCCGTCAAAGTGCGGCTGTCCTACAACTTGGGGTTAGAAATAAAAACTGATTACTCATTATACCTTGAGTTTTGCTGGATCTCTAAGAGCCTGTTCTTGGAGCCTGCTACTATTTGATTGAGTTTTCAATACCGTCGTGGCACTTTCTTCCACGCCCGTCACCTGCTTTCAGTGAGACTTCTAAAGGAAATTAGTGTGATTTGTTTAGTTTCCATGAGCTTCAGAGATAGTTTTTTACCCCTCTTGTGATGACTGAAAATGCCTAACTCTCCCCTAGTTCTCACACACACAGTCCTTGAGCCCTCCCTGACACACTAGCTGTCCACATGGTCCTGTAAAACACAGTGGGACTCTGATTTATACATGAATTTGTGAAAATTTTTTCCTCCAATTACATGTTTATTTCTCACTGATCCTTGTAATGCCACTGACGGTATGTAGAAAAACACAGTTGTACCTGTAATGCGTAATCCCCATGGTCTGTGACAGAAAGCTTCAGTCTGGTTAGCTATTAACAGAGGGTCTTCCTATTCCCCCAGGCACAGGATATTTAATACCAAAGGAACATTATTTACTCATATAAATTGAAGGCAACATGGATGCTTTGCAAGTGTCCTGAAATGCTTTGCAGACATTAATTACGCTATACAACACCCTTTTGAAATGAGAGAGTAAAATGAGGTACCAAGAAGGTACTAAGCAAAGTGAAAGAATAGCGAGAGCCAGAATCTCGCTTCTCTGGAGCTGCTTGAGACAATTTCCTCTGTACTGTACAACTCCCCTGTCGATCCCAGCACAGAGCTGAAAGTCACGAGTTACACTGGAAGAGCACACAGAGATGGAGCCGTCTCAAAGGATGGCTAACCTGAACCCACAGCTGTCCAAGAGAAAGGGAAGGACTACAAACAGTCTTTCACTGGAACGTAAAGCTTCAAAAGCAACAATCTTTACATAGACAGATTCTGTGCAAACGTGGTGCTGTGTTGTTAGAAATTCAGACAGTATGTTTTCTTCTAGATATGATGGGAAAAACATGTAGGCAATGAAACAGATCAGACATTGAAATTCTTCGGTTAAGTGACCTAAGTACTCTAAGTATTAATTTTAAAGAAGGCAAAAGATAGAATCTATTCCTGGATGAAGTAACATAGATATACATGAATGTACATGTATATACACAGACTCTCCATTCCTGCCTTCTATCTTTAGACATGGCTAAAACATCACTTTTTGAAAAAAAAAGTGACCGGTTTTTCTCCCAGGGAAAAGCTGCATAACTTTTTGCTTTGTGAAGTGTGAGGTAACCACTAGATGTGTATTTTATGAGACAATTCCAGCATAAAGAAAATTACATACACACTGGATAGTCTTTTTCTTAAAAGTTGAATCACTACAATTACTATGATTTTGCTCCAGATATTTCACCTGGTTCTGAAACAACCAGCTTAGTACTGAGGGGGGTGTGAGGGGCAAGAAAATGCACACACAGAGTTAATTTTTATCTGGCAGAAACCAGTATTGTGCAACCCTGTCAGGATAGGGGTAGGCTATCTGCACTGTTTTATCTTTCTCCTCAATACCTGATGAATTCTTAACCACCCCTGGAGATAACTTGCACGGCAGAAATTACTGCTCACTTGGGCAAGATGCCACAACTTTCCCGTGAGCTGCACACTTGTCAGAAATGCTGCAGATGTTGTTTGTCTTTCCTCCCCTCCAACTGACTTCTCTCCTTTCTGTAGAACAGATCTGTCTGAACCCTCTTCCCCCACTTGCATTAAAATCCTGCTTGTAGTCCTTAATAACGACTTCTTTCCAGTTTGGATATGCAGCACACTTCACAAGCCATTAATTAAACAGCACTGGACGAGAATTACCCACCAGAGCCTTGCTCTTCTACCCCTGAAAATGTATTCTGTGAGACCAGAGAAAAATTAAAGCCCTTAAAGTGCAAATTCAGTTCTGTTCCTCTGAGTCTCTTGCTTGGCTTCCACAACAGACCTTTGACCATTCTTAGATGTTGATGTTGCCACTACGGGTCCTGTCCTGTAAATTATTGAGATCTCCTAAAGTGCAACACACATTCATCTGATCATAAAATCAAGTAAGAATTCAGGATACACTGTACTGTAGAAAAGTAAGATGTCCGCAGGAAAAGGACTCTCTCTGATGTTAATGGATTTTGGGGAACACCACGTACATTCCAAAGACTGCAGTTAATTGATCTCTGATTTTAAAACTGTAAAATAAAGCAGAATTGTATGAAGTTTCTCCCCTGAGACTGTATATTGGCCTTGGGGTGTTTCAGATTTGTTTGCGAGTCAGTCAGGAAATAGGAAGCACAAACAGCACTACGGTGCTATTCCTTCAAGTTATAAAACCCTCTGTAATACTAAGAGCAACAATCATGCTCTAACACTCTTACAAAGCAACAGTTGATTAAATGAACTGCCATAAAGAGATGAAAACTACTCACAAACTCCTCAGTCACAGAAGTACTTGAGGGGAGTGACTATGAAAAGCCCTGCAGCTTAAGAAATGAGCATCAAAAATAGTCACTGCACATGATTTCTGCCATCTCTCCAAACAGAAGATTAACACACCTTTCAAATGCTTTTTTGTCATATATAAAAGTGGATTCTAGACAAAATGGTATATGGGTCACATTTCTACGAGTCCTCGCTGCAGTGACAACCTCAGCCAAAAAAGAGCTGTCAAAAACCAGCCCAATTTTTCTACTGAGAACCAATTATTCACATGCTGAGATGACAGCTAATTCCTAATGCACCAGTTTCTAAATGTGGTCTTTGCTGATCTTTGTTGTTCGTTCACTGATGTTAAGAACTAACTCTGCTACTGAGGTGCCAGTAAAAAGAACCGAGTTCCTCGATATTGTCTGAAGGCTTAAACATAAAACAGCACCCTATACAAACGTCTGCTCTGAGCAATGGGAAACTGCCATCCAGCTGCAATTTAACTGCCATGTGACGCTAGCTACAGTCTCCTCATAGCTGAGCACTACCGTGTGGAATAAGTTAACGTCATGAAAAGCCACCTGAGCATGTCTGTAAGTGCTTTACTCTCAGAGGAACCACCCACCACACTGCCACAGCGCTGCTCACTGTCTCTGCAAGGTGGTGGGGCTCATCTGCAACCAGGACCTCACATGGCTTGGGCTAGTGAAAAATGGGGCGAACTGACTGCAACTGTGGTGTTCTCCAACATGCTGATGGAAAGTTGAGCTCAGAAGAGTCAAAAGGGTTTTTGAAGCCACCTGTATGCTTAGCATATAAGAAAAGCATAGGAGTACTTACCTACAACGTTCACTGTACTGTCAACTTCACTTTTTATACTGGAGGACAGGAAATATTCAGAAGTGACATCATTTAGCCCATTAATCCCAAAAGATGATTCAACTGGCTCTTGCTAGAATGAAAAAAGTACAGTTAGGTCAGTTTTGATTTATTTTAAGAGCCTGGACTCAGTTCATCTCTTTGTTCTGAGACAGTAATAAATCATATTGCTTCTGCCTGCCATATACTCCCTGGTCTTTGCTAGACGCGGTCTTAGAATGACTATTTTCAATCTCTGAGAAGAAGCCAGAGTCTACTCCATTTCCAAATCTTATGCTTTGAAATTAAAGCTATTTTTAATGTTCAGATTTAGAGTAAGCCTTCAGAGAGCAAGAAATTAGTGGGTTATTTAGTACAAGAGACCAACATTTGGAACCAACAAGGAAGAAATATTGCTTTAAAACTGTACTCTATTTAATATTCATCCTCATTCCCTTCCAAAAATGTTGCATCTCATAGCACTCTCTGAAAGGAAGCCTTAGCTTCTGTACAGCAATTACTGAATTCCAGTTTTAATTTCTCTCTGTAAAGCACACCAAAGTGTTTACACTAAATACAGCCTTTCAGATCACATCATAAACATCACCACAGGGCAACAACATTGCGAAAACACCACCTGTTCTACATGGCCTGAGCTTCCCACAAGATGCATCTCTGTAGGTCTGGTACACTTGAGTGGAAATTTAAAAAATTCCCTTCCATAAACTCAGGATCTCTTTAGAAAGCTATAAACACATTTAAAGAATTATCTGTAGGTCCAGACTCCTTCCTGGTGTTGGCTCCCTTACAGGCTTATCGGTTACAAAGTTTAAAGTCTCCTGCTCCTACCCTGGGCTGGCCATGTCAGCCCTGCAAAGGAAGTTTTGGCTCCTGAGCCAGAGAGCCGCAGAGAGGTGCAGAGCTGCCAGCTGGACCTGATGCCACACCACGCTCGTTTTTGCTGCTCTAAAGAACTCTGGCAAGGACAGGGCAAAGGTGGACCTCAAGGTTTGTCGCGCTAGCCCTTCACAGTACTAACTGTATGAACTGTCACCATGGGGACAAAAACCTGCGCGAGAGGTCTTTCCTGGATGCCACACGCTGTGATTGTGATCCACTCAAGAAGAGCTGTCACTTTGGCACAAGTCTGCTCTTTCCTAGCCACTAGGCGAGGCAAACACACACCTGTCCCAGGGCCCCTCCGCACATCTGAAGGGTGCAAGGTCTGCTGGAAGAAATGAAATTAACTGCTACTGATCCACTGAGAATCATGACTGCAGGGAGAGGTTAGGGCTGCAAACTGGAGCCCTGAGCCTTTGGTGTTGTGCAATGCCCCAGCAAACACGGCAGCCCCCCTTGCAATACTGCGCACCCCACACCTTGCTCAGCTTCACCTGAGGCTTGGTTACAGAGAAGTTTATTTAGTAGCTCCTTTTGAGCTATGGAAACAAATACACATCTTGGAACTTGGGTGATGGTGCCAGATCCACAAAGGGTCTTGGACACTGGCACAGTCGGTCTTAAATCACCTGAATTTTCAGCGACCAGATGTCTAGGCCAAGGTAAATGCATGGGGAAAGGTGTCACTTAGATTTAAAAAATGACTCAAACAGGAAGCTGCATGCATACTCAAAAGGATACATCAAGTAAAAGCTAGAAATTAAGACTCAGGCAGGCAGCTCAACCCTTTGTTTCAAAAGGATACATCCAGGAAAAGCTAGAAATTAAGACGCAGGCAGGCAGTTCAAGCCTTTGTTTCAAAGGAAAGGGCTCATTGCTGAGAATTCATTTTTCAATGGAGAGACCTTGTTTGTCCAAAAGCCCAGTGGCAGGAGACCTATATGCGACGTGGGAGACCTGCTCACAGCCCTTCCTTCCCTCCGGTGGAGCAGGGATTTGGTAAGGCCCAGCTATCACATCCACAGGACAAGCATCAAGCATCCTGAGCACTCTGCTCAAGCTCAGCAAGGTCTGGAAGGGCTCTTCACCTCCACCAGCAGGTGCTCTGGGTGCCCACAGGGTCTGGCAATGGCAACAGCAGTGAGCCCAATGCAAGACTCCTGCTACACGGAAGTCTTTGCAAATCTGCACTCGGGTCCTCAGCTTCAACCTCTGCTAATATTATCCCTTTGCAGTGACCAGGCAGATCATGGAGCATCCTCCCACTCACACCCACAAAAGCAAAATTTTTAGGGTAACTGAAAGGCATGCAACGCAAAACATGTGGCTTGGATCTCAGGTAATCACATCACAGAGGCAAAGCAATTATAAGCAGCTTTCAAAGCTCCAAAATGTGCATTTACATTAATTCATCCACCACCCTTCCCTGCTGTGATAGCCTCAATGCTCAATAGTCAGCCTACAGTAGCTGAGCATGGAAGGAACATGTGTTTTAAAATCCAGGTTTATCTGGAGGCCAGCTCATGCACACATTTGTCAGAATAAGGGGGAATACACAGGACTACCTGGGCCCAGCTCAATGTCTTCAAGAGCTAAGTGGCCACACCATAGTTGGTGCCTGGTGAGCTGTATGCTAGTAGGTAGGTGTACGTGCTGGAGGCACAGCCAGCTCAGCTCACCGCTCCTGCTTCGCCTGCCTTCATGCTTCTGTGCAGCTCGGGGCAACCAAACTGGAGAGAAGCATTCCTCAAAGCTGCAGGCATTGCCCTGCTGGCACCTACTTCCAGGCATGATCCACATATACCAATCTGTGAGGCATCACCCTCGGCAAGGACTGTTTGTGACACCAATCTTAATGGACAGGATGAAATTGTTCAAGCACCTCTACAGCTTTTCAGGCCTTCTGACTAAAAAAAAGATTATGAAGGAGGGGAATGGCAAAGTGCTGCTGCCAGCTTTGGCAGGCATCACATACTTCTCTGTTCTGACCAAAGGAGTTTACTGGCTCCCTCTGAACACCGTCTGCCATCGGAGTCACGTTATAATAAGTACATGTGGCTGCGTGATTCAGATGGGATGGTTAAAAAGCGGTTCCTTTAAAACAATTTTAAAATCACCGAATTCTGACATGTAACTCCACAACTCACAACCACTGGGGCAGTGACTGCCTTTCAAACCCGATTTCAACAGAAGATTTTTCCCAGGCCCCCAGGGTCACCCGGCCCAGACCATCTCCTGGCCAGTGGGTGCAGAACCCGTGCCCAGGATGAGCGAGCAGCAGGGAACCAAACTACCCTCCTGCTCCAGACACGGCTGCTACCTGCAGCCAGGAACACCAACTTTACCACAGGCTGAGAGTCTGAACACTTCACGACTTGCTTTTTGAAAAAGGTCAAAGGCAGACCAAATCCTGCCAGTGTGTAATACCAACCACCTCGCAGGGGCCCTCGGCAAAAGCGTGAAAACTAGGTAACACCATGATTTGCAGGGAGAGCTAACATCAGTCTGCATCTACACTCTGAACAAGCAGAAATCTCAAGCAGTGACTTAGGAGCTTCACAACTGAGGCCTTCTAACTCACAAAACATGAGTAGAAGGTGCAGCTCTGACACAACTTCTCCCCCGCGCCTAAAGGAAAACGAATTTCTAATGCCTTACGCACAGAAATTAACCGCTCTAAAAGGTAGCTCCATTGTTCAGAAGCATTCCTTCTGTAATTACTGCACTTCTACTTACACAGACAAACAAATGGCAAATGTGTTGCCGAGGCTGCCAGTTTTCCAACCTCCAGGCATTGTAACACAAGGGCTGTGTCAACTGATGAAGTCAGTCACGGCTCTAACAGCCTTCACACTTTAAAAAAACACCCCAACATCCCATGTAACCGTAGCTACTTAACCAAACCACAAGTATGAGAGATTTGCAAATATCCACACCACAATATACTATTGGGGCTATTAAAAAAATTTGCAACAGATTGTTTTCACAAGCTCTCGCACTATTAAACAGCCATTTCTTACCTTAATTTGTTTGAATTTGTCATCCTTCTCAGACTTTGTTTTTTTACCTGCAACAACAGAAGGAAGATTTCTAAAAGTCCTGTTTGCCATGAGTTATCCTTCACACTTTCTAAATTCACCAACAAATAGCCCCAAAGTGCGCCTCAAAATGGCAGCACCTCCTAGGAAAGGGAGAACACATTTTGCTTTACTTTAAGTCCCTGTTAAGGCCCAGACAGTCAAAAATTCACCTTGAACACTGTGGCTTTGTGTTTTGTTTTTAAAGGACTAAAAAAAACCAGAAAACACATGATGAGACTGAGGAAAGAAACTGCAGTATAAATATTAAGGTGAAGAATACAGAAGAGTGACAAACTAAGCAACAAGGCCTGCTAAAAAAAGGAACGAGAAGAAAGATACTCCTAAAGGGAAAAGAAATTAAAATGTATTTCTCATCACATTTATGACACTCTTACTGTAGCTATAGGAAAAGGCAGGTTGCTCTTTGATTTAATGTGAAAAGACATCACAATAATCTCCAACAAATATTTTTGTAAATAGTTGCAACCTGAGACGGGGGCGGATTGTATATTATAGTTCATGCAATCAAGCTGGACTGGAGAATCAAAAAAAACCCACACAGCTTATGACCCCCTATAAAATGTCATGGGCCTTGGCAGACCCTGGTGTTGCTGCCCCTGGTCTGACCTGATGAGACCCTGATGTGGAAGCTCAGACGTGCTGGTGCAAGCTCGGCTCTACCCCACTGTTTGCAGACGTGTGCCAGGAATTTCTCCCATCCCTACTACAACATAGCATTGAGAATTGGAGATGTTCACAGCCAAATTCTTTTGCTCTCACTCACACATAAATTTAGCCACATGCCACGTAGAAAAAGGCATTTGAGAATATATACAGGGTCTAAGATATGTTAGATTTTTTTAGTAACTGGACTTGCTGCAGAATCCTCCTCTGCTACAGCCCCCATGTCCAGAATCTCAGCTTTCATTAAGAGCTTTTCTAGTTCTTTCAGCAGAGAGGATTTTACCACGCACAACGCAACAGGTTATGGTTCACGGAAATACGCCTGAACCATTAACAAGCAAATGAAAACAGTTTCAGAGCAAATGTTCTACTTTTTGCAGACTGATCTCCCTTTCACAGTATGATTCTGCCCCAAAAATACCAGAGTTTATCATTCCCAGTCACACTGACCTTAAACTAAAAATACACCTTTCGCTTCTCAATTTAATAGTAAACTGAGCTACGGATGAACTGAACTGGATTTTAAAGGAACACCGTGCATTTGATTTGTAGGTTACCTATTCATTCAAAAATCCTAGATACCAGAGGACTAATGAAGCCATCGTTCTACTCCATAAACCAGTAACAAACCCATAAGGAAGCTAGTGAGCTCTAAAGAAGCCAATGTTTCTACTCCGTAAGAAACCAAATACCCCAAAGACTGACTTTGCGGTTAGGTCCTCTCCCGGCAGGTGGGAGACCTAATCCCTAAATTTGGGGATTCAAACTTAAAGTTTCCCATTTCACCATCATCGTGCTGTGAGGGCTGTTTTTTCACAGCCTCGTGTAGCCGCGTAACTAACAAAGTAGCTTCACAGTTTAATGTTCTGAGCAGAGAGTGTAGTGCTCCCACTAAGCTCAAGAGAACACCAATTTATTTCTAACCTTCCTTGACAAAATGTATGCCATTGTATTCTGAACAAGCCCTACTGAGTTAAATGCACTGATTTCTAATATTTCCTTTGCCTAAAGGAAACCTGGGACTAGCATCTGAACAGAACTCCACTGGCTTTAGTAGAATTAACACAATTTACACGCATCGCCAGCTTGGGGGTATCAGGTCTTGTTGATCCTCTCTCAAGCAGCTTGTTCTCCTAATTGAATGCAGCCCATTTTTCATACAGCTGTTCCTAAGTTCTGGGGAATATCTGAATAAAACGATCCAACATCACAGCAGAAGTAGAATCGGCACATTCTGCAGGCCCCAAATTGAGTAACAATGACCCCAACACCCTTTTCATGTTGAGGAGCTCTCCCCTCTACCTTTTTTGGAAGGTCTTTCAGATAACGGCAGCATCCGGTAGACCCTGAAGGCATTGTTTCCTTTCTTTATACTTTTGTCCTTCACTTCTTCTATGTCAGGCAGGGAGTTCATAGCACAACGGAAGTTTGCCTTCCACGTCTTCGGATCGGGTTTATCTACTCCTGACTGGTATTTTCCTAAGCAGGAAAAGAAAGTTAGGTGTACGACATGCAACTGAAAACCTAAGACAATTTAACAACACAGCACAGGCTGACGTCAAGGTACCAGCCTTGAGTTCCCATGACAAGTGTTAAGACAACAGCCGAGGTTGCACGAGAGTGTGCTGATCTCATTCCCGTGCACATTTCTAGAACACATGATGAACAGTTTCTGCTCAAGAAAGACCCAGGGCACTGTAGATCAGATGTGACTCCACAACAATGTGGAAAAGCTTGCACAGCATTTACCTTTATTATGTCTGGCTCAAATCCATAGAAAGGCATAAAAAAGCCTAAGGGCCCAAGTCTTCGAAGTGCTGAGTGTGCTCTACTCTCAACAATTTTGAACCCAATCTTGTTAACGTTTAAATCAATTTTTACTGTGCTTCTCAACACAAATGAGTGGTGGCACTTCAGTAAGGCAGGAGAGTATCGCAGGCCTTGAAAAAAGCACTTGGCCTCCCAAAAATGCAGAAACTTAAACTCACTCTCTGTGTTAGTAAAAGCAGAGACACGAAAGAAGGAAAATAAAACTTTAAATGAGAAAACAATGCAAAAATCCATCCTGCGGAAAAAGAGTTCCAATACCTGTGTGAATTGCCCAGTTTCTAAACAGAGGAGCATCTTTTTCAACATCCCACCCATGTCTTGCGGCGTGCATCCAGGGAATCTGAAAAATCTTCTTCTCCTGGAAGGGAAAACAAACAGGAAATGCCAACACTGATTGACTTGAGGGATCTTCTGATGACTTTAAGTCACTTATTTAAAAGCACAGTTGCAGCATCTGCAAATGTTTTGCTTCCTTCTAACGCACTGCTGCTGTCACTGAACTCAATAGCAAAATATCCACTTGGCATCACTGAAAGCAGAATACAGCTCTGAGTACACAAAATACTCAGAAGCCCCTTCATGGACGATGAGCCTGGCAGTTTTCCAGGCTGACACATTCATAAAACATGCAGTGCTACAATTTCTAAACATTCAAACGAAGGCTAGTTTTGGAAGCAGATACTTATATGACTAGAAAAATTACGTATGAAACTAAATAATCACATGAACCAAATTCAAGGGATTTAGAACTCAGCCTGTAAAATACTAATACGGTGAAGGAAATGGATGTCTCAAATCTATACACCTAGCAAATGGGCATACGAATATATCAACTGTAGACATCCCTCCAGCAGGGATAAAAAATGAGACACCCATGTGAAGGGGTGGCATTGAAGATAGTCAAATGTATTTTAGTTTAGAAACTTCAGACCAATGAGAAGTGCATTTAAAGCAATCCAAAGGAAGAGGGGTTTTTAATTAGTTTTTAAACACACAATATATAGTTAAACCAGCGCATGCCTTATGTGGTGGAAGTATAAACCGATTCCCAAAGGGATCATAAAAACTCATGGAAGATAGTACACTGATGACTATCAAAGATTATAGCTTTGGGACGCAGCTTCAGCTCTGGGAGCTTGAACAGCTCTTTCCAGGCTTGAACAGCATGTTTCCTATATCCTTCCACAAGCACTTAGCACACAGGATGCTGAGACAGATGGACACTGGCTCAGATGTGCTTTTACATCATACATGGGAACCAATTTCTGTGTCCTGACCTAGAGAGCTGCTTCAGAACTCTTCACACTTATTTCTGCAGAGCCATACTAAAGGAGCTTGCTCCACATTTGTTTTTCTTCCCTGCCAGGAGTAATACATCTTATCTGGCTTCACATGCAGACACTGTCCTTACAGGTTAGACCCACTTCTCACCCTGTGAAGAGAAACGCCCTTCCACTGCAAAATGCACCTTCCTCCAGAGGTGTCCACCTGAGCTACGCCAACTGAACTGCAACCCAAAAGAGCCCATTTCTCTTCACTGACTGCAGACAATTCTAGGCAGGCAGTTCTCATTTACGTAACTGCATTGTAGATGTCTGTGGTTGGATGAGATGAATCCTTTGCTCTTTCCCCTTCCTCCAACAACTTTTCTTCCTTGTCTGTCTGGTTAATATTTCACTAATGTCAAGGTTAATTTTATTTCTCTTCCTTTCCACGTGATCTTCTCTTCTTTCAGCTGGTGTTTTGTACTATCCTTCAACTCTTTTCTTCAAACCCTTCTCTCATTTACATTCATTTGTTCAGAATTGCATTCTTCTGTTCTTGCCTGGCTTCACCTTTAATGTGGTGAAAGCACAGATTTAACACATTTCTCAGCCCCCTTCAAGCTCTCTTATTCTCCCTCTTAATCTATTCCCATCAATTCTCTCACATGTCTTTTTCCTCCTTACTCTTCCCCCTCTATGTAATTAAATCATCCTACAGAGATGCTCTCTTCTTTCCCCTAACAGAAATGGTCTAAAAAAAAGCCTCAACCCCACTATCCTGTGGTCCACAGCACTGCTGTATTCATCAGAGCTTCCTTGCCTTTACTCTCCCATAGGCAATAAAGAGCACGGAAAAAAAATCATACTTCCATAGAAAAAAAATTCTATTAATAAGAACTTTAAGAATTGACCACATTAAAAAGTCTTCTCACTCTTGGTGATGGCGAGAGGTTTGAACACAAGGCTATGGAGGTTATACCATGGATTTAATATTTTGTATGATAATTCAAAAAGTTCTGTAGGAACTAGCAGACCAAATAAGACTCCAGACAGCATCCTGTCATCATCAACCAGACTCACTGCTTCAAAGGAAGGTGCCAGGACATTCTCAAGAGCAGTCTAACTGTTCATTATGTTTCTGTTCATTACAGAAACCTCTTCCTAATCCCACACAGAATTACAGTAAATTGTAAAATAAATAACAAAATCATAGAATTCATGTTTATTATAATTTAATAACACATACCTAAGTTTACCTACCTGTTTAGAAACTACAGATTTTCTCATCAACTATCAAATGTCTAATCTGCTCTGAAATCCTGCAAGACTGCTGACTGCAGTAATACCATGTGCTTGTGTTTACATGGATGATTTCTATTTAAATACCAATTTTTGATTTCACACTTTATCAAAAACATTCACCTATATCCTTCTTCAGCTGATGCTTCCTAATAGGAAATGGCTCATTGGTACTTTCTCTTAGACTTGCAAAAGCACATGCTGTCTGATAAAACACTCCATCCCTGGACATTTCTGTAGGAGTCTTGTGTTTCTATTAAAAAATTAGCCTCACCCAACATCAAAAGCACAACTCACAAAGTAACTCACAGTGTAACTGGAATTGCTACCAAACTCCAGTGGGGACATCAAAAGGGAAAAGGTAGAGGTCACATTCTTAGAAATAGGCAGGAAAGGGAAAATAGAACCAAACGTCTGCAACCATCACGGTGAAAAGCGCGCCAAGCAGGTGAATGAGCATGAGATCACACACAAGCTAGAAAGTCGTAGAACAAATTTTAAATATCAGCATGTGTCTGGAGGGTAATACTCCAAGCATCCATCAAAGCAGCTGTTGCTTCTCGACTCCTGTTACAGCTACTCTGAATGTTCCCAGTCTAATTTCCTTTTCCAGAAAAGGTCAGCAGGACAACGACCTCTCATTATCCCCCTCCTCACACCACCTTTGCCTCAACTGAAATACGTAATTTCCTTCACGCCTCCCAATTTTTCCTCTCTGGGAAGATAAAGAAAATCCCTTCCTCCCTCAATGCCATTCAGCAGGATAACATTTTCACCAGGGAGGTACACAAGTATTAATTTTTTAAGCCCTATACAAATGGGTCTGTTCTGGAGGGGAACACAAAGCAGGAGGTATAATGTGATGAACTGACAGAAGGGGAAAGAATTACGTAAGTCAGCTGTACCTAATTTGTCATTTTTAACTGAGAGGTTTCATTCCTTTCTCAACCTGGAAAAATTCCCCACAAAAAAGACAGCCAATAACCAACCCAGAACGGTAATAATTATTTAGTACGTAAATCTTATTTCCTTAAAAGTCGTGCACACACACGATTGTCATTCTCTTGCTAATCTGACCCACCTTCTTTTCTGTACTCTGAACTGTCCTTTGCCAAACTTTGATTAAAATATACAAATTCCAAAATCCTACTGCCTCCAGAGTTGATTCAGTGGGTGCAGAACAGGCTGTGATACACGTGACACTGTATCACTGATTCCATGCATGACTTTGTTTATGGCCAGGATTTACAGTAAAAATAGAAATATTTTTGGTTCAATGATTCATTGTTGGAATAAATGTTTAAATATTTTCAAACAGAAATGCTCACAAGTGCAATTAGCATGTCGAGCACTGTAAAGGCAACCTAGAACGGTGCCAGATCAGAGAGCAGAGCACAAGTGAGGAATCAGAGTTAAACAAACCTCAGGGCAGGCCATTTAGCCTGGTACCCTCTTTCTGGTAGAAGCCAGGCTTTGCTGAACAAAAAAAAAATAAATCAAAACAGTTATCTGTGAGACAAGCCTTGGTCAATATAGAATATGCTAAGGACAAAATCTCCTACTGACTCTTTCATGCAAACAGTTTATGATAGAAGCACAAGGCAGAAACTGCTGTAACAACACAATCAGAGGGCTGCAAACACTGAACAACATGACGTGCCTCACAAACTGCCTTTACAGACTGGCGGGCTGAACCTGGAAGAACGAAGAAAACACTGGACAGTGGCAGCATTTTCACACTGCAGAGCAAAGGAGGCAAATACATTCCTGAGGCGTACCAAAAGAAGGTTACATGAACATAACCTACAGATGACAACATTATATTTAAGAGTAATATGCTCAAATCTGAAATGCTGTGTCCTACTAAGCACAGAGAAATCATTTCAGGATTAGGCAGGAATGCCCAACAAAAGATGGTAGAGATGGACTTTCAGCAGGAGTGACCCGACACCAAAGCAGACACTCAAGGAGAATAATCCATAGGGACCCAAACGTGGGACTCAAATTACAAAGACTACAGTAAAAACTCATCTCTTCCTGCTCTTCAGCTGTGACCCTACTATGCAAGAACAAGGACCTACTCAAATTCACAGGGCAGCTAACTAGGGAATGGATAAAGCAATATTTATTTACCCAACCACAGCATGTGAGACACTGATGCAGGAAGTTCCTGAGAAACAACCTTCGTAGCAGAAATTTAAAGGGCTCCTGATTAATTTTAGAGTCACGAGGGTTTCTAGCTAATTGCCATTCTTCAGCTGTAAAAATGAACACCTGAGCACCACAACTACAACTACAGGGAGGATACCAGACTAACTGGGTTAGCATCAACCAGAGTGGCAAGCATCTGTGCTTCTGCACCTGATTTTGTGCAGTTCAACCCATTTTGATAATACAGTAGCCTCTGTACCCAAAACAGCCTCATGCTTTTTCAGTGTGCTGAATTATTCTCCTGCACACCGCAGAACGCATGAAGTATTTCCAGGGTTTATTACTGCTCAAAGTCTCAAATACACTCCTTGCTTTTACTGAGCCTACTAAAAAAAAATTCAAATTGGGCACTGACACTTTGGAGCCCATGCTTGTGCTCTCTGAGTGTCTACAGCTCTCAGTAACAGCTCAGGACCAGGAATACTAGGTTTAGGTCTGCCAGAGGACAAGTTATGCTATTTTCTCCCAGGCTAAGAAGTATCAGAGAAGTGTCACATCTGACACAGGAGATCATTGCTTCAACACAGTCTTAACACAGAATGCAGCCTTTTGCGTCAGGAGAGCATTTTGTTCACATCTCTCTAATGCTTTGTGACCAATCTGTTCCCAGCTTAAAAAGAAAAATAAAAAAATTTTTAAAATCCCCCAAACAACTAGTGGAATCACCAGAAATGCTCACTCCAACAACAAAGAGCTGGAAAATGCTTTCAAAGGAGCCACAGATCCAGCAGGCCAAAGCAGGGCGCCTCAGATCTGGCAGGCGAGGCTGGAGGAACAGGTTCAGCAGGAAGCATTCAGCTTTGCCCTTCCTCTCCATGTCACTCCTTTGAAAACCAGGAATGAGCTGATTTACCTATCCAAACCTCGGGCACTGCCATAAAGTCCCTCTTCAGCACACGTACACATGCGCATGCACACATGCACCCTCCCCCCCTTACCTTATTTAGCCATTTCAGCCCCGGTATCCTGTTAGAATTGATTTGCTCTTCCAGCCAGGGGCGCATTCGCATCCTTTCGACAGGCATTGTCACCCACCTGGGAAGGAGCTGTAGGGAATAAGGACAAGGTTACTGGTTTTCCAAGGCAGAACTTCCAGGCAGCACCCCCATCTCCGCACAGTAGGGACTTTAATAAAGCTTCGGAAGCATCAAAGAATTGTAAATATAATAGTGACTTGTGCGGGAGCCTTCCCTAAGAGCAACTGAGATGATAAAGCCTTCTCCACGGCAGAAAACACTCTTCTGGTATATCCGGATTAGAAAAACCTTCTCCTGAAGAAGACAGATCATACTGGCAAAAGCCTGTCTGCTGATACAGGTGGGACACCAGAGGCCACAAAGAAAAAAATTACGCTCCTGAATAGACCTCTTTTTGGCCCACATACCTCCATTTCCACAGGACCTTTTATTGCCAAGAAAAGAAATGTAACCCAAAAAGATTCACATGCAGGAGGCATCACTGTACTAGCTAAAATGATGCACCTGATAACAGAAGTGTTTTCAAATGGCTGATTCTGCCCCATAAACTTGACTAGAATTATGAAAAATACATTTTACATCACAGCAATTTAACAGACCACTTTGATTCTGTCGGAGTAGTTTGACTCCCTCCCTCCAGCCTTCTCTGATCAATCCAGTCAATGATTTTTCAGCCGCTATTTTACATTTTGATACTGCTTATCTGGGAAGTGAGTGTTTTACAGCCCCCTTAGCTGCACCACGCCACGTTACATTACTCAGTTAAGACTCAAACTGACTTCTTTTTTTCCCCTCTCACACACGTGATCCTGATGCCACTTCCCTGTTTAGAGCTGTGAATTATTGACATAAGAGTCCAAAGTCTTGAACCCAAGGCAGAAAATTTTAAAAACATTAACCTATCTCAGGTACCACTTTGAAAGTGCCAAGACGCAAATTAAAGCATAGCATTAAACTCCTGTTAGGAAGCCTGCAACCCCTTATTTCCACTTTCAAGTACTTGCATTTAGGCTGCTGCTTCTCCTCTCCCCCTCTGCACTGGGCTCAGCTCCTTCCTCTCTTCTTTGTTCTTCACATCTGTGTTCTCTGCATCATTCTTAATTCCTCTGCTCTGCTATTCTTGTCACCTTTGATCTTAAAAAAAAAAAAAAGGGAAAAAGAGGAAAAAATGAGTAGGCCACGTATTTGAAAGCACACAGCAATGACACAAATGTAAATGGGTTTGTTCTTGCTTCCTATGGGAGTGCAGGCATCAGACAGACTAACAATTAGGCAATACCAAGCCCACACCCAGTACAAGAGGAAGAAAAACGTTCAAAGTTTCCTCTCATTGCTCTGAGGACATGCATTTCCTGAAACTAATAGGGAATTAAAACCTGAGTGCAACAATAAGGCTCTTTGATGTGCTCAGAGAATTTACCAGCAGCCATGCTCACGCTAATCTCTTAGCAAACATATTGGCATTTCATCTGCTACTGTGTGGAGCTGGTCACTCACAGCTTCAGCCACAGCCTTTCCCAGTAACTTCTAAAACAGCTCAGAAAGTGGTTGAAACTGCTCAGTTCCCTTTCAGGTTCACATCGTGCACAAAGAAACAGCCAACCCCAGAACCTGACAGCAGCCAGGCCCTTGTGCAAATCCCTTCTCTGTGCAAGAGGGAAGCTGTTTTCTGAGGGACAGCGATGCGGGTGCAGCTTTTTCAGCCCTGGGATGGTGGTGAGCAGCTGGCCACTCCACTGCAGCCCTCTCCACTTAGCACCAACGATCCTCACCCACATTGCAGTGTGCACAGAAGATCTTCCCCCACTGCACACTGTGTCAAAGCCCAAAAATGCAAATGGCAATGTACTAAAAACGTGAGAGAATTTTTATTCGTCTGTCAAGGAAGAAACAAATAGATGCAAGGATCATCTTGGATGCATTAAGATATCCTTAAGTACACGTGCACTTTGAAACAGTTCCTGAAGACACTGTGTATCATCTCCAGCATTCAACATATGAGTGCTCCTGTTTAGCAGCAGGACTCATCTTCTGGGTAATGAGCCCCTAAGACAAATTTCAAGCCTATCTGAACGAACAAATTAGACAGAAGGAAGAAAAGTCACGCTGAAGGCAGCAGCAATGAATCCCACTTGGGACAGGCAACATAGAAGAAACAGAAGCTGCCTTTTTGCAAAAGCAACGCATTTCAGGAGATGAGAAAGCTGCCAAAATTGCTACTGCAATGAAGCCAATCTAGCCCAAAACGGCACGATAGAGCCAGTCATCTCTACCCTCCCACATTCCCGGGGGCTTCCCCAGCTGCTCCCCTGCAGATGCTGTGGTGCTCATCTCCTTTTCGGCACCCTGGGACTCCTCTAGGATTAGCACCTGCACCTCTCAGCACACACCTTCACATCCACCATCCACCCCAAGGCAAATTAATCCAAGGTAATCAGGAAAGAGGTTTGGCTTATGAGAAGGGAGGAGTGGTTCCCAAGATCTGTTTACTTGAAAGTAAAACCAAAGCTAGCTAAGAATAACCCGCAATGATGTCCAGCTGGAGGGAACCGCGGGCATCTTCTGGGGGAACATCTGTCACAGAAGGCCAAGCACAGCATGCTTCTGATCATCAAAACCTACCTCATGGCCCTCTAAGAGCATGTGCCGCTGAAAATAAAGCTTCATGTCTTCAGAAGCCACCTCAAGCCTGTCTGCCTCAGGACCGATCACAACGGTGCTAAAATGCAGTGGGTTTTTTGGCAGTTGCATGTCAACAACATCTTTGTGATGAACACAGCAAGTCACCTCTACTGAGTAATTGCCTCTGGGAAATGAAGGTGCCACATCTCCCCTCCGGAGATGTCAAATACATGATTTATTTGTACAGAAAGAAACAACTTCTGCAGTGCCTGTAACCTCAGTCTGTCCCTAAGTGGGGTTAATGGGTGCAGCACTTAGGAGTCGTATTCCTACGGCTCCAGGTGGGAGAACCTGAAGTTTATCCATCAGTGAGTATCAGGACAATCACTTTCTGCCATTATGAGTCATTCAAGTTTGTAAAAATCTTTGAAACTCTCCAAAAGAGACAGCAAAGGCATGTAAAGTTTCAGGGTCCATCACCTAACGTCAAGCCAGCTTCACCCCCCATCAGAATACATTAATTATAAAACAAAACTACAAAACCAGAAACTAAGGTGAGCCATAAAAAACAGCAGGCATGCCAAGTTCCTTCGCTCCAGCCTCTCTCCAGTGTTTACCCAGCGGAAAGGAAAAAGCAGAAACAGTCGATCCTTTTAAGGAGAACGAAACATCAACATTTATAATCTGAAGCAGGCTGTAAAACTGGGAGCACCGATGCATCTATCTCCCGTTCCTCGTCAACGTTAATGTTGTACTTCTCCTGCACATTTATAAGTAGAGGCAGCTATGTGCAGTTGCCTGTATTTTTTATATCAGCACAAGTGGTCTTCCATAAGAATTTTCAGAGTTGCCAAGGCATGCAGTTCCCACCAGCTTCACCACCATCATCACCGTGAGCTCCTGAGATGCAGGTACGCATCCGCTGGCCTAAGCAAACCTCTCCAGAAATCTGGTTAACTTTGCCAGCTTAAACCTTCACACTCAGTTTAACTGGGAGAAAAATGGCTTAATGTCTGCTGTGGGTCCCTTGACGCCATCTTCCCCCACCTTGGAAAGACCATGGATGGAAATGGCCATGGGAGAGGAGCAGAGCCAGCTGGGGCTGCAGAGAGAGAAAGGAGCACCTCACACTCCATCCCTGTCATCCCCACCCTCCCAACCCATCCCAATTTTGCTGCACCCTAATGCTACTAATTGCATAGGCAGCTTCGTGAACAAGATCAGGGAACTTAGCAGGCTTACAAGCAATACCTCTTTCTATAGGGTCTTTTTTGTCTGTCTGAGTCCAGACCGTGGCTCCCATCCTGCTCAGACATGCGTGACAGCGCAACTGAGACAGGAGGGGACTCTGGCACCAGCGGGGGAAGAAGCAGCCAGAGAGGAGAGGGAGGAATCCCTTATTCCAAAACTGCTAATGGATCTTCTGTGCTTTTAGACAAACTTGAACAGTAGTGACACCCAGCATCACTTTGGTGAGGGCACGGGAAAACACTTAACACTTCAGAGACCCATGTTGGAATCAAACTTTCTGGCATTATGTTGAAAATAATTCCTGTTTATTTTTTCTTCTGGTTTATCACTGTCCTATGGTGGGGGAAGGGAAAAATAATCGCCAAGAAACATAGTCAACTGCTAATGCAGCTGGAACCTAAGAAAGCATTTTTCTGCCCTATAAGAAATAGAGGAACTCATTTAGACATGGAAGTAGGGCTACCTGCCAGGAATTCGTTTCATGAACGCTTGCCATTCTTAAGAAGCCAGCTAGCGTTCAAGAATCACAATTTTTAACCCTACCTCCTACAAATGTTTTAAGGCTGACAGCTCCACAAACATCATATTCCTTTTCTCAGTCCATTTTTATCACCTGCTTCCTTCTTAAAGGGGGCCATAGTCAGGGGGGGTTGCCTTCTCAGTGGTGGGAGCTTAAATGTATTGACAGACACTAAGACTTTATTAAAAATATTCCCAAACAATCGCCAAGTGTGCAAGACACCAACCCCAACTCTACAGCCTTTGCCTGGAGGGGGAGGCCGCTGGGAGCCTGCAAGGAGCCAAGCCCACGCAAGAAGGACAGCCCACAGATCCGCTGACACCAGTTTACAGAGGGATTCTTTTGACCTTCTTTGAAGCTTTATTTACTGCACTATTTGTGCTAGTCCTGCAGTCAGTTCAGTTCCGGTTTTGGGGTGGTTTTTTCGCAATTAGATACCACAAAAACATGGTGGAGGCTTCCCCCTGACAAGCTGTAAACTGTCCTAATCCTGCAGAAGTGACTCAATGGAAGAGCACCGCGGCAGGCAGACAGCCCATCAGGAACACAGAGACCGGGAGGAGGCCAGTTGGTAACACTGCTCTGCTACCACATGCGCTGAAAATGAGCTTTCTACAAGGAAACCACACCAGCAGCCTGGGGTGAAGCATGCACAGCTCCCTGAGATAGACGTGGCTGAAAGAAGAGTCCCTACAGAGTAAGAGAGGGAAGCATGGGTATAGCAATGTCTTTAGGAGTAGTCACACAAAGGGTATTGAGCAGGCAGCTGTCAACACAGCTTCTTTAAGACACCATAAATCATATTGAATTTCAGCCCTATACTTCTTCAAAAGATGTATTTTTCAGAGATTCTTTATGCAAGGCTCTTCAGAAGGAAACACAAAGCAGTCATTTATTTTCAAAGAGGTATCAGGAAAATGTTGGTTGTTTTCATGAGCTATTCATCTTTAAAGATATCAGAAAATATGTGATGTCTGTAATCTATATATACATAAATATTTTCACTCCATAATGTTCAATAAAGAGCTTCTTGTCCTCCCTACTATCTGCTAAAAAATTCTAGTAAGTCTGACTTTTGGTTTTTCCCCAACAGAGATAACACTCATGGCATACAGAAAGTGTAACCTTTGAGAATGAAGAGCTCTTCACTAGAATTACGGCAGCTATAGACAGAAAGTGAAAGCAACAGCATGGCAGGTATTAAATTTGAGTAATACGAGATGTTCTCTTCCCTTCGGTTTCGCTCCCTCTGACAGCACCTGGATAACTGAAAAGGCACAAAGGTTATCCCAAAAACACAAGCTACTCTACACCTATGGGTACTTTTTCAAAAATATGTTTCCATGGAAGTAAAAAAAAAAAAGAATACGAAGAAACAATTCTTCTTTTCTCATCACAAAGTACCCAGTTAAAAGATTTGCCAGTATATGGAAATATTATTAAGGGTTATGAGAAGGTAAGGTGGGATAAGCTACCTGGAGATGCATTTGCGAAGTAGGTCACAGCCTTTTCCCAGAGCTGTGAAAAAACATGTTTCCCAGAGGACATGTGCAGAATATTGCATGGTATCCATTTTTCTTTTCTCTACAAATACAGAACTGACAGTATTATTTATTTTTTTTAAAAAAAGTTATCTTGTACTTGTGCTTGGCTCATAAGCTTTTAAAGTACTCCCTTTGTTTGCTAGCGCTGCGGCAGTTCAGAAAAGCATCCACCACCCCATGTCACCAAACAGATATGTTGAAATGAGACCATATGCTAATTTTAGGATTCAGAGAACTGGGTTCTGTATTTGTCCCCATGCCAAGATTGTTCCAGGATACAAGGAAACATGATCTTATTTTAAGGAACAGTACTCGGAACAAAATTCTGCCCCTTGGTCATAGCTTGGACTCTGCCTTCATAGAGGAATTTGCACATAGAAGCACCTTTTTTATTCCACTGTGGATGCCTCTTTCAAAAGTAAGCAGATGTTCTCTAAGCAAGCGTCCTGCTTGGAAGGCAAACTCATCAGATAGAGACTGGGTAAGAAAACCAGTTAGCCTTACCAGCTCAGAAAAACCTCATAAATGCAAGACTGACTCTGAAACACAGACAAATGAACTGCACTTTACTCGGATGTTCCAATTTCAGACACCTGAAATCCCCCCGCCTGCTGGAGGCCACACCTCTGTCCAGTGCACTTCTCATCTGCCACGAGGAGAAGGAGAATCTCACCATTGATGTTGTAGAAGCATAATTAACATGCCTTCTTTCCAACAACCCCAAATTATGCAAATATCCATATCTTTTTTTGGAATCAGCAGCAAAACACATAATTAAAATAGGATTAGTAAATGCAGAAAAGTGGGCACTGCCGTTCTTGGTGGTACAAGGGTTAAGGGTTCAGAATAAAATCCTGAAGTTCTCGGTGCTGAGAACGGATATGAAGAACAACAACAAAAAAAAAAAAACTCACAAAACCCTGTAAGAACTTTTCTGGATTCATGGATAGTTAGCAAAACCTACCCTCTGTGGTCTTCTAATTGCATGTAATGGTGCCTCTTTTGTTCCCTAAGAATACTCTGTCATTGACGCCCTGTTGAACAGGGAGGGATGAGGGAAACCCACGACTTTGCTGGTAGGTTTGCTTATCACTAAGCACCTCTTGCCTTGCGCTCCTTTAAAGCACACCCCATGGCCGACTGCTCCACAGACCCAGCTCCTGTGTTGGTTGGAACGCTCCAGCTACGTAGCATTTTTTCTGCTCTTCCCTAATGCTTAGGCAGTGGCAGCAAAGACGCCATGAGCATGCCATATCCTTCCTGTTCATCACCAAAAAAACCTAACTCACGGCAGGCAGGAAAGGTGGTATCTTATTTGCTCAGGTGCCTGCAGGAAGGAGGAAACTCCATCAAGGCAGAGCCGGAAAGCCAAGAATTGGAGAGCAGGCAGGGTGGGACGACGCAGGTCCTGGACAGATGGGTGTAAGGCACAGCCTGGACATTTAGGAAGAATCTGTACAGGCCACTAATGAGAAATACTTCACCTGCTTCCCTAGGTTCCCCAGCCAAATGTGGGAGGCCTACAAGAGGACCACGGCTGGTAAGGGAAAAGCTCTGTGGAGTGGTTAAACACCTGGGAACCCAGGCTGCTGTGCAATGGATTCAAGCCAGCAACAGCTCCTCAACTTCCCAAGCCCCTGCTTCATAGGGGCCACGTTGTGTCCACCTTGTGAGCTGCAAGGCAGACAGAGGAGGGAAGCACTCAGCACAGCCCATGAAAGTGCTGTTGTACCCAAGAAAGACATGCAAAGGTAGAAGGAAGAAAAGCCCTTGTGTTCTCAAGAGACAAAGGGGAGGGAAAACACCAACCCACCCAACATTCCCTGGAAAAAAAAAAATAAAAACCCAAACGAAACAAAAGCAGCAAGTACCTCAAACGTGTATTGAAATCAGCATTACAGGCTGCACGACAAACATGCTCAGGAAGACGTACAATGGGAACTCATACTGTATATAGAGTGTGTTTCATCAGCCCTATAGCATTTCTGTTCCACCCAAAGGGTGTTAACATGCCCTGGCTGGGATTCAGACATTACACATCAAAACAGACTCTTTCCTTTGGTTTCCATGCAAAGTTTATTCTCCCTCAGCAGCAAAGGCATGAGTTGTTATTTTGCAGTGATCTCAGGCATCATTAAAGGTAGCCCTTGGATTTGCAGACTAGAAGCGCACTGAAGGAAAGCCATCCTGTTTTAACACAACAGAACCAGAAAGCTGGGGTTTTTTGCTTCTGGACTTAACTGCAATGAAATGACGCTTGTAACTCTCCATACCAGCACTAAAATTTGCCTTGCAGTAGCTCCTATGTTTAACATTATCACGACACTTCAACAACACGATGCCTGTGGCTGAGCCCATTCACTTCTCTGGCATCACAGTGACTTACATCAGCTGGGAACTTGGCCCAGGTTTCTAACAAATAGATCGTTAAAGATCACCTCTGCAGTATCCTCGCCACGATGATCATCTGCAACACGCATCAACGTCTGCAAGTCTGGTGCCAATACAAAATGCTTCCTTTGCTTTCAGCTTTCAACAAATACTTTGTTTCCTGGGGGTTTCCTTCATTTGTTTCTCAGGTCTTGCCTGGAAGATGGAGATGCCAGATTCTGGTGGCATCAGTAGGACTGTGGGTCTGCGCAAGTGACAGTCAACAACATGTGATTACAGAAAACTCTCCCCCTGCCACCTCATCCAGCAGTCTCAAAAGCAGCGATAATTTTTACCTGATTTAATTCCTTCTCAAGCTTTGTGTTATGCCTAACGATGGACCAAGATTTGTCTTCAGTATCTGAGCTGCTAACTAGCTTTTTCCAAAAAGGTGCCTAGAGGAGAGGTGGCGACGTTTCAGCAGCAGAGCTGTGTTTTCACTCAGACAAGCTTGGGAAGGGCTTGTTAACAACAAGAAAATTGTTCGCATGATTGTCAGGGAATAATTAATTCCTTGCATTGGGGAGCAGTTATCTCCCAACAAATCGGTTTTATTCCAGAATTAATCACTCACACACAAATCCACTCACGAATACCCACACACAGTAGCTGCTGCTGCTTAGCTGTGTCAGTCGGTATCCACGTAAGCCAAACCCTGTGCGTTCCTGAAAGCTGCCAGGAAAACTCAGTATTTGACACCTGATTCATAAAGAATTTTCCAGCCTGATGAAAACTAGAAGGCTACTAAGACTCAAACAACTACGAAAAATCACTTCTTTTATCACAGTGATGCAACTCAACAGCATTTTTTAAGCCTCTCCATGGCTCTGTTAGGCCAATGCACTCTTACATGGTCTGTGACTGAGTTTACAGTTCCCATCCCTGGAGGTGTTTAAAGGTCATTGAGATGTGGTGTTGGGGGAGATGGTTTAGGGGTGAGCTTTGTAGTGTAGGGCTAGTGGTTGGACTTGATCCCAGGGGTCTTTTCCAACCTGAATGATTCTACAGTTCTATGATTCTACGATCCCTAAAACTTGTAATAAGCACATTTCCTACGTGTGCCCCTCTGAAAGCAGTGGGAAATCACACATGCAAATATATGCAAGATCAGGATCTTAAACTGCGAAAATACTTTTTAAAGCCTGGGCAGATTTCATCTCCATGTCCTGTCTAGAATTCTTCTGCCTAAGTACAGGGTCAGTGCTTTATAGGGTGCTATGTATAAGAAAAACAGCTATTGTAAAACAGAAGTCCTCCCACTGGTGGCTTGTGAGGCTCAGGCAGGACTGCAGAGAAGACAATGACATTTTTAGAGGCACTTGAGAGAGGCAGAAAAAAATCATTCCAGATAGCTAACACTGAGAAATGTGTTCAAGGAAGAGTTGTCACATTCACTGGCCGTGACCTGCACCTGATGTAATCCACCTTGCTCTGATTGAGCTTGTTTCTCACAGCTACCTTTGTTTGTGTAACATACTGTTCTGCAACACACAGCAAAAACTATTTGCACACTACACTAAAATGCGATTTAATATTTGCTTAAAGCTTTCATTTTATTGTCTGGGTAAGGGCAGTTTCTACCAGTGAGGTTAATAGTTAACCCACACCTACACTTTTGCTACCCGAACTTTTCATCGCTAGCACAGCACCCAGAATCAAGAGCAAAAGACATAAACTGGCTCTGCTTAACCTCACAGAGAGCACCAAAACCAGCCCTTTCAAGAAAGCAGTTTCTCCTTCACTTCCAAGAGAAGGTATTAAAGAAAAGTATACACTATTTTGGATTTATAAAAAACACTCTCGCTTATTTAGATGCTTTCATTACAGACAGAGCAAAGCAGGCACAGACTTGGGGGCTGGGATCCTCTGAATCATCCACACTGAGAGCTGGAAACATGTCTGTCACATGCACTTATTTACAGTTACAAAAATAGCACCATGAAAGAAGCAGATGTGTTGAAGACAAAAAATAAATTGAATTAGTTATTACAGAGAGACTGCTTGACACTGGATTACTTAAGAGAGAAATGTCTTTCTTTTGTACATACACTTCAAAGATTTGTGCTTAAAAGAGTGCTAAGTATTAAATGCTTAATGCTGATGCTTGCTGAAATGGTCTGATGTAATTCTCCTTTTCACAAAAATGCTCCTCTTTCCACTGTCACTGGACACACAGGAACTTCTTAGCTCATTTTCGTGTTGAGATATGAATAGTTAATAGGATCGGTTACAAAATGCACTCTTAATTTAAAGCTTTTGTGCTGACCACGAACCAACATTGATGAGACAGCCTCAATTTCTGATCTGCAGCAACTATTTCTGTCTTGGAAGTTTCCTAAAATACTATGAAGCTACAGTGAGACTGCTGAACTCATCTTCATTTCTGACCTAAGCTAGATAAATATTATTAAACTAAACAAAGCTAGTCTTCATCAGCTTCCCTCATCAATCTCCAGATCAGTTTTGGCATCCAAAGAATTTAGCTTTTATCTGCTCAAATGCAACATGTGCAAATGTGTGAGAATCAGAACTCCGGAATTAAAGTCTTTCATTTCATCCTTGTACAGCTCAGCAGAGCAGCAACTCAACACCCATTAGCTTCTCCTCAACACCCAACCATTGTGCTGATACAGCCCAGGAACACGCATACCTACAGGTGAGAAGGATATTCCTTTGAGATTCCACAGCCCCCCAGTGTTTGGTCTTCTTTTGACTAATTCACCACCTAGTTCTCAAGGTCAAAAAGGACATTCTAGCTGTTGGCTGTTCCGTGGAAGTGGAGTGAAACCACTCGCAGTCATTTCATGTCATCAGCAAAGCTGGTGTCAGGTAACATCTTTTGGTTACTATTGACCCAACCCAGATCTAAGTAGACAATCCCAAAGGCGGGGAACAAAAAAAGCTCACCACATATTTTTTTATCCAATCCTACTGACAACTCAAATCTCAACCCGGATAAAATTCAAGCGCACCTATCAGCTGAATGACTCCCTTTCATCACACTACATTGTACTTTCTGTATGCGTTTGCCACAGCATTTCAAATGACTACTTCTGCGAGCTAAGAAGGCACCGCTTCCCGCACTGTGAGGCCGTCGCCCAGACCACTGGGCGGGAAAAGTGGCACCCAGATAAACCTGGGAGACCAACTCCTACTCCCTACTGTGTAACTCTGCAAAAGGAGTGCTGTCATGCAGAAGAGAAATATACCGACAGATGAAATAAATACTAAAATTGAAATTATTTTTCAAGTTCAGGTCTCCTGCTTCTTTGCTTTGTGTTTATTCTTTCATTTTTGCCAACTGGGAAATGAAAACCAATGGAGTCGGTTTCACTTTTGTTTATACTTGGTTTCAGTTTTATCCTCAAGTTTTGCTTTCATCTTCTTCATGTAATACTGTTGGGATTTCAGATCCTGCAAGAAGGCTTTCAGTAATTTAAAAGCATTAGTCTCCTACCCTGCCTTTTTTCCTGTTGTGGAATTATTTTTATTTTAGATAAACCATTTAAGATGCTGTCACAATTCTGGAATGCATTTGGGAGTGGGAGGTGTTTGACTATGATTTTACAAATTTACATGCTACATCCAATTAAGTTCAGTACTTCAGTATTTTCCACTGGATAAATCTTTCAATTGCATATAAAGTACATTTACACAAGTCAACACAACTCCTTAAAGGTGCAGCCAGCGCATCAAATGCGCAAAAGCTTACATCATGCACCAAACACACATTATATATATATGCATGAAATGCACATGAAGACCTGAATTTACTGCTACCTTAATTTATTGAAGGATTAAGGCAGTCCCTTGCTTAGATAAAGCTGTAAGAGGTCTACCTGTAATGCTACCAAAAAAAGTCCAACATCAATAAGAATATTACAGTACAGACTTTCCCTCCTGTGCACTCAGTCAAGCTCTTCAAGTCACATACATCCCTCCATATACATCAAAAAACAGAACTTAACCACACTTCAGACTTTTTAAAACACAACCTAAGTAATCCTTCCTTCTTTTGTGCTATGTCAATGTTAAGCACATAAGTCTTTACAAAGTACCTGATATAATTCTACAGCAAAAGGGAAATGGTTAGAACACATCTACTGTCACACGCTGTTCAAACTACAGGACAAATTTAAATACCTTTGCTTTTGCCACACCTTAACTCCACTCCTAACATCAGGTATGCTGGGAGCTACAAACTAAGTCTGTAAAGGTTAGCTGAAAAACTGCCAAACCGAAACCTGCTTTACTCTTTAAGGGCCAACAATATGTAAATTTTTACTTCCAAGTTCATCTTCAAAGTTATCAGCCCCTCTCTATCTCTCTCTCAACAACTGAATGTTAGAACAATTTAAAGTTAGAATTTACTTCTGTAACCTTGGGTGAACAACTTGCCACATGCAGAGGGATTTGCTCCTGGATGCCTGTGTCCAAGCTGCAACAAGATAAAATGCCTGTCTTGTCCAGTTGTTGCAATCTGCCTGTAAGTAAACAAAGAGTTTACAAGAGTTCCAGTATACACAAAGCTGGATTTGCAGTGTATTAAACATTGAGAAACCAAACATTACTGCTCACCACTTCTTTCCCTTCTCCCGAGCTCATTCAAAAAAACAGTAATTTTTCATCACCTTGCAAGAAATTGAAAACCTATCTGGCACTAACTGGAAGAGCAAGTTTTAAAACTGTTTACCGTCTATCAACAAGAACCACATGCTGTACACTATATTATTTCTGCTATATATAAAACACCTAATTTTATATTTTTATATACATGTAGATATGTATGTGCGCATATTTATGTAGGTATGTAGACATTAAACTCTTAACGTGCATTCCCTTACACAAACTGTTAATGACTGTTAATTGTCAATTCCAGTTTTTCTTATAGGCTACTTTAATCTATTTTAATCTTAACATAAGAGTTCACACATAGTCAATACAAGGAAGAACCTTCATAAAGGTCAAACAAAACTTCTAAGAAAAAATAAGAGGAAACTATTTGATTATGTTGAATGACTTTTTCCACAATGTTATTCATACATGAGGAATATGCAACAATATATCTGTTCCTCTCGCTGTACTCAGAAGCTTTTTGGCTTGCTTATTCCTTGTTTTGCTTTTGCACTTGTGATCTCAAAGGACAGGCCAGAAAATGTTTTACACTAATCACACTTTATAGCACCATAAAATAAAACTTCTGTAAACACTACCTTATGGTTTATGCCCTCAATATCACAATCATTGTAAGTCTTTGAAGAATGGAGTTCCAATGGGACAATCTTAACAAACGGTCAGAGATATGGTGGGGGGGCTGGACTAGATGATCTTTTTGAGGTCCCTTCCAACCCCTAACATTCTGTGATTTTGTGATTCTGTGATAAGTAACACGTGATTCGTTTTACTTCTTTGCCTACAAATGGACCACAACTTTCAACAGAAGATCCAGAAAATATCCTGCAAACATCAGAGGGATTTTGCAGGAGTACCACTTCTATGCAATAAATACATACAGGATGTATTTAACCTGACTGTAAACTGTGTCAGGTTAACAAATCCAGGGGTAACAAGCACAGATTAAACAGGATCATCATAGAAATATTTTTTTACTGGAAGTTTCGCAAGACCTCATGCAACAAGATTGATGTAACAAAAGAGTAATACACAGCTTTGCCTCTCTATGTTATTTGCAAATGGATTGTAGCTTATGCTTCTCAGTGGAGGTTTCTATTTGTAGTTTCCAGCAATAATTCTTGATCAGCATCTGCGGTAATTCTTTGTGGGCAGTCAGCGCCCAGAATTTGATATTGAACTGTCCTGACTGCTAAATTGCATAGCAAGTTTCTCTCCCACGACCGCCTAATCACTGATATACGCACACTATACGATCACTAATCACTGATATACGCACAGTGGCCTTGAGCGCCACAATTTATATATTGCAAGGCAAACACCTCCTGCTGTTTTTCTGAAGCTGCCTCCCAACTGTTTCATTTGGGTCAGTTTATCTTATCTGTATTATTACTTACTCACTTTCTTCAAGACACTAATGATTTTAAAGAACATCTCCACATCCTCCTTCCGTAACTTCTTTTCCAAACTACTTAGTCTTTCACAAAAGCTCTTTCATACCCTTGATTGTCTTTGATGCCCTTCTCCTTGGCTCATCAACTTTCACTACATCCTTTCTGAGACGGGGAACAAAAATTAGCACTACTCAGGAGGGAAGAGCAATACAGAATTATACTGGCATGACAGTCTTTTCTATTTAACTCTTTTCTAAGAATTCTTCATTTTCTCTCTCCTTTCTTAGCTGCTTCTGGGCACAGAGGTTATTTTTTTCATAGAATTATCTGTGTTGCATGATCTCTTCCCGAGTAAAAAGTCAGTTCAAACTTCATCCTTGTGTACAGAAAGTTAAGACTGGACTCCCTTTCCGTGTGCATGACAGTTACATTGGTCTGTACCGAATTTCATTTGCAAACTTACACCTGGACTTTTGAAATGAGATCCTTCTACACTCTTTGCAGTTCAGCCTTCAGGATTTGCATGGTCCAAATGAGCTGATACAACCAGCACACTTGTGACACCACCACCTATCCCTTCTTTCATTCGCTGAACGGCACAGACCCTGGACAGACTCTGCAGGGCTGGGGGAACAACTGGCAACCTCCTTTCACTGAGCAAACTGACCACAACCACACATCCCAGAGCAACCCGATCCCACTTTGAAACTGGCCCTGCTTTTGAAATGGACCCTATCAACCAAACCTCAACAACGGCTCAGCAATACCTTTAGGAAACTCCAGAAGACTCGTGACGCACAACTCCTCCTCAACAAAAGTCAGGCCTAGTCTCTGTCAACGTATCACAGTTATATCCATGTTCACTAATTCCATTCACAAATCGCTGGCAAACAAAAAAGCAAACAAAACCGTGGAGTTCTTGGTCTCCCCAGAAACCTTGAAAAAATCGGCTGCTCATTTGTCACTTTCTATCCCTGGAGCATCAAGGCGGACCCAAGCAACAAGTTACACACAACAGGCAACATCTCAGCAATTTCCTACTTTAAGTTCCCTTAAAACTCTCCCAGTACCACCTCCTGCCATGGACATCATTATTCTCAATGGCCGGTTCCAATTCCCAACTCTTTCCAGACACTTCAAGTCTGGGAGAAATCTTCCAACATGTCCACTCTTTAAAGGGAAAAGCGTCCTGCAAGGGAATCTCCTTAAACTCTTCCTCAGTGAAGCAAGGCTCAAAGAGTTTGTTTCACTCTTCTGCTATGACTTTATCTTCCCTGGCACTCCTTCTACGCATGGAACACTTATCAGCCGGCTTCCTGCTTCTGATGCATTTCAAAGAGGATGTACTAATCATTTTCATGCCTTTAGCAACCTGTTCCACAACTCTTTTTGGCCCACCTTACTGTGTTTAACACAGACTTTATGCTGTTTTCCACCTTTCCCATTTGGAGACAGAGCTTTAACATCTGAAAGATGTCTTTTTACGTCTACTGAGCTCCTTTACTTTGCTTGTCAGCCTCATCAGGTTTTTTGATATTTCTGACAGGTGCCATGCAATTGCTCTGAGCCTTTTACTATAGTGTCTTTGAAGAACTACATGCCACCTGCAAGTGTTTTACACTTTTGGCTGCCTCTCACCATTTTGTTAAATTTTTTTTCTCTCGCTTTATGAAGATCTACTTCGGAAAATTAAACACTGCCACAACAACCCTTGGCTTCACTGCTCCTGAAGCAACATTGAGTCTAAGTGAGTTATGAGCACTGACAAGCTATAGCTGGCTGGCATTTTTAATGTAAAGTTCTGAAGTTAATTCTTGCTGGCAAGGACACTGTCCAGAGTTGCTACCCACAGAGTACCCTCACAAGCTACACCTAGGAAGTAGAGGGTTTTGGCATATAAAATGTTAGTACCTGGGCAAATTTCATGTCGGAGCATGACAAAATCTATGTGGAGGCAACTGAAGCCTCCCATTATCATTCTATTTCCTATTTTTATAGCTTCTCCACTCTCACACGACAATTGTTGACAACATCTCAACTGAGCAATCATATAGCCCTAAGCTCTACTCTTCCTATATGAGCCTAGGACACCAATTCATGAGGTCCCGTGTTACTTCCCAAAACAGTTATTTTGTCTTTTAACAAAAAAGTATCCCACTTCATGCACGTGAAAGACACGTGGCCCTCTCCATGCCATCTGTGGTCTGCCTCTAAAATACCTGAGTTTCCACAAGGTTTCTGGTATTGTATTATGGAGATGTTTTAATACCAGTTTTCATACGAAGGGGATGATCCTTCAAGAGAGGATGTCTCAGGGCAAACTTTACATTCTCCACCTGACAGCTTTTCTCCACTGTTTGGTTTTTGAACCTATAGTAACATACATATAGTATATATAAATAAATATATGGTTTCATTTAAGGCATACATAGCTCAGCTGCAACTTTATTTACATAAACCCTATTCTTCTAACATAGACTCTATTCCAAAAATATATCCTTCTCCTCCCTTAATCTTAGCTCCTTATTTTCTCCATCATTTTCTCAGCTGTGCATTAAGGTTCTGCCTCTCTCTAACTCTGCCTAGTCACACATATCAAAGACCTGCACACAATGGAGATTGGGGTCTTTAACTCCCCTTCCTAACAACCTATGTTACTTCTTATATTTCTTAGCTACCCCTTCCCATGTAACGTGGCCTGTAATGAACCGCTCTTCTCGAGAACCTGACTTTACATCTGAAATCTGTCATGTTTTTAGACAGCAAGTAAGTGGGTGGCACCACAAAGATATGTATCAAATACAATGGCTGACCGCTCTAACTACCTCTGCCAGCCGGCTGGGACCCACAGCCTCAGAGAGATCACACTGGGGTCAGAGCAGGCTGACACCTCGCTGTGCCTGTACCTAGCTGAAGAACCGCAGTGACCATGACCATGTGACATGACCATGATAAAGCAATACCATGTCAAAGGAGTTGGTTCTCTCAGACCTCCCACCACCACTTACCAGTGAAAAGGAACTTCTGCAGGCAAGGGGCACGTGAAGTAATCCCCATGCAGGATGTTACCAACAAGGTCCAGAGAAGGACACTGGTGTCTCTGAAGGGGCTGCTGGCATGGAAAGACTGCAATTCAGACAGAAACCATCTGCCTCACAGATCAATTCTGCTACTTTTATAACTATGTCACTGTTTCCATACTAGGGTGAATTTAAATGTTGCTGCTCCACTCGACTCTCTTTTTATGGTACTAACACAGGCATTCTTCAAAGATAATATGCAAACCCATCAAAGCTTAAATTAAATGACTACTAACTTAAACACATCATATTTCATCTCTAGAAACTGAGGTTATAGCTTACGATTGCTCCTACATTGAAGAGACTGCTGTCTGCAAGGTCTTAGCATGGTAAACTGGGCTATAAATTATAACCATACACTAACTAGGAGCAAAGTTCTGCACTCTGTGTCTAAATAAAAAAGCCTTAAACATTCTGCTCTTTAGGTGCTCACACCAACCAAAATGGGAATTAAAGACCTGAATACTTCTGGGAACCTGGGCTGAGGGATTCAATTCTTCAAGCACTTGCAACTTTGACCCCAGCCATTGCGAGACTCTTGGAATTTGACCCTCTGTGTTAGACACAAACAAAAACCTGTTCATAAATTTCCTCTGGGGGGAAGATGAGGCCCTCTGCTCACTGCCGGGGAGCAGGACACCGCTCTGCAAACCACCATGCAATGAGCTGCCTGCACCCACAAGAAAATAGGCTATTTCTGAAAAATAAAAATTTTAAAAAACGCCAAACAACAGAACGGAGAGAGCGTTCAAATGACGCCACTTGTCAGCACTGGATTCACCCAGCAGAGGGGAAAAAACCAAAACAGAAATGCTTGCTTTCTAGATGTGTGTTTACTTCCAAGATGTAGACACCGGGGCGGAAAGGCCTGCCGCACGGCAGCGAGCAACCACCACCGCCCAGCAGCGGCCTGCCCGCCCTGTGCCTCAGCAGCGACGGCGGCACCGCGCAGCACTTCCGCCTTCCGCCGCTCCCTCAGAACCCACCCGCGGCGGCCTAACTGCCCCGCAGGCCCCGCCCCACCGCTGCCGCCCCAAACCCTCCGCACGGCTCCCGCCGTCCCCTCTCGGGGGAGGAGGGGGCGATGAGGGGGAAGGACACCTCCGACCCGCGCGCCTCAGCCTCTATCGCGGGCCACGACCCACCAAGGACGGGCGGAGGCACCGCGCCCGCCGCTTGTGTAACGGACCGGCCGCGAGGCGGGGGAGGGGCGGCCGGGGGGCGGGGCTGTAAGCCCCTCCCCCGCCCCGCGCGGCCCCAGGCACCCACGGGGGTAGCGCCCCCCCACCACCCCCCCGCCAACCCCTTCACAGCACGACCCCCGCCCGCAGCCCCTGCGCCCGCCCGCGCCGCCGCTCCCCCCCCACCCTTTTCCTTACCGGGGCTACCGGCAGCCTCTGGTCCCGCAACAAGTGGGGGGGCCCCCGGCCCGGCCCGCGCCGCACCCTGGCTCTCCAGATCTGACGCCCCCGCCTTTGTCTGCGCGCCGGAGCTCCCCACCCGGGAGGCGGCGGGTACCCCCCACCCCCTGCATACACACACGCACACACACACTCCATCGCCGCCGCAACCCACCGTTCTCTCCGCACCCCCCCCCTTCCAAAATGCAACAGCGGAACCGGGCTCGGCCCCGGCCGCTGCAGCCCGACCTTTTGTTTTTTTAAACCGCTGCGCATCTCCCCGCAGCGGCGATGCGGGGTGTATGGGGGGGGGGGGGGGGGGGAGAAATAATAATAATCTTAAAATAAAAGAAATTCAAAAATACAATTTAAAAAATAATTAGAAAATAATTTAAAATTACCTTGCCGGCCCGTTTTTCGCGTGGCCTTATATAATTCCTCAAGGTTATCGCCGTTGCCAGGGGACGCGAAATAGAAATGAAAACCCGGCGCTGAATAATCGCGGGAGCAAAACTAAAAGTTGAAGTGCCTCCGCCCGGGCGGAGAACGGTCCAGATCGAAAGCAAAACAAGGAGAGGAAGCGACGAGGCCGACGGCGCTTGGAAATCCCCCCGCCTCTCCGCCGGGCCGGGCCGGCCGCGCAGGCGGCGGGGGCAGGGCTGCGGCGGCGGGCGCGGAAGCGTGCTGCGCCCGTTCCCGGCGCGCCACGGCGCCCGCACCCCCCCTCAGGCACACGCAACGCACCCCTCCGGTTATCACCTTGCCACCCCAGTTATCCCCTTCCCCGCTCCCAGCGGCGTTCATCCCGCGGAACCCGTCGGTCTCTTCGGTGGCGGGTGCTGCTTTCAAATATTTTTATGTTTTGCTTCAAGGTCTGGCTTGCACGTGGAAATGTTATTATTCATAGGCTGAAATAACTCCCACGCCAAGCCCTAAATAAGGTGGAAGGGGGGCTTCACGGAGGGCTGAGCCGAGGGGTGTAGCTGCAGGCCCCCAGAGGGCCCCGGGCAGCGAGGAGCCATGGGGCATCATCCTGGGATGAACAAGCCCGTGGTTTAAACCAGGCTTTGGCGGGAGACCTTGGCGGGGGAAAATCCCACCGCCACCGTCAGCATCACTCCCTGTGTCATTTGCCCATCTACTGAGGTGAGAGTCGTGGGGGTCTCGGTCAGGTACAGGT
This sequence comes from Trogon surrucura, assembly GCA_020746105.1. Taxonomy (NCBI): domain Eukaryota; kingdom Metazoa; phylum Chordata; class Aves; order Trogoniformes; family Trogonidae; genus Trogon; species Trogon surrucura. Next base: position 46,168,193 of record CM036620.1, read on the forward strand.
GTATGCTGGCAGGGTCGTTGCCTTTGAAAAAGGACTATGTCACAGTCCTACAAGGGGGACAATTTCAAACCAGGTCCAAGAACTCTCAGATTTCAACAGATTTTACCAAATGTTGTTGGAGTCTATGTAGACACCAAGGGCATTCTGCAGAGTTGAGATAATCTCGATGCAAACTACAGCATATAAAATTGACTGAGGAGGGATTGCAATATGTCATTGCTAGCCTTACCCATAGATGATGAAGGAAAGGCCCCAAGCACTGGAGGGGATATGAAATGTAGTCACCCCTAAAGGTTGCACATGGAGAGTGAGAGGTGTACGCACCTCTCTCACAGGCACACATATCTTTACGAACGCTATATGTATGTACGTAGGCTGTATGTATGTACGTATGTATATTCAGGTAAGCAGGCAGTACAGCTACACGTGCGGATATGTGATGTGCAGCCATCAGCGGTGGGAGGAATGCCAGGGCGTGGGGGAGCTGTGCAGGAGGTGGCACAGGGGGATGGTTAAGGAGTGGTCTGTTTCTCCAGTGGGATGGTGAACAGAAGTGGAGGTATTCCCCAGGTGCCATGAGCACCCTCTGCGGTGGCATCCCTGGACATGCAGAGGACACCGAGTTAGTGACGGGGTAGGGAGCCCACTCTCATGGATGAAGAGTCCTCTTGTTTTGGAAAGTACTCTCCTCGAAGTGAGGAGAACATAATCGCAGAACAACTTAGGTTGGAAGGGACCCATGGATGTCAGGAATCCATTGCCTTCCAAAAAAAAGCTGAGGCCTAATGGATGGCTGTCCATATGTGCACCAGTGAAGTAGGAAATGGCAAGGGAGAGGTTTTGGAAGCAAGGTGCTGGGTGCCTGGCAGGGTGCTAAAATCAAGTACCTCCTGCAAAACTTCTCCAGAAACACTCACAGCAGGATGGGAAGCAGTGGAGAGGGTCACAGGTCCTCGGAGCAACTGTGAAGGAGCAGCACCAAGGGTCGTATTCACATGACAGATACTCCCAGATCTTTCTGAAAGAGAAGAGACCAGGGAGACTGATTTCCATGAAGCCACAGTGGAATGAGGATGAGAGACACCTGGCTCTGAACTAGCATGCGATTGAAGAGATGCACAGAGAGAGGACATAATCAGCAGGACAGGGCAGTGATAGGACACACCTTGTATAGGAGGGTTAGACCAGGCTGTGGGGAAAGGTGCTATGCACTCTGTGACAGAAGGAGTCAAATCAACTAACTCCAGGAACTAAAGTCAGATTTTTGTAGACTTAAGGTCCAACTAGGGAAACGGTAGTATTAAGATGGTATTAATGACTCTCTGACCAGGATGGAGGCCGTTGCTGTGCCAGGGGTGGTTAGAGGTCAGTAAAGTGACTGAGAGCGAGAAATTTCCAACCAACTTGTTTCCGCTGAGAAATAAAATCTTGCAGTCATAATAACTCCACTGGCGCATGGGTTCAGCACTTAGAAATTGTTGCAGAGCACAACTGAGAGCATGGGGAGGGCTGCAGCACACCTGCCCGCGGCAGCTCTGGCCCATGTGTAGCAGAAATGGCAAAGATCCAGAAAAAAGCAATAATAATTGAAAATATGGAGCGAACTTGATGTTGGAGTGATGCACGGATTCAAGGATTATTTAGGATGGAGGAGTGATAACCAACAGAAAATAGTCAGATGAGAGAATACACAGTCATGAGCAGAGTAGGAATGGATTATTTTCTTTCTTTTCTAATATGAGAGCATCAAGTGAAACTAGCTGCTGTGAGATTTAAAGCAAACGAAGGAGGTGGATGCTCATGTGCAGAAGGTCATTAAACAGTGGGACATCCTGCTCTGAGGAGCCAGAAGTTTGCAGGGGATCCAAAAAAGCACCCATAGAAGAAAAAAACAAACATGAGGTGCTATTAAATGTAAAGACACCAGTTCTGCCTCAAGCAGCTCCCCAAGCCACAAATTCTAGAAGGTGTTTGAAGGATGCCCTTGTCCTAAGCCTTGAAAAAGTCCTGACTAGGAGTGCCTGCAAATGCCCCAGAACAGGAGAGGTGCCTGATGTTGCTCCAACACCTCTCTCCCAGCAGCGGGAAGAGCAGCCAGGGCAGGCTTTTGCAATGTTTGGTGCCTGTTGTCCTTTCTAGCACGTGATTTTAATTTGTTTACTGAACGAGACAGCTCCGAAAAAGTCTGTAGTTTATGTATCAGCAGATATTGTAGGGGAAAAAATGCTTACTGTCGTATTAATATCACACTCAGAGGACTGCTTATTCACAAAGTGGCAACACTGTGAATGAAGTTAATTGGTTTTGGTCAAATAAAACACTTGACTTCCTTGAGAAACACCAACCAAGCTGTTTGCACTCTTGCCGTTTCTTCCCACTACCTTCAGCTGATCAAAATATGGGGCACGTTCAGGGATCTCAGCAGTGCACATTCAAGATGTTAACAAAGGCTTTTCCATCCATGTCTTCTAGCATCACAAGTTCACATGACATATTTGAAGTTAAATCTTCTGTTGTGATTCTTTTTTTTTTTTATGCTGAAAGGTAATGGGCAGCTTTCGTTATCTGAATTTAACTTTCAGAGCTGGCTCATTCCCTTCAAAAAGACACTTTCACATCTTGTGACTTTGTTGTTTCAGTAAGACCTGGCAGTTTTAAAATCAGAAAATTCAATCCAAATGCATCAACTACCAACAGCTTTTTCTCTGCAGAATTGGCACAGTTCATGACTTACTCTTTTAATTACCTTCCTCAGGGATCCAGCTACTAGAATCAATTGTTTCTGTTAGCATCCTGCCTTTCCTTCATTTCTATTAGAAAAAAAATTGAAAATTAAGTTCCAGGAAGGTAAACCAGCCATCCAACTTATTTTAAAAGTTTAGGAATATTTTTTAAAAGTTTAGTAGTATCTATGATTCTTTCTCTTTTTGGTGTTGCTGATTGTGGGGATGCAAACGGTCTTTAAGCAAAGCTAACTATTGTTTTGGTTCATAAAATCACTGTCACAGGCATCGTGACTTTTTATCTCTTGAATTAGAGTAGCTGAACTTACTCATGGAGTTGAGCTCCAACCTTATGTACTCACCCACAGCCAACCTGTTTATTTTTCTGGTGTGTGAAAGTAAGAAAGCTCTCCAACAGAAACTGCACTGGTAATTTGCATTACATGCCAGTGCTTACCCAGAAAATAAACCAGTTGCAAAAGTCCAGTCATTCTTACTTTAATACTATTACTCACATCTTCTGAGTGCCTGCACCCATTTGTAATCCTGATTTACAGTGAAATGTATTTTTGATTTTCATTTGTTCTTTGTCCTTTGGAAAAATGTTCTAATGATGATGTAATCTGTAGCACTGATATTTTTAGATGCTACATACTAATGGCACCTTATATAAAACAAAACGTGAGGTTTCTGATTATAGTTAAAAGTTTAAAGTATTTGTATATTACTACAACACAAATAATCACCCCAAGTATAATGAAAAAAATGTTGGCTCACGCTTTAAGAAATTGTAATTAATTTCTTCTCTGAAACTAGTTTCACTCATTGGAAGGGGGGGGTTATTGTTTCATTTACTTGGTGCTTATACTGTTGTAAAGACGAGGTCTTTGGAGATTCTGCAGTATTCTAGAAGTATTTATATTTAGCTTAAAATTTGTAGAAACTAAGTTTGCTGCTCCTTTGTTGCTGTGACCTGGCATGGGGAGAAGGGCGGCCAGAGCAGTGGTCGTCAGGAAGCGTCTGCAAACCATGGTAGGTGGAATCCTAGAGATGCAGCTGGGTCTCTTCTTCCTTACCCGACACATGACAGGGGGGAAAATCTGACACATTCAAGTCTCATTTGAGCAAATATGGACATGAGCAATTCCTCTCTAGTTCAGAGAGAGTCTTCACACACCTGAAGTTGCATATACGCCCAAGAGCATGGATAAGGTGAGTCTCCGGCCTCACCCTCTTGCCCTTGTTTTGCCCAGGTTCCTTACCTTGACCTTTTTGAGGCCTTTCCTGTTCTTTTCCATTCTAAGAGCTGCAGGGTGGCATGTAGCTTAGTCAGGCTGCTTCCATGGGATGTGGACCCCTGCCTGTTCCTGGTGGGGCTCAGCCACAGCATCTCAGTGGACAGAAGCATGGCCTGAGGTTCCTCTGGCTGGCAACAGTGGGAACCCACCAACAGCAGCAACAGCGTGTGCCAGCAGCATCACCCTGATGTGACTCACAGCACCAAGAAGGAATTTCCTTCACCCGTTTCAGAGCAAATCCATTCATGGGATAATTCCTTTGTCTTCAGTTGTGTTATGCCAGTAGAGTGACCTACCCTTGAGATGCTTAACAGGATGTCTAAATTAGCAAGTAGTTCTCAACTCTCCTATTCCAGCTGTGCTGATCTTCTGATTGCAAAGTATTCAGATGGGGGGAGTGTTGCTTTGGTTTTGTTGGTAATAATTAAAGTAATAATTACAGAAAGCTGTTCCAGAATGGAAAAATCTGTTTGCTCAGACCAGATTTCTGAGCAGTATATTCTATAGCCAGCAAAAAAATAATAATAAAAAAAATTTCTGTCACAGCTCAAAGCCTCTTACACTTTTAGTGAAGGAAAGTCTCCTCATGAAGGTGCTGCTTAGCAAATTTGGTCAGAAAGGAATGAGATTAAATAATAACCCATGACACACATCTTTTCTACTAAGGAATATTTATACCTTCCTAATCATTTTGGTCTGGGTGCACCCAAATGCTCCAGGAGGGCAGGGGAGAACCTGTCTTCTGAGCCAGCAGCATATATACAATGGAGAAGAACACTGTCAAGGGCTAGAATTCCTATTCATTTTAATTGTCACTGCTTTTATTTGGCTGCAGTACTTCACCCCATTGCTCTACCAGCTCAGCTGCTGTACACAGGAGAGAACAGAAGGAGTAAGGAATTTGCTTAACACTAGCATTGTGGGGTGGTTTTAGTTACTCATGTCTCTTGGACCTCACAGGAAATTTTAGGGAGGAAGGCAGTCCTTTAAAAATGTGTACAGCATCTTGACATTTCAGGGCTGGATTGGAGCCTGGCAGAGAAAACCTGGACAGGAGCCAGACTGCTTCAGCAGATCCTACCTGAAAGTGATCCTGCTTAGTTCTGCTTTAATAAAGCATTTTGCTGAAGTGGAAGCTTTTATGGCAATTTTCCCAGTGAAACTGAGGTAGAATAAAAAGATAAGTGATCTATCACCTATTGGCTTGACAAAGCAGAACAAATACTTTTTCTTCTGGATAATAATGAGATATTAAGGGCTTTGCTTCATACCATGTGTAAACATGGGCTTTGACTTATAATTCAAAACTTATTTATTATTAAAACTAGGTCCATTCTCTTTGTGAAGGGGGAAGGGGCTTTTCTTCTCTTCTCACTTTCTGTTTGTAGTGGATTTCCACATATAAAGAAGCCTTTCCAGGGACGTTCGTCGCAGAAATGCTCACCAGGCACATTCACCCATCAGCCACCATCTGAAGCCGCTGTTCCGTGAATCCTGCCAAGGCCCCATACCTTTGGTGAGGAGAAAGGTCCGACACCATGCTGGGGTGTTTTCCTCTCCTCCAGAGCTGGAGGACAGGAGTATAGAGGGAGCCGACTCACTCATGAGACTTTCCCCAGGTTGTCCTGGGCATCACCTGGCAGATGCACCCACATGGACGAACCAGCATCCCACCTCCCATCCCTGCCTCCCACGATCCAAGGCAATGTGCTGGGTGTGCAGTGGGAGTCAGCAGGGACTGTTGCTCAGCTCAGGAGGAAAGACAGGAGGTGCTAGGACATGGCCACCTCATCAACCCCCTCAAGAGTGGCAGAGAGGTGTCCATAAGGGGGATGTCCTGCTCAAGAGGTCTCCTGCTAGCAAACAGGCAGTGCCCTGTGTGCCCTCCAGCTCATCTGACCCTGCATGAGCCTCTGGCACTGCGTGTCTTGGGGGCTACTTAAATATAGCTTGAGCCTTTCCTCTTCGGTGCACTTCCCAGCTCATGCTACAACACAGCCTGGGTGAGAGCCCAGTGTGGCTCCAAAAAAATGAAAGAAGAGCCAATTACAACATTTAATTTAAGGCTCTTCTACCTTAAATTAAAATGATCTCTGTGAGTTACAAATCTGTTTCCAAGTCAGCACCCTCTTTAAAGAGCTTTAGCTCTTTTGTCTTTCTGAATCAGTGTTTTAATTATTAACAGAAGAGTAAGTTTTGGATAACGAGTCCTGTCTGCTGCCTGCCTGGGTGTATTTGGCCTGGCAAATACACAGAAGCTCCATAGCTTCTGCACACCCAACTGACCATCCTCCCAAAGCAAGAGCAGATGCAGCTTCTTCTGAATGCACGGAGCCATCTAAAGCTGAGCTCCTTTGGCACTAGCCTGTCAAGTCCAGCAAGTTCATTTTTGGAAAGGCAGCAGCTGGCCCTGCTGAGCTGTTTCTGGAGCGCAGCTCACCCGTGATTCATCTCTCCTGCAGCCCATCTCACTGCACTTCTCCTTTGACAAGTCATTTCTGTTGCTCTGACCGTTGCCCCGCTCTCAGGTTTGCTAAGCCCACACAACTGAAGAGGGACTCTTTCAGAGGCAAGCAGGGTCAGAGACTGAACAAGAAACCTCTCATGGCATAGTAAGAGCCAACATCAATTTTAAGTCATCTGTTCCCAGAATTTCCCATCGTTACCAGGGTATTGATGGGGCTACTAGGGTACTGATGGGGCACATTTATGAGGAAACTGCCTTTGGGAACGCTGCTGTAATGCAGCTGAAAAGGTACTGAGTCGGTATTTAAGTGCAAGGGATCTCAAAACTGTGGGCAAAGTTGCTTTATCACTTTAAAAGAAAGAAGTCGTGGGAGGAGAGGGAGGAGGGAAACTATTGGCTATTAATAGAGAGGGTGAGTAGGAGCTTTATTTTGAATGGCTTCTTTAGTTAGTGACATGCAATGCAGAAGCAAGGCTCGGGATGCATTCTACCTGCTGACTTCCCAAGTGCAGATTGGGAAGAGAGAGACAGATTGAAAAAACATTGCCATGCAGGGGAGTATTAAATAGGCCAAGCTAAAATGCCCAAATTAAAAAATAATCAGGAGATCAATCAACCTGAATCTTCAGAAAGACAGTCTCTGAATGTCGGCTAGTGGTGTCAGGTCCAGCCCAGACTTAGGAACTTCAAGTTAGATTCCTAGCCTAACCTGCCCACTGTGAGGTTTCAACTTTACTCTTATTTCTCTCAGACTTTGTCTTTTATGTCTGTGTGGATAGTAATCTCCTGGAGATAACAGTTGTCTCATCTTACTCAGTTTTACAGTGCCTGGTACAAATGTGTCTCACTTTCTCAGGAACCTTGCTCTTCTGTGGTGCTACAAGAAATACTATTGTTCTGTACAGTCGTTCTCCAGTAGCACAATTTATTTGTGGTTTTAGTACATCAAAGAAATAAACAACAACCAGAAACAGCTATTTAGGAGAAAATTTGCTTCCTGAACTCTGTGAGTCATGATGTGACACCCAGAGCCATGAACCCAACTGGACTTCAGTATTACATTAAATTAGTGGCACTGTTTTGAAAAACACAACTCATATGCTTGTGGTTACTATTTGCACCCTGCGCTAAATAATTACGTGTGGGGTGGTGGCAAATCGTCCTACTAATGGAAGAAGAAAGGAGTACTCCACAGGTATGCATGTTGTGGTGCTGATAAGCACCATCACTGCAGAAAGGTGTTAGTGTGTGGGTCCCAAAAGGAGAGTTGAGAGCAGACAGCTGCTAGGCTGAGGCAGAGCTCCTCCTTTCACAGTAAAGTAGTTCTGTGGGAATGCTGACTCACCTGCTGCCTGTGTAACAGAGGTGGAGAAAAAGCAATTATGTATAATTTCACTACATTTCTTCTCCTCCTGCACCACTATTTCACTTGCAGAGTGGATCTGGCTGAAGAGTCAAGAGTTCTCTGTGTGGGAAAACCTTTATAAAACTGTACCTTGGGCTAGATATGTAAAAGCCTGATAAGCAGGTGTTAATAGTTGCCAGTCAGCTTCAAAGAAATGCTAATGTTTCATTGCTTGGCAAGCCAACCCTTAATGCACATAAACCAGTTGTAAATAGTTTGTCGAACAGTTGCAAAGAACATTTACACAAAAGCTGTTAGCAGATCTGTTGGTGATGTTTCCACAGGCTTCCCCTCATTTTTCCAACTGCGTATTTAAAGTTTTCATCGTGCTGCCTCCCCTCTCTTCCTTAAGAAAAACATTTCAGCTCATCTGCATGTACTTGCTCATCCACAGGTGCTGGTCCGTGGCCAGCTGGCCAAAGCGGTGCAATTTTTAGCACCAAGCCCTCTCAGCAGCAATGTCTCACTTCTCCAAGCAAGAAGTCACAGCCTGTTCCATTGAACAGCTTCACCCCCTTGGCCAAAACCAAATGTCACCGCATTAAACACGGAAACATTAAAAAGGGAACAGACACGAAGGTAGCTCTGAGAAGAGCTTCGTTACTTGGACTTTTGTCCCATCTGATGACTTAGATCAAGTACCTTGACTTCACCGTTGCTCTTCTGTCCCTTGACCTGACAACTCTAAAATCAAACAAAAAAGAAGATCAAGATGCACTACAGTTTTTTATCCTTAAGTCACAGGCTTTGGTCATCCTGATGAGCTGAGGACATCAGAAAGGCAAAAGAAGACAGGCTGTTCACAATGCCCCTTTCTCCCACTTTATTAGTGGTTCTGATGAAAGACGTGACCTCTCTTTACAAGTCCAGCGCTGTGAGGTTGCTCCCAATCTCCTCATCTCACGCTTTCTGCCAGAACTCAGATGTTCTTGCTTGTACGCAAAGCTGTGTGTCACTTTGCTAACCTGAAGGAAATGTTTACAGGATGAATGTGACAGAGTTTGGAGGGCTCATTGGGTGTCTGTTGTTACAGGGCTCCTTTCGTCCACAGGCCATTTCTGTAACTCCACATCTGTGGTAAACCGGGAGCAGTGGAGGTGCAGCTCTCAGGTCACTGGACCCAACATATCTCTCTTGATTTTGGCAGGCAAAAGCCAGCTAATCCTGGCTGGAAATTAAACTCCTGCAATACAGCAAGCCCCGATGCACTGCCATGTACCTTGGTAGTAAGTGAGGGCATGCAAGTAAGACCCTTCCTCACTGCCTGGTGAGGCTGGCAGGCCAAATGCTGGGTCCTGCACTTCAGCCACAACAGCCCCCAGCAGCGCTACAGGCTTGGGGGGGAGTGGCTGGAGAGCTGCCAGGCAGAGAGGGACCTGGGGGTGTTGATGGACAGCCAGCTGAACGTGAGCCAGCAGTGTGCCCAGGTGGCCAAGAAGGCCAATGGCATCCTGGCCTGGATCAGGAATGGTGTTGTCAGCAGGAACAGGGAGGTGATCATGCCCCTGTACTCAGCTTTGGTGAGGCCTCACCTCAAGTACTAATGTCCAGTTTTGGGTCCCTCACTACAAGAGGGACACTAAGATGCTGGAGAAGGTACAGAGGTGGGCTACCAAGCTGGTAAAGGATTTGGAGCATGTGTCGTATGAGGAACGGCTGAGGCATCTGGGGCTGTTCAGCCTGAAGAAGAGGAGACTGAGGGGAGGCCTCATCACTCTCTACAACTACCTGAGATTGTAGCAAGGCAGGAGTTGGTCTGTTTTCCCTAGTGGCGAGTGATAGGACAAGGGAAACGGCCTTAAGTTGTGCCAGAGGAGGGTCAGATGGGATATTAGGAAGAATTTCTTCACTGAAAGGGTTGTCAGACATTGGAACAGCCTGCCCAGGGAGGTGGTTGAGTCGCCATCTCTGGAGGTGTTTAAGAGACAGGTAAACGTGCCGAAGGACACAGTTTGGTGGTGTTGATAGGGCTAGTACAAAGGTCAGACTCAATGATCTTGAAGGTCTCTTTCAACCAAAACTGTTCTATGATTGATTCTATGATTCTATGATTCTATGACTGTCTCTGCCTTAAAATAATGTTGAAAATCCTGGGCTAAATTCTCCTTGACATGTTTTGTTTGTTTTATTTTTTCCCCTCAGAATCTCACTTCAATCTCATTAGATCTGAGTTTCTGTTTTCCCATTTCCCAACCAAAATCCTTGCAGAGAGTTGAGTTGCATGAGTTTTGCTGAGGCCATGCTACTGCCTGCTATATACTCCTCTAAAATGAGGCATAGAAGCTGCCTGGAAATGGGTGGTACCTGCAATGCTGTTGACTTTTGCCTGCAATCAGTGTTTGGAGTGTTTTGCAACACAAACGTTCCTCTGTTTTAGAAAGGAGGTAAATGGTGAACTCCACTGCAGACACCTTATCTCTTGCAGTTATGGAGAGATCAGGACATGTTCAAAACAAGAAGCCTGCAGCAGAGGAAGCTTGCCTCTGTATTTTTGCACTTTTTCAACTGATGTCCTTGGGTTCCAGAGGTTTGTGACATTTGGTTCCAGTCTTGCAGGGCCCTTGCACAGAACTGCCTCATCACTTGTCACAAGCATCTGCACATATGTTCATGCTGAAACCTTGTTTCCCAGCTTAAGCTTGATACCACTGTGGTTTTATTCGCCTACTTCACAATTAAGCTGCAGGTTTGAGCATAAGCAAGGTGGTTTTCAGCTTAACACAGAGTAAAGCCAATGAGTGAATTGATTCCTCATGAAGCCCCCCAGTGCTTCATACTTGTACCCTAAATGCTATATAGCAAAAGAAACGTGGTTGCTTTAGTAGGGTTATTACCAATCCCATGAAATATAGGTTTGGTTTCCTTTTAAAATCACCTCTGGCATAATCTCTGGGGTGCTGGAGACACACATGATAATCAGTGAAAGAAGAAATCACCCCTGGCGGCTGTCACTCTCTCCGCCGTGAAGAGACGCGCACAGGAGTCTTTTGTTCCAATAAAGGTCAGTATTTTGCTTCTGTTTTGTTTTTTGGGCAGATTTCTGAAAGACAAGAGACCACATATGTGATCATGTTTTGTCCAGGCCCCTTTACCGTGGCCCTCAGCACCCCGACTGGCTCCAGAGCTGTGGTGCTGGAGTGGGCAGCTGCAGGGCAAGCCCTACCACAAGTACCATCCAAGGCAGGCAGCATGGTGCAAGAGCACCCAAAAAACCCTGAGGAGAGCTCACCCCTTTGTATGGGTGGCATGAAAGGAACATAAACAGGAAGCATAAAGCCACAGGAAATTCGACGAATGAAGTTTCACCGTTCATAGAAGCATTATTTTTACCAGCTCTATCACTAAGTCTTATGTCAGTTAAAGAATGTTCGTTTTTCTCACTCTGCTCAGACCTTGGGTGGGAAAAATATAATCCCTTTAGCGGTTATGGAGTCCTTTATGTTCTGCCTCCTGCAATATAACAACCTGGTAATGCCAAGCCTTAAAATTTCACACCAGAGAATGCTGAAGTCCAGCCATAGAGACACAGTTCCAACTAGAACTTGGGAGGACTGGCTCGATGGGAATATTGTATTGATTTAAATGGGTTTGTAGAGCTTGGCCTCTGTGAAAGTTTCTGCTGTCACGTTGCGCATGCACTCAGCTGTCAGTTGCTTTATGTGTTTCAGTCACCAGGATTACTACTACTCTGTTTTGAAGTAAGAGGGAGAAAATAATGTCCTTTTTAGTATCTCTCAGAGCACTCATTTTAATCCTTCATAACATTCATAAAATGTTGCTGTTTCTCTCAGCAAAATTTTCCTCATCGAAGAATTACATAGATGAACAGTTTTTCTCCCAAATCCTCCATCTTTCAGCAGTGAATGAGGGATGTTCCATACTTATCTCTTCCTCTTGTCCTGACACACTTCAGGGATTTCTTCATCCACAAACACAAACCCAACTCCACCCCCTGTGCTGCTGACTGACAGGTCCACTCCCTACTCCAGTGCCATTCTCCTGTCAAACTGAAAAACAGGTGGTGTTCAGAGGCAGGACAGGGAGAAATCTGAAGCTTCCAGGTCTGTCCATCTTGAATAATATGTCTGGTGATCTGCCTGCGCTGTGAGCTGGCAGGGCAACAGCATGGGAGGACCTCAGAACACCTCCAAATGTGGGAGCAGCCTGCAAGGGATGCCAACAGAGCTCACCTTACCTACACACTCGCCCATGAAGGATCCCACGACCCAGCCTTTCCAGGGCATCCATACAGCTACAACTCTTACTCAGGAGCTCTACAGCTTGACTACTTCCAGTACTTTGCTGCAGTCCCATGCAGGTGGCTTTCCTCATTTGGGGAAAAGCCTCCTTAGCCATTGCCCTGCTCCTCTTGGATTTCTCTGCTGCTTCACTCTTCCGCATGCGTTTTTCTGACATAGCCTGCCTGTCTTTGCTTTCAAGGCATTTCCTGGTTTTCCTTGCCCACCAAAGCCATACTTCATCCACTGCCTGACAAGCGCTCCTTCACTTCCTTCCCAGCTGTAACCACAATTTGGATGATGCTCTAGAGCAGCATCCTGTACAGCTGCTACCATCTCTAACTTCTCCTTCAAACTCTTCATAGTAACTGCAGAAAACCCCATGGAAGGTTGATACTGTTGCCTTTTACACTGCCCAGCACCATTTCCTTGCCTTCTTTTCCTGCCCCACTGGACCTGCCTGCTGTTTTCCTCCCTGTTCTTCACTTGTTAAGTCTCTCAGGTTGCAGAGTTTGGGGCTTTGGATGAGGCAGCACGCGTCTGGAAGCAACTCCCGCCCAAGCTGGTGGCTGATACAATTATCCTTTCCCAGGCACATTTTGTGTTCAGTTCACGATGCTGCTGCAGCTCTAGGCTAGGGCAGGTGCCCTGACCTGCTGGGTCACCCATTTCTTGCACTTTTCCTTCCCCACTTTCTTTTACCTCTCAGGTTCCATCACATCCTGCCATGTGAACACAAATTAGCGCCAACGGTTTACCTGGAGGTTTTTGCTTCTGCTGTTTAGGGCATTGCTCTTGTTTCAGGGTGTTGCTGGTTTAGCCTTTTCCCTTGCAGGACATTTTTCTGGTTTAGCTCTAAGGTAAGTCCACCCCAAGCCTGGTCTATGATCCCTTGCAGCAACTCTCCTCCCTCTATAATTTTCTCTGCTCCCTAGCTTGTTCTCCCTTGTCCCTGACCCCCTGTTTTGTAAGCCAGGCTGCTTCCTCCTTTCCCCCCCTCCCCTCCCTGGGACTGTTTTCTGAGCATTTTTTTTTTAGCCACTTCCCCTTTTCAGGCTTTCTGTGCAGCCTTAGACAACTGAGGGTGCAGCATCCCAGGCACACGCTGGAGTAACCCTCTGCTTCCAACCTCCTGCCGCAGCACATTTTAATCTCATCAACAACTGCACAAACTATTTATAATCAGCTCTCTGATTACATTCCTAAGGTCAACATCCAACTTAAAAGAGTCAGAGTAGCTGATACTCTGCTGCAAAGCCTCCTCTCCCCAAGAGGTTTCCAGAGCTGCCAGGTGGTATTTAAAGACTGTGGTCGGAGGCGTCACCTCTCTCTCAGGTCTCCCATCTTGGTGCTGCCCCTCTTGTGTCTCCTGCCTCCTCTGCTGCCTTCCACAGAAGTACCTTTGGGGAAGGCTGATCGAAAGTGCCCATATTGACATGCCCCAGCAGGTCAAGCCTGCATACCTTATATGCTGGCAGGGTCCCTCCAGCTTACCCAGCCCACATCTGGCCCTGAGGGGATACAGCCCTTGCAGCACCCAGCTGGGGACTGAGGCACAGGTGGTGAAACTCCCTGGGCTCCTGTCCTTCCCTGCTGCTCAGAGTTTCACTAGTAGTGTGGCTGTTGTCCTGCCATCGTCACAGACTCAGGTCACTTCAGGCAGCTAAGCCACCTGCTGGTTTTTAACTGATTTTAGAAAAAACTTGCTCTTTTTCCATGACTTACTTACTAAAATAAGCCAGTGCCACCTTTTAGGCCCACTTACAGGAACCCGGAGTCCTGCTTGCACCAAGTCCTGAGCAACACTGGCCCGTGAAGCTGGTCTGCAGCAGGGCTAGGTTGCCCCACTACAACAGGGTGCCAGCCAGGGAGGCTTATACATCATATACAGCCCCCAGGAGGATTGCAGGCATAAAATATGGGGACTAGCAAAAGGCAGGGAAGAGTCTGATTTTCATTTTGGCCCTAGATGCTTTCACTCAGTAGCATTTCAGCAAGTAGCAACTACTAAGCACAAGGCAGAAGAGGTACCAACTCCTCATGTGCTGCTGGAGACTTTGTGAAGTTGGTTCCATCTTCCAATGATTCTCTCATCTTCCATAGATCTCCAGAGATTTTATCATATTAGTGTGATGTAATCTTATATAGACCCTATTCTGGGCAAGAAAAGGTTAACCAAGAATTATGTTCCCTTGGGTGAACCTATGTCTACTTCAAATTTCAAGTCTGAAGGACAGAGAAACCACAGCTCACTTGAGGTTATTTATTGCCTTCCTGAAGTCTAAATATTAATAACAGGCAGGCTGAGTGGAGAAGGCCACACATGTTGGGTCACCAGTCTTACCAGTAGTCTGACCAAGGGCACCAGATGCCAGGTGAAGAAGCTGTGGTTCCCCAAGTGCATATCTGGCTCAGGACCTCCTGTAGCAAAAGCAACATCATCCCTGTCACCTGAAGGTAAGCCCCCACCCAGAAATCTCATAGCCTCAGCCAAGGTGAGGTGGGAGAACTGAGCAGGGGGAATCAGCTGAGAAAGAGGAGGCAAAGAAGGATGAAGGGGCTCTACAGGAGAACCGCTTTATCCGGAGAAGGTTACGTCTGCCTTTAACCAGCCTTTTTGCATTGCATCATACAGGAGAGGCAGGGGCTGTGTGTTTGAGGAAGCTGCTTTTAGCTGAATGGGGTAAAAGGGAACCCAAAATGTTCTGGGATTAGTACCAGAAGTAGACAGTGAGAGAAAGAGGAAATGCTTGTGTCTGTTAAGAAGGATCCTACAAGTTTAAATCTCCCTCTAAGTTTAGTATTAATCATGGTTTTACACAGAACAGTGTAAATTGCGCAGTGCTGGTTGTTTCCACTGCTCTCTTTAAAGTTCTTGCGATTAAATAAGTAGAATCAATTTTTTGTGGTCATAGAATACTATGATAGCATTCTTCATCCATAGGTACATCTTTGCATCAGATACTCTGAAATTACTCAGATAATATTACTATAACTTTATGAGTATGCAGGCAAACCTGCTATTTAGTCCTCCTTTGTGTGTACTGAGATGGCTTTGGGTGGTTCATCTCTGCATGCAATCTCAAGCCAGAAGAACCTATTAGGTCAGGTAAGCTGGTCATCTACGCACCTCACACTACTGAATTTCACCAGGTAAATCCCTATGAAGCTCACCACGTTCAACTAGGCAGAAGCATTTTTGTCTTGTGCACAGCAAGCAGAGGCAGAGCACCATCGCCAGTCCTCTGACTTTTTGGGGGCAGTGATGCTGAGCTGATGAATCCAATGTCAAATCTTGCCTTCAAACGCTAAACAGAAACACTTTTGCAAAATTACTGCTCTGCACCTTGTTTCTTTCTGAGGTACTTTAATTGTGTGACTGCCTTCATGACAGAGCATCTTGGCCTCTAGCAAGAAAAGAACACCCTTTCATTTGGCTGGAAAAGTCAGGTCTTAATTTTTTGGTTTGTGATTATCCAGGAAATTCTCAACTTCAGAATTCAATTTTTAAGACATTATAGTAAAATTTAAGCCCTTACAAGGCAAGTTCTTTTCTGTCTTTCCAGTAATTGCCTTTCATGATGCAGGCAACACAAGCTATTGCACTATCCTTCTGCTTAAAGACCATCATTACAGGTATAGCAGAAGATTTTTTGGGGAGTTGTCATGTTTGTTTGGTTTTTTTATTAAACTTTACAGGACTACCAGTGATATGGCAGGGATCTGCAGGGAGAGATACTCCATAGTTGGAAGTGTTCTCTGGGTAGGGGAGGTTTTCTCTGGAAGAAGCCATGCAATGTTCTCACATACTTTGAGATGCAAGTCCCAGGATGTAATAAATACTCAAGCTGAGAGACAGCAACCAACCACTGAGAGGTGTGTAAGAGTTGCTTCATTCAGGAGTTTTTTTTTGTTGTTTTAGTTTTACATTACTCATTACCGTGAGTTTTGGAGATTATTGTGCTACCTGCAGTGACACCTTGCGGTGATAAAGCAGTAGTTTGTCTCAAAAAAATAGTTCTGCTGTGTCTATCCTGATGCTTTGCAGTCATTAGCAGGAGGAAAAATACAGCTGAAAGGTAGGTTTTCACGGTAATGAGTAGCATTCCTTATAAGATATGAGGATAAAGGTCATCTAGTCCAATCCCCCTGCAATGAGCAGAGACATCTGCAGCTAGATCAGGTTGCTCAGAGCCCTGTCCAGTTCGTTTCCAGGGATGGAGCATCTACCACCTCTCTGGACAATTTGTTCCAGTGTTCCACCACCTCATCATAAAATCCTTCCTTAAATCCAGTCAGAATCTGCTCTCTTTTAGTTTAAAGCTATTACCCCTTGTCCTACCCCTTGCCCCCTTTTAGTACTGAAAGTTCACAATGAAGTCTCCCTGGAGCCTTCTCTTCTCCAGGCTGAACAACCTCAAATTTACATTTTTAGTAAGTTTCATGGGTTTTCCTCTGCTATGGAGCAGAGTACCAATAGTGTGAATTCTGTTCTCAAGGACTAACTGTTGCCATGTGTCTTACCAGCATCAGTGTTTGACCTGCTTTTTTTTCTTCTTGTAATGAAAACAGGTTTGCAATATGCACTCTCTGAGGGAGGCTGACTATATTCAGCGTAAGAATTCACTTAGCCAGAGGCGAGTGCCACCCCCAAACATACAAAACAAAACCAAACCAAACCACACAGCATTGATTTTTTTTTTTCAGCTTTGCTAGAAAAGCAAACAGTAAAAATGATTAGGTGCCTCATATCATAGAATCATAGAATCATAGAATGTTAGGGATTGGAAGGGACCTCGAAAGATCATCAAGTCCAATCCCCCTGCCAGAGCAGGAATGCCTAGACTATGCTACACAGGAACGTGTCCAGGCAGGTCTTGAATGTCTCCAGAGAAGGAGACTCCACAGCCTCTCTGGGCAGCCTGTTCCAGTGCTCCGTCACCCTCACTAAGAAGTTTCTTCTCGAGTTTAAGCGGAACCTCTTATGTTCCAGTTTCAGCCCATTACCCCTTGTCCTATCAGTGGTTGTCACCGAGAAGAGCCTGGCTCCATCCTCATGACACTCACCCTTGATATATTTGTAAACATTAATGAGGTCACCCCTCAGTCTCCTCCAAACTAAAGAGCCCCAGCTCCTTCAGTCTTTTCTCATAAGGGAGATGCTCCACTCCCTTAATCATCCTAGTTGCCCTGTGCTGGACTCTCTCCAGCACTTCCCTGTCTTTCTTGAACTGAGGGGCCCAGAACTGGACACAGTATTCCAGATGGGGTCTCACCAGGGCAGAGTAGAGGGGAAGGAGAACCTCTCTCGACCTACTAATCACCCCCCTTCTAATACACCCCAGGATGCCATTGGCCTTCCTGGCCACAAGGGCACAGTGCTGGCTCATGGTCATCCTGCTGTCCACCAAGACTCCCAGGTCCCTTTCCCCTGTGCTGCTCTCTAATAAGTCATTCCCCAACTTATACTGGAACCCGAGGTTGTTCCTACCCAGATGCAAGACCCTACATTTACCCTTGTTGTATTTCATTAAATTTTTCCCCGCCCAACACTCCAGCCTGTCCAGGTCTTGCTGGATGGCAGCACAGCCTTCTGGTGTGTCAGCCACTCCTCCCAGCTTGGTGTCATCAGCAAACTTGCTGATAGTACTCTCTAGTCCCTCATCCAAGTCATCGATGAATATATTGAATAATACTGGTCCCAGTACCGACCCTTGAGGCACTCCACTGGATACAGGTCTCCAACCAGACTCCGCCCCATTGACCACAACTCTTTGGCTTCTTCCCCTTAGCCAGTTCACAGTCCACCTCACTACCCGAGAGTCTAGACCACACTTCCTCAGTTTAGCAGCCAGGATGCTGTGGGAGACTGTGTCAAATGCTTTACTGAAGTCAAGGTAGACCACATCCACCGCTCGGCCATCATCTATCCACCTTGTTATATCCTCATAAAAGGCTATGAGGTTAGTCAAGCACGACTTCCCTTTGGTGAAGCCATGTTGACTGTCTCTAATGACCCTCTTATCCCTGATATGCCTTGAGATGGCACCAAGGATAAGTCGTTCCATCACTTTCCCAGGGATGGAGGTGAGGCTGACCGGTCTATAGTTACCCGGGTCCTCCTTCTTGCCCTTTTTGAAGACTGGAGTGACATTTGCTTCCCTCCAGTCCTCAGGCACCTCTCCCGTCTCCCAAGACTTGGCAAAGATGATGGAGAGTGGTCTAGCAATGACATCAGCCAGCTCCCTCAGCACCCGTGGATGCATCCCGTCTGGACCCATGGATTTATGGATGTCCAGATTGCTTAATTGGTCCCTAACCCAGTCCTCATCGACTAAAGCAAACTCCTCCACTGCCCTGACTTCCTCTGGGGCCTCAGGGGAATGGGGCTCCTCAGGACAGCCTCCGGCAGAGTAGACAGAGGCAAAGAAGGCATTCAGTAACTCTGCCTTCTCTGTATCATCTGTCACCAAGGCACCCACCTCATTCTTCAGTGGGCCTACATTGCCTCTGGTGTTAGTTTTATCTGCCATGTATTTGAAAAAGCTCTTCCTGTTGTCCTTGACCCCTCTCGCCAGGTTCAATTCAAGGGAGGCCTTTGCTTTCCTAGTTGCCTCCCTACATCCTCGGACAACAGCCTTATATTCTTCCCAAGTGGCCAGCCCTGCCTTCCAAGATCTGTAAATTCTCCTCTTGCCCTTGAGCTTACCCAGCAGATCCCCGTTTAGCCACGCAGGTCTCCTGGCTCCCTTCCTTGACTTCCTACGTGTCGGGATGCTCTGATCTTGAGCACGGTAGAAGCAGTCCCTGAACGCTAACCAACTATCTTGGGCCCCTTTACCTTCAAACAGCCTTGCCCATGGGATTTTCTCGAGTAATTGCTTGAAAAATCCAAAGTTATATATATATATATATATATATACACATACCATCTTCCTTAGTTTCATCATTGATTTATCCTAAGTTTGTGGTCCTGGTGGCTTTTCAGATCAGCAAAATACTAAGCTCAGGATTTAAAAAAGCCTTTTGGACATGATTTAACTGATGATCCAATTTGCCATGCAAATTTATGTATCTTCAGGTAAAACATAAGCATGTCTTTTCCAGCTCAGCTTGGAAATTGCAGCCACACTTGGCAGGAAGGCCTTCCCTGGGGAAGCCATGAACTGCTCCCATCAGTATATTCAAAACTTGGTAACACTTTCATGCAGTGTTTTCCCCCAGCCTTTTACCATTTGTCTCAGTGAAGGTCTCCATATTTAATGTACTTTTTCCTTCACCTTCTGGAAAAAAAAAAACCAGTTGTCTCACATTTCAGAAGTCTATTGGACAGTGTCTCTTCCCACATGATTTTTTTAAAAGATACTTGTTAGGAGGGAAACATATCAGGCCATATCCAACAGCCCAAGAGAGGTAAGGTTGCTGCAGCTCCATGTCCCCAGCTCCAGTCAGCAGCAAGGCCGATGTGCTCCCAGTAGGCACACATACACAGAGCACACATCTATACCACATATCATAGAATCATAGAAACACTGAGGTCAGAAAAGACCCTTGGGATCATCAAGTCCATCCTACAACCCTACCCTACAGAGTCCACACCTAAACCATATCTCCCAACACTACATCTAAAAGACCTTTAAACACCTTCAGGGAAGGTGACTCAACCACCTCTCTGGGCAGCCTATTCCAGTGTCTGACTACTCTTTCTGCAAAAAATTTTTTCCTAACATCCAGCCTAAATCTACCCTGTTGCAGCTTGTGGCCATTCCCTCTAGTTCTACTACCAATTACCTGTGAGAAGAGACCAGCACCAACCTCTCTACAATGTCCTTTCAGGTGGTTGTGGAGAGTGATGAGGTCTCCCCTCAGACTCCTCTTCTTCAAACTAAACAGCTCCAGTTCCTCCAGTTGCTCTTCATAAGATTTATTTTCTAGGTCCTTCACCAGCTTTGTTGCCCTCCTCCATACTCGCTTCAGCACCTCGACATCCCTTTTGTATTGAGGTGCCCAAAACTGAACACAATACTCAAGGTGAGGCCTCACCAGTCTGAGTACAGGGGGACAATCACCTCCCTACTCCTGCTGGTCACACTGTTTCTAATACAAGCCAGGATGCCATTGGCCTTCTTGGCCACCTGGGCACACTGCTGGATGCTTGTCTATTAGAATCCCCAGGTCCCTTTCTGCCAGACAGCTTTCTAGCCACACTTCCCCAAGCCTGTAGCACAGCATGGAGGTTGTTGTGGCTCAGGTGCAGGACCTAGCACTTGGCCTTGTTGAAGCTCATCCCATTAACCTTGGCCCATTGATCCAATCTATCCAAGTCCCTCTGTAGAGCCTCGCTATCCTTGTGCAGATCAACGCTCCCATCCAACTTGGTGTCATCTGCAAACTTACTGATAATACACATGACCATGTGTGTAATCACACACACACTGATACCACAAACACAAACCCAGCATTAACAGCTTTATCCTGCTCCCCTCTCTGAGCAGGACGCAGGTCTGCAGGTGGGAACATACATGTATTTAGACACTCAGCCTGCTCCAGAGCTGACCCCAGGCCCCAGTCTCCCCTGTTGGTGGCACCTGGACATAACTGGGCACACTGACCACTGTGACCCCAGGTGCTACTCCCACCACTGGCCCATAAATCAGGTCACTCCAGTCACTGCGCCACAGAGACACAAGTGCTCTGACCTATAGTCTGACTCCAGCTGGTGACTTGGTCCCCCATGGACACACACAGAGCAGAGCCCCCGCACTGAGGAATAGTTAAACCAGAATTTAGTAAGAAGTCAGGACAGACTGCACTGGTCAGGCTCAGGGCATGGCTGGACAAGTGTACTGATCAGCAAACTACTTAGATGTGATCAGCCCTCTTTATACCCTTGCACCTCTATTTTCCCCATAGTTGTTCCTCTCCTAACCCATCCCTTTTCCTGCCTTTGGTTCTTTCCCCAAACTTCCCATAACAAAACCTGAGGGATCTCCAGATGTTCTTCCTCTGTATCTCATGATGTATCCCACTATGACATGAAAGGTGCTCCTGCACTGACTCACTTTGCTGCGTTTCACAAGTGGATTTTAGGGCTGAGGCTCTCCTGGGACAGCTCTGGGAGGTGCCTACGCGGGATGTCCCTGCCTCGAAGTCCTTAATTTGTGTTCCTGTCAGCACTTGCACTCTGTGCACCTCTGGGCTTGTGGAGATGAGCTACTGATGGGCTGATGCCTCTTGTGAGAGGCCTGGGAGCAACTCTGAACAGCAGGGAATTATTTATGCTTCCCCTTCCACCCTTGTCTTTTTGTGCTCCTTTGTGGGTGTGCAGCTTTTATCATATAACCCAACAATAAAAAGATAGTTCAATTGCCCCTTTACCAGTAGAACCTGTTATAAAACCAACATGTGTTACCTGCCAGGTTTTTAGCATAAATCACCTGTTCGTTTCTCCTTTCATTTCACTCAAAATAAGGCAGCTCCCTCTTTGTCATTACATTGTACAATCCCTTCTCTCACTTGGCTTCCACTCCTCTACCTTAATTTTCCATGATTTATCCAGCCAAACCCTACAGCAATGATTATCTGGCAATTGTGCCTTTATATCATGGCCTTCATCAATTTCTGTGTTGTCCTAAAGCATTCATCATCCTACAGACCTTTTAAATTGTCTTATTTTCCTCATGTCTTTCCTAAATGCTTACTCTATTGCTTGCAATTTTCCATTCCACTGCCTCTCCCCCAAATTCAACCTTTCAACTAGATTCCATTTTTCCAACTGCCATGAGCTTACCTCACCAGGTCTAATCAGACCTCCTTGGCAAACTGAGTGAGCATTCAAAAACATTCTTCCTCTCTCTTCTCCAACAGGCTCTGTTTCTACCTACAAGTCACATCAAGCGAAACATCAGCCCTCGGAAGCCTTCCTGGCACTTTAAAGGCATTTACTGACTCGGAGTAAAATGCAGCTCCTGTCCTGAAAGGAAATGACTGCCAGGAATACCACCTCTTTCCCTAAGCCCTACCTCTACGTCTTCCTAAATGACTGGTTACTCACCATAGCATAGCTTTGATTCTGTTTTGCTCTATTTTAAAGACTACTGCAGAAGCTGTAGAATCTTTTTTTTTCTTTAAAGGACGATGAAGGATCAAGACCAGAACCCACTAAATCTGAAGGAGAGAGAAAACTCTGACAGGACTTTTTCCACAGCTAAATAATTAAGAATTCAAGGAATATTGCTATTCCCAATTACTTTGAAGTAGATTAACCGAAGTCCTGTCAGTCATTTATATCATATAACTGTGCAGCTGCTTGTTGTAATTCACAACCTACACGAAGAAGCCTACGTACAAGTTTTAGTAAATGTTATTTTTAGGCATGTTTAACAGGGGCCTATTTAGTCTTTCAACAGAAGCGCGAGTAACAAATTTGCTTGAAACTGAGGTTTCAAACAGTTAAAATAGACTAACCCTTTCTTGCAAAGCATTTCCACAAGAGAGAGACAAGATTCTCACTATTCAGCAAGCAGCCATCAGAGATCTCATCTACAATGCCTGAAATTGCCTCCTCTGCATAACTTTGGAAGCCGCATTTCCCCATGTCTCAGTCAGTGCACTTATTACCTCGCTTTAAAACAGCTTCACGCGGTAAGGCAGATGGGGAAGAAAAGGGAAAGTAGTATTTTGAGAAAGAAGGACATAATTAAAATTATTGTGCAAAAGCTATCAGATCCAAACCAAATAATACACATAGAAAAGCACGGTACAATTTACGAAACAGTATTTAATTTAAGTTTAAAAAAAAAACCCCACATGCCTCTGAAAGGGAAAATTTGCTACATTATGCTACACAATTTAAAGAGTGTTAAATCTTGTTCTGCAAGCACAATACTGTCACTTACCATTCTGTCTTCCTCTAATTTTAAAAAGACTATCACAAGCTGCAACATGAACAAAAGCATTTTACAATTTTGTAAAAGCCTATTCCACAAAATTCAGAGTCAAGTGACAGAAATTTACCATTTATTAACATATTTAGGTAAAATCTTAAAATAACTCAAATTGATAGTTAAGAACTGGAACTTCTCCAGTACCACAAACCTAGGTTTGCACACAGATCAGATGTGGCACGCACACAGCACAAAGCAAACCCACTCTTACTTCTGGCCAAAGAGGAACGTAGACTACTGAGAATGTAGACTTCCTTTTGCAACGATTCTTACAGCACAAAATATGCCCCAACAGCTCCCCACTCAGGGGGCCGCAGAAAAAGAAATTTGCAAAGACTGGTCCCTCAGTCACTTAGCTTCACGGTCAGAATATAAAACTCGTTTTGAAACAGCTACCATATGATATAATTGCTTTACCTAACACTCCATACAAAAAGTTATAAAATGATCAGGGAAAAAAATTACTGTATTTAAAAATGCTTCCTAAGTGTATGTAAAAAATGAAATGGCTGTTTTCCACAGTTTATGCCCTAAATTATAAAAGCAGTTTAGGTTAGGTTGTAACCTAAACTTTAAGGACTTGAGTTAAGAAGAAATGTATGATGACACTACTATCATAGTATCATCATTAGTAAACACATCACCTTCTGAATATTCTGTTACAAAGACATGAAACCAAACTGCTTACAGAACTGTTTCTTTTCCCTGCCCCTTCAGCCAAGTGAAATATAGCACCAAATAGATTCGATAAGCGATCTGATCTTGCCTCGGTCTCTTCTTTCTAATTTTTTTAAATACTCAAAGCACTATTTTCAAATTTGCATGTGTTTCAGCTACTCAGGTTTGCATTTCTAACACAGCCACACTACGTTTTACTTCTAATAACGGACATATCTAACTCTGAGACAGTTCATTTTGCCACACAGTAGCAAACAGTAGTCCAGATTGAAAAGTGGTATTCTGTACTAACATTGCATACAAATTACCCATAAAAACATGAACTGAAAAATTACAAAGTGAAACTCTTCTAGCAAGGAAAGTAAAATTCTTTGGTAAGCATGGAGACAATGCAAGGAATCTGTTTCTTTGCATTAAAATCCTGCCGAGTTGAGCAGGACTCATACTCTGCCACTCTGCGATTTACACGAGTTAAAATCTGCATGAGTTCAAGTTTCCTTGCATGCTCCTCCAGCATTTTACACAGTGACTGAATAAACCAGGAGCCTTCAGCTGAATTCCTCCAGGAGTAATAGCCTGTGGAAAAGAGAGATGTCGAATTGATTGGATGTAGCAATCTCTGACAGAAGACAGGACAGCAATTCAGGGAACAGTGAACTGTTTCCAATAGCAATCAAAACTCAATACCACCAACCAACAAGATTTAGATTTGATAATTCTGTCCAAATTCCAACTCAAAAGATTCTTCCAATCATGTTATCTTTTCAAAAGGCAGGAAAACTATCTTCTGCTGTAACAGTCTTAGCCATTAATCACTTACTACTTCTTTACAGAGTACAGTATACGAAAGAGAGGTGACAGCACAGATGCAAAATGGATTTCAGCATCACCAACCTTCAGGACTATGTGCACGAACTAAAGACTGGATCCTACTTCTGCTAGCTGCTAACATAAAGGGCATGCTGAGGGCTCTGTCGCTACTAATTTTGCTTAAGAACACAACAAAAACAGAGTCAATAGGTCAATAATACACTGGTGTGTTTATCACCCACTTCTGTATATGCATCTGTTAGATGTCTGACTGTTTTGCTCCCTCAGAACTAATAATACCTTTTACTTTTTCCTGTAAATTATTTGCACAACTCAGATTAACTGAATTTATAGCAGAAGAACATTCAAGGGTTTGTTACTGAGGAAGATATATATTCAGGGTATGGGTGGTTGTTGTTTGTTTATTGCAACTACTTCAAAAAACAATAAATCAGGGGACAAAAAATGATTGAGGGAAGAAAATTTGTATTTCCATGAAAGAGAACAAATGAAGTTGTCATCCACTGAGCAGACACAAATGCAAATTGTCATTTGCAATATCAATAAAAGCTGATATAAAGGTACAGTTTCAGGAACAAAAATTTCTTTGCAAGTGTCTCACCTGGAGCTGTAGAATATGCATACAGGAAATCTGCTTCTACAGGTATTTTTTGACACATGGGTTCTTCCGATCCACTGTCTGTCTCAATACCAGAATCTAATTCCGTGCCTCTACAAGCCTATTTGGTACAAAGAAGAATAGAAAATAAAATAAAAAAATAACAAAATAAAGGCAGGATCATGATCAGAATACTGGGGTTTTTTTTCCCCCCCATTTTCAAGACAACAATATCCCAATTAATTAAATAGCAAAAAAAAGAAGAATTTCTATGTCACATTTCCATTAGACACATGCAGAAGTAACTAGCATTTATTTAAATCAGCTACAGTTTGGTTACAATAGGTATTAATTCAAAAGCACATTCAGAAAGTCACTGAAATATTGGCTAGAATTCAGAAAATTTTCCTTAATCCATAGAATTAAGGTAACAAAATCACATTAAGGTAATGAAATCACTGCCTAACAGGGCAGACTGTGCCACTTCTAGACCTTCAGAGAATGTTATTCTGAAAGAAATTCCATTCAATAAACTTCAGAAGTAATGAACTTTTTTGCAATAATAATTAATGGGAAACACTACTTTAAAGTATCCAGCTGATTTGACGATCATTGTTCAGCTGTACATCACCTGAATGAAAAAGAGCTTGGGTTTTCCTGCTAAACTTTTGCACTTGTCACCTCTGAAAAGGCTTGTTAACGCTTTCAGCTCAAGAGGACCATCTGTACCATAAATTAATCCTTCTTCGCCGTGGCTCAGCAACACACAAACAAAACTGCATCGCTTGCTATGATCTTCTTGAGAAACTTGAAAGAAAAGAGAGAATTAACTTAACTTCTTGCATTCCCTAAAAGCTTTGAACATTTGATACTTTCTAAGCGACAGAAGTCTTTTAAGAATTGATTCCTGTGTTTAGAAACCTCCAACTAGTTTTCACTTCTGATCAAAAGGAGCCAGCCTACTTTACCCTCAGGACATCGGACGCAGAAAATCCCAAATTAAAGGCCGCCGCTACCCATTCTGAAACACAGCCACAGAGCTAGGCCAGGAACACCGCGAGGAAACAGAGTGTTCTCATGGTACACCCTGCTCCTGCAGTAAAGGTCAACAGCCTCATGATCTGGGATCAGACTGATGGGAAGTTCTCAGTTTTGGGAAAGGATGGAGAAGTCTCACCTCTCCTTCCAATCAGAGATGCTTCAACTATTTGAATTACATGGAAACAGAATGTAGCATGACGGTTGTTGCTGTTCTTGGGACCTAGGTACTCTCTCTCACTTTTGCCCTGTAGCAAGGTCTAGAAATATTTTTTCAAGCCTCTGAATTTTGTACTTGACGACATTTAAGCTTGATATCAAGTGTTTGTAGATACAAGTATTTTTTTCCATCTTGTGGTAAGCCAAGAGCATAGAACAGACGTTCTCTGATGTTTTTTGTTGCCTGGCATTCTGGAAGATTGTACTTCAGGACCAAGATGATTCTTTTAAATACATAAAAAGATACAAAGATGATTTAAAAGAAAGGATCCAAAAGGAATTCTGAGTGGGAAACTCAAGAAGATGCAAGCATTTGTAGACGAAAAGCATGAAGGTCCCAAAAGCTGAAATGCACACAGGCTTTCTACAATTTTTGGACAATCACTGCATCTAGAAGAGTCAGGAAAGGTTTTTTTTGGGAATCTCTAGTCAGGCTACAAGTCTGTAGTTTACACTGTCTATTTGGAGGTCTTACACCACAGGTAAGACAGAAGCTTTTCCACTTTCAGGTACTGTAACAGACACGCTGCAATTACACTAATAAATTAACCATGCCTGGGAGCATTCTCTAGCATAAACATGAACTTGCACTAATGAACCTACATCTATGTTAGCAAACACTTAAATTTAAAAACAAACAAACCAAACACGATTGCTGTAGGCTAACTAGCTGTTGGGAATAATCCCTGGAACACTTCTACTGTTGAACTGTGACCCAGAACAGTCTGGGAGAGTGCCAGCAGGCACAGGCCACAGTCATGCCAGAGAACCTTCCAACAGTTAACTCAAACGGACTGTGTTGCAGTGCTACAGACACCTCCAGGCACTGTTAAATTTACTAGTCTAGACTAGCCAAGCCCAAACAAAGCAGGACTAACACAAACAGTAGTATAAAGCTCCCATTTGACAGAAGGGTGTTTTGTTGCACATGTCAAGCAAAAAAAATTAAGCTGTTTCTCTAAAAGGATGATTTAGTCCCCATGCTTGCAGTTCTGGTCCCTTGATCAGAACCCCCCAGATCACAGCACCTCTTGGGCCACACCACTTTGACTACAGCACAGAACACCTCTACCCAGTTAAGCAGGTTTCTTTCCAACTCACAGAGCTTCAGCAATCCCAGAGGCAGAACATAAATCAGCCTGCATTTAAGTTTCAGTCTTTTTTCCAGCCTTCTTTAGAAGATGAGAAAGGATACGGAGACAACAGTCATAGCATAAAAGATGGAGACAGCAAAGATGAATAAACACAAACTATGATGTACATGTCATCCTTAGCAATGAACCACCAGTAGGTGTGAAGTATCATCTAAAAGAACCACAGAAGAAGAAATATGAGGGCTAGAGATGTAATTAGAAACAGTGGCTGATATAATACACACACTGAACATATTAACTTACCTTTTTCCAATAGTTTATAAATGTCCTCACATGAAAGATCGTTGTTGATCTTTATTGTATATCCCAACCTCATAAAAACTTCCCTGACACGTGCAGCATCTGCATCTGTACCTGAACGGGGCAACATCCCTACAAAAAAAGAGAAATGCATGATTTTTTTTTTGGACGCTATAGATGGCACAGTCTGATTGAGCCAAATTCTTTTCTCACGTATGTATCAGTCTGGAATATTATTGCATTATTCCAGACCCATTCTTAACAGAAAAAACATTGCACTGCTATACATGCACACTATCTCCCTCTCTCTGTACCTATACTGTAGATTTATCTACTTCTTATTTTTACATCTATCAATCATAAAGGATTTAATTTGCAAAAGAGAAATCATGACTAAAAAGTCAGGCTGCCTATCAACTTGTCTCTCCATTACTGCTATACCCTAACATCTTCCCACTATGCATAGTTGGAAGAATGCACTGAAATAAATCACATTCATTCAAACCATTTAATTCTAGATTGCAATCAAAATTGGTCTGCATATTTAATTTTGAAGAATAATACAGGTCACTTATTTAAATTAAGGAAAAAACTTGAAAATTTGAAAGAGGTACCAGTGTGTCTGTGAAAGTTCTTGTTGTTTATTATAACACATTTCCCCATCTCTGGATAATCCATTTTGTAACTGTAGTCTGGCAGAATTCCAGAGTCCATAGACTTGCTGGAAGGTAGGTTCCTTCTGTAGAGAAATCAGACACGCTTTAGTTGTTAATTTCTGATCTCTCTAGTTTCATAATAATTGTAGAACGGTTATTTTAGCAAGACCAACGAAACCGGTAAGGCTTGCTACTTGTTCCTTAGAACAGCAAGTTTACCAGTGACACCAAGCTGTGTGGTGCAGCTGACAAGCTGGAGGGCAGGGATGCCACGCAGAGGGACCCTGACAGGCTGGAGAGGTGGGTCTGTGCAAACCTCCGGAAGTTCAACAAGGCCAAGTGCAAGGTCCTGCACCTGGGTGGGTGCAATCCCAAGCACAAATACAGGCTGGGTGATGAGTGGATTGAGAGTAGCGCTGCAGGACTTCAGGGTGTTGGTAGATGTAAAACTGAATATGAGCCAGCGATGCACGCTCACAGTCTGGAAAGCCAGTCGCATCCTGGGTTGCATCAAGAGAAGTGTGGCCGGCAGGTTGAGGGAGGTGATTCTGCCCCTCTACTCAGCTCTTGTAAGACTACAATTACAGTACTGTGTCCAGCTCTAGGGTCTCCAGTCTAAGACAGACATGGACCTGCTCAAGCAGGTCCAGAGGAGGGCCATGAAGATGATCGGGGGCTGGAGAACCTTCCCTCTGAGGACAGGCTGAGACAGTTGGGACTATTCAGCCTGGAGAAGGCTCCATGGAGACCTTAGAGCAGCCTTTAAGTACTTGAAGGGGGCCTACAGGAAAAATGGGGAGGGTCTTTATCAGGGAGTGTAGCGATAGGATGAGGGGTAACAGTTTCAAACTGAAACAGGGCAGATTTAGGTTGGATATTAGGAAGAAATTCTTCACTGAGAGGGTGGTGAGACACTGGAACAGATTGCTCAGATAGGTGGTAGATGCTCACTCCCTGGAAGTGTTCAACTTTTAACAAGTTTAATATTAAGAGAATCAAGGAAGAACTGAGTATAAAATGATAATTCCTCTGCACAGGACAATATGAAAAATTAGTTTAAGAAAATGAATTATACCAACAAGAAATCGGTTGGTTTCTTTTTGTGAAACTTCTTCTCAGTGAGGATGACGGAACACTGGAACAGGCTGCCCAGGGAGGTTGTGGAGTCTCCTTCTCTGGAGACATTCAAGACCTGCCTGGACACGTTCCTGTGTAGCATAATCTAGGCGTTCCTGCTATGGCAGGGGGATTGGACTTGATGATCTTTCGAGGTCCCTTCCAATCCCTAACATTCTGTGATTCTGTGAGATTTGAAAGCTATGCACCTGGAAGCAAGATCAGCTCTGAGATTGTGAATCTATTCTAAATTCTAACCAAAATTCATATTAGACTAATATAGACTAACATGACCAAAAGTCATATTAGAAAGACCAAGACTCTATGCAGCTGTAATTCTGCCTTAATGAGTACATCAACTCAGCGCAGAGCCACAAAGATGATGGAGTGGAACATCTCCCTTATGAGGAGAGGCTGAAGGAGCTGGGTCTCTTTAGCTTGGAGAAGAGGAGGTTGAGGGGTGACCTCATTAATGTTTATAAATATGTCAAGCGGGAGTGTCAGGAGGACGGAGCCAGGCTCTTTTCAGCGGCTTCCATTGACAGGACAAGGGGCAATGGGTGGAAGCTGGAACACAGGAGGTTCCATAAAAATATGAGAAAAAAAAAACCTTTTTCACAGTAAGGGTGACAGAGCACTGGAACAGGCTGCCCAGGGAGGTTGTGGAGTCTCCTTTGGAGACACTCAAAACCCATCTGGACGCATTCCTCTGTGACCTACTGTAGGTGATCCTGCTCTGGCAGGGGGCCTTGACTAGATGATCTTTGAGGTCCCTTCCAACCTCTAACATTCTGTGATTCTGTAACTACATCACCACTCATGACTCGGCAACAACTCCATTTTACTCAGTCTGCATATGCTGGTCAGTATGGAATTTATCATTTAAGCACTTAAATTTGAGAAGAAACTTCTTTTCAGTGAGAGTGACAGAGCACTGGAACAGGCTGCCCAGGGAGGTTGTGGAGTCTCCTTCTCTGGAGACATTCAAAACCCACCTGGACACCTTCCTGTGTAACATCATCTAGGTGATCCTGCTCTGGCAGGGGGGATTGGACTAGATGATCTTTTGAGGTCCCTTCCAATCCCTAGCATACCGTGATACTCTGTGTGAGTAAACTGTTAGAAGACTGGGACCCACTATCATATCATATTCTACGAATAAGAAGTCTGTAAGGTTCTTTAATACAATTTCCATTGAAATAGTAAAAAGAATGACTTCAGAAACAAATTAAGTTCCCAGAGAGCATGTAAATCTGATGACAGTGCTACACCAGCAAAACAACTAGCTGTCACCAGGAAGAACAGGGCTGTGTATCCTTCCTCCTCATAATTCCCCCTTGCAGCAGGTCAGCTCAGGCAGCTGAACTGTCTGGCACAGCTTCAGGCGGCCTCTTGAAGCAGTTCAAGGAACAGAGTAAACATTTAGCCCAGGGCGAGACAGAGAAGTCTCTTCTCAAGACCAGCTGACCACTTGATAATACTGCTAAGTCAAGTCTAACTGCACCTCAAGTATTTTGCTTTTTAGTTTTTTTATACATACACGTGGCCTGTTCTGTTAAAAGACTGTATATTTTCAAAGTGAGTACAACAACTCTGATAGTTGTTTATGATTATTATGTTTTACCATAATCAAAAACTTCTCCTTTAGCATTATTTCTTCTATGGCTCTCGCCTTCTGTTAGAGCACAAGATTCCTCAAGACTTAAACTGAGGATTTGAACCAGAAGTACCTCACTTACCCTTTGGAACTGGGAATAGACTTTGCATCTGCCAGATCTTCCTCCAAATGTGGTCCATCTCCCATGTCTGCCATTATGGCTCTCAATTATCAGCTTGAAAATGTAAGAAAATAGAAGTTAATACAGTAATTTTTCATATGAAATCCCTTCAGAACGCTTAATTTTTGTTAGGGTTCCTTAAAGCCTTACAAAATCAGAGAACATTTTTTTGGAATTATAGAGAAAACAGGAATGTTGAAAGGGGATATTCACACAGAATAACTTTACCCTAGGAGTATGAGTACTGGTAGGCAAAAAATAGCAATTCTGAGTAATCCCCTACGTATCTTCTATTTGAAAAAAGAAAATAAAATATTTTTCTAAATTACTGCATTCTAAAACAACTCCAGAAAAAACAGTAGGCATATCACCGTGACCAAATCTTTGGTAATCTCTATAACAGCACGATAAGAGACAAACAAATTGAAAACAATCTTTAAAATACCGTAATATCCCTACCTGCATTAGTAGCATTTTAGTATTATGAATATTGTACCATATATAGACTCTTCCATCTCAGCAAGAAAAAAATGAAGATCCAAACCCAAGCAATACAAGATACTGGGTGTGTGTGCCAAGACTGACATAGAAGACTAGATTTTGAGTCATACTATTTTCAGAAATAATTTCTCTGCATTCTGTTACAAATGAAACATCACTGCATCCAATCCTAATTGGTGAATGTAAAGACAACTGCAATATAAATAACATCAAACGACAATATAATTTTAAATAGCTGATGCAAGTACCTCTGTGCTGTGGGCTACTATTTACTTTTGATCAGAACACAGGACAAGGAATGGTGATTAATATTGAGCCGGAAATCAATTTAAAAGCAATAAACCTCACTCCCAATTACTCTGTGTGTACTCATGGAACACATTACCACAAATTACCTTTTACTCAGGATTCAAAAAAGATTACGCATCATAAAGTTAAATTGTCAAACAGCACAAAGTAATACATGTTTAGAAATTAAATAAGTACTTAGACCTCAAGAAACAAACAAGGCACTACAAGCCAAGAAATTTAAACTAACTTAGCAGATGTATTTATGGTAAACAGGGATGTATAAATAACTAGACCAAGTAGTAAGAGTTCCTGCTCAGATATGATGAAGATTTTTATTTAAGCCTTGGGTTCTTCAGTGGCAAACTGTATTTGCCATCTTACACCATCATATTATTATTACATTAAAGCTCTTAATTTCCGGGCCGGTTTAGCTCACTCGGTTGAGCGTGGTGCTGAAACACCAAAGGTCACGGGTTCGATTCCTGTTTGGTCCTCGTGTGTTGCCTGATGTAGTTGAGAGGTGTCCCTGCCCATGACAGGGAGGTTGGATTAAATGATCTCTAAGGTCCCTTGTGGCCTAGGCCATTCTATGATTCATAGGTATGCTTTACCTAGAACATTCATTTTCTAAGGCAACAATTACTGATGCATCATAATAACAAATCTAGGAATGTATAACGCTCTTTCTTAAAAGACATTTACTTACATTTTTAGTGACTTGAAAAGATCTTCAAGGTTACTCTGAACACTATTTCTTTGTATCTTGGAGCACTTATGCAATTAAGAAATCTTCTTGCTCTCAAAATTATTTCAGACTTAAGAACTGTATCACATAAATTAGCAGCACACAGGAAATTTCCTGAAAAACAAAAGTAACAAATAAGCTTTATATTTCAGAAATTCACTTTAAAGACAGTATCATGAGGCTGGAACTACATCTACAGTGCTGAACTTGCCCGCCTAGCACCATAACCTGGATTCATTCATCCTAACATCAAAGTCTAGCTCCTTAAAAGTTTCCTATGTGAAAAAAAGACAAGCATCTCCAAAGGGTATTTCAAGTACTTAAGATCCGTGGCATGACAGTGATGCAACCCTGTGCCATATCACTGGGCAGGGAGCATTAGCATTGACTACAAAGTATAGTCTAGAGTGACAATTGTTGTGCCCACCCAGGTGTAACCAAGAAGCAGAGCTTCTGGTCCCAGGAAAGTGGAAAAAATGGCTTTCCACTGACACGGAATGCTCAGAGTTCCCCTGCTCCAGCAGAGCCCAGCTGCCAGGAGTTTCCATGCCTCTTTCAACTCCATCCCTATCAGAATCATCCTTGGCTTTGGTTCTCAGCATTCTTGAGCTCTCAGTCTGACTCTTTTGAACAAAACCTTATTTTGTAAGGAAAACACCCAAACTCACAATTCTGATCCAACGCATGCTGTTCCTTCTCCTGGAGAAGCACTACGTGCAAGCACACAATCCAAGCCCTTTGCTGTGGCTGGGATTAGTAGGAAAGGGAAAAGGTTAATTTCCTGCCTTGTTTGTTCTCTGTCTGCCAACAGCAAGGAAGAACCACATCATATAAAATAGCGCAGTATCACTTATCAATTCCACTATGGAAGCTAGCCAGAAGGTGTACCAACAGCAGCGTAGCCATGTCAGCATGGAATTCAACCTCTGCTAAAAGCCCAGGTGTTTATCCCAGCTGCCTGGAACCGTGATGATCTTGCAGTGCCAGTACCGCAAGTACCTGAACCAGCCAGTGTAAACAGGTAAATATGTGCTACACAAGCTGTCGTCACCTCCTGTGTATCATACGAGCCAGCCTGGGTTACCAGTAACATTGAGAGAAAGACTCAGCTAAATTACAGGGAAGGCTAACAACTCTCTGGCCAACAGATGAGACCTTGGAATCATTAGGGAGGGTAAATGGATCCTTAGGCTGCCTTGGGTTCACACCCAGTGTGCTCCAACCCAACTGCTGCATCATATTAGGAACTGGTTTTAGTAAGCTGGTGGGAATAACGGTGGCGAACGGCAGCAAAGTCAAGTAGGAAAACTGGAGACCCAACAGGCTGGGATCACTGGATTCTTCTGTAACACAAGTGTTAAAGCATGTTGTAAAAATAGGAAAGATTTTCAACATTTAAGTGACCGTAATTTAAGACTTATCTCCTTGACCCTCTGCAATTCTAAAACTGCCGTCCTTAACCCAATGCCAAAGAAACAATGAAGTTTAAAGAAGTGGCTAGAAAAACCTACAATTACGACCAATTACAATACTTTGCTTCTGAAAAAATTAAAACACGTTCTGTAATACCATATCACAAAAATGTTTCTTACTAAAGCCTTTGGAAGCCTAGCTCACAGTTTACAGTATCAGTTGTTTAACGAAGTATTAGAGCTTACTGCATTCTACTGCATCACAGCTGGAGCTCGCATAAAAGTCTTTACAGAAGCTAGTGAAGAAAAAATAGGTATAATACATTGGGTATTTAAAACATTCATGCACAATCTTCACAATAGAATCCGTAACTCACCTTTAATATCCCTCAATTTCTGAGCACTTAACACACAAAGTCACCTGTACTTCTTTAAATAACAAAAGCCATCCACAAAGAGATGGCTGCTTTGCTGCTAGGCACTGAAATGCGCATTTTAACCAGAAATACGTTTTCTGCTCTAAAGCACTAGGCAGGGTGACAGTAACGGTCTTGGGAGGACAGTGCTGATTCTAACAGACTACTAACAATTGCCTCAGCTTGGTTTAGGTAATGCAATGATGTCATGTTCTGTCAAGTAGAATTCACATTTCCCTGTAGAGGATGATCTCATTCTGTTGGGGATGGGGGGGGCGGGGGGGGGAGAATCAGGACAATACATTAAGAATCTAATTAAAAATTCTTATTCTGCTCCTTGATACTCTTTTCTGTGAAAGCTTAGGTAAGACAAGCTTTCAGGTGTAAGGAA
Source organism: Trogon surrucura (assembly GCA_020746105.1). Lineage (NCBI taxonomy): Eukaryota > Metazoa > Chordata > Aves > Trogoniformes > Trogonidae > Trogon > Trogon surrucura. The sequence continues at coordinate 46,203,334 of CM036620.1, forward strand.
ACTTAAAAAAAACAAGTAGCTGAGATGAGCAACAGCATTTTCCTAATCTAGCAGAATATGATATGTAGGTTTTAGGAAACTGATTTCACAATATTTTATCTGAAAAAAAGATAAAGTTTTTAAAAATACCTATGAGGCAGTGAATATAAAGATGATCTTTATTTTTTACAATGATCTTTATTTTTTACTACTTTGTACTTGTAAAGTGGTTCAAAAAAGGTCCAAAACTCTGCTCAGCAAACTACCAAAATGGACCAAATTCTCTCAGTATAGGAATAAAGGCAAAAATATATTTTGCCTTCTTATATAAGTGTTGTTGTTCAAATATTTGATAGGAAAATGACAGCTAGAACAATGCTTTTACTTCATTCCAGCCTGGATTTACTTATTCTACCTGGATCTAATGAAAATAAACTCACATTGTAATATATCATGACTGCTATACAAGTAATTTTAAACTTTTTAAAGCAGTATTTATTTGAATTGTGAACCAACAAGAAATTTAATGATAGTGCCAAAAATAATACCAAAGCTTCTCAGACAAGGAAGGAAGCAACTGAATCGTCTCTAGTTACCAACTGTATCTTAAAATATGCAAACCACAGGAGACAAGACAACACGTGTTCAGTATATGTCAGCTGCTACAAAGAAATGACTGTAGCAGTATTAAAATACATATCCAAAACAGAAACCACTATTGTAAAACATGTCCTTAAAGATGAGAAAAGGGCAGTTTTCCATCTCATATGACTGCAAGAGAAAATGTAAAGCACTCAAAGAAGGTATTTAATGTACATAAATCTACACATGGCACATAGCAATACTAATGCAGACAGGCAAATTCAGATTTTTCCATTCTACGATGTACAATGACAACCAATTATTACCTAATTAATAATGCAAGGAAAATATAGAAGCTGACTGTATGAGCAAACTGAAAACATTCGAAATATACTGCTGCATTTTCTGTATTACATTATTCCCCTATGAAATAGTGCTTCTACTGGTGAAAGCATGCCAGTACCGTGACAGCCATTCATATTACATCTGGTCTGGATGCACTTGTGGGAAAACACTGACACTGGGCCAAGCACTGATCTTCCAGAAGCAAACAGACTTGTAGTTAGTCAGGATTAATCTGCAAAAATCAGCAAGACCTAAAATTATTCTGAGAGTAGACGGGACTCTTCCTTATTCCTTTACTTAGGCCTATTAACCATATCACCACTGCAACAAATATCAGAGAGCCTGACAAGGCTATTGAGGGCAGGGTGTGTTTTTTCAAACCTACCAACTGACAAGAAGCAGACTTGAGAATCGGAAGAGAATTACCAGTTGGGAGGGTAAAAGTACCAGTACTTACTACCTCCAACTTCGTAGGGAACAGACCGACACCACCTGGGACAGGGTCTCCTACCTCCTATAAAAAGTTAGCCCGTGTCTGCGAGCACCTCGGCCACACCTTCCCTGCGCCGGCAGGATCCGTACCGGAGAGGCGAGTGTCCGTACCCGCAGCCCCTGTGACCCCGCCCCGGGGCTGGCGGTGCCTCCGGGCAGCCGCTCGCTCGCTCTTTGTTAGCAGCAGGGTCGCTGCGGAGCCGTTTTCCAAGAGGAGGTTTAACCCGCTGCATCCAAAGCTTTATTTCGGTAGATCCACGTGCAGTTTCAGGCCCTGTATTAACAGGCTATCGGAGAAGCACCGCAAAGCCACTTAAAATCAAACTACTTTTTTTTTTTCTTCCTCCCCCCACTATTGTTTAGTCAGCTCAACCACAAAAACAGGCTTGAAACAGCCAACAGCCTACCTCAAGCGTCTGGATAACTATGATAATAGCTCCGTACCCCGCACTCTCCTTCGGGGCCGGGGGAGAGAGGGCGAAGCGGCGAGTGCCGGGACCGCACCGCGGCCGCCCTCCTCCCGCCCCGACCCGGAGACGAACAACAAACCGACCCCGGAGCAGCCGCCGCCGAACCTCGCCACGGCAGGAGCGGGCGGTGGGGCGGGAAGCCAGCACGCTGAGCCGGGAACAGCCCGGGCCGAGCCGCGGTTGCCCTCGCGGCCCAGGTGTGGGGAGGCTCCCGCCCCTCTCGGCCGGCTCCCCGCCGCCACCGCCAGACCGAAGCCCCGCGGAGCCGCAGCCTGGCCGCGGGCGACCGCCAGCCAGCCCTACCCCACGGACCGCCGCTTTGTTCAGCCCGGCCGGCCGCCGCTCCGCGCCCCGCCCCGCCCCCGCCACTACCCACCGGCACCGCGCTCTGAGCTGCCTTCCCCAGGTCTCGGCGCGGAGGACGCGAGGACCGACCGTTGCCTATGACCGCCCCGGGGCCTTCTCCAGCTCCTCCCCCGCGCAGAGCGGGGGAGCCCGCCCCAACGGCGCGTCAGGCAAACGCCGACGGCGACGGCGCGCGAGCTGCTGGGGGTGAGTCGGTGTCGAGGGGGAACGGCCGCGGGGGGTGCCGGGGAGGCGGCCTCCGCCGTGCGAGGCCCCTCAGGGGAGGCGGCGCGCAGGCAGAGCCGGCCGCCGTGGCCGAGGAGGAGCGCGGAGCGGCTCCTCGCCCCCCCCTCTCTTCCCGCCGCCGTGTCGTCACGCCCGCCGGTCCCCGAACGCGCGGCTCGCCGGGCCGGGCCCGGCCCTTCGGCGGCTTTTAGGCCCCGCCCCAGGCGCCCGGGGGTGCCCAGGCCAGCCCCGGGCTTGATACCCTCCCCCCCCCCCAACCCCGAGCCGCTAAAGCGTTGCTGGGTTTGACTCGGTATCACCGAAGCGTTGCTGCTTTTGGTCTTTTGTTTTAGTTCCTCTGCGTGCAAAACAGAAAAAAACCCCACAAACCTACAACCTTACCTTCGTGACAGTGTGGTGATTTGTAATCGCTGTCTTGAGTAATTTGTGGGGAGGGGAATTACCAAATAAGAAGCTATCTTTCAGATTTTGGCGAGCAAGGTAAGGGTGGATGTACTGGGCCATATCAGAGCAGGATTTTCATATTTCACTTATCTCCTACCTCTGAGTGATGAAAGCTTGAAAATCCCACAGCCAGTCGACAAGCGGAGCCTGAATCCACCTGCCCACTGCCCTGCCGTTCAACCTTACACAACAGCTCCGTGAAGCTGAGGGCTAGTTTCAGCTTCATCATCAACTTTCAGGTCGGTTGGTTTCCTATTTGTACATTGACCTTCAGTTGCAGGAGTCAGAGTAAGTTTAACCGCAGAAACTTAAGTTTTCCAGCTTCTCACTGGCACTAGCTTACTTTTTGAGGTCTAACATCCTGCATTTTGCAGAAAGGCCCTCAAATCTTAGTTGTCAAAGCTACTTCTCGAAAGTGCAAGATGAGAATTTGATGGTCGTTGTTATTGCTAAGGGAAGATGAGTAGTGTTTGTCAGTGTGCCACAGCTGACCTCAACATGAGGATAACTAATTTTTCACTAAGGTTACGAAATTTAGCACTAGGGAGGAAGTGAGTTAATATGTTCTAAGACTGAATCAGTAGCTGGGAGAAAATCTCATGGATTTATGAATTGTGCCGTAGAGCTGCATGGCATGATACACGCCAGCCGGGAAGCAAATGTAATCACTTACTGATTTGCATGTCTAAGCTTCATTTCTCAGAAAGTGTGGATAGTGTTGTTTTGTCATTAGGGTTTTGAGCATGTTTTTGTGTGGGTTGGTTTGGGGTTGTTTTACTAAAATGTAGGGACACGTATGGTGAAATCATGCATTTAGAAACATGTAATGGCTTGTGTTGGAAAGGACCTTAAAGATCATGTAGTTCCAACCCCCCTGCCATGGGCAGGGACACCTCCCACTAGCCCAGGTTGCTGAAGGCCCCATCCAGCCTGGCCTTGAACACTGCCAGGGAGGAGGCATCCACAGCTTCTCTGGGCAACCTGTTCCAGTGCCTCACTGCCCTCATAGTAAAGAACTTCACTCTAGTGCCTAATCTAAATCTACCCTGCTCTAGTTTAAAACCATTGCCCCTTGTCCTATCACTACATGCCCTTATAAAATGTCCCTCCCCAGCTTTCCTGTGGGCCCCCTTCAGGTACTGGAAGGCTGCTGTAAGGTCTCTCTGCAGCCTTCTCCAGGCTGAACAGCCCCAACTCTCTCAGCCTGTCCTCATAGGAGAGATGCTCCAGTCCTCTGATCATTTTTGTGGCCCTCCTCTGGACCTTCTCCAACAGGTCCATGTCCTTCTTGTGTTGGGGTCTCCAGAGCTGGACACAGTACTACGCCAGGTGGGGTCTTACAAGAGCAGAGTAGAGGGGGCAGAATCACATCCTCTGTAGCATAAGAGAGAAAATTGCGATTTCTGAAATGGCAACTTCATTTGTTTAATTTAAAAACCCAACTAAAAACATAGAAACAAACCCAAAACTCAGCCATCTAAGATGTAAAAATATAAGATGTCCACTGCCCTCATCACAAAAAAAAAAAAGTAATAGACTTCCATCAAAAGGGGGAAATGAAATAGCAAGTTCTTTAAGTCATCTCCCAGGAGATACATTTTCCCAGGATCTTCATGTGATCATCCTGCCGAGTCAAAAACATTGACATCCAAATGTGTTGGTAACAAGATTTCTTTCTGAGAAGTAAAGTAAAAATAAGTACTCCTCTTACTTCTGGCAAACTTAGACGGCTGGTCTGTAGTTGCACTAAATAGATGTGTTGTGTTAGGTATAGTTGACAAGGGAACTGAAATTACCTTGAAAAGACGTGACATGTTGGACTGCTGAGAATGCAAGAGTATTTGGACTGCAAAAACAGGGCTAGATCTCAGCTAAAGTAGAGGCCATCAGCCTTCTCCCAGGTTTAGATATCCTTCCAGCCATGTTCCTGCAAAAATTCATCCTGATCTAATCAGGAAGTTTAACATAAGCAGAGATTTATGGGAATTCTCTTCCTTTCTTTTTATGGTCACAATGTGTGAAAGTGCTGAGGTAGGAAATGTCTTTTGCACCCAGTTAATTAACAACAGATCCAACAGAAAATGAAACTGAGGGTTCTGCTGACACTTCTCTGAAACACTGATTGCTGTCTACAATTTCGTTTTTCATTCCCAAAGAGACTAACTGCATGAAAAGGGAGGGAGTAGAGGAAATTCACAGGTCAGAAGACTGACAAGGTCTAGAGAGAGAATATGTCCGACCTCTGTAAGAGGAAAAAAAAACCATGCTCTTATTTAGACCTGACATAGGCACTAAAATACCAAACCAGAGGCAGGCTTAGATGTACCATGGGTAGAAGTGTAGGTGTCCAGGAAGCTTTACTATGGAAAACTTGGAGGGGGATTCAGAGCATGTAAAATTTGGGCTTCAGGGCCCACAGGAACATTTAAATACTTAAACTTACCATGTGGATTCTGCTTTTTAAAGGTTTGAATACTTCTGAGTACAGGCAGTTTCAGTTTTATCTTCTATTCTGAGAACTGAGGGCTGGTAAGTGGTTATCCTGGGCAGAACAAAAAGATGCATCTCCTTCTGTTTTTACTGCTTGCCCCTCTTCCTCTGCTTCATTTTTGTAGCAGCGCTCGTTACTGATTTGCAGGTGTTCAGAGGGGCAATGGATAATAATTGTATGTATGTCAGTGTTCATTTTTGCTATACTACATTGTTTTATAGCATTTGGATTACTTTATGGACTAGAAGTTTGAGATAGCAAGCACTACTGCATCACATGCTATTTATTGAAAAGAGAGAAGATTGTTGTCTTAAGTTTGCAGGAAAGTACATGAGAGTTTAAAGCAGGCGAAAGTATTACTGATCAATGGGGGAGAATGCAGCCTTCATTTTGGATTTCAGTTCTTTTACTTTGAGATACAGAGCTCAGAGCTAGTGTCACTGAAATCTTATTTTTTCTCAGGAACTCAAGTGCTGTACTACCCATACAAATTAATTATCTCATTTGTCTCTTCAACCATAAAGCAGAAATAATTTCTTCACTCCTATTCACACAAATGTTTTTTCACTCCTTACTAATGTTCTACAGCATAGTTCGTATACTTTTCAAGAAGGATTATGCTATCATTCTGTAAACAAAAATGAAACTTCTTAGGCCTCCCCTTACTGTATTTTATCTGTTTATTTGTGTGTTTATCTTTGATAGTATCAATATGAAGATCTTTAACTCCCAAATCCGTATGAAAAGATTTAATGTTGAAATGAGTATCACAGCAAGGTTGGGTGTTGATTTTGAATATTGACAACTCTCAGTTAATAAATGAAGTATGCTCAGCAAAACCAGAGTCGAAAGCAGTGAATGGTACAGGATAAGTCACAAACAGAAATTGATGCCAATTTGACTATTTATAATTGCCTTAGGACAAATGAAGAGAAAATGGGAAGAAAGACTGAAGAAAGTGGAAGAACTAGCGTCTTACTATGAAAGAAACCCTGTTCCTACAGTTTATAGACCAAAACTGTCCAAACCCTTTCAGCCATCCTCTGTTTGGAAAATATTTTGTCGTCAGGCTGAAGCTTTCAATTATGTAAAAACCTGCAAAGAGGTAAATGTCTCTGCTCTTTAAGTACTTTCAAGGTTGAACTTGATTTGAAAGCTTAGTTGACAGTGAAGTCTTTATCAGATTGCAAGATTTTATTTTTTTTCATTTTTTGTTGATCTGTGATGTTAACCTCTAACAGTAAAAGTGCTTTTTGGTAACATTGTTGGCAGGAAAATGAGAAGGTAGTGAGATTTGAGTAGGAAGAAAGAAAACACAGGAAGAAAGAGAAACAGGAGGCAGAGAAAAAAAAAAGTAACTCTCCAATGGCATCGGAGTAGCAAGTTCAGATGATAAACAATGATGAGCCAACTAAATGTTATGCAACATGTTTTCATTTACTGTTTTCAGTTCTCTGCATTTAATACTTCTCAAATTGATTGCTGGGGTTTCTTTCCCATTGTTTTTGGCGTTTGAGTAATCTTGATAATCTGTTTTCCAAAATGCACTTTCACTAGCTTGGCAGTGCGGTTTTTTTGTTTGTTTGTTTTTATGCTGCCATCATATCCATAAGACTGTTCCTATCAGGACATTTTCCTTCTACTGTTAGACAAACTTGCTGCTGATCAGAAAAAAATGTCTTTACAGAGAAAATAGTTTACATTAATGCGTGGCAAAGAAAAGCCTCGAATTTTTACTCATGTAACTGAAGTCAGAATGATTTTCTTAATTAAAAACAGATGCTACTTGGGTTGAGAAAGGATAAATGATCTATTTATAGTTTTCTAGTATTTACTAACCTTTGACCAAACAAATTAATGTCAAGTAAGAACTTCTGAAGACTTTAATTGGTTCTTCGAATAAAAAAAGCCTTCAATGTTTCCATTTTAAAAGGATGTTCATGTATTTGCCTTGGAGAAGAACACACAAAGTGGACAGAGGTCTTACCTTGTGACAACATATAAAGAGCTTTGGTTTTATTACACGTGAGTATTTGAAGAGGTGCCCTATACATGACGACAAGGTAGCAGTACGCTGGAGATACTGTTACCTAGCGGTAGCTCTTACTGGATTACTGTGCCCAGCAGCCGTCTGCTGCGCTGACTAGCACAGAGCTGCAGTGGATGTCCTGAGGTTTCATCTTGGCCTTGGGGGAAAATCTTCATAAGGACAAGCAAATCTGTTCTGTAGTGGGTTTCCGCTTGCTTTTGAGGTGCAGTTGGCCATTATTTCTTGTGGATTAAGGACCCCATCTACTGAATTTAAATGGAGTAAGAGTAGATTTGCATTCGCTCTTGGCTTTTCTCGAGGGATCAAACCAACATGTGACGCTAACATGTTTCTATGATTAGTCGTATATCAGTTTAAATGGGCATTAATGTAAATGTCTGGTTACCGATTTACGGTTTTGTATTGGTGTGATGGAGTTTCAAGTATTGACAATTTGACCCTGTGCTGAACTCTTTATCCCAATTTTTTGTTTTGCCATAAAACATTTGGTTATGAAGTAAAAGAAACGTAAGAATCAAGTAAACTTGGTTTGTTTTTCTCCATTTGAAAATGTGAATACTTTTTAATTTGATTGGAAAAAAGTCCTGAAAAATAAAAGAATATTTAGGGCTTGTGGGATCCTTGCTTGCTAATGGCAAATCCATATAATGCTTATCATGAGAGGTTGTGATTTTTGTTTTTCCATAGGAAAGGTTATAAAACAAGTCTTATGCATTGCTATGAAGTAATTCCTGAAAAAGATGCTTGCAAACTTTATTTTGATTTGGAGTTCTACAAACCAGCAAATCCTGGTGCAGATGGCAAGAGTATGGTTGTGAAGTTAATTGAGGTAAACTGAAGCAGAGTCATGTTGTAGATTAATGTGAATTTGTTGCTGGTTTAATACAAAATCAAAGTACCACTTTATCTTGGTTATTCTGTAGCAAAATGAAACAGAATTATAGGCCTAGTTGTTACTTCTAATGAAGTAAAAAGTAATGTTTTAATTAAAGTGAAGGTTCTCTCCTTTAAGTGGAACAACAAAATGTTGGAATGCCTGATTCACTGTAGGTTTACTCATACAATAAGTTTGATTTTGCAGGTTGTTTTATGTGCTCTGCCACCACAAAGCTGTAAAACTGAAGGAGTGTTTAGGTATTCCTCAGAGTAGCATCAATAAAAGTTCCATTCAAATATTCCCCGGGTCATTTCCTTTGCCAGCTGGTGCAGTCATATATCAAGGCTTAGATAAATCTCTCCAGATCTTGGCTGTCTTCAGATGGCCGTTTGTTACAGTTAAGTGACAATGTGGAGAACATCAGATGATGGCACTTATCAATTTAGTACCTGAAGTTAAATATGTTTGTTAATTATCAATTTTATTAAATAGTGCAAATTTCCATTTTATTGCAAATTTGGGTTGAAAATTAACTGCACTGCACATTCAATTTGACAGGCATAGAAAATGAAGTGGGTTATTGGAATATCTTCTGTTCCAATAAAACCTCTTTGTGAGTGGCCATATATAAGACTTTTGACACATGCCCCTAGCTAGAAAGGAAAGAAAAAGATGATTGAGGTCATTCCTTCATAAAGAAGCCATCATCAATACAGACTCTCGAGCAGTTTGCTCCCTTGTGGATCAGTTCTGAAATCTAGAGATTCCTCAGATTGAGAACTTTGGATTTGCTGGGTGGGGGATTCAAGATGCTAAAATTCTAAGCTTCCAGACCCTTAGGGTCTGAGTTCATTACATGAGTAATGACAAGTTTAGCTTACAGAAGGTTTTTAGAGCCAGACATCTTAATGTTTTCTGCTTAATTGGTGTTCATTGGGTGGTACCAATCAATTAGCTAAATCATTACAAGTGAGTTAACGTACCCACCCTTTCTGTCAGGGTAGCTGCTGTCTTCCATTCTAGGTAAGCCTGCGTTACAAACACTGTCACTGTGGGTGCGAACTGCTCTGTGGTGGAAAAAATACAGAAAATAAAGCCACTAAATTAGTCTCTGACCTGAAAAGCTGTAAATCTGCTCAGCTTACTGCTGTTAGCATATTCAGTGACTTGTTTATTTCAGGAGACACAGTCTGTGTCAAATTTGTTTAAAATATGCTATGTTATGAAGTTAAATTGCATGCTCAAAATGAGAAAAAAAAACCTTGAAAAAACCTGTAGAATCTATTTGTGTTAGCTTTTATAGATGCTGCTATTGCAAATGCTAGAGAAAATAGCCTAATTAATGTTTATCTTTTCAGTTTGTCAGCCAAAAATTAAAAGAACTTTATGATGTAAATTGTTCAGCCAAAGATGTCTTGAATTTAGATTCCAGTACTGATGAAAAATTTAGTCGACACTTAATATTTCTACCCCAAAAGACTGTATTTAAGGATAATATTCATGTTGGTAAGTGTGTTCTTTCCTCTTACACATAAAAATAAAAGGTGAGGTTTGTACAGTTTGTACACTGACTTTGTACAGTGCCATCTCACATCTGAATGTTTATTTTAATAGAATTATAAGTGGAAACATATGTATTCACAGCAAAAATTGCTACCTATTTCTAGTTCACTAAGCCTCATTTCTCAACTCACCTTCCTTTTTTCTATAATTAACATTCATGTTTACAAAATGTAACTTTTTTTGTGCCTGTATGTTTTATTAACAAAACTACTGGCAAGACTGGTTTTTGGCTTGAAACTTGTTTTACAGTGTAACTCTTTAATTTGCAGGTTAATGTCAGTCTTAACAATTAAACCTTTGATTATTAGCTCTAAATATAGCTGGTTTGTGCTCAGCAAGTGTCAGAAAGGCAGGACAAAGACACTTTCAAACCACTTGTGCATAAACATGACTAAGAGAAAGTCGAAAGCAATTTCAATTGTTGATGTAAGTTGGAATTTCATGGGATATGACAACTGCAACACAAAGAACTGCCAGTTCAGCATTTTCTTGTCTCCGTTTTTCATTTAAGTACGACGATACCTCTCCACAGAAGTCTTTTGAACATATTTTAAAATACAGTTTGTGAAGCACTGAGGTGCTAGTGGTGAGCATTTAGAAAAATTAATGTTGAAATTCGTAATTTCTTGTGTATGTACTCTGCACGGTGTGCAGTAAAGCAGGCTTCTAGATTCACATGGAACAATGAGGGCACAGTAGAGTTTCAGCTGGGTTTTGTCTGAGTGAAGCAGGAACTGATAGAAAACAGCTTGCCCAGTAGTGGAATTAAAATCTGTATCAACCTACAAATGCAGAAGTTTTGAGGGGGTGTCCAACTTTATTTAACATTAAAAAAAAACCTATTTCTCATTCTTAGGAGCAGTGAATCCATGTCGCCAAAGCATTTGAGGAGTAGCTCCCATGGCAGGCTAAGCAGATTGTCAAAGTTAGAAGCAAATGCTTACAATATTGTGTGCCAGCCCCAAGCGTGACACAGAGCAGTTATTTCTTACGTGACACTGTGGTAACAGCTACAAACTCCAAAGACTTAAATGGGATTACTGCAATTTTTAATTCAAAAGTACAGTCTTTAATGACTTTGACACTATAAAACTCTTAAGTAATACATGGATGATAAATAATTTGGTGTGACAGCAGCTGTAGCCTGTGATGTTGATAGCTAATTACATTAGCCAGTTCTCCAAGTAGAAGCTTGAAGTGTTTATTCTAGCCCATTGGTTAAATGTTCTGTCTCCACTGTTACGTGAATTTGACATGTTTACAGTCAGACATAAAATATATTAAGAGACTCATGTATTCATGTTCTGCCGTTGCCTTTTCAACAACATGTTGAAGTCACCGTGAAAACTGATGTATATTTGAGATATGTAAATGTCAGCATTAAATTTATGCATGTTACCAATAATATTACACTAGACTTTTCATTAATGCATTTTAGTAATCAGCTTGACAAACCTGGCTTAAAGTGTATTAGCTTTGTACTTTGTGCAAAATGTTCTGCTGTAGTAAATAACTACAAATGCAGACAACTTCATAAAGTAATTTCTCAGAATCTATATGAGAATATGTGTGTTCTTTGAGATGATAGGAAATATTTTGTCTAACAAAAGGGTTTATGTATGTTTCGGACCCATTCAAGATTTGTCTCTTTTTTTGAAGTTCATTATTATAGTGTTCTGTAATTAAAAATTGTTTAGGATGAGTTAGTGGTATTTATATGGGATAAACAAGAATATGAACTATCACATCTTGGATGATATTGTTTCACAAGCATTTTATGTCAAGAGTCATGCACAAAACAAAGTGCGTAGTCTCAAGTATGATGAAAACTATCTAGTATATAATATTTTCAAATAGTTACAAGTTAGAACTAAAATACAGGGACTGAGTTCATTGCTCAGGTAAGAAAGCTGAGATCATGTAGGTCCACAGAAAAACTGGAGGTAAATGAATTTACATTGATCTACACAGTTGACAAGTCTCAACTATAAAATGCAAAATACAGTCAAGAATCAAAAATATGAAATGCAGGGTTTGGTTCCCACATCTGACCAGTTAGAAGAAATGGGAAGAGAGAAAAGAGATGTGTGCGCAAATGATAAAGAACTAACTTCCAAAGTAACCTTTTGCTGACAGAGCCCTTGCTATTCTGACACCAGAGTGATTATTACCTAATTACAGACTTCAAAAAAAAGGAAGTAAACTTTTATCATAAGTGAAATAAACTTCAGTTCTGAAATAGGTATGTTTTTTCCCTGAGCTGAAGATCTGTTTCATAACTATTGTTATAAACGTAAGAAATTCTGTGTGCACATTTGAACATGCAGGGTTAAACTGCTGTCTGTGACTATGAATGGCTTGTGTGCCTCAGCAGACCTGCGCTGAGTTAGACACTGAGTCATTCTGCTGATGTGTAGCACAGGAGGAGCTGCATTTCATATTCTTTCAAGTTCTCCACTGAAGTTTCCAACAACTGCAGAGTCCTCCTTGCCAGTATTCCTTCAGTTCCATAGTTTTTCTTCCACATCTGTAGCTATTCTATTCCCTTCTTTCCCCCTGCAAGTAATTTGGCCGTGGTTTTTGTTTGTCAGTCTCTGGTTACCATCTAGCAGAGCCTGGAGGTACAGTGGGAGTTGAGTTACAATACTGGAAGTTTGAAAAGTCATTACAAAATACTTTTGTAAAAGTGGTTTGTTGTTTGAATAGACTTTGGTCATCAGTTAATACACCTTGAATCTGCTAGTAAACCTTTTCAATGATTCTGAAAGTGGAATTAGGGAAAGCAGTGGTGAGAGGGGCAATCCCAAGCTCTTCAAAACTCTAAATCTGAGCTTGTTAATGTTATCACATGCTGTCATTAACTACTGCAAAAATATTCAGCTGATTAAAAACTACCTATAATTAGATAAAAAAGTTGTGTACTAGCAAACCTATAGAATGCTTTATTCATCTATTGAAGAGTTTCACTAAATGGTACATGAAATATTAAGTGTTCGAACTACATTTTATAAAGGCCCTTGACTACTTTATTTTTTTAATATATCACTGTCAGTAGCAAACTGGTCCTACATTAAACATTTGAGTAAGTCTTGCAATTAACAGCCTAGTTCATGCTAAGCTAGCATAAAGCCCCAAACTGAACTTGTTCAATAGGTTTCTGACACTAGTGGAAATTTCAGGTTCACACAGACTTCAGTGCAAAAGTCTTCATTGTATTAATCATTGAGATCATTTGTGCTCCAAGCATGAGAGCAGCTTGAGATCTTGTCTGTCAGACGCTTTAATCATACAGATGTTGTGATGGGTAGGAAAAATTCTTTTTGAAAGATACCAAAGACATTTATTTCAAGTTTGCATTTCTATCCAGGACTTTGAAAATTCCCAGACTAAATTCAGAGATAGCCTATGCATTTCAGTTTCATTATGTTTCGTTATGTTTTGTGTCTTTCTAATGAGGTGATTGCCAAGCCATCTTGCTTCTCAGTAGTAAAATTGCAAAGCAGAAGATCGTGGCTGTATGATATAATTAATGTTTTGGTGTTTGTTGTTGTGGGTTTTTTTAAAGAAGTGAAAATTCTTGCCAAATGTGGGTTTCTTAGCTATTAACCAGAACTATTCTGTACACTGTGCTGGTCAAAAGAATTTTTTTTAAAATCCAGAAGGGGGGGGAAAAAAAACCCCAAACTCCAACCACTTCCACCTTGGCTGGTTTGAAAAATGTTTGCTCGGAAACTGTTCAGTTCTTTCTTGACTCATAAATGACATTATCTGCTTTGGGGTTCTTTTGTATTTGTTTTTAAGGTAACTTTGTGAGAACCATTTTGCAGCCTGCCATAAGGTTAATAGAGAGTGAAGCTCCTGCTGTGATTCCCGAAGAAGGAGCAGGACATGTGTTCCATGCAGAAGCAGTTGGGGTAGATGGTTCTCTTACAAACCTCACAGCTGTCGAAGGGGCTTCCGAAGGCTGGCCAGCCACCAGACACAAAACAAAGGATATGGAGACATCATACCAGGGAGAGAATTTGGAATTTTCTTTTTTGATAGTAAATGATAAAGAAGGCAACAAACGACTTTTTGTGGATCTAGGTAAGTATAAGAAGTGCTCTTAACCTCTTTTGGATGCAGCAAAAGTTAAGAAATGAGACATTCATGAGGGCCGGTTTAGCTCAGTGGGTTGAGCGTGGTGCTTGAAACACCAGGGTCGCGGGTTCGATTCCCGTTTGGTTCTCACGTGTGTTGCCTGACCTAGCCGAGAGGTGGCGTCCCTGCCCACAACAGGGAGGTTGGATTAAAATGATCTCTGAGGTCCCTTCCAGCCCAGGCCATTCTATGATTCCTTGCAGACAGACAAGAACAACAACGGTGTTTTACTGTTGTCCTAATGGTCAGAATCTAAACCAAATACAGTGCGTCCTGAAACTGGGATCATAAATGCTGGCCTTCAGAGTCTTGGCTCATGAAACTTCCTGTATTACTACATTTAATTATTTTGTTCTGAAGTTTGAAGAAATGCTTGTCACAGAAGACTCCCCAGTTAATTTTGTTCCTAAGGACTTAGTGCTCCTATTTGGATTAAGAGGATAGCACATATTGCACTTTTGTCATTTCAGTTGAATTAGAAACTACCTAATTATGGAACAAGTCTTGCAGGTGTGGCCTTCTGTATTGTTCTGCATGTATGAACTGAGCCTTCTTCCCCTGTTTGGAATGGCAGTTGTTAGGTTTAATGACTGAATAATAGAAATTTGGGGTTGGGCATTTTGTGGCCCAGCTGGGCTTAGCCTATTCATGGTATCAAAGTGTTAAAAATCTCAAGGAGGGCAACACTACTAGTCAAACTAAAGTTTGACAGTTCCACCCCTCTCCATCTCTATATCTGGTTTCTCTGCTTTTTAACCCTCAATGAAATGAAAGTAGCTTAGCATGCTTTTTTTACAGCAGTGTGTGATGCACTTAAGTCAGAAAAAAACCCAAGATCAATCCTCCTTTGAAGAACCCCCATGTTTTCAAACTCTCTTCATGGAATTCAGGATCACTTTTATTGCTGACTTCTTCAGTAGGTCTGAGTTGTTGAAATGTAATCCCAAAGTTGTCCCTAAAGTAGGCTTCTCTATTACTGATTCAGAAAGATTATGTTGTACCTACTGTTCAAAATTCCATCAAGTTTATACATGAACAGAAATTAAAGAAGAAACTGTTTACTGTGCCACGTTTTAAGAATTTCACGTTAGTCCCCCAAAAATTAACCATCCTCAAAACTGAAAAGCTAAAAAACCAAAATAGCTGGAACATCATGAGGCTGCTGTGATGGAAATTTATGTGACATTCTGCTTGTACGAGTTCTTTAGTTCTTTTATCTTCATGAAAATCAAATGCAACCCACAAATAAAGCAGCCACCTCAACAAATTTAGTTTAGGCAATGTTTAAGGTACCCATCCACTGATCTGTTGTTTGTTTTTGAGATTGGAATTAAATTTTCCTGATACATGCTTCAGCCAAATGGTGTCTAGTCCCCAGAAAACAAAGTCTGACGAATACGATGTCCTTTTTGGTCAAAATAATTGCGTAGCTTTTTATGCTCAGTTGTATTTCACAAAGTTAATTTGAAAGCATCAGCTTCTTTGGACTAGATGATCTCTAGAGGTCCTTTCCGACTTCAACAATTCTGTGTGATTCTTATACTGCAGGGAAACTTTTAACAATTATAAAGTCAGAATGATTAAAATGCCTAGGTAGTGGTGGTGTTGAGGGTTTGTCTTAATCCTTCTATAACATAAAAAAGCACGTGTGCATGATCTTGCTTTGCTGCGTTCTTCTAGAGGTTGTGAGCTGAAGTCAAGACCTTTGTTGGGTCTAAGGAAAATAGTTTCATTTACAAGTACTGATTATCTTAAATCCTAGCCAGCATTGTTATGTTAAGAAATACTTCTTTTCCCGTAGGAGTTTATACAAAGAACAGAAATTTCCGGATGTATAAATCATCAAAAGCAGGAAAAAACGTGATTCTGAAGATAGCAGAAGATAATAAATTCGTCCCTAGCTGTGAAGAGAATGTTTCCTTGGAAGAAGCATATTTTCTTTCCTCTCTGATCTGCAACATTAGGTAATTATTTAATTCTAGTGGAACTTAAAATATTTTCAAGTACATATTTTGGTGATTTTTCTCCCGCAGCAGTTATGAATAACTGCTATCCATGGGCAATTAGTTCTTGCAGATTGTTACAGTGTAATTTAGGAGTTTCCAGGAGAATTCCTTGGGTTTAAAGAAAAAAATTCTGGGGGCTATTTACCTATCTTCAAATGTGTAAAGAACACACAACATGTAGTCCAGCTTCCGAGTTGGGCCTCATTTCTCTATACACACTCAAAACACCAAAATGTAACTGTTAATAAGTTTGGATGGATTCTGTATAGTTCTGAAAGGAAAAATTACAGATTTCCAGTCAATTAAATATGAAGAATCTAAATACTTTCCAAAGTATGGTACAAAAATAAAAAATATTTTTGCACATGTTTACTTGCATACCAGATTTCCTGTTTGGTACAGGTACCTCCTTAGAATGAATACTGGTACCTACAATAATCAAGTTTTCTTGCCCTGCACTGACTGTATCTTAAGATGATCCTAATCATTACTGCAACAGGAAGAAAGTTAAAATGGTGCATGCATCTGTATGATATACATATTTGTTACGACTTCAGTTTTTATATCCTGAAAGGTTCATTACCCTGAACTGATGCCAGTGGCCCCATAACGTAAATCGTGTGGTGTATTCAGATCATTGGTATCACCCAAATCATAAATATGGATGAGAAGTGCTGCTGTGTTGAATTTAGTCTTCTGTGATCATAAAGCTTCCAGCTAGTAATAAGGCAAGGGAAAGTAGTTCATTGTAGAGAAAAAAAAAGAGTAAAGCTTTTCAAAGCTGTATATGCATAAATCTTACAGCAGGATTTGCTCTAGATGTAATAACGTGGCCCAGCCATCTTTAAATGTCTGGGTCCTGGGATTTTTGCCAGGAAGGATTTTGCTGTTCTGGAGGATGAAACTCTGCCCTCTGCTGCTGCAAGTCAGAGGAAATAGACTGAATAAAAAGCGCTACAGGGACAGCCAGAGGTGGCACAGAGAATCACAGAACAGTGAGGCTGGCAGAGACTTCTGGAGGCCCTATGGTCCAAGCCTCCAGCAACTCCAGCAGGGCCGCCTACAAGCTGGTGGTCCAGGCCTATGTTATGTTATGCCATACTATGATATGTTACAGTATGTTGTGTCATGCTATGTTACGGTGTAAGAATCAGACATTTTCCTTTGTTTTCTCTTTTTTCTTCAGAGTAAGGGATGACACAAAAATTCTGTCATCTGGCTTTTCAGAGGATGAGAGAAAAATGTCTGCTCTTCTAAACAGTAGAACTACCAGAAGCAGTAGAGGTACCTCAAGCCTTTTCTACTGTAGAGAAAAAGAAAAGTATTCCTAAATTAGATGACTGTGACTGATAACCCCTAGGAGGGCTTCTTTGCAGCTAGCATTCTGCAGGAGGCAGAGTACAGCTGTGCTGAAGGATGCTCTGCAGCACATGAATGCCATTTACCCTCCACACCAGCTTCTACGGGTGGTGTGCTTTGTCCCAGCTCCCTCTCTACCTTGGCGGTGGGGGACAGCAGTTTAAAGACCTACAGGAAATTAACAGTGGATTTATCCTTGGTTTTATTTAAGGATTTGGTGTGATTCATGCACATTTTTTGTCTATGGTCTATATGATGTGTAACAGCTTTACCATTACATACTACAATGGCAAACCCCATAAACATTATGTACTTATTTTAACAGATTCCCTGGAAGGTTATCAGGCTTCACCATACCCAGAAATTGATTGTTTTGTTTGTTCTTTGGTTAATAAAGATGGGGTACAAGGAGGTAAGGACCACTTTACTATTTACAAATGAGTGTTCTGCAGCAGTATTTTAAAAGAATTAATTATTTTGCCCCCAGGGATACGGCGATGGAATTATTTCTCTCTGGAAGAAATACTCGTATATGATATTTCTGGTTACCGTTGGTGTGAAAACATTGGACGAGCTCACAGAAGTAACAATATAATGTATGTTCTTTAACTATTCACCATTCACTGCTCAACTATTATTCTATTAAAATGCTGAAAAACTCTTATGGCTAGAAGCAGCACCTATTACAATTTCTGCTCTCGCTCTGTGGGGATACAACACTTTTTTTTTTTCCCAAAAAAACTTTTTTTACCCCTAAATTAATGTTGTGATAACTGAACCTGCATTTTTAATATTTCTATGAAGTAATCTTCAGGCGACTTAAAATACGCCCTCCAAGATGCTAACATAGAGGTCAGACAATGTTAAATATATTAAGTGGTACTGTGCTTTGATGCTTCTTAGCTAGAAAGCTGAACAGTCAGAAATAAGATAAAGAAAACAGAACACTTTTAAATCCATTTACAGTGCATCTTAAATCATGTTCTTAGGTTATTAAAATGACAAAGGTAATTCCTGCCACCACTAAAGTCAAGATGAGTTTTGCTAGTGACTCTGTAAGGATTTGGGACTTCTTACAGTTTTAGCAAAATAAATGTTGAAAAGTCAGGGGTTTTACATCACATTAGAATTGCAGCATATCGTTAGTAGAAATATTTTAACTTAAAAATAATTCTAGCTAACATTTGAAGTAAGTGAAAGACAAGAAAGGTGTTTTTAAGAATCATAGAATGTTCAGGGTTGGAAGGGACCTCGAAAGATCATCTAGTCCAACCCCCCTGCCAGAGCAGGATCCCCTAGGACAGGCCACACAGGAACGCATCAAGGCGGGTTTTGAAAGTCTCCAGGGAAGGAGACTCCACAACCTCTCTGGGCAGCCTGTGCCAGTGCTCTGTCACCCTCACAGTAAAGAAGTTTCTCCTCATGGTGAGGCGAAACTTCTTGTGTTCTAGCTTACACCCATCATTCCTTGTCCTATTACTGGGCACCACTGAAAAGAGATTGTCTCCTTCCTCTTGACACCCACTCCTGAGATATTTATACACATTAATAAGATCCCCTCTCAGCCTTCTCTTCTCAAGACTAAACAACTCCAGTTCTTTCACTCTTTCTTGACAGGAGAGATGTTCAAGTCCCTTGATCATCCTCATAGCTCTAAAAACAAGGGTATTAAAAAAACCACAAACACAGCCATTACCAGATGAAAATGGTGTTTCTCAAGGAAGTTGCTTGAATCTTGGTGTTTCTAAACAACAGCTGAGAAAGCTGGGTGTTTTAATCAGTTGACAGGAAATAGTGATTTTATCTGGCTTTTATAATGTAATTTTCAGTAGCAGCAGGATCAGAATCCTACAGTTAGGTCCCATATACTAATCTTACTTGTACTTTTTCTTCCAAGCTTAATGTAATGAATTGACTAAATTTAGCTTTTCAATTTTAGTCTTAAAATAAATATTTTTAACTTAAGCAGCCTTAAGTTTATTGAAAAAAAAAAATAGAAGACCGCACAAGAAAACATGTAATAAGTATGTCAGAAAGCAGTATCTATAGACGGAGACAAACAAAACCTGTTCATTTAGGGTCAGAGTTTCTGTCGCGGGTTAGGGCTGGGCCGGCCACTAACGCGGACAGACGCTCTCTGACCCCCTCTTCCCCCCCCAAACAGGAAGAGAAAAGGGAATGAGGCAGAGAGACTTACGGATGAGAGAAGAAAAAAAACCGAACTAGAACAGCTTTAATGAAAGTAATAGGAATAATGGTAAAAAGATAAAAGTAAAGAACTATATACAACTATAGATAATAGCCCGATATCAAACCCGACTCCCTCCCCCAATAGAAATCACCACTGGTGCTGCAGAGCAGGAGGCACTGGGGAAACCCCAGGCTCAGCGGCGGCGGGAGCTGGATACAGGGAGCTGGAGTCGGGAACTCAGGATCCGGATCAAAATCAGCAGGTCAGATGGAGTCCTCTCTGGACACCGGCCATTGCAGAAAAAAAAAGGCGAAAAGGGCAAAAGGGCGAAAAAAAAGGGCGAAAAAAGGGCCGAAACTCTCGTGATCACTCAATTTATACCAGATATGACGTATATGGGATGGAATACTCTCGTTGGTCACCTGTCCTGTCTATTACCCCCCGGAGGTGCCACCTTTTACTTCCTTGTGCCCCCCTCTTACTACCCAGCACCCCCAGCGTGGCACACAAGAGCCAGCAGTGGCCTTGGTCACTATAGGAATAAGTATAAGCAAGAGCCTTTCTACATACCAGTCCCAGGCAGTGACTGTAAACATCAGGTGTTATCACTGCCAGTAGCACACACTGTCTGCAAAAACATGCTGCTGACTTCAGAACGTGCAGCCTTTTAGAAGACACTAAACTGAAAAGAAAAAATCACTAAACAGGACTGGGTTTTTAGCTAAACCCAGGACAGTTTCTTACTGTTGCATTCACTGCACTTATGTCCTGTTACTAAAAACTAATTTATTTCATTCGTAGGATTCTGGTAGATTTAAAGAAGGAAGTCTGGTATCAAAAGTGTCACGATCCAGTCTGCAGAGAAAACAACTTCAAATCACAAAGTATGTATTCTGTGATTTCAAAGCAATTATACATAATACTTTTTGGAATGTTAACTTTAATTAATGCCGTATGTTTGATTTAGGTTTTCCATTGCCACCTAGGATATGTTTGCCTTTTCTTTTCAAAGAGGTATGTTTTTCTCCTATCGATATGCTAAAGTTCTTGTGAGCAAAGCTGTCTCTGGAAATCGCTGAAAATCCCCGCTAATGTGTTGTCTCTTGAGCTCTGGACAGTAGTTACCCTGGTACAGGATAGCTGTATAGAGCAGCTGTGCTGGTGCCATAGCTCTGTATATTAATTTTTAAGTTCTTCAGCAGCAGGTCTTGCACAAAAACTGTCAGCACACATAAAGCAAAGTTACAGGAATAGCCCAACTGACCCAGGACTAAACTCTTTTCACTGTTTTGGTCTGAACAGCAGTTCCCAGTGCATAAACCACAAGACCCCTGCAGGTACAGAAATGAAAAACTGCCAAAGTTAAGCTCTGTGCTGTGTGCGTTTGACTATGTGCTGGGTCAGCTAAAATAAAAGTGCTCCTTGAGTTAGGGTCAAATTTTAGTCAGGGATGCTCACATTTGAAGTCCACTTAACTCCATTTTTGTGTATTAAAGCAGTTCTGTTTACCCACGTGGGTAGAATATTTAAACTGACCTGATACTACATCTAGATTCTAAGTGCTGAACATAATCGTTTTTCCACTGAGTGTGTATCTTTGGCATCTTTGCAACTTTTAAATTTACGACTTTTAAATTTCATGCCACAGGATGGTACATTAAGCTCTATTTCAGCCAATGGTCAATACTTGCTAGTGGTATTTCACAGAAAGTGTAATTTGAATACATTTTCAGATCCTGACAGTATCTTTAAACAGACACTAAAATTACTTTTAACCTTCTGTTACGAAGCTGTATCCGATGGACTATACTTACGGTTTACTAGAAAACCAGGAAATTTCTATTCCTATTAAAATATGCTTCCACAGATTAACGTGGCTTTAAATTGACGTGCTGGAAAATGTGCCACGTTGGCCAGCTTTCTGTTGCGCCTATTTTATGTGGCAGCATGAGCTTCAAACGTTCAACTCGGAGCTTGTAAAGGTATGAAGACTATTTTCATACGGAATAAGTAGTATACTTGTCTCTAAAAGGAAGAAGAGGATCCACTGACGGATGAAAGGGGGAACACAGAAGAAAAAGTAAAACCACATTCTAATGCATCAGACTTGTCAAAAAGCTCAGTATCTCTACAAGAAAGCTTGTCTCAAGACTTCCTGTTGTCAGACAGTGACTGGGACAATGCAAGCGATGATGCCTATTTCTTAGAAGTTACTGAAGATGTGGAATTAGCTGAAGCTGCAAATGATAGTCTCAATTATGCCATGGAAGAAATTCCTGATGAAGTTCTTTTGGAAGCTTTACCGAAGCAGGACACATGTAACAAAGGCAGCAGTTAACCACAGAGTTGACTAGCAAACAGACTCCTAGCAATGATGCCTGTGCGCTCTGAAAGATACTGCCATGTAGTTCAAAAGCTGGGAGAGCTGAGAGACAAAGAACTAACTGCTACCAAACAAGTATCCTCACAACCAGATGATCTTCAACAGGCAGGAGGGGATCACAGATGATTACAAGGGGGCTGAAGAGTACTGGACCAAAAACTCATTACAAATGCATCCAAGTGCAGCGCTATTAACACTCTCTGCTGTGTGTTTTCCATTTTGTTAGTTGTATGTCCAAGTTTTACTGATAAGCCAGGTAAAATATATTTCTTTACTTCCAGAAATGGGAGGAAATTATTTATTTCAAATGCACATTTAATAAAAAGATTTGTCTATCAATAGTCAAACCAAAGTCTGTGTTCTCTTTTAAAAAGTATATATTGCTTGCAAGATCATATTAATAGCCCAAGGCAAAAAACCAACATTGTTAAAAGAGCACAGAAAAGCTTTACTACTATAACTGGAATTGCTATTTCATTAATTTCTGTGATGTTCTAAGTAAATTCTCAGACTATTTGACAGTAGAAAGACACACTCTGTGATTAAGTCACTGACTTCTTTTAAACATTGAAGCAAAATAGAGCAACAACGATTAAATAAGCTTTAAGCACTTACCATTCTAATAATTGTTCCTAACAAATGTCAGAAGTCTGTCAAAAAATATTTAATGTTTCTCTGACAACTTCTCTTTTTGTTCATCCAGAGCCTTTTCCAGTTTTTTATTAATATTCTGAAAGTGTCTTTCTGCTCCTAGAATTCTCCGTGACTCCAGCAGAAGAGCAGGGAGGCTGGAAGTTCCATACTGTTGTTAAAGAAATAAAATCACAGGGCAGTATTTTTAATTCTTAGAAAAATCACTTAAATATCTGTATTTCTTTTTCCTCTCTTTGAAATGGTGCAACACAATTTTCAAAAGTGAACAGCAGCACAACATTAGAGAGTCTTCCAAAACAGTCAGGTTTCCCTTACATGCGGCAGGCACGTAGCACTGTCAACAGGAAAACACTGCACCAGCCCCTGAGCCCCACAGTAAAAGGGGAAGGAGGTATAAGACCACACAAGAAGTTACTCTGGTCGTGAAACACACGCAGAGTTCTTAGCACTAAATAACTTAGGGAATAGACATGTAAGCACCAGAGCTTTCCCTACCTTTGAACAACATCAAAAGAAATGGATTACTTGTTTCTCACTGTTAATCTTTTTTCAGCTTCTAAAAAAAGTATTAAACTGGAGGACGCCTGTTAATTTTTCTATGTCCTTTGAATTCCTGGACATAGACAGCAAGGTAGCAGGATCCTCTCTGAAATAATTTAGTTTCTAACATGAGACCCAGAAAATGAGACAGTACAGTACAGTTACAGCAGTGATTCTCAAGTTGCTTCCACAAAGACAATTATCAAAATATCACTATGTAAGTTAAACATTAACTGAAATGCCCATCAGCCCCAGAAAGACAAAAAAGGATGGGGGGGGCTAAGCCAGAACAGTTCAGAAACACACACAAAGTATGTACTTACTACTACTTTTTCTTTTGGGTTTCTGTCTCTGTAATCCAAACTGTCTTGCTGTAGCTCCTTTAAATCAGTAAGTAATTCAGTTGCTTGCCTCAAGGAAGATTTCCTTTCCAGCAACTCTGCATATTCTCTTTGTAGTTTTATCAGTTGTGGTTGAGCTCTGAAAAAGATCAAAGCTTTGATGACTGTATCTGCATATTTATTTCATGAGTAACTATAAATATATTTCCTCTGAAGACAACTTAATGGAAAGGTTGGTCAGAAGTATGAAACATAGGTTAGGGTAGCATACAGTTTAATTAGTAAAACTTAGCATATTATTTAAATAGGAGCATGTGTCCAAGTCCATACACACAAAAATCCCCAACTGTTTTGCACATCTCTCTCTTGAGTCTGACAGTACAGCCACTCTGTCTTAAGCACACAAGTTTTTCAAGAGAAGTTTCTTGAGTTCTTGGTGTTTTGCTTCTGTACACACCTGCTGGCAGGCTGAGGTGGTTCAGTGCTTACGCTGAAGCACGCTCAGGACCTACAAACTACACATGCCTTTGCCAAAGTAAATGGGAAGGCTCCATCCATTAAACTAGCACACCAAAAACTGAACACCAACAGTCATTTTCATCTAACAGTGTTGCAAAGCAAAAAAGCTTTCTTAAGATGATCAAAAGATAAAAATAACAAATAAAAAATGTGAAAACAGCTGTCAATCGGGGAGGGGGTTCAGACCCATACTGAGGGATGGCTTTAGTGAGTTCTTCAAGTCAGTGTTGTCCATAGTACTGCAAAGACTCCCATGGGCACATGGGAGAGAAAGGGGTTTTGTGTTTGTGAATCCAAGCCCATGGTTCCCCACAGCGTTATCTTACAGCATGTATGTTATACGCAGCTTCAGTATTGAGCTTCTCACTAGTAACCAGCTGGATTTGGGGAAGTCTAATGGTTCTTTCAATTCTCTGTGTTGCGTATCTAAATGATACTTAGGATTAATACCAAGTTAGGGAAGGGGAACTGTGTGGCCCCATGAGATGGAAGCAAACCATGTACTCAAAGGCATCCCTGCCAAACTGCAGAGAGAAATACAGTCTCCCACCTCAAAACCAAAACCCCTCTCTGTATTACCTTTGTAAATTTCTGATTCATCGCCTTTGCAATTCCAGCTGTGATGTTAGAGTTTTTCTTAAAAACGTACAGTCTGAAATACCATCCCAGTAACTAGTTAGCTAAGGAAACTTGCAAGAATGGCTACTTAGGCAACTGAAATAAGGAAAGGAGAGGTTATCCTAAGCTTTTGTTAAAAGAGAAAGCAATACAGAACAGATGTAGTTTTATCAAAATAAAATGAAAGCACAGAAGTTATTTGCACTTCTGAGTTACAAAATACCAGACTCTGAAGTTCTTCAGGCTATTATTGTGCATCATTAGAAACTTACCCCATTATCTCTTCTCTGAGTTGCAGCAGTCTCTGCCTTTTCTTTTTGATGTCTGTTATTACCTGAAACAAATAGTAAGGAAAGTCTTTGAAACAGTTTCTTTAACTTCAAAGGCAAAACAACTCAAATTTTATTGGCTTTTTTTTATTTGAGATTTTATGCTTCTGATTCTGGATGTGGAAGATTCCAAGATACCAGACCTTATAAACTGCCATATTTCACATTTGTAGTGTAAACACTTTAAAGCTTTTTAAAATGCCAAACTCTCATCCCCATCCAAAATTTCTCTGAGGAACACTGGATTTACAAGCACACAAAAGGAGTTTGGGACAGTCTGAACTCAAACATGACCAATCCTAGTAGGTTTTTGTTTCTTTTTTTAAAATGAAGACTAACAGAAGTGTATGTTCAGCATGATTGCTGTAACTAAGGAACTAAGCACAATTAAGCTTTCTTTAACATATTCATTTAAAAAAAAACCCACATAACTATTAATAAATTTAAATTTAGCAACTACCAATCTGATTTTAAACAAATGTGTAAGAGGCAAAATAAGGACAACTCTGAGTGGCTGTGAATTCTAGGTGTGTATTAAAATTTTTATTTTACATGCAGAGTAGCTTACTGTATCACCTCAAATGAACAAGGCTTTAGTGCATTAATCGCTATCCCCCAGAATACGCTTTCTATTGACTGGTGTGTCATGGAAAAATTTGTGGAAGATGTTAATCTGGGCACAGAAAACCTCTGGCAGACAGTGCCTTAGCCTGCTCTTAAATCTCTCTGCTGTGAGGCATTCACCTCTCTCCTGATGAACCCACTGCAATGTTTCTCTGTTCTTACACTAGTTCCTTCTCCTGTTGATACTCCCAGTGCATTTTCAGTCAATTACTACTTGCTCTGAATGAACAGAGGAACTTCCTTCCTCTGAACCAAAATTTTGCATATATTTAGGGAATGCAGCTCTCTTGGACTTCTCTCATTTAAACCAAGCAATCCAGTGCTATTCTCGCACTTCGCTCTTTGCTGCTCTCCTAGATTTTTCTATTCATCTATGTTTCCTGAGGGTTAGCTCTGAATATTTAATAGGCTCTCCAGAGGCCTCACCAGTAGTTATTAAAAAAGAGAGTAATTCACATGCATAGATACCTATACATCCTCATGTGCATTCCTGTTTTTTACACTAGTTTAGCAGTACAGGTAAGGAGTTTGTGATCCATTGTATTTACTCGGATCTTTTCCAAAAAACTTCTAGTGGTTCCCTATATTCTAATTGTGCAGTTGACTGTAGTACAGCACACTTTTTGTGATTTGTTTTGTTTCTTCCAATCAACTTCTTAAAATCTCAATGCCCACCTCCATATGCTGCATAATCCAGCGATATGTATGTATTTACCTTAGCATTTTTCTTCTTCATATTCTTTAATTTCTGGACTTCAGCTATCTACAGAGGAAAGGAAGAATTACAGATTGACTACGGATCTTGATTTCATCTTTATCCACACAAAAACCATGGTTGCATGAATTAGTTTGGAATAGCATAAAAAGCTATTTAAAAAAAAACAACCCACTAGTTCGAAGGAAGATTACAAGTGTATCAGTTGTGCATCAATTCTTTCATCTCTCCTCATGCCAGAGGAACACTGTTGCACCAGTTAGTGCAAGTAATACTTCACCTACCAATAATACTACTTACCTTAATTTTTCTATATTTTTTACATAAAATGTGTACATTTAGTAATTTTAAAACTGGCTCATACTAATTAATTACTTAGAACCATAGCTTTAGTACTTAACCATTGTACTTACCACAACTCCTACAAAGTTTTGAGTCTATTTTATTTGTTATAATTAGTGCAAAGAAATCTTAAGTCTTCCAAGCTAATAAGCTTTTCACAGTTAGGTTCAATATGTTAACAGGATGATTTTCCCCTGAACTATGTTAGAGGCCTTAATAAAAGTCACTGAGATGCAAGGTAAAGATTAGATCATCAAACATTTAAAACTCCAGTCCATGAGCTTTTAAAACAGTGTTTGACACAACTGTTCGCTCATTCAAATTACACAGCTCTGCAGTGCTATTTCACGCTGCTCTATTGGACAAACATTTCAGGATTATTAGATGCTTCCCTATTCTCAAAAGCTGACAATTTTGGACCATCCTTGCATGACAGCAGTGTTGTGTCTAAAGGAAATTCTTATGAAAAGCAGCACAGAGGCAGCAAATCATACACACAAACTATGTTTTTGTATTATTTATCCTGAGATTAGAAAATTTGAAGTATCATAAAATAATTACGTAAAGGACAATATAAAACTATAGGCATTTTGACTACCACATAATATACAGCTCTATAATCACTACCACAAAACTGATTTTGGTTATTGTGTACTTACAAGATCGGTGATTTGTTCCTTGAAAGCAGAACAGAAACCATTGATAGCTTTTCTGCAAACGTTTGACTCTATGCTTTGTCTGGACAAGTCAAGGGGACAAAACACAACTAATTTGGTTTAGTAGAAGAGAAATTTCATGCTAAAACACTCCTCCAAGTAACGAATAAAACCCAATATTAAGCAGTTAGTAGCAGAGGCAGTTGCAGATCTTTCAAGAGCTAGCAACAGATTAATTTCTACATTGCAGATCATCAGCTGATGTGTTTTTATGTTTGGAAAAATATCAAATCCCTAAGACCACCTCAAGATCTCATGTAAAAAATTACCTAATAACCATTAAAATAACATCAGAATGTAGCTATGCAATACTGTGTTCCCTAAAGGACAGCCCATTAGCAAGACTACAGGTAATTTGTTTTTAAAACTTTGAGTGTTCAGCCATAGTAAACAGAATATTTACCTGTAATCTGCTGCTATCTTCTCAAATTCAGCTAGAACAACATCCAGTTCTGTAATATCTCTAGGAGATCTCTTCAGCTCTTTGGGACACCAAACCTGGAGAGAACATGGGCTATCCACTGAAACAACAGAATAAACAATTCAGGTACATATTCTAAAATACTAGAAAAATTATTGTGCCCACCATTGAAATAGCCTTCTAAAAGTTAAGAATATTTTAATATGAATCTTAAGAAGAGGGATACCTACATTATTTCATCTGTCTTTGGCTGAGCAACCACAATAGATTTATCTGCAAACACCTTAGAATTTGGATGATAAATCATATACAACTTATCTGTTATTCTTCATCATTTCCAGCAAGTCCAGGAGCACAGAAACTACACAGTGTGCTGCAGACAGAGCTGTTTGTGCTGTATAAACAATTAACCTGAGTTTGGGCAACCTGCATTACTCAAAGAGCCACGAGATGTATACACTTTGTATTAATACTTAGACACTTCAAAAAAATTACATACAAATATGTTTCTTTAAACTTGGCAACAGGATTATTAATTACTTCCAGAAAAAGTTAAACTATGTTTCTTCACATACTCTCAAATGTAAATCTAATACTTGAAAGTTACAGGAGTCAAAGAAAGCAAGATGACACCTGAAAAAGAGTTTCTACTGAAAAAAATGTCACTGCCTTGGAGCCCCTGTCTCAAAGGTCTTTACACGAGCACATGTGCCTACACGGAAAGTCAGGGATGCTCCAAGTTCTGCCCCCCAGGTGGTGTTCCAGGCTTCTGGACCAAGGGAGGTACTCAAGTGTCTCACAGCTCCATACCCATGGACCCAGGCTTCCATCAGCAGGGAGGGCAGCTGTGTGTGAGGAATAATGCACACCCATGCTTTACTTCCTCATGGGTGCAAGCCACGAGGATCAGAGCTGCGTGGCACACTAGCCAATTTAGCCATTGCTGATGACTGCCTACATCAAAACAAACTAAACCCTCCCATTTCTAGAAGCAGTGTGCTGCTACATACCAGAAACCAAAACCACCGAGTCATGGAAAAAGATTCATCTTGAATGAGGAATAGCTACATGGAGTGTTGAAAAGTCTACTTTACCAGAAGATTCTGATATGTTCTCCTCCGAAGGTCGTTTCCTTTTCACCTTGGATTTAGTATTCAGAGCCTTCTGTGATATACAAAAAGCAGATCAACTTCCAAAAAAACCTCTAGGTTTACTCATTCAGAAACCCGAGAGATGGCAGTCAGGCAGAATGCAGGAAAGCATTTTCTGACCGACACGTCAGTAACATTTACTTCGGCCTGTTTAATGGCAGCACAGCGATCGCACTTCTGAGGGGCAGCAGCTCCCCGGCCACACTGACCAGGCCAGCCCCTGGCCGTGCAGCGGGAGGAGGAACATCTTAAGAAGCACAGGGACCTTCGGCTCAGCGGAGCCATCGCCCAGCGATGATTCACAGCACCTGCTCACCCTCCTTCTCATCCACATTCTGTCCCAGTTCCTGCTCTACTTTGACTAACTTGTGACAACAACAGGATTTCGACAGGAGCGGTCCATACACGCGGCTTATTGATGAAAGACTTACACTCTGCATTGAATTTTACAACACATTTTCAACAAATCCAGTACATTTCAATGCGCAGAAAATTTGTATGAGAACTATGGCATAGTAGTTTTTACCACAGGCTTACTTTCCCAAGTCTGCAGACAGTTAACTCCCTTTGTACGCCTGGAAGCTAAGTGGGCCAAAACCATTTTACACTAACTGTTGTCTCTGTGTTGAAAAATGTTTACTCAGAACTGAGTGTTTCTTGTTTAATTCTAATATATATTCAAAATTAATTTTATCAATAAAAAATTCAATTCTCTCATGTCTTCCTTCAATACTGAACAAGCACAAAGGATTTATATTCCATTTCGTATGTCATTCTTTAAGAACATATATTCCAGATATGAAGAAGATATTTGAAAGAATACATGAAAATATTCAGAAATAAGCAAGAGAATGGGCTACAGAATCCAGGAACACCTGGCACTTACATTCCCTGCTAACAAGGTAACTCATTTTAAGCATTTCATAGGAATACTATGTGGATTAACTATTTCAGATAAAATTAAGTACTAAAGCAATACTAAGAAACTCATCCCTCTCCAAAGCAGGCATGGCATGAAGTTAAAATTAAACTGATTGATAATACTCATGCAACTTTCTGTACCACATCCTCCTTAAGGTGTTCATCTCCAGAATCAGCTGTGTTGAATTTCTCAGTATCACCAGCAGACGTTTTTGGGAGATGCATTTTTTTACTAGGAAAAGAAAAATATCCTCATGTAAACCCACCACACACTGAGAACGAATGATCTTCAACCATACATGCAATAAGATCTTGTGTTTGGGGGAACATTTGGTACTGACTAGACAAAAAATTGCAAATGACATACAATGGGAACAGAACCTTTCTCCCTCAACAGCAACTCTCACAATTTGGAAATCCCTTACTGACCAACCACTGGGATAACCGTGTTGTATTGAGCAGAAACTTCGAAACAGAGACAAAAATCATTATCAAGGAGATTTTAGCAGGAATGGAGAAGGATTTCATGGTGGGGGGTGGAAATCAGGAAAACCACCAAAAATACATTTTTACACAAGCACTATTATTGTATTGCTGTTTCATTTAAATAAGAACTACTTCAGATTTAAACCAAATTTAATTAAAAAAATACTAAAATTTGCATTAAAATTTTTTAAATCAGTTTCTTTGATACTTATAATTTAACTGGTTTCTATGCATTTTTCAATTTTTCCACCTTTTCACTTTAGACACTAGCATTTAAAGAACTGATTAATACCTCAGAGAGGTATTTTAAAATCCTTTCATATAAAAAAAAATTACAGTAAATACTTAAATCAATATACTGTTTACAGAAGGCAGACTAATTTATACTGCTATTTCTTTTCTACCTTCCTCAACCTTACTTACTCTTCTAGTTTCTCATCTGGGAAATTTCAAGTTAAAGCATCTGTTTAATGAGCATCTAGGGAAACCTGACAAACAGAGCATTTTCCCCCTTTTATCTAAAAGTCTAAATATAAAATTAAATGCTGGCAATTATTTTCTTCATCAAACCTTCCTTCTGTATTTTTTCTTTGCAGTGCTGAAACATGACCAGGTGACTCCTTTTGTGAATGTTCCTCTCCATAAGCATCCACAGCAGTACTGTGCAAAGGGTGATCTATAAAGAACAGAAAATAAACTGTATGAAAATTGTTCCCATCTGTTGAAGCAAAGAGCATGGACACGCTAGTGATACCTGACATTAAGCACTCACAATATTTGTGGTTTGCTCACTAATACAAAGGAAGTCTTGTTAAAAGTATTATTTGACAATAAGAAAAATATAAACATAGTGAAAAGCTTCATAGTTTCTGTACTAATTCACCTGCTGTTTCTTTACAGACTGAAACCAACAGCACAAGAAAACTCAGCACATACATACACAGGGCAAGCAAAACATTTTGTACAGTTTATTTAAAGTCTTCTTTGTTATGTCATATATCAATTTACTATATATTTAAACTACTAGCTTCTAAATTTTACCTATTTTTAAATAAAGATTTTTAGCTGCTTTAGCGGCTGCTAGGAGAGGGGAGTTACAGCTGCTAAACAATGTTTGTAAATGCAGAATTCTTGAAGGTAGCTACAAAAAGAGAACTCTCAGAACTTTAAGGTTTTACTCTGGCTTCCGTAGAATAGAGTTCTCTTTTCAAGCACACTGCCTCAAAAATTTAGTGTTAGTTTACATTAATGTTACTGGGCATCCTTTTTACAGCTTTGACACATACTACAGAAGCGAGGAAAAAAGCAGCTTTTTATCTTCCAGCCTTTCCCTTACCACAATCCTTTTGCTATGTTGTTCTTCATAGCTCATCTTCAATGCTATTTCTAGTAGTTACAAGTATATTTCCATAGTTTTGTTAGAGTAATAACCATTACAGCTGAAGAACAACTCTACACCTTTTAATTACATTTTTTCAAGTATTTTTTTTTACTGGCACTTTCATATAAGAGCTATCTATATATTTAACAATAGAAGACTTTGCATAAAGGCACCTATTCCATCTCAGTTGATTCTCTTCCGGTATACTGAGGCTTCATTGCACAAGTCCCATACAGAGCACACAAGTGGTTACAGTGCTTCACCAAAACCCGTGTGTTTTCATGATGTGGACTTTTTAAGCAATATTTGGAAGCAGCAGAACAACATCCCTGTCAATGTCTAAGTTAGCTGCCACAAATACTGTTATAATAACAGAAGTATTCTTCATTAAGTTACACAAATTCTGAAGTGATAACTTCAGATATTGAACTTCCATTTTAAATGTACATTCTTACATAATTGCATTGTTCCATTGTGTGAAAATCTACTGCTCAGACTACAAAACTTGAATAGCCAGTATTTTTCTGATTACTTTTATGTGCATATATTACAGTCCTATTCCTGTTACTTCCAAAATGACAGAACATTGCTCTCAAAAAAACTTCTCTCTCTCCTGCTCATAACTTCTTCTGGCAAGGAAACACTACCTTTTCCTAGGTAAGCATTGAAATATTTTGCCCATATGGTTCGCTTATGAAAATCATACATTAAACGACATTCGAGGTAACACTAACCAAATGAATCGTCAGGCTCCTCAAGTTGATTTCCTTCTGCCACCTTCAAGATCCTTGAGACATCTGGCTCCTCAAGCGAAAGTAATTTAAGAGGACGGGAGTTGGCTTCGTGTTTCTGGATGGATGTGAAATTAACAGATAGTTCATCCAGCTTTTTAAGTGTAAAATATGACAATGAATTTCAAGAATGGTCGACTAGAAATACATTTAACCAGAATCATCCTGAGCTACAATATAAAGTATTTGAAGCATGTGTTTCCTCCTCAGGCTACGTTTTCATTTCCCTAAGAGAAGCAATGGTATAAAACTGATATATGCAGCTATTTGGTACTATACTGTAAGTGCAAGCTTTGTTTTATTTTATAAAACTAAGCATATAAACTTGGAAATCTTGTAACAGTCTAATAGCTAGCTTGTATCATATGTGGCCTTTATTCCTGTCAGGCACTGAAATATTTCTTCTTTTATTTCTATATTACATGGATTTCCATCTTTGTCCAACTTAATCATTTTCACTTTAAAAAGTTTAAAAGCTTCAAAAGCACTTAAAAATTTAAAAGTTCTAACCGGTGGAATTCATATATAAAGTATTACACAGACATTTCTGTAAAGCAGAAGGGTAGAGGAGAACCTCACTAGTTTAATATTTGTAAATGGTTATTCACACTGCAAACATGGGAGTGACTTTCCTCATTAATTTGTGTGCACACAAATACAATTTTACTAGCCCTTAGGCTCACAATTTTTGTTACAGTACCAAATGCAGGCACATCAAATATTTCCTCTATGAGATGTTCTCTGTGATTTTACAAGACTTTTTTCAAGCTTTTGCCTGTTTGAAAGCCAATGGCCCGTTTTGCTTGACGTACCACTCCTAAAAGAAGGAAAAGAAAACCCGGCGCTCCCAACCTGCAGATCCCAACAAAGCCCCACATTCACAGCGGGGCACCCCCCCCTCCAGAGCCACCGTCGCAAAAGCACAGTAGGAACAACAAAAAGCACCTGCTGTCTTCATCCCGCTCGGCCTAGCAAAGCTTACCTTCGATGTATTTCCAGAACCTCTCTTTGCTTTCTTCTTTGAGGCCATTTCGCTCTTCAGTCCGTGCTGCCAGGCACCCAGCCGACAGGGACACTGAAAACGTGGCTGATACAAACTTGCCTTCTCCGTCTCAATACCTGGGACAGAACGGGCGGTATTTGCTAACTCAACGTACAACGCTTAAGTCACTTTAGAAGTCATAAAACTCACTGCATCAGCCCGGCCCCGCTACCCCATGGGAAGAAATGGCGGAGGCCGGTCCAGCCACGCGCCGCCCAGCCGCCGCCTCCCGGCGCGGGGCTCCCCGCGCGGCCAACCGGCGCCCCTCGGCCCGGCCCCCTCAGGGCACCGACCCGCCGGCACCGACTTCCCGCCGCCGTTCGAAAGCGGGCGGAGCGAAGAGCACCGGAAGGAAGGAGAACGGGGACGCCGCTCCCCCGGGCGCAGGCGCGCTGGAGGCGGCCACCGCCCCCCGCCGGCACAGGGCCAGGCCGAGCGGGAGGCCTTAGGGCGGGCCGTTAGTTATGGCGTTGTAGCCGCTCGTTTTCAGTGCTCGCGATTCCCTTCCAAATCCAGGGGTAGCTGGAGCCTGGTGCTTTTCTTCGTTTTCAGAGGCTTCTTCATAAATACCAGCGTTTGTTGGGGTTTTTTTCCCCCCCCTGCCCGTGCCCGAGGCTGCTGCTGTGCACAGGTGGCAGCACGTAACGAGGACGAGACAGTGCTCATCTCTCACTTCCCACCTAGCTAGAAAAACAAACACATTTTTGCAAAAGACGGCATGAAATCTACTTACAGGAGTTACAAAGAAATTGGTTCAAAACATACAACTATATTACTTGCTGTCATCATGGCTTGGCTTCACGCACGAAGTTACGTGAAGGGCTCTACCCACGCTTGCTACAAGCGCGCTGGTGGCTAAAAAGGCCGATGCGGGATAGGCAAGTCCGGTTGCAAAAGGCACAGCAGAAAGTCTCCTTAGTATTGGCGAGGCACGGTTCTTTCTGCATTGTCTTTTCTCCTCGAGACTAATTCTACGTGCGTTCTCAAAGAAGGCAGCAGCATTATGGATGGGGTGTCTCCATGTCTCCCGCTTGGAGGCCGGAGTGGACCACTGGTGGTAGTCAGTATGGCCAAGATGGTAGTCAGTATGGCCAAGATGGTAGTCAGTATTGTTTCAGAGAGTCCTTGTATCTCCTCTTTGAGGCTCTTCTGTTGCAGCAGCCAGTGGCGAGTTCACCACAGAGCACAACCTTAGAGAGACAGTGATCCTCCATCCTGGAGACATGCCCTGCCCAGCGCAGCTGCGTCCTCAGCAGCATGGCCTCAGTACTGGTGACCCCTGCCTGTTCAAGGACAGTAACATTAGTCACCTAGTGAGTCCAGTGGATGTTTAGGATTGTACAGAGGCAGCGCTGATGGAAGCGTTCGAGGAGTCACAGGTGGTGGCAGTAGATGACCCGTGATTCAGACCCATACAAAAGAGTAGACACTTGCTGTAATAGTGTGACAAAAGCAAACAAACAAAAATACCCCACCATACACAACAAAACAACTCGGATTGAAAACTGTAAGTGTCCCTAGCTCCGATATTCAGGTACTCAGCCATTAAATGGTTAACTAGAGATTTAGTAATTCGTCAAAAGTCTTACCCATTGGACTGGCTCCTTCCATGCCCCATGTCTTCATCCACAGGTAAGGGTGTTCTCCCAATAATCATCTGTTGCTGCCACACCCCCAAATAAGCTAAAACCCCAGGAAATACCACTCTGTAAGAGGTGGTACCTGTATCTAATTTGCTAGCTATAGCACCCAGCCCCATTTAGCAGTCCATTAGCCAAAGGTAACAAGCAGTAGCACAGACTATGTACAGCACAGTACATAGATTCTGTAGCAATAAACAGCTCTTACAGAAGCCTTTCGCTGATAGGCTTCATTAAGAACATCAACCTAAAATCCATCTCTCCACCATCTTAGCCATCTCCATTAGGAGGGGTGTGGTGACACTTGACTGTCTTTCCAAGCAGCAAACACACATATTCAAATCTGCTATTGAATAAGTGACAGAAATCTGGTTTACATTTCCTTCAGTAGGCAAGAAACATATAAAGGAACAAACAAAATTCCTTAAAAGGAGAAAGTTTACTGTGCTTAAGAACAGAAGCGTGCTTATTATTTTACTAAATCTGTATTAAGATTGCGTTCTAAACATTGTCTTGGTGATGATGCTTCATCTCCCCTGGTCTAATAAATCTGGTCATGAAATCTTCCATACTATATTCCTGATAAAAACCTAATGCACAGTATTAAGGAGGAATGATGATGACCCAGGAAGGACAACCACTACCACCCAAAAGCAGTGTAAGAGTTTAAAGAAAACATCAAATTTCACTCTGTTGTTTATGATGGTAAAAAACACAACTTAGCCGTCAAATAATACTGCAGACAAAAGATTTTTTGTAAGAAATCTGATGGAGCAGGTTACATAAAAAAGCATCCCTTTCTTACAGATATTGGCCAAAAACTTAGACATAAGTATCAGACCGAAGCAGAGAGCTACCTTCCAGAAGTAAAGTGTCAACAACCAGCATTTGTCCTAGTATGTTTATAGCAGTGGGGTTCTCCAGCTTGTCACTTACCAAATTACACTTAGGCTTGCTAGTCAGCAGCACCTTTCCTCAATAAACCAACACTTGAGAGTTGAAATGCAGAAATATTTATTTTGGTTTCCTTCATTGGTTTTGAAAATTGTTTTGGTTTTATAAAACATAGAAATAGCCAACACTAAGCAAACATTTGAATTCCAATGTAACAAACTACTGCTCTAACAGCTGACTCAGATTTGTGT
The DNA here is from genome assembly GCA_020746105.1 of Trogon surrucura. Classification (NCBI taxonomy): domain Eukaryota; kingdom Metazoa; phylum Chordata; class Aves; order Trogoniformes; family Trogonidae; genus Trogon; species Trogon surrucura. The sequence continues at coordinate 46,239,673 of CM036620.1, forward strand.
ACCTTAATTGCACACATGTATGAAATTATGCTACAGAGTAGTGCATTACAATCACACACAAATCTTAGTGCAAACCTTGTTGTGCTTGTATATTACATATATCCATGTTTTCAAAAAACAGCAATGAATGCTAATGCAAAACCAATTCTGTTAAGGATAGCAAAAGACTTACGCTGTAATAAGGCTTATTTCTGCTGATTTCTCAAACAAAAAAGATAACTAGTTATTTTGTTATTTATCTGGGAATTAGTTTTGTCTTTTTATCCCTGAACAAATACCTATTCTGTGCCAACACACAGTTCTGTTGGCATATATAAATACTCCCAAATTGCTGCAAAGCATCAGGCAAACACATTCTACCTGACCTATTTTGCTATTCAGTGATGAATACTCAGTGGCTCATACATAAAGCACAGAAAACTGAGAGGTTATGTCAGAAGCTCTTCCGCTTAGAGGACCTGGCACATTTTTTTAAAAAAATGCATTTTAAATACATGTTCATTACAGGGAAACAAGTGGCTAGTACAGGTCCAGTGCTTACCTGACTGTTAGCATAGCCCAGCCTCCTGCAAGGTTTTGTTTTCAGGTCTCTAATGTTCTTGCCAGAGGTCGGATCTGCTCATTTACAGGGCTGGCATTACTCCAGATTTGTATTAATGTAGCAAAGGCTACACTAACTGAGTTAACAGCATCTGCACTTCCTAGTGCAGAACCACCAAATGCAGACTTACTCTGAGGAACTTGAATTCAGTCTCCTTTGTGGGGAGTTCTGACACCTAACCTGTAATGGTGCACCTCAGAACTAGCTGCAGATACAGAAGGCAGAAAAAAACCCACCCACTCAGATGTCTGGCCCCAGTTGATACCAGGACTAACACAAGATGTGATACCAGCTATACAACTGTAAGGGTGGTGGGGTGGTTTTATTTTTTGGTGGTTGGTTGTTGTTTTATTTTTTAAGAGATTAATTAGTCCTTCTGAGGATGGAGGATTCGTAGAGGCATTTTCAAACCTGCCAAATCCTTTGTAGAATTGACAACCGCAAAATACACTGCAGACAGCAAATGTGCTGGCAATAAGAAAACCTTAGCTCCTTAGTGAAGGAGAGTCCCATTTTTGGCCAAGGAAGTCTTAAATAACTTACATATAGTTACCATTTATAGTTAAGGCTCTTTTTGGAAATTGTAGGTCACCATAAAAACAGTATGCAACACAACTCGACAGTAAGGCAGTGTTCCATTTCTTCAATGTTCCTATGGCAAGTACCCATATTTGTACAAGTTAATGATTGCACAGTTTCCTTCCCTATGTTTGCTGTAGTCAGATTACAGATATGAAGGCCAACAGTAGACATCAGACGCATGCCACTTGTCTCATTCCATTCTCGGTTACATTTTGGCGTTAGCATAGAGTTCAGCTATCTGTGACTGGAAATATTTCCGCAGTTCTGGTCTCTTTGCCTTCAGTGTTGGTGTCAGCAGGCCGTTTTCAACAGAAAACATTTCCGGGTGCATGAAGATGTCTTTGACCTGGAAAGTAAACAGTTACTTGCCAAGCTGCATTCCTTGAAATAGACAAGGCTATTAAAAATTGCCTAGACATCATAAAGTCAATCACTTCTAATTTGCATCCAGAAAAAAATTTAAAGCAATTGCTGGAGAGTCAGATTTTGATGTTGTGAAGTCCAAAGAATTAAGTTGTTCGGTTCTCACAAGCATCTCACCTGTTCAAATGACTTCAAACCAGATTCTTTCCCAATCCTCATCATGTCTTCCAGAATGTATTTCTTGACATCCTGTGGATACAGGGACATATTGTACAGCTTGATAAAGGTAATTAAACAGCTAATTGTTAAAGAAGTTGCTAAAAGTTAATTAAACAGCTAATTGTTTAGTTAGATATGACTCACCTTGTTTTTGCACAGCTCTTCATATGAGCCTTCAAATCCCTTTTTCTTGGACCAGTTGCGCAAAGTCTCGGGATCAGGTACCACTACAGCTACTAAGAAAGCCTAAAAGGGAATTTATCTATTTATTTATTTTGTCTTTTAAAGTCAACGTGTTAGTTCCTACACATTTCATATTAGTCTGTGTTAGGTTTCAGACAGCATTTCTGATCCTGCTGTAAAGCCAGATGCTTTCTGCTACTTGACCACAAAAGTGCAAGCTTCTGCACTGCAGTCAAGAGAATTACTCTTGTTAGGACCTACATTTCAATTTACACTTGCAAAAACCTAGACATCTTGGGTTACTTATTTTTTATTTTTCCTGCACACTGTTAGCAACTTATATACAGCCATTAACACTAAATTAAAATAATCCAGCTCTGCTACATGGTCTGAAGCTAAATCCAGAAACATGCCATATAACTGCTAGAGTCAAAAGTATATTCAGAACTGAAATGTGGAATATTAAAAAAAAATATTTAAGACATCAGTCCCAAAGTTTAGGGGAAGAAAGGAAGACTCCTTTTCTGCAGTCTCCCTCTTGCATTCATTTTTAAAGTCACCTAAAGAATGCTTACCTGCAAGCTTTCTCCATGGACAAACACCTGAGCAAGTGCTTCACATCTCAGATACACATTTTCTATTTTCTCTGGTGCTATGTACTCTCCCTGAGCTAGTTTAAATATGTGTTTTTTCCGGTCAATGATCTTCAATGTACCATTCTGTTGACAGAAATAACATCCGCTCAGAAGAGGCACTTCAAATGAAAAAATCTACACAGATTAAGCATGCCACACTAGCACAGTAAAATAGTGTCAGAGCTCTGTCAAACTAATATTGGAAGGCAAAAAAGGCTCCACACCCATCTAACCTAAACTAGGAAAAGCTTCAGGATGGGCACTGCTAATACTTTAGCCGCAGGCACACATTTATCTACAGCAGTGTTACCCTCCTCCTAAAATTACTTATCTTTCACCTACTTCATCATGTTCAGTACCAAATATTTTCTATTTTGTTTGTTAAATTACTGCTAATAGCTACAGAAGTACATTTCAGCTATGTAAGTTAACTTACTGGTAGCCATTTCCCAATATCTCCAGTATGAAGCCAGCCGTCTTTGTCCAGCGCTTCTGCTGTTTTTTCTGGATCTTTCAAATAGCCACGAAATACATTTGGCCCTTTTACACACACCTGAAAACAACCATTTGTTAAGGTATGGTAGTATGAAGGGAAGTTAACAAACAATTTGCAGTGAATAGCTTTCTCCAATGGTTCTCAATAACCCCCACTAAAAAAAGCAATATGAATTTTATGCATTAGTACAGAAATATCTGCTCATGGGTTCAGAGACCTAACATTTTCTATTGGTATGAAGTGTAACAAGAAGCCATTGGAAGCATCTGCTCTCCTTCAGGCTAGCAGCACGGTTCCTACCTGCTATTTGAGTTTATCAGAGGAAGTTTATTTATCTGAAATTTATGTATCTGAAGTTTATTCATGAATGACCTCAACAAGGGGACAGAGCATATCCTGCCGATAGATACAGATGGTAACAGGAGACAGTACAAAGGGTCTGGTCTGGGCACTAGTATCAGGACTGTACAACATTGCTGATGATACAAAACTGGGAGGTGTGACTGACACACCAGAGGACTGTGCTGCCCTCCAGTATGACCTGGACAGGTTGGAGCATTAGAGAGGAACCTAATGAGGTTCAACAAGAGCAAATATAGGGCCCTGCAGCTGGGGACAAACAACCTCATGCATCAACAGAGGCTAGGTGTAGACCTGCTGGAAAGCAGCCCTGAGAAGGGACCTTGGAGTCCTGGTAGACAATAATTTAACCAGGAGCCATCAATGTGCCCTTATTGCTAAGAAATCCAACTGTATTCTGGGGTGCATAAAGAAGAGCATGGCCAGTAGGTCAAGGGAAGTCATTCTCCCCCTCTGTTCTGCCCTGGTGAGACCACATCTGGAATAGTGTCCAGTTCTGGGCTCCCCAGTTCAAGAGAGACAGGGAACTACTGGAGAGTCCAGGAGAGGGAAAAGATGACTGGAGCTCTGGAGCATCTCACGAAGAAAGGCTGAGAGCTGGGACTCTTTAGCCCAGAGATGACTGAGAGGAGACCTAATCAACATCTATAAATATCTAAAACATGGGTATAAGGAGGATGGAGCCAGACTTTTCAGTAGTGCCCAGTGACAGGACAAGGGGAAACGGGCACAATCTGGAACACAGGAAGATTCATCTAAATATGAGGAAGAACTTCTTTACTGTAAGAGTGACAGAGCACTGGAACAGGCTGTCCAAGGAGGTTGTGGAGTCTCCATCTTTGGAGACTTTCAAAACCCACCTGGACACAATCCTGTGCAATGTGCTTTAGGCAATCCTGCTTTAGCAGGGGTGTTGGACTAGAGGTCCCTTCCAGCTCTGACAATTCTGTGCTATTATGAAGAAATTCTGCTGGATTCAGAAATATTACCCTTGGCCTGTCAACATGTTCATTTCAGCTTTGGTAAGGGCCAAGGGCATTGTGCTAAAACCAGTGATGAAAAGCAAATAGCATGTTTGCTGTCCAAGTTAGTATCTTGGGGCTTAGAGCACTCAAAGCTTCTCTACAAAGAAACTTCCAATTCTTTTAAGCTGAAGGTTGCCTGGATATGTGTACCAAGTAGAAAACCAGAAACAATTTCTCTGGATATAACTGGATGCATGGTAATTAAGATCAAAAAACTTGCTTACAAGGTATGAGAAAAGGACCAAGAAGATAAAAAGTTTGTAGGTGAAGAGGTTGCCAGGAAATCAGGTCAGAACTTACAACAAGCTAATATAAAACAATTAGAGTATTTGTCAGTAAAAAAACAGGAAACTAAAGGCATTAGTCAGGAACATGGACTAGAGCCTGAAGTATGCAGAGATGTTCCCAGATTTAAGTATCTTTTCAATCTAAGACCCAAGGTTGTCTAAGTTTTCTTTGGTGGCAAAAGGAGGGGACACAGGCTAAGACACTTGTTATTTAAGGATCAGGACTATAACAGCAGGACTGTAACAATACATCCTTAAAAGTGTGGACAGAGAGATAGGCAAGACAAACAAGACTGAAGCAAAGCTTAAGGATGCCCACTGTACACAACTGTTGAGCAGTCAGGAGTCCAAAAACCCTAAAAGCTCTACACAAGAGTCCTCAGAAGCCACAAGGACTCAATCCATCACACTAGCTTGGGAGTGGCTTGGCATGTGTGAGTAACAGGAGACACTAAGGGAATGGTCTGGGCAATAGTATCAGGACTGTACAACAAATCTTGAAGAATGGGATAGAAAATTCAGTTTTAAGTTAAGGCCAAATGGATAATAGCAATAGTGATGAGGTGATGAAATACTAGGTCACCTGGGGGATTAGTACAATTATAAAGTGGGCAAGGAACTAGCTAAAGAATCATCAGGCACTAACATCAATGTCTCAGACTAAAAGAAAATACTAATGTAGTTCAGAGACCAATTCTTGAAAAACTCATGCCAGGTATTTTCAGTGCTTACCTGAGCATAAGCTATAGGCAAGCTGGTGAATCGCAATACAACAAAACAGAAAAATTAGCCAACAGGAGGGAGGTCAGAATATCAATGAGAGTTCTGATGACCTTAACACAGCACCAAACCAAGATCATGTTTTAAGAACCAAGTAATTTCTGCTACAAAACAGAGCTTATGTGTGAGGATACAAGACTGTCCCAGTCAAGTCAAAGGCTGACTGACCAAATGTTTTTCATAGCTCCTACAATCACAGGATGGCAGCAGGGGATAGTTTTTCCCAGTAGTAACAGTAAACCATGTATCAGTATCCTGCTAACTGGCAGTAAGACCTCATCTGCATATGAGCATATATAATTCTATTCACAAGTTTATCCTTCAACATGCTAACTGGCAAAAGCAAAAGGCAAGGCTGACAGAAGAGAGAATATTGAAAGATTACTCTCAGAAAGGAGGTCTAGGAGTGTTTAATCTACCTACAGAACAGACAATGAAGATCTGTTTTAGGTAAAGGATAATGAGAGCCACCTCTACAGGTATGGGCTTCAGTTCTGCAAAACAAGTTACACCACCTATTTATTAAATTCAGAATGCTTCACACAGAGGAAGTTAGGACTGAAAGATTAAAGAGAGTAACTGATATAAAGGGGCTATCGTATTTAACCAAGTCCAAAGTAACTCCAAACACAGCAAACTCACATTAAATGCAAAGAAAACATTTTTAGAAGTTTTAGGAACTACTTAGCTGTTTTTCATTATGAGAATTTGTACCCAATTCCTATAGCAGACTAAGCTTTAAAAGCACTTAAAGTAAAGCAAAAATTGCTGATGAGGACTAAGCATGGGGTTATATGTAAGAAAATCTCAACATTGCTCTCCGCTTGTGAACAGTTTCCTACCACCAAGCCCAACTAAATCCTTAAGTATTTCTTAGAATTAAAGCCCAGTAATTTCTCTAGTCTCATACAAATTACAAGTAAAACAAATACAGTTTATATATGGTTTGCAGTTGCAAAGTAGTTAAGCTGCTTTTTATCTATCCATTTCTCACTCCCCAACTGCCCCTAAGGCCTCTCAAAAGCATATGAAAGACACCACCATTAATTTGCTTCAGGGCTTGGGAAAAATCAATTACTGCATGGACATCAGTTCAAAGTATATACACAAAGTTCAAGCTGTTTATATCTTGGAAAAAAAATAAATATTGCAAAACACAACATATAGCATTACATATAAAGCTGACTCCTCAAAGTGCAATTTGCAAAATATACTCTGTGCAGGTTGCAGAAAAAAGTTCAGAAGAATGTGCAGGCAGTTATCACTAATCATTAGCAGCCTTCATGGCATTTTATCTCCATTTCCCTTAACAGTGTTCCAGCCACTTGAAATTACCTCATCTCACACATCACAAGTTCAGTAAAAAGCCACATGCATCAGCTGTTCTCCAGCACTTCGCAATGGAGGTTGGGGAGGAAGCCCTCTGCTAGCATTTTACTAAAGGATAAATGCAGTATGAAATAGGACAGCTAGCTTCACAGTTGTCCCACAGCTGGAAGATGGCATGTTGGCCATATAGAGCCATGAAGACACAGTGATCTGTTATCCCACAGTAAGCTGCTTTCTCTCTCCTTGAATACAATGTTTTCCATTTTACTCCTGTGAACTGTTAGCTGACATTGCATACAGGCAAGGCAGGCATCTTAGATTTTTAAGTAGCAGGCCACATTTAGCATTTAACTGATTGGGTTTTTTGGTCCTGAAATAAGAACAAACTATCTTTCAAGGTTTCTTAAGAGGCTCATATTGACCTTTTCAAATTACTTACCTCACCCTCTCCTTTGGCAGCTGAATAATTCATTTCTTGTACATCAACAAGCTTGACCATATTGCATGGCATGGGTGCTCCAACATGACCTATTAAGTAGAGCAACACGTCAATAGCCTGAATTGCTTTTTAGTCAGGTTCCTAAAATAGTAAGTTAGCTACATGCTACAGTGAAAAAGCTACAAAAGTCATTTCTGGCAATGTACTATACCAATACAGCAATAGCTTACATTTGCTGAGATCAAAACAAAATTCTCAGATATCCCTAGAATGTTACAAGCTGAACTATGTACTTAGGCTTGCTTTTGCTTGTAATCAGGATCCTCACCCTTTGGGCATATTTAAGTAACAAAAGTCCTACTATAGTTTCAATTACCGTATACATAGCAGATTATTATTCTACAAAAAAAAGTTACAGGGGTTGATAGTATGACCTCCCCTCTCCTAAATCCACTTCAACTTACACAGACAAAGCCTATTACAAGTTTGGATTACTGAACATTCCTAGCTATTTAGGAGTAGAAGCTTCAAGTGATCCCTTCAAAGCTTTTTCCATTTCTCTTGAAGAAAAACACTCTTACGCTTCATGATAGGTGTACTCTTCATGGAACTTCTGTAGTATCCTGAAATTGAAACCAGCAGGATATTAAATGCCATACCTGCTGTCCAGTCACCAGGAAGTGACAGGGAACATCCAGCTGTGCATTCAGTCTGTCCATAACCTTCATAGAACTAGGACATGAAACCAAAAGAGTTAATATTTACTTTTCAACATACAGTTTCTTTACTGAAATGAAATTAGTATTTTGCTTTTTCTGGTTGCTTAAATTCAAGGTTAGCAAAGTCCCCAGAATCTTCTAAAATGAATATCCCTATATTTAGTTCTATCACAATATACAATTCTAAGTCCTAATATTTCACCTTCAGTTCCAATATTTACTCAAAGTTTCACTCAATTTCACATGCTATGAGATACCTGTATAGATCAGAAAGGAAAGCAACAGTGAGCAAGAGGAAGAAACCAAGAACAGTGGCACTAGCAGTGACTTCTTTCCCATTGTTTAAGGACAGGTGTATCTAAGACAGCCAGGAATACAGTCCCTATACTTCATCACAGCTCTGTGACTATTATATACAACACAGGCTTCCCTTTTCAGTGCAGAATGCATTGCTACACCAGCACCCTATTGATGAACTTCAGGAAGTGACAAGAGCCTCACACCTTAAGAGTGTTCTCATGTTTTCTACCCTCGAAATTTATTTCAACACATTTGCTCTATCCTGTGTTATTGTTATGTAAATTTTACCTCAAAAACATATACTCTGAGGAGGCTCTGAAGATAAATGCAAGTGTGTGCAATCCGATTCTCCCCAGTATCATCCTCAAAGCAACAACACTACAATATCATGACATTGATTAGATTCTCTACAGTAGTTATGAATACTTCTATAAGCAAGTCAGAAGAAACTTAAATTGAATAATATTAATTATTGCTTACGACATCCCCCCTCAAAAAAAAAAAAGCCAAAAAACCCCCTTCCCTTAAGGCAGTTCAGCTGATTACTTCAATTATAGTAAACTGTGGAGTGAATACAGAAATCTCAGGGAACAGAGTTAAACTCTGAAAAGGGGTATACACTTGTATAGTCTCCAAGAAGGATGCCAGAAGGTTATCCTTATAATCAGGCTATTAGAAATGCCCTAAAATCAAAGCTGAAACAAGGTATTAAAATCTTTGGTTTAGGATTAAGGCTGGGAAACTCACCTGACAGCCAAGAGCTGTTCTCAGGAAGGTCAGTACACTTGCAGATACAGGTGCTGCTCCTGTAACCATCAGCCTTACTTTTCCTCCCAAACTTGCCTACAACAGACACAAGATACTGTGGACACCAAAAGCATTTTAGAGAGATTTCCAGAGTCTTTTTCAATCCCACCCTCAGCCACTATTCACCTACACTGTCACCCAAGGATGTTAGAAATTAGTCTCCTAGTGCAAGCTGTCTGTCTTGCAGTGTCTTTAATCTCATTAATGGCTGGAAGAAATGATATGTCAAACATACAGTATCTACAAAGACTATGCTGTGGTGTCGTTGCAATTCAGACTCTGCCAGAAGTCTGAAGAGCTCAAGTCATGGCCTTACAGCAGTGGCTTTATTTTTAACTGCCTTGTGTCAGCTTCTTTTACATCCTGAATGCTATAAAAAAGCAGCTAGTTGCACAACCAAGGTTAAGGCCATAGCCAGTGAGTGCCAGATACAATAGCAGGCATAACTTACTAGTGACCAACAGTGAGGAGAAAGTAGGGGCTAGAGGTGGCACTGTGTCACATTTAGCATTCCTCCTTCAGAAGGACAGTGTTTGCTTTCAGAGTGGTAAGAGAGAAGCACCAGACTGTTTTAGAGTAACTTTCCTAATACAGTGAGCTGTATTAGAACAAAGGGAATTGAAAAAAATGAAGTTGGAAATAGACAGCTTTGATTCTTATTCTGAGTAGCCAGGTAGTCTTTAATCGGTGGTAGAAGCTACACCAGATTATAACCACTCATATGAAATGCAGCCATCGCAAGCTTAGACTCAGAGGCATACCTGTATTTTGCGGAAGATGACTTTATCCCAGAAACTGTTATTTCTAACTATACCACTTCTGAGTTCTGCTTCTTTCCTCTTGGAAGCAAAATCCAGCATCCACCTCTTCAATGAGGTATCTGCCTGTCCAAAAATCTATTAAGAAAGATGATCTGTGGTTAGAAGCTTCACAGACTACTATTCCCTTTTGCTCACAGAAGCATACAGAGACTCTTGACAGTGAAAACCAAGTAAATTAAACAACCTTACGGTAGGCATCTTAATTCTAGGAAGAAATCCTCTGTTTTGATTTTCAGCCTCGACCTCAGCGCAAGAGATGTCCACCAGAATTACCACTTAACTAATTCTTGGTTCCCAAACTGTGTGCTGCTGTTTCAATGTATAATTTCTTTATCAAAACAAATGATAACTCATGTTTTACTTTTCTATTGCAGTATGATCAAAATCCAAACTGAGTATAATTTTTAGCGTATTTTCAGAAGGACACCATCACAAAACAGAAAGTACCACAGGGTTTTCTGAGGAAATGCAGGACCCTTCAGAAATATCAAATGGAGATCTGTCTTGCATATATAATCTTGCTGTTTGAATCACTTCTCAAAGGCTCCTCCTAATGTGGATACCCTACATTTTAGTTAGCTGTGCTTGCAGCACTGTGTTGCAGAGTTAAGACTTTCGTCCTTGAGCTCTTTCCTAAACAAGTGCATAACTCTTGCTTGCTAATTATGAAAAGAGACCCTGACCAGCCAAGTACAGCTCATGTTGAGAGCTTGCCCATGAGAATGAACAGATAAGGTGCTTCTTGTACACAAGATGTACATGGGAGTGAATGGGAGAGTATGATCAAAACAGACCTGGCAAAGTCTGTTTTCCCCGTGTGATAAGAGTGATTGAAGGAATACATGAGCTAATAACAACCCTGCCTGTATAGTCTGATCTCTTGTTTGTAACCCAAAAATAGTGCTTCGTGCTAGTAGGTATAAATATGTGTGCCTGCTTGCAATAAAGTGAATTCTGTTTTCCACCATCTCGGAGTTTGTGCGTGCTTCTCAACATCCTAGCTGTTCTCAGGAAGCCAGAGCACGCTCAAGAGCGGACCACAGCTTAGTATATTCACTTGGAAAGATAAAGACCCAGCAGCTCTTCAGTATTACAGCCCTGCCTGCTACCCCAGTTTCCCACTTAACTTGACATGCTAGGTGACTGCAAGGAGATTGAAACAGTGCCATAGCAGTGTGAAAACATCAGGGCACCAGAGTTAACAAGCAGAATGACATTATAAAAGGAGAAGAAAGTCCTAAGTTCTGCTCCTCAAACTCTAGTACAGAATTGCATGAGCAGAATGACACTACGGGCTGGTCTCTGGATTTCCTCCCCTCCAAATGGATCTGGGTTGCACTATTTGTTCCTGAAACCAAGAAGAACCTTGTATTACTTGCTGTTCTCTTAGGCTTCCACTTAGAGCACTGTCCTGGCTAAGACACCATATACAGCTCTGCTATTTCTTTAAGTGGTCACAGAACTTCTTGTGATATCCTTCAACTCCCTTGTCTGTATCCCACATGCAGTCAGTCGTCCATCTGTGAAAAGGTGTTTTAAAGTCTGAAGTCTAAGGAAAAGAATCCACTTCTGAATTCCCATCTCCAGTGACCCTGAGCAGGCAAGTAGTGAGCACAAGGAGAGGCCGGGGCTGCTGACAAATCTTTGCACCAGCACTCCCAACTGGGTGATTTATAATTCTCCCTGCTAGAACACATTGGTTTCTGTGTAGGAAACTTGTATGCATCCATGCAAACATACGCAAACATCCAACCTTGGTTTGCAAATTCCACTCCATGAGTCAGATGCTAAAAGCATGGCATGCAGATGCTAAGCCTCACATTCAACATTGTAGACTTGACTTAAATAACTTGCTCAGAGCAAAGCAGAAGGTCATTAAGTTAGAGAGAATCAAGTCCCCTAGTTAGGCTTTTCAACACTAGTATTTGCTGCCTGAAAGTGTTTTAATACAACCAGTACTATGCCCTGCACTTTCAGATCTCTTTTTGAAAGAGATATACAATTTGATAGCATACTGATTTAATGATCCAGAGCACAACAGTTACTCCTACCCTCACAGAGCAAACCTCATTGAGTCTCCTCCCTGCACAGGTCTAGATCCATGCCTGTGGACTTACCTTGTCAAACATTCTGTTCAACAGTCTCGGTACTACAGGAAATACAGTGGGCTGCAGTGCTTTTAGGTCATCCATAAGCAGTCTGATATCCCCTTGGAAGAATCCTATCCGAGCTCCATGACACAAAACCACACACTGTTAGGAAAAAAGTAAACACTCAGAACACAGGATGTATAATGCATTCTAGCTGTATATGTATGACAGTCCTACAGACTAGATTTTGCAGGATCCACCTTAAATTCTCTCAGCTTCTGGATTAGTCCTGCAGCATTCTCAGATTATGGGATGGGACTAGAAAGACCAAGTAGCAAGACAGGCCTGATGCATGCAGGCCAAGGACTTTGACAGTACAAAAGCCCCTATCCATAAAGGGCAGTTGGCCAAATAAGGCAATGCCAGTGACCCAGCGGCAGCAAAAGATTAAAAAGCACAATTTCTCCATTTTAAATATTTAACAAGCTTATTTAAAAAACCAGAAAACCGTTGTTTGTTCCCTGCTATATACTAAGAAATTCTGCTTTTAAAGTCAGTACATGCTATTTTACCAGCAGGGATTTCTGCCTTATGCTACTTTATTTCCCTTCTCTTGCACTCTGGTCTTTCTTTCTGTTTCAAAGGACTGATGCAAGTAGAGGATTTGTTATGAGGTGATCAAGACGCTAGCAGAGCCACTGCTTACTTCTGCATCACTTTAGACTTAACAGCAAGGAAGGCAGACTCAACCCTGTTGCATTCTATATTCTCTATTAAGAATCTAGAATCTCTGCTCCCCACACCTATACCTGCCCTCGTTCACCTCTTTTGTTTGCATTTCATTTATTCTATTTAACAACATTTCTATTCTTCTTGTGTTTACCTATACCTGCTTGGTTTTTTTCTTCTGCTTCCTCTGTAACACCTCTTCCTCCATTCCCCGCCATCCATTCTCATCTTTTCTACAGAGGACATACTGAAGTGTCACTTTTCCCCTTCACCTGGGCTTTGCCACCATCTGCTAAAAAATGCATCAGTCCAGATGGACCGAGCAGCAAGCACCTTTACTAGGTGGGAACCCATTTGTCCTATCAAGTTCACAGACATTATAACTCCCTTGGGAAGAAAAAAAAAATAAATCAGTGAACATAAACTTTACAATAGTGGTAGGAGACTAAAGATTGCTTCTGAGACCTTGTGTTCATACCTAACCCAAACAGTAACAAATCTTTTCTGTTTACCAAAAGTGTTCTTTCTTAACATCCTTATGTATATACCCAAGCAATCACCTACTTGGTATAATCACCTCAAGCAGCAGAGGTATACTGAGATCCAAACACTTTCTTTTCCTTTATCCTTTAGAACACAAGTTCCCACCTTGTTTCCAGTGCACAATCAAGAGCAGAGCTGTTACCTACAGAGCTTGTACCTTTCTGGTGTAAGACAGGCATTGGTAAAACAGACACTGGAGTATAACTGGTATCCGGGTGACCAGGAGAAGAGTGCTGAAAGCCTAAGGGTACCTGTACACCTCAGTTATGCTCTGTTCCCAATCTTCATAACATATATACACACACGCATATATGTGTATGTACACACTTTTAGTAGGAAGCTAAATATTCCTGGAAGTTGCAGGACAGTTTCTGGATCAACATGCCTTTTCACACTTGCACAGATGCTGGTTATTTCCCTACATAAATTGGGACATGGCTACTTTCAACGTATTTATTTGCAGTCTGCCTAAGGGAGAGGAGCTACTTCAAAAAGTGCAGCAATTTAATACCTGTGCCTCTACTGTATATAACAAGTTTGCATCTTTTCAGTTAATTCCATCTTTTCGGTAAGTGCCTGCAAACTATATGATGGGATCAGAGGTCCTTATGACTGCCAGTATTAAAACAACTTGAGCTCCCTCATCCTCAAAAAGGAAGTCCCAGGTTAACAAGCTTTATTGAAGAGAACTTCAAAGTTCAATCAAATGGCATTAAAAGCCATTTTTATTTCCTGGAAAAGAACTTCACTGAAACAAAAAATTCCCTCTTTTTATTGAAGTTTCTTGGAAACAACGGTAAATTTAGTCAACTTAAAATTAGTTTTGTGCAAGCAAACAGGATGCCACATTATAAAGTACTTTCAAGTTCACAGACTACAGAATGGCATGCATTTTTAAATGTGCAGATTATATTAGAGGGAGTTTCTAGGCAGTGTATGTGCACACTAATGAATTGTTTCATGTTTAGTAAACCAGTTTCTTATTAACCTTAACTCTAAGGTTAATGTTTATATTCCAGCATGAAAAGCAACTAGATCCTGTTTAACGGATATTGTTTTCCTGAACCTTACCTCAAGCTTTCATACACCCATGCAAGAGCCAAAAAGGAGTATCGTGTATCACTGAGATTCAAGAGATATGCAGTCTGTAAGAAAAGCAAGTTTCTCAATAGAGCAGTACAAACGGATGCTTACCTCAACAATTCTCTCAAACATATGAGCCAAGGGCAGGAATGATATCAGGACGTCATCAGAGGAAGGCATGTATGTTTTCTGAAAGTGTTAGTAAAATTAAATTTAGTTCTCATTGATTCTCTTTAGCCTTAAACACAACAATGAAATCTAGCGTCTAAACTCTACAGCATGGCCCTCACTTCAGCGTTGTTTGTAATGAAGCTGCATTGTCTTTCATTAGAAAGATTACAGCAATTACTTCTAGCATGAGTAAACACACATTACAGGAATGGTAGTCTTTGAGTTGTGTACAGTGACCAGGATATTACAACTTATCATTCATATGATCATAAAGAGAATCAAATTGCAATATAAATCACAGAAGGTTCCATATAGGGAAGTAGGGGAACAAAAAAAGTAGTATGTCTTAAGGGTTTAAAAAATACCCTTCTATCTTAGATGAAAGAGATTTACCATAAGGTTCATATAAAAAGTTTTTAATTACATCTATGTTAGAACTTAAACCCATCATCTTAGTTATCCCACAGATGAACTTTAGGAGTCTATTGTAAACTAAATGTTAACACTAACAAGTAAAAGCATGCTGCTTGCTCATTTATGCAAGGGCTTTGAACATTTCAAGGAGTCATAATACTTTATGGCTTTTCCCATCCTTAGTGGAAAAGGTTAGCCTCAATACAAACCCTCTGATACAGAGCTTGCACTAAAAGACCATAGCAGAATAACGTAGAACCACATCAGGATCTTGATAACATTTTGCTTGGATCAGACCAAATTGTAAGTCTCTCAAGTTCTTGACCCTGACAGAAGAAACCTGTAAACACTGCTTTCTGACCTAGCATGGGCAGAGAGCTACCAGGTTATATTTTCACTTGGATCTTACTAAGAGTTAAGACCAAAGTTAATGAGATATCAATGCTGGTTTTACTCCTAAGATTCTTCCCTTCATGCAAATACACAAGGTTAACCTCTGCAGTTTACCTCTGTAGTTTTCACAAAAGCTGAAGTATTGCTGACTATGTTTTGATGAGTGATCATAGCTCCTTTGGGGTTTCCTAAGGAAGAAGCACATCAAGATGCAACAGTGAAATTTTTAGATCTTAAGTTACCAAGCAGTGGTAAAACTAACCTAAGAGCATCTCAATCAATCAGTCCTTTCCGCGATATTAATACATTTCCTCATATATCAATTAAAATGAAGGCAAGAGAACTTGCTAACACACTTTTTGGAATAGCTAAAACCAGTTAAGTCTGTACTGAAGTCCTCATGTTTCATAGGGAGAGCAAATCTTTAAGAAATTGTCATGTTTCTTGGATAAGCTTCTCATACAAAATTCAGCACCTCTGTGAATATGCAGCTATCAAACCCAGATTAATTTCTGTTCTCACATATGCTTTAAAATGTAGCTGCTTGTTTTAGTCTTCCCTTTACTCCCTGCCAGCATGGATATTAACATACAAGTGTCAGGTGTGTCACATCCAGATGGTCTGTTTGGGTCTTGCAGCAAGATTGCTTAGAGCTAAGGAACAAATTTCATTAATACAGTACAAAAAAAGACTATGGAAGAATTGAAAGACTGAAGCCTGATGCAGAGCCCTTATTATAATGGAAATACAGATTCAATACTTATTTCCAAGCCCAAAAACGTAACACCTCCACCCCCCAACACTGCAATTCTGCATCCATCAATGGGAAAAAAAAAAAAATCAAAGGGAGCCTTACCATAAAACTTCCCCAGCTACTACTTGACAAAAAGATACAGCAGCAGGGGAGAGTCTTGGGAAAAAAAAAATTAGGAGGGCTTCTGAATTAATTTTGCACATACAGGATAATAAATTCTGCATAATGTAATGAGGTGTACCTGTTGTTCCACTGGTGAAACAGATGACTGCTAGATCTTCTGGCTTTGGAGGCTATGAGAGTTAAGAAAGTATTAGTATGGTTAAGACAGCAAGGAAAAAGGTTTTCCTGGACAAAACACTGAAATACTAGTGTTACTTTTGAGCCATGGGAGATAGGGAGATTTGCTAGTTTGATCTACAGAACACTACCCAGTTTCAAATTGTCACTTGAACTAATTTCATACTTACAATTGGTTTTTGCCTGTGTGCTCTTCCCAGTTCCTATAGAAAGCAGAGAAAATGGACAGAAACAGTTTAGACATGTGCATATAACTTTTTTTTTTGCTTTAAATTTACCAGGCATCATAATATTCCATCATTTGGACTGCTTGTTAAGGCACTTCAACTTATAAGAAGAGTAACAAAGGCTTTAAAAGACATTTTAGAGCTATATGGAATAGCTACTGTGTTCTCCAAATATAAAAGTGATAATTAATCTAAAATTCATTGTTTTTTCTTCGAGCTAGTAAACCAGAAGTCATTTGCTAGAGAAGCACAATGTTAAGCAGTTTTATGACATGCCACAACAGGCAAATCAGTCCTATAGCTCATGCCAGATACATGTGCCACTGACAACCATTGAATAGACAGAGTGAAATTCATCTCAGTGAGCACCTTGCATTAACACCACTGCTTGTGAGAAGGAAGACCAAACCTCCCTATAAAGGGTCATTGGTGGTTTGTATTCCTTTTATACTGAAAAGTGGAGAGCACAACATTCCCTCCTTCAGAGCCGCCTCCTCCCTCTCTTTTGTTACATTTATTCAGGCTTGACCATTAAAGATGTCATAGCTCTTCAGGCAGAAGGGAATGGATATCAAGAAGATATTTTTGTGAAGAGTAAGGGGAAAGATGTGAAAGCCAATGGGCAATATCTATAAGCTTTAAATTTTCAAATCAAGACTCACTGTTATGCCTATTTAAGACTAGAAACATACTAGCTTAAGGACTTAAATTACAATGGATCCTTTAAGTATAGCTTTGGAAGCACCCTTTGAGGGCAGACATCAGCTTCACCATTGCCTTTCCAGCCTAAGTGCATGATAGCACTATGCATTCCTTTACTAGCCTTACACCTTCTCTAGTATGATACACCTCTTAGATTACCCAAAGAGCTTTAAGAAAAAAGGAAAGTCCAGAAACAGTTAACATTCCTATACTTGTAAGCCTGCCCTTTTGAAACAGTGTCATTATGCAAAAATTTGCTACTTTGACAATGCAGCTGTCTGCTCAAAGCAACAACTGCATTTCAGATACCACCAGAAGCTCAATACTTCCCCTACAGCTTGTTTTGAGTATTGTCATTTACTGAACCTGGTATTTACAGAATATACAGCTACAATCTCTTTTAACCTCCTAGAACAGAACCCCAACATCTCTTCCTGTTGAAGAGACGCTTATTCACACCTACTCAGCTCTAAGTAACCACAGCATGCATGCAGACATTAGGTATCAGAAACGACGACTATGGTATCCAGAAGATACAGAGGAACTGGTCACAACCTATAAAGCACAGCTGAGCAATAAGCTCAAGCGAGAAATCCATAAAACTAAGTACTTAAAGGTAGAAATAGTCATTCTATTCTAATCTAACCTCTTAAGCAGTCCATAGTTGCCTTTTGGGAGATGCTAAAAGGCTCTACCTCTAAAACAACAACAAAACCCACACCAAAAAAAACAAACACTACCAATGCCCTCTAGCTTAAAGTTAACAATCATTCCCTGGTTTTCTTCTCCTGTAACTAGAAGATCCAGTGGAAAGCATCTTTCTCTACCAGGAACTGGAGTTCAACTCAAGGAAAAAAGCTGATTTTAGTGTGCCAACTTGCAGTTGGAACAATCTTTTTTCAAGTTTAACCCAACCCTTTTGCCCGTGAGCTATACTTACTCCGCATAATGTTTTTATCCCCATTTCAACCTGGCAGTCTTGCTGAGACTAGTTAGTTATGATACAATTAATCATCTTTTAAGACACACTAGCATTTTTGTATCTTTACCAGAAGGTGGCCCTGTTAACATAGCAGTTAAGACTGCTGTGAAAACAAGTCCAGCGAGATAAGTGTTTCACATCAGTTCCTGACATCTGCACAAGACAAGCACACTTCTTCAGAGGTACGCAAGCCCTAGTGAGCCAAGTCTTCACCAGAACTCCAGGTGCAACCAGGCTAAACCCAATTTTGTAATATCATAGTAAAGATTTACTTTACGCAATTTGATCGTGGGACAGAGTTCTCCAAGTGAGTGAAATTATGAAATAAACTTGTGTAAGGTATCTTATGCAGACAAAACTACAAGCAAAATCAAGACTTGAGCATTAGGTGGCTAAGCAGAAGAGTCCCTACTTCCAAAACCTGGAAGTCTCATTTCCCTACATTACTATAAGCCATTTTCCTCCTCCCACCAAAAAAAAACCCAAACCATTTTGTAGAATCAGTATATGGGGAAAGAAGCCATTTTTCACATGACAAACATATGCAGGCTCTTTGAAATAAATATTTCTGAAGTATTAGTCACAGTATATAATAACTGTGTTACTGCTTCACAAGCCTTAAAGCTCAGATCTGATGTTTAGTCTGGACTATGTTAATAAGCTTTCATTCTATCATCTTGGCATATATACACTTACATTTTGAGCATTGTGAAATACTATTATAGCAAGCTGTCTAATATTTTCTTGCATAAAAATCTAAGAGATAGTTAAGTGTTTTGAAACTAATCCACAACATTTTGTTCACAGTCCTAAAATCTGTTCAACAGACACTCTCTTCTTTCTCCACAAGTAAATGCATTGAATGCAGTAGATTAAGGGTGCTTACCTCTATTTCTCTCATCCTGAAGACTTCCACCCCACACTTCTTGCCACGTTCCACAAGATCCATGCCAAAAGACTCCATGATAACAATAGTGTTGAGTATCGGAGTCTCCCCCTTTTCCACACTGGTTAGCAGAAGTTTGGCCTTGTCAGGTTTGTCACAGAAAACCAATGACAAGTCAGCTGATGAAGGAGAACAACATTATCAATACACTAAGCTGAGTCTAGACTCAATTCATACACACTTCAGAATGTGGTACTGGAAGACTCTTCTGAAGGCTACAGTTCTGCCCCTCAGTCAGCTCTGCTATCATACATTCAGTTGAACTACTGAAGATGTCCTACCTTTGTTCACGATGTACATAATTGCTTCAGTTCCCAGCGTATCATAGAGTGGCACCACCACCATGGAGAATGCGTAACATGCCTGCTCGATGATAACCCACTGCACAAAGAGACACAAATCACTGTCTTATAACAGACCTCCAAGAAATACTCACATTTGCATTCTAAAAAGGAAGCTAATAGGACAGACTTCATTTGAACAAGTCTTTCTAAAACATAACGGCAGTTTGTACAATTTACTTTGAAGACCTACCAAGTTTTTATCTGTGGAAGGAAGAAAGAAGAAATACATAATAAGGAGCTATAGGAAAGAATCCAATCTGACAAAACTAATCTCTCCCCTAAGAGTAATTTTAAGTACTTTTGAAAACCGGTTAACATTAACTGTCCCCTCAGCTTCCCTATCAACAGAAAGGGACCTTGAGTAAGAGTACAGTATTTTTTTCCATGGTTTTAGGTTATCAAGGTCGCCAAAGCCTTCAATATTCTATATTACCATGGTATAAGAATCCACGAGGGACTTGCTCACATCTTGTCCCACATTATATATATGCACACAGTATTTTTACCTCTATTATCTGCATCTCATTTGATGACCAGACATGTCACACACACAGTTAAATTAGAAATCCTTTGGAAGGACAGGCCCAGAAACCTTCTCAGCATTTCTCAAGACTAGCCATTCTTTTTTAAAGGAATCTAACCTGAAGACTTCTACTAAAAAAATGCAGTCACATCCCTGCAAGCTGCAATAAGAAGGACTTGCCTGCTAATAAGTGCAGTACCCAATACACATAAAGGATATTGCAGCCACAGTGTGTGTGATGCAAGCTGACAGTGCTTTACAGCAAGCCTGACTTCATCCAAAGTACCATCCAAGGTAAGATGGTTGTGCAGGTCTTTTTCCAGGTAGTAGCTATTGGGTATAGTTTGTAAGCAACTAACCACACTAAAATACAGCGTAGCATGTGACTCCTGAAATGGAAGCCTCTGGACACTTCAAGAGGCCAGTGGAACTGGAACATTTGGTTTTTCCCAAAGAAGAGTGACAAAAATTCTCAGCCACTGTACCTTTAGTCCATTCCAGGAAAAAAACATACATCTTTAAAATTTTACAAGGACTGCATTAACAAGGGTGCTTGTTTCCCTTCCCCAACCCCAAATTGTCACACTTTCCAGTGTTTTTGCAGGACACTAGCCAGTTACCTCACCCCCATATGATGACAAGTTTAGACATCATTCAGTTGGCTATTCCATATAGTACCTAATATAGAGGCTGTTACTGAAGTTGCTAAATCTCAGTTTTACAAACTGTTTAATAGAGGCAGGTTTCCTAAAGGAAATTCTCTACTGATTGAGACAGCCTTAAAGACAGGGAATTTTTCCACTGCATAACGCTTTCAGAAAGTTGTACGTCTCTTGTCCAAAAGAGACCAACTTTGTATGAAACTAGTACAAGGCCAGCTACCGGGTAACTAGACTTTTATGCGGACATTAGACATACTGGTAAGTCTAAGCATGCGCACCTACACCAGCCACAAAATGGTCAATGAAAAGTTCTTCCTAGATATAGCATCCACCTGTGCAGCTATATTGCTGTTCAGCAGTTATTTTAATATGGTGGAGGTTTACTACAGTAAACTTGAGAAGCTGTGGTGATAAAAAGGTTCCTGTTGCAGCCTCCAACAACTCTTGCACATCATTCTCAATACAACACACATCTTGAATTTCTGGGCTACCAAGACACTTCTCTCCCATTTTAGCTTCTAAAGTTAGTAGTATTCAAATACAAGTTTCAAACCCTGACACTCGAGTTCTCAAAGCACAAACAAGCAACTAGCACTGAATACAGACAGTTTGAAAAGTTTCCATTTGTTTTGACATAGCTCTGATCTTTTAAGGGACACTGTATATTTCACTGTCCTGTTTTCACAATCCAAAACACAACTTCCTTGCCTGCAGAAGAGATCATCTGTTTTTCAGTTACTCAAAGAGAAAGTAATATTTATAAATCTGAGTCAGCTTTTGTTTTTTAGTGAATATTCAAGCAAGTTGCATGCTAGGATTTTTCCCATTAGGGGATTTCCCCAGCAGTTATTCCCTGAACTGACAAATGTGAATCATTTCACACAAAAAAACCCTCACATAATTGCCTGTCTGGATTAGTGATTATGTTGGGGATGTCACAACACCCATACAGGAGTTCTCAGCAGGGAAAATCCCAGATTTTAAATTGCTGGTTTAAGTAAGTCTTTCCAGCTCATTCTGACCTAACTCAAAGCCTGCTGGAGCAGTGCAACTCAAGCACATTATCTTTGTGACCCAAGAGCAGACCACACTATCATGCTTCTCCTCCTGAAAATCCACTGACCCAGCAGTCAAAGACCTTGTACCCAAATGTCTACAGAGAAACAGCTCAAACTGGTACAACACTAACATCTGGCTGCCCTTTTTACTCCCAGTTCCTAAAGTTATAAGCATAGAAAACTGCACTGAAGCATCTGTTATAGCTTGTCATTTAACAGTTTCCTAACTGGAGACTAGGGTATTTTTCTATTGTGGAAATAAAACTGTATCTGTTAGAACTGGAATCCCAGCAGGAAAATCCAAGCAAACTACTGCATATTTAAGAGTCTGGAATGTTTTTCTTCATCTGTACAAGACTAGAGTTCAGGTTTTTTTGTGGTGTAGGCTGGGAGAGGAGGAAGTGGGTCAAGGTCACTTGTCACACAGTTTGCATTTTAATGACAGCAGGGAAGGCTCAGGGACAAACTGAAATCAGAAGAGATCCAACAGTAAGCTGTCATCCAGCATGACTGAGACACTGACACAACTTCTAACCCTGTCAACGCTGTAGATGGCTCTAGATAATGGCATCCAGTTGGGAGTGTTTAATCAAGAGGAACAGCGTATTTTTGGCAAATATTAAGAACCAGTCCTGTCATAAGGCAGGTTTGGACTGAACTAGGAGCAAGTACCAGCTCACGCTACTAACATATGAACATAGGTTAGAGAAACTTAGTCCTATCAAATACACTTAATAAACTAGTCTATTAAATATTTACTCAATACTTCATAATTTTTTAGAAACAATCTAGAACCACTTCTGGGTTAAAATGGATAGACACTAGCTAATCAGTCCAAATATCTCTTTAGTTATCTCAGGTTTGTAACACAATTTTGCTTTGTCAGGTGATCTTTCATCATGTCTCTCTGCCCCTTTACTAAACTGCAATTAATTTTCAAATTTTGCTTCCATCAGCACTTCTCCCTCCCAGAATCTTTGTACTCAGGGCCTTTGGCAGAGATAGTTCTATCACCTTTAGCCACCTTCTATTTGTCCAAATATTTAATCTGCATTTATTTGGATTTTGAAGGGTTTAAACACCTCCTTATGACTTCCAACCACTTTCAATTACCTTGTACTCCAAAGTCACTTTAAAAGAAAGCAAATGGTGATTACATTCACCAAGTACCACATAGCTTCCCTTAAACGGGCCCCCTCTATAAACTGAAAAGAGGAGAAAAATTAAGTTCTCCTGAATTTCCCAATTCTCTTCCTGCTCTCCAGCCTTCTGCATTCAGCTGTGGAAGCAAAAAAACAACACAAGACACCAAGAATTGTGTCAATTACCAGTTTTGGTTTAGCTAAAGATGCCATGTCTACGGCTTGTAGGTCAACCTTTACATCCCTCTTTAGCTTTTTCCCATTGCCAGATATACTCAGTAGGTAAGCTCAGCATGCTGCCAAAAACCAGCAGACATAAAGAGTGGGCCACTTCAGTAACAGATCACCACCACACACACTGTCAATTAAATTACCTCAGGTCTATTTTGTGAAAAGATTCCTATATATTGAACGTGAGATGGTTTAAAGCCTCGATGGAGTAATGCAGAGCCTACACACTCAGCTCTGTCTGAAACCTGGAGGAGAAAAAAGAGAAAAAAAATTGAGAGCAAGCTCAGTGTACACTCTTCGATATTATTTTACCTTAAGTCTTACAATACAAAAATAAGACAGAAGTTATCTAGGCTATTTTGGTTGTCCTCAGTGACTTTGATAACTTACACATTGCAGTGCCATTACACTGCACTGACTGTAGATACTACACCTTGCACTCAGTATATACAGACACACTTTACCCAGTTGGACTTGAAAACATCATGGGTAGAGTTTAAATGCTAAGCTCACATGCAACAAAACAGCCTTTTCTATGTACCTGTATTAAATGTCAGAAGTGACCCTGAAGTAACTCAGCACGTGATTGACCAGAAATACAAGCACTACGTATCACTTCATTCAGTGCTTATGGGAATACTATTTCTGCCTTCAAAAAGCAAGAGAATAAGGAGGCAAAACCCAACTAGTTCTATAAACAAAATTTGGGATGGCAATTCTCTAAATTCTTTCCATATAGCACATGACCTGAATCCATTAGTCGCGTGACTGAAAAAGCAAAGCTTTGCGAGGTTGCACCTAACAGTTGCGGAGCAAAATCACCTTGGAAAAAGTGAGATCTACATATGTAAGGTGCTTAATGACCTTAACAACAAGCAACAGGCAAGGTTCATGCAAAAGTGAAGACAATAACTGATTAAATCAAAAACAAGAGGGCACACCTGTTAACAAAGATTTGCATAAAAATATTTTTAGCAATCACAAAAGAGCATGCTACTAGTTAAAAGCCCATCTGTTAACACCCTAAGCAACCACCATTCAGCACTATGGAGACAAGTTGTCAAGAAGCACAAGTAACATCTGTAGATAGGACTTCTCCTGGTGTAAAATGAACCTCTCACAAGCAAGCACCTAAAATAGTCACAGTCTGAGACCCTGAATACTACTTGGAAGTTGCAGCCCTTCAGAGGCAGTGTCTGAGTTCTAAACAGGTCAACAATGAGATACTAAAAGCTGCCAAGGTAACCCAATTAAAAAACCTGAAATAAAACTATTACTAAGCCAAGTGCAGGAGATACTCTTCTCCCCCTTGCAAGTATCTGAGGCTGTTCTTTTAAGATACTCTAGTAGGAACTAGAAACTTTCTGCAATATTCTGATACTACTTTAAATCATCTATAAATAATTACATTTGCTATATCACATTACTGGACATTGTATCAATGGTCTCAGCAAGCAAAAACAGGTCTAGCACTAAGAGAGAGTACCTACCTCTTTATAGGAGATCCACTCATATGGCTGGTTTGGTTTTCTAAAACCTAGACAGGGACCATTATCTACAACAGAAAAAATCAAAAGTTACTCTATATTTAACCCCCAATTCCTCTGTCCCGACACTACACTAAACTACACTCAGTGTTAAACCTCCAGATTGTTTGCAGACACCTTCAGAATACAAGCCTCTTTCTCTGGGGGGAGAGGGGGCACAGGGAGGGAAGCTGGGGAAGGACAGAGACAACAAGGTTGGTTTAGATTAAGGGACACAGCACTAACTTTATTCATAAAACTCTGCTTCACAAGAGGTCACAGCTAAATTTGCCTTCAAGAAAGCTCACATATATCACTAGGTAGACATCCCCTATCCCCAAATGCATTTCAAGAAAGCCAGACCTTTAGTTCCCAGCACACATGAAAAAATTAGCTTTAATTTTAGACTTACTTGAGACTTGCAAACCCCTTTGGAAAATATCATAAGCTGTTCTCACATCATCATAGTAGTAAACCAACAGTTCATTGCTGTTAAGAAGAGAGGACCTTCGAGCATGCTCACCACCCTAAAAAAAACAATTAGAAACATTAGATGCACTCGGTTATAAATGAACAGAGATTTTCTGAAGAAACAAAAAACACTTAATCCATGAAGTTTTGTTATGAGCCACAGCAAATTCTGCTTGAGAGAACTTCAGTTCTTTTCAGCACTAGGCGAGAGATGTGCAGGGTTTCCCAGGACACTGCTTAGAGTCAGACTGTTCCTTGAGTTACTGAAAACCCATCAGGGAAAAAATTTTATTTCTCAGCTACCTATGATAGCACAGAATGACAAAATGCCCTTTGACACTCCTTACTAGACACAACATCTTCCCTGAGAAATGTTTTACTCTATTATTGCAGTGTACAGCATAATTAATTCCATCAAGTTTGCTAAATCATTCTAGCCTCAGAGTTCTCTACATACAGCCTTAACGCCGGGGATTCTAATCTACCTTTCTAACTTGGATTAGAAGACATCACACTTCAAGCTGTGGCTTCAAAACCTAAATTTTAACAGTGGTCAACAACACCTTAAACAAATGTTGTCATAAGTAAATTGTTTATCTAAATTGTTATTTGAGTCCTTTAATCCAATTTGAAGTTCTATCTTACAAAAATAGGTTTCCTCCTCATCTAGAGGGAGTCAGGACAATATTACCTTGAGGATTATTTACATAGGCTACAACTGGAAGCTAATAGAAGAATTTAATAATTCTTTATGGTGACTGATTAAATAATGTCATTATGTGAATCAAGTTTCAAAAACTAGTTATGCAAGTACTATTGGGCCACATTCATTAGTCCTGCTGTGATGACAGTCACCTACAAGCAAGTTCTTAGCTGGAAGAGCCTGGCTGGTTAAACAAAGGGTCTTGGGTAAACATTGCATAAGATTCTATTAGTGGTTGTAGTCACTCCTGGCTCTTTCATAAAGTTAAATCCCAGACTAACTAAATCTGGTGCCTGAATTGTGCATTATCAACAACATCAAAAACCTATTCATATGCAATCATAGGCTTTTCTCAGTCGTTGGTTTATTTTTCTGTTTTCAAAGTACCCTGGAAGACCAGAGAGCATCTGTTCACGTATAAGCTAAATAAACACAGGTTTATCTGCAGAAGATATCATATTGCCCACATCCACAGGGGCAAGCTAGCACGTTAAATGCACATCAGAGGAAAGAAATATTTTAACACTAAAACAAGTCTAACTTGTTTTAGCAAAACGCTATGCGTAATGCAGTGCTTGCCACTCCTCTGACAGTAAGCAGAAACGTACACTGTGAACATGACCCAGATCAAGTTAATGACTGGCCTCCCTCTAAAAACTTGTAACAATAGAAATTCAAGAGCATACTTGTACTCAGACCAACATCTACTCTATTGGAAATGAGCTGATCACCAGCACAGGTCTGTGCCTAGAAAGAAAAGCAAGATTGCTTGCTCTATTGCACTGGTTTCACACATCTTGGATAATCAAGGTCAGCTTCTAGATTTTCCCAGTTTTACCACCTCTAGAGCTAACCTGAGGAAGATAAACCAATTTCATTTGTAACCACAGTCATAGGTACTGTCAACAAGTGCCATGTAGCAGTACCATGTCTCACATGTTACAATTCCTGCATCAGAAGAAATACAGTATCCTAAGCCACTCCTTGGCAACAGTCAAGAAATTTGTTTTCTCCTCATCTGTGCTACTACTGTTTTGTTTACACACCCTATTACTCAGCACCACAAAAGCAGTTTTTGCAGGGCCTGAGGCACTAACCGAAGTTGAGGATGAGACGTAACAGACAGCACACCACCTTCACAGACACACACCACACACAGGGCTGACTGCACTGTCCTTCTGGGGATTTTTCAGACTGCTCTTGAAAAGACCCCCTCAATTCTCATGAAGGGAAGAATCAATTCTCGGTAAAGGGAAACACAACCAACTTACAATTCTGCTCATTTTATTCTTTTTCCCCAAAGTAAAGTGAAATTAACCAAGTTTTCAACAGCCCTAGAGTAAGAGTTTTGCTGAAACACACACAGCTCCTTGTGTGAAAACCACCAGTTCAGTGTTGCTCTTTGTGGATGCAGTGAAGTACACTTGGATATGCTGAAGATCACCTAAACTGTACCTTATGCCCCCAGTTTGAATTCATCTACTAGGCAATATTATGATATTGTTCTACGTTTTCCTTCAGAGTAACAAGAACTACTATTTCAAGAGCCTGTCTGAACAGTTCTTATCCAGAATATCTGTACAATATCAGGGAATTCTGTTTGCAACAAACTTTTCTAAAAATCACTGGTCACTACATCCATCAAACAACTGAATGTCAGGACTGGAACATTTGGCTGATTTCACACAAGTTATCTGAATAGGATCCAGCAGATCTGGCCAGTACAAAAGTAAGCACTCAAAAGGGTTGTCACAGTTCTACCAAAGTGTTCTTAAGAAGCCAGGCAATAAAAATCTTATTAATGCAAGAACAGCCTCTGGTTACTCATGTAAGGTAGCCCTTGCAACAGCTTAGGGAGTTGCAGGAAATTGATCCATTACACAGCAAGTGCCGGACATTAAAAACCTTGGCATTGGTTCAGAACAGCAGCAGCTTTAGAAAAAAAGACTTCAGAGGCGTGTATTACTCTATCAGTGCCTATTTGGGTCACATAAGATAACTGCTTCTGTTCAAGCCATGGGTTTACTTCTTATTGACACAAGCTTCTTAAGATGAGCAGTAATGTCAAAGCACACTGTTGGCTCCACCATGCCTCAGTGATGAGAGACCAAATTCCTATTTTCCTGACAGGAAAAGCGTACTACCAAGTGGTGCTTAGGTCACCAACATGCATATTCTGAGCAGCAAGAAGTCTGAACTAGAGTTTTCAAACAGGCCATATAATTTTAAGCATGCTAATCCCTATAGGTAAGCACACAACAGCTAAAATTGATCACTTAATACGGTGACAAGCACATGTCCAGTCAAGTGATTCTTCAAAAACAAGGCAAGCTAGAGCTCTGGCAGCGTATCAAGAAAATCTAAGCAGTTTTGAAAGTTCTCACGGGTTGAATACCTCTGTTTACAATATAATGTCTTTTCTTAAGGGAAGAAAAATGCCAGTCACAAATCCAAGCTCTTACTACTAGAAAATACTGACACCTTAGTGTCTATTTATATTCTATCCTCCTACATGCTTTTGCAGAACTTGAGCCAAATAGAAGTATGTGGATTCTCAAAGCAAGGTTTAATGTATTTGACAGCCATACACTTGTACTCAAATCAACAGCCAAGTTGTCTGGCTATCAGTTACCAATGGGAAGAGAAATTTACAATCAGGAAGATCCAGACATGCCTGCAACTACAGACATTAAGGGTGTACACGCTTTTCAAAACACAGGACTGATGCCCTACTCCTACCATTGCTGTAGCACTGAAATTCTTAATACAGTAGAAGATGAAGTATACCATGAGTCTCAGCAATGCAGCCTCACACTAGTCAGATGCTAAATTCTTCATTTATATTGTCTCCCTCCTACAGACACAGGATTCATAGAATGGCCTAGGTTGGAAGGGACCTTAGATTCAGTTGGATCCTGGAAAGTTTTCACCTATAGCTCTGACAAGTTCCCCTGAGGAGAGATCAGGTTGGGAGGTTTTGAAGGCAAGAGGGTTTCTTTTGG
The DNA here is from genome assembly GCA_020746105.1 of Trogon surrucura. NCBI lineage: Eukaryota > Metazoa > Chordata > Aves > Trogoniformes > Trogonidae > Trogon > Trogon surrucura. Next base: position 46,268,615 of record CM036620.1, read on the forward strand.
TGAAACGGAACTGCAGCAAGCACATTTTAAAGATCACATTCCACATCTTTTAATTGCAGCATCTACACTAGGAGAGCTGATACTTTTGTACTGGTACTCAAAAGAGTGTGTAATCTTTATGCTCACTCAGTGACAGTTAAAATGGGTCACTGGGTGCTGGCCAAGCAAATCAAAGCTTTCCAGAGATTGGAAGTGACATGGAACAGCAGTAAATAGGATCTTTTCCCTCCCATATCAAGTTAAAAGACTTAAGTGGAAACCCTGCTCCAGTCACTGACCTCATTCAACTTTGTTAGAGGCCAAGGAAATAAGTCAGAACTAAGTAGAAACTTATTTATAGCTCAAAATTGTTATCACTAATGAACAGGTAGATTATATATTAATTCAGCAGAAGATCTGCCTTCTGCCATGTCTTTTTTGAAGTACATTTCTTACTCCCTAAACCTTTTAGTATTGTATTGTTTAGCCAGAAAAGAATGTTAAGACAGTTTGAGACCAGTATTTGATATTTTTCTTCTGTAAAAGTGACAATCCATCTTAACATGTGATGCAGTTTCTCACTCATACAAGTACTGTACTACAATTATTGCTTTTATAAAGTACCAATTCTAACAGACACTTAAACTTGCTTCAAAACATTCTCATCTGATTACAGTTTCATACTGTTTACAACATTTAACATTAAGGGTTGTATCTGAACTTCAATAAGCAGAACTGGATAGATCTTGCTCATCAAGAACATGTTCTCAATGTTTGAGCTCACCAAAACATGCTAACACTCATTTGCTTTTCATTTATTTTTTACTACTGTTCAGTCTTCCTGTTAAAATGTATTTTCTGAAGAGGGAACGAAGAATAATGCTGTTACACCTATCTTGCTCTGATCAGAGAGCCAGTGTTAATTAGTACAATATGGATCAATGATGCATTAAATCGTTTAGTGAATACTCATATTACCAAACAATGATTTTAATCACAGATTCTAGCAGTGATGAGCAATTTAGTTTGAAGAGGTAAAGGCAGTGAAACGAGACTGCTGTCAAGAATCTCATGCAAATAACCACGTCACAGGTTTTACGGCCAGTTAAGAGCCACTATTCTACCATCTTCCAAAGCCCCCAAAATCTGCAGAAGTCAGTACTGACTAGAGAGACCCTCCACAGATGGAATAAACTAGCAGTGAAAGCTTTCCAACTACTAAAACACATGGCTCTACAAGACCATTCCACCTGCCAAGTGGCTGCTGTCAGTATTGGGGAAGATCACCAGAAGAAGTAAGATTTAACCTCTGGATCTTCGCACACATTCTTTGAAAAAGGTATTTTTGGCAATTTTCACATTGCCAGAGTGTATTTTTGTTTCCCCTTTGTGTACTCCTAATAAAGACCATTACTTGCTATAGTAAGATTTGTCAGCAAGCTTACTGCATGGCATACTAGGAAGAAGATTAGAAAATAAATGGTACCAGTTAAACTTTTGAATGGAAAGGCCAACTAACACTTCATTCTTCAGCTTCCATCAAAAACATTGCAAAGAAAGTGCCTGATTTAGGGTTATGACAGGAGTGTGCTTTGTTGAAGTTCATGAAAGTTTACCTACTGGAATTTTTAAACTGCTCTGCCATATTTGTTTACATCAGTTTTTAGTCACACCTACTCCTAAGCACAAGGAGTCATGATGCACTTGGTACAGGACAACTAGATGTAGCCCATCCACACAGAAATGTACTGTAAAAGGAGACTTAAGTGTCAAGTATATATAAAAAAATCTACAGTGGTAGTTCCTCACTATCAAGAGTAATACAAGAAACTGTCAGCCTCACAACTGTACATTTTGTAAATACCTTCATTGAAGATCACAACTTCTTATCTCCTTCCTTCAGAAGGGGGAGACACCATGTCTACCCTCAAGAAATACACAGGCACTCTTGACAAAAATGAAGCAAGTGGTAAAATTTTGATTCTGTACTCAACATGAGAGTTAATATAACTGCTGCTCAGGAAACCTCACTCATTTAATCAGTTGTCTACATCTGCTTCCAAGCAACAATTCCACTCAGACCATTTCTGTATTTGACTTCCCTACCAAAACACACCACTTAACAGTAACTGTCTGCCTCCATAAAGCATAAGACAAAAGCTAAACCAGCACATCCAAAGTTTAGCAGGTGGTTACTTTAATTTTAGCTTACTCTATAGCTGGGATCTCTTGGCAGGACTAATATCTTTCCACAGATCACTTGAGGACAATTAGTACCCTGCATGCTTATAGCCCAACATAATCTCATTTGTCAGCTATTCTGAACTAAATATTACAACAGAAAAGTACTACACAAGCATACACAGTCTGACCCCAAGGACTAATTTAATAGGTCGTCACCTGATCATGTGGCCAGAAATTCAAGACTACACTGTGCCAATTCTAACACGTGCAAGCTTCCTGCCACCAGTCAGATCAGAAGCTCAGTTTCCTCAGCACAAAGTGTTTTTCTCTCATGCTGCTTACTACCACTATGATCTCAGTGCTCATACTGGTTTTCAAATTCAGAAAGAAAAAAAAATAGCTTTAAAGACATATTTCAGGAAATAAAAAAATCAAAATGTTCCCTGAAATGTATTCCCCACATATAATTAATTCAGAAACACTCTTAAATAAATCAGAGTTTGGTTTCTCTACAGTGCTTTTTGGCTTCAAAAATTCAGTGAACGACAACATCGATCAAGTGACACTCACCTCCACTTCCACAGACTGCATTGCTAAATCACATGGTGGTTTTAGTGCTTTCGGTCTCGTTGCATACCAGTAGGTTGTGAGAGCTGCAAAAGCACCGAAGCCCATCAGCGTATTCGTTGGAAGGGTGCGCACATACTGCCTGACATCCCCAAGTTCTGGCATCCGTAGGTGTCTGAACAACTCATGTGCTTGCATTGCAGTTCAACGTGGTTGTCCCGATGCTGGAATCTGTCGATATGAAAGAACGTTACGATTCACTGTTGCTGTGGGAGACTGATGTATGCTTTGTGCTACTGGCTTCCCACTATCAAAATAATTTGATCTGCCACTAGGCATGCGATACCGTTAAACTTGTATGCTGCAATTAAGTAAGCAAGCAATTACTAGTTCATACTCCAGAAAAACAAGTGGGGCTGACAAAGGGCAACTTCTTCAGGGTTTTAATACTGCTGCTTTTAACAAGACACTGCATTTTAACAAGGCTTTTGCCCTCCCCCTCCTTTTCTTTCTTTTTGAATTTCACAAATACAAAATAGTTATTTGCAAAGTAGCTGTACTGTAAGACTGTTTAAACAATGCCAAACAGGGAAGTCTGGAACAGGGAGGGCAGGACTGCAAGATGTTAACTTGTCTGCACTAACCTAATAGCATCCTAATCCTCTAGTAGTATATCAGGAGCAGGATTTTTCATCTCTCAAATCTAGTAAAAAAAAAAAAATCTCCATTTTCTACCTTCCCTTCAGCCATGAACAGAAAGCTTACTACAGCAAGCTGCCTTCAAAGCCAATATCCTCCCATAGCACCTCTATGCTAGCAAGCTTCCTATTTCTCCCAGCAATTTATCTCTGGCCACAAAGTAGAATAAAACAGCATCTAAGGGAGCCCCAAGGCAGCAGCACACAGCAAAATAATCAGGCACAGGAAGCACATTTGATTTGTCACGTTCACACAGAAGGAAGAGCTGAAAGGGGTTGCCTCCCGCCAGCACTCGCTGACATAGATATTCCACTGCAAGAACCAACCATGGAAAAAAAAAATAAAAAATAAATAGTGATTGCAGTCAGCTCAGCGGGTGCTCTACTCTACAGCCAAGGTCTCCCGGGACATTTGTCACATGCCAAACCCACCAGCTCCTGCCCACTGGGTGAGAGGTAAGCAGCAGGCAGCCGGCCTGCCCAGAGCCAATGGCAACCCGCACCCGGTCACCCCACCGAAGGGCCCCACCGAAGGGTGCCCAGTCGGCAGCCCTGCCTCTCGTGGGCACCCGCCACCCGCTCAGCCTCCAGCTGCCCAGGCACGGCCAGTGGCAGCCACTGTCCCGGTGGGGTGGCAGGGAAGCAAGGCTCTCCTGCTCCCTTGAAGAGGCGAGATGTACTTACTCAAACCGTTCAGGTCCGGCTGTTTCCCATGGACAATAAAATTAAACAAAAGGACCTAAAGAATGTCAAAATGTGTTTAGATAGCTGGCGCATACTGCGTAACAACACACCGCTGCAGGACAGTGCTGTAGGAGACACTGAAATCCAAACAGGCAGAATTACATGCTCATTAGCTTTAAAGCCAACCATATCAGGCTAAGATTCCATGTTTCTACAGGAAAACCTCTAGTTTAGTCTGCCCTTGAAATCCTTACTGCTGCAATCAGTTATTCAACCAGGCTATAGAACAGTTGTCAGTTCACAAGAAGTCCAACTGGTATTTGGACAAGGATTTGATAGAGAGAGCAAAAAGGCCATAAAATTAGTTCAAAGGGTCCACGGTTTCACAATGTCAGCAGAAGGACAGGCTGAAGTAAGGTCATGGATAGTGGCAGCGTCAGGATGGAATCAGGTTCCATCTCTGGAATGGTCCCAGACCCATGGAACACTCCCCAGCCTGCAGGCACTGCCCCCTCTCCCCTCCCACTTCTCCTTTATGGCACAACCTCAGGGTACTGGGCTGCGTCCCCTGTCTGTGCAGGGCAGGGCCACTGCAGAAGTGCCCATCTATTGGCACTGTGATACACAGCAGATTACACTCAAAATCCACAACACATCAGGCTGTAGTAGTGAAATGTAGAGAAGAACCAATTAACAAGAAACCTCTTCATCCTCCCTTGGGACAAAAAAAATTAAAATAAATCAATTACCGATTTAAAAGTTTGGATTAACATGCTGTTGCTTTCTGTGCACCAAATCATGCTCCTTAGCATTACAGGCATGAAAACTTTCTCTTAAATTCTAATAAGCACAGGTGACCAGTAAGAATAGGAAGTCATACCAGCAAGGAAGTCTTGGCTTACAAGTTAGTTTTGTGTATATTGTAGACACCTTACGAAGCTAGAAAAAAAGGGGCTACAACATATGTAAGGGCTAAGAGCAAGCTTAGCTCTTTCCTCCTAAAGCCTCACAATAAATATCTTTGACTTGTAAAAACAGATACTTGCTTTCCTCTCTGCATTAATCATGATGTGTCCTGCACACACACTGTATGATTTAGGAATGCATTGTAATTAGAGAGCTACCCTTTCAAAAGGCTGTGGTGGCATTACAGCTGACAAGAACTGAAGTAAACATGATCATTCCCATTCACATAAGAGTTCCATTGTAGCCAAGGAGCCGCTATGACTTCATCCTAGGTAAGAGATGCACACCACTATTTTTCATTTCCCTGACCAGCTGTTTGTAGAGCAGTCTGCAACATAAAACCTTTCTTGAGTAGTTAAACCACAAGCTACCAGCTACATAACTATACATTTTACTGCTTAGGTTTATACTGAGGGATGACGTTTTATTACACATTGTGTCTCTTCAGCACAAAAAAAGCAAGGTTAGGACAGTTTTGTGCAAGGCTCAGCAATTCCTAGCTTTAACACTATCTATTAAGTCATATCAACCCTTGTTTTTTGTATTTAAAAAAAAAAGCCAGATGCAACAGGGAGAATAAATTCACATTCTTAACATATGCATCCAAATATGCCCCATCAAGAAAAAAGGCTCATGCTCCAGTCCCATCAGACAACCAGGGCTTTCACCTTGACCACAGATAAAAGTTTAGATGATTTAGACCAATACGCAAAAAACTTCCCAGTGAAGCTAGAATCTGGCTTTCAGTCCTTTTCCTCATGGAAAGACACAGCTAGGTCTGCTCACTCAAGTCATCTAAAATAAATAAAATAAAAAAGCCATGCTCTCTTCACAAACTCAGGTCCTGCAATCGCTTCTCATCCAGACATAATATGGATCACAAGGAATGGACTCAAACTCTGCTCCACTGCCAGACAGGACACAGAAAACAATTGGAAGTCACAGCTGCAGATCCAAAGGAATATCCTTAATAAGAGAAGTATCAGTCTGCCATACTCAGGTTGCTACATGTAGCCAAAAAAAAAAAAAAGCAGAATGGACAAAGTTTGAGGTCAAAAGCACTTTTTCCTCAATGTAACCAGTAGCCCTTGGTTTGCTTGTGAGTTTAGTAGCAATACCAGGCATATATGGGAAAATGGTTTTAGTAACAAGTCAAAACTGTTTCAGGAGACAGCTACCCATACTGGTCACCTCCACAGAAACCACAGTTCCCAAAAATCCAGCCCGTGAAAGCCTCGCTCTGAACTCATCGTATCAATTCAGTTAAAGAGTTCTGTACGGCTCAGACAAAGCCAGCTCTTTGCTCACACACGCAACACACACACACCCCCCCACAGCAGCACCCAAGACTCATTCTTTACAGCGGAGCCAGTATCTCAAGGCAACGACCCAAGTTGGCAGGGCTCCGCCGTTCTTTGCTGCTCCTACTCTCGGCGTACAATGGGCTATTTACAGCGGGCAGCAGCCTGCCTATTGTCTACCCATAGCCAGGCATCACTCGAGTGCAACGGAAGAGAACAGGAGAGCAGCCGTCGGCTTCTGTATCGCAAAGAAAACAATCCCAAGAACCAATGGGCCTCTTTTCCTCTCTATCCTAATATTTAGATGAACAGCACTATGGCACAGCAGTAGCCTGCCATCAAGGCGCGTTCACCTCACAGTGTAAAAGAAGTGGCCGTGTTATCTCTTTAGCCTCTTGCAAGCAGAAGAAAAAGCTGCAGGACAAGTTGTCCATCTCTTATGAGCCATGTGGCACTAAAACGTTTTCGCTAGAATATGCTGGAATAGGGATCAGCCACCCATCACTCTTTGAGTTCTGGCAGCTATTTGTCATTGCAGTTTGTTTTCTTACTGTTACAGGTTACGCTGCACAGCTCCCACGGATCTGTTTTACGTAAGTCTTTCTCCACTCATCCTTTGAAAGGGCAAGTGCAAAATCACATTCTAACTCCTTTACTGAATATAAAAGAGGGTGCAACAAATAGCTTAAGCTATTAACTAGATAAATCCTTTTGTCTGAATAAAATACATAATTCTAATCTCAGAGTGCATTTATAATCAGCTTAAATTTGAATCAGTCCAGCTTGTCCCAGATACATGCTCCTACAACCCTCTTCGTGCTGGTCAGGCACTCATCTTGTGCAGCCACTACAGGGTGTGATCAGGCAAACACCATTTCCCTGCATTAGTTCTGATGCTAGTTCGTAGCTAGATCAACTCCTGCCTGGATGGCCTGACAGCCATTAGCTCCCAGAAGGAGCCAAGACAACGCAGCTGGGGAAAGAGATGGACTGTTGCATCACTACACCTCAAACATGCAACTCCAAACACTGCAGGCAAATCCCCCGAGAAGCTTCTCTCTCTGCCCTGCAGTCAAGGGAATAACTTGACTGAGGCCTTACAACCACCTGCAACAAAGTCAAACCATAACTGGCATGGAAACCACAGCCACTCTCAAGATATAGCAAAGAAGCACAGTAATTGAGACTTGAAGGAGACTCCTCAGGTTTAAGTCTTGTATAACATGAATACAATGGCAAGATGCCTCCTGTGGTACAGCCTGTCATGTCACATACGACACGACAGTCTCTCCTTAACCACAAAGGAGTTTCCTGAACGAACCAAGTACTATTGAACTCCTTAATCCACTACTCTGCCCTCCTCCTCCTCTACTTACCCCTGTCCCCAACTAAAAGACAAAAATCTCATCTTACCCAGAATCACCTAGATCAGCCAGACAGGCCTCAGAGCTACAGACCCTCTATTTAAAGCAGTAGCTGACAGATTCACTTTCCTGCAACAGTAAAGAGGGAAGAACTAAAAAGCTGCTAGTGAAGAACCCATCCCATGCAGAGTGAGAGACCAGCAGGCCCTTAATATTCAGCCCCCCACCTTCAACTTCCCCCTTCAGCTCCTCAGTCTGGCTGTAAGCAACCACAGGGCATCAGGCAGTGGTTCAGGTTGCCTCTGCGGGTTCAGTTTCTGTTCCTGAATTTAGGACAAGGCAGGACCAGAGGGGAGCAGCCTATAAACCAGATTCAGCAGCATCAGTTGGGCCATGGTGCTTAACTACATAAACTGCAAGTTAAGAGTCTTGCTGCAACCTTTAAGGAATATTATATCCGATTCTTGATGTGTCGAGGCTCTGTCCCCACCTGCAAGGAAAGTCACAGCCCTGTTGTCAGGCTTCTGGCTGCAATCCTCTTGCAATCAAATGGAACACCTGGATTCTCGCCTCTAAAAGGTGTCCAACAAGTAATCTGAGTACACACCAATGAGGTCACTGGAGTTTACTCAAGTTCAGGAACTGAACCACATGACAAGAACCTGCTCAATGCCTTTTGTGCAATTACAGTCCTCCAGCAGCACTTGGTAACCCTCTATATTATGGAAAACCAATACATCCTAATAAAACGTTTGAGACAGTGATCGATTAAAGTTTCCTTTAATCCATGCCTATACATATACAACATTGTCACTAAACGGTCTTCTCAGTTTCTCATTTTCAAAGACCAGAGAGGGTGCTGGCAGTACTGCAGCCAAACTTGCCACACATTAGAATCGCACCCCTGCAACTTTGGTTTGTAGGTACGTCATGGCACTACTCTGCTAATTTAACCTCAATCCAAACACCGTTTAGATGAGAGTCACCTAGAGAAGCAAACTGCTACAAACCAGCAGCTTTCTTGTGGCATTAACAGCTCAAACATCATACAAACTTATTCATTCTACCCCTTCCAGGAAAAAGCTACTATTCAGAAAGCCCAATATGCAACATCAAGTTAACACTTGCTTCGAGAGCTCACCTGAGACTCTGCAAGAATGAGTTTCTTTCTGCTATTACCTGAAGCCTAGCAGAAGGCAATCTGGGTCAGACACACTAAACCACACTGCATCACACCAGATAGTGTTTACACTCGGAAGGATATTTAGAAAAAAAACCCAAAAATAACACATAACCTTTAACACTGTGAGACTAGACAGATCAGTTAGTATTTATAAGAAGCAACTGGTTCACCAAGTGGCCTCCCAAACCGAGCATCACAACAAAGAGCTTGACAAACAAAGCAACCTCTTAACCTCAGATATTAAGGTATCCCCGTATCTCCTCCAAGTCAATGATAGTAAGCATTTTCTTCCAGCTTTCCTAGGAAACTAATCCATCATCACCAAGCTGTTAACACAGCCCAGTTGCAGAGGCCAAGTTTTGAAAGCAAGGCACACACAGCATCAAACTAAAAAGCTTAGAGTTCTGGGTTTAAGAACAACAATTCATTAAAAAGAAGCCAGAAGGTCCCTTCTGCAAACAGTGTCTCAAGCACTTTGCTCTAAGTCTTAACAGGTTCAGCTACAGAAGCAAACAAACAAACAAAAAAACAACTCAAACAACACATCTAAATCTTCGTAAAGTCATGCAAGCTGTTTTCAGTCAGTTTTGGACAAGCTACCAGTACTACTAGAATTCAAATAAAAAAAAAGGAGTATTTTACTATTATATTTTACTTTCTGTAGAAAAGCGACTCCCAACATGAAAGGCAGCAAGAGAGGGCAGAAGCCAGGTGTTATCAAGTGTCCTTATTTCAGGAGTCAGGCGGGACCTGCAGAAATGCAAACTCCCCCCCTTCTGCAGCCAGGGTTCAGCCTACTGCCTGTAAAGGTCACTGCTCTACGTACAGCAGCCCTTCCCTGAGCCACATCACATCATGAACTCCCACACAAAACCATTTACCAGTGAACAAAGCCTCTCCCCTCTTATTTCTGAGGATTTCTAGGGAGTTACAGCTGGTTATATTTAACATATTAAAATATTTAACATCTCTTAACTTGTAATTTAGCACAGTAGAGAAGCAGGATACAGCAGGCGGTCAATTCATTGGACTACCAGAAGCTCAATTTATTGGGCAATGTACCCCCTTGGGCCGGAACCTCTCCCTCTCTGCCACATTTGAAAAATTTTGCACCATTAATCTTTTTGAGTCTACCCATTTCAATTAACTATTATCAAGATTAAAAACAAACAAAACAAAAACCCTACTGCTATCTTCTATTCTTCACATTAGACAGAGCACTGTTTTCTTGGAGCAGAAAAAGAGAGAGAGAAGAAACCACCTACTCTTCCCCACAGAAGATCAACATACTCAAGACAGAGAAGGTATAACGCACCTCTATCTCCTCCAAAAATCCCATGCAGCATTAATTTCTGGTAGAGCAATAAGGTAGGAGAATCACCTGCAGTGATTTTACACACTAAACAGGAGAGTCACCCAGATAACTATTTCAAAGTTGTCTTTCCTTCCACTTTGAATTACTGGTTTTAGTTTTCCACTAATATCAACCTTATCCTTTTTGCTTTAAGGACAAGTACACTTTGAGGGTTTACTTCTCAAGAACCGAAGACTTACTTCAGCCTCACATTGGCTGAATTGTGGTTGTAAAACAGCATGTACCAAATTTAGAAGCTGCCTTTTAAATTCATTATAATCTCACAGTCCTCAGAGCAGGCCAAGGCCATTCATTCAAGACCTTGAGTTGAGTACACTACACACAACAGCTACTTGTAATTACAAGATTTAGGTTTTCCCCATCAGGCATCCTCAGATATTTTCATATTCCAATACAAGCAAGCTAGATATCCTTGGACTTTAAAGAATCAGGCAGTAACTGTATGGCTCCATGAGGAACTTGGTATTTCAGTTTTTGTATTACTAGTACTGCCAGTGCTGCAAGAGAAAAAGAAAGGGATTTTTTGGTAAACCCAATGCCTTTCTACAGTCACAATTCCTTGATCCAAGAAACCTGATCTGAATCTCTCGAGACGGGAAATCTCAGCTTGTGAGTGAGAGAGCCCGTTCCAAAGCAGAGACCCAAACGCAACCACTCCTGAGCAGGCTCAGAAGACTGCATATGGCTCCTTGTAAAGCTATGTGGATAAAAAAAGTTCTTCTACCACCACATGCAATAACTCTGTGATCCAGGTACAAACCTCAAACCACGGGGTTTCAAGCAGCAGTTTGTTTAGATGTCAGTCTTTCCTATCACAGGACCTGACCATCATATCTCAGACTCCAGTCCAAGCGAGGCATATGTTAAGATAGGTCACTAGGTCCAAGAGGGTGTCTCTAATACCCCAGACAGCTCACAGACATGCCGTTCAAAAAGTCAGAAGGCTTCAAGTGTTGCAATTCCTGTTCAGCAGGACCGAGTAGTGTATGAACACTAGAACAAAAGCATCATGTAACCAGGCTAAATCCCCACGCTGCAGCGCTACAAGTCCTACCTAACAGCGGAGAGGAGGCCTGCAAAGTCAAAGTCACCCAACCTTCCATTTTAGGCCGCTTTGCCTCACTCTACGTTTCCATATGTGCTCCCAACTGCTTAAAAAGAAGAAAAAACGCAAACAACCGCTTTAAGCACACACTGCCTTCACTCCCATCAGAAGAACCCGCCTGAAGACAAGGTCCAGCGACTGAACATTAAAGCCCTGAGGTTACCGCGCAGCCTGCTGAGCCGCTGCTCGGCCGGGCAGCGCCGGGCTCGGCTTCTCCGGGAACCGGGGCCAGCCGGGGCGACCATCCGGTTCGCGCCGGGCCGGGGAAGGGGCAGCGCCGGCGCCGGAACAATGCCCCACCGACCGGAGCCGCCGCAGCGCCGAGGGGAGGGGGGGCAGGCCGGAGGCAGCCGGGCTACGCTTCCCCGAAGGGCTTTTGTGCCGAGGGGAAGCCGAGCCGGCCCCAGGGGGACGCCGAACCCACCGCGGGGCGGAAGGCAAAACCCCGCGGCCCGAGGGGGATCGGCGGCGGGAGGGATCGCCCCGCCGGGGGCCCGCTGCCCCTCGCCCGGCTCCGCAGGTGACAGCGGCCGCGCAGGCCGCCCCACAGCCGCCGCGAAGGGCCGGGCCGGGCGGCGGCGGCTCCGGCAGGCCCCGGCGGAGCCAGCCCGTCTCAGCGGCAGCCGGACAGGCTGCGGCCAGCGCGTCCCTGACAGCCTCGGCCCCGCGCCTGCCCGCCCGCCCCTCAGCACAGCCGAGCCGGCGGCGCCCCCGCCCCGAGCCCCGCTCACCTCCCGGCGACGACGGCGACCACGACAGCGCGAGGCTCCCCCGGCGCCGCCCTATTTAAGCCGAGCACGGCGGGAGCGGCGTGTGAGTGTGCCGGGCCCGCCTCCTCTGCCCGCCCACGGCGCCGCGGCACGGCCCGCCCCGGTCGTCGCCGCCGCCGCCGCGCCTCCTCCCTCCCTCCCTCCCTCCCTCCCTCCCCCCCCCCTCCCGCTGCGGGCTCGTTCCCTCCCGCCGCCCGGGGTGTCTCGGCCTGCTGGTCACAGTAACCCCTACAAAACCCCGGCGAGGGAGGAACGGGCTGCCCAGGCAAGCGGTGGAGTCACCGTCCCTGGGTGTATCGAGAAGAAGTGTTAGATGAGGCGCTCGGGGACGCGGTTTAGTGGCGGACCTGGCATCGCTAGGTTAACGGTTGGACTCCGTGATCTTAAAAGGTCTACTCCGACCTAAACGATTCTATGAAACAGTGTACAAATTACAGGGGAAGCACCGGGAAGTGAGAGGAGCACACATGCTGCAAGGTGCATCGCTTTTACACCTCGTGAACCCGAGATGACAGCTCGCAAGGGAAGTTTTCCTTACGGCTTTGCAAGAGACGTCTGCATCCGGTATAAACAGGCCAAAAGGACGTGTGTTTCAGTATGACGGCGTTGGAAGAGGACGATGACCTCATTGCAAGCTGGGGAGTCAGCGGTTTCACTGCTGCTAAATTGTTTGCGAGGGGGCAGCGGGGTCGAGGTGTGCCCTGGTAAAGCAGAGGCAGCTGGGGCTGTGTCAGTGTCCTCCGACAGTTTTCTTAAGGGGTTTGGCCATGTGCTTCATCAGTCCCTTTGACCTGTAAATCATCAGCCCTCATCTCAAAGTCCCACCATGTTGCACACTCTGCATTGCCATCGTTTACCCATGTTTCGTGGGTGTTATTTGGGTTATTTTAAGTGTGTATGTGAGTTAAGACTACACACATTCACATACATACAGGGAATATTTTGTAAATTACTTGAGTTACTTTCATTTTACGTAAAGGCAACCACCGTTTCCCGATGCTTCAGTTATACGGGCGTATACAAGGCATACGAATTCCTGCAAAACAGTGTTTTTAACAGAGGAAGGAGCCTTTCAGTCACTTTTTAGCATAAAGAAGGGCACTTGTGAAGCTCCTGATAGTCCCCACTTAACTGCACTTGGGTTCACCCTGTGGAGGGGCTCAGAAATGCAAAATAAATTCCTTCCTCAAGAAAGGAAGCACATAATCCAGGAGTGCATCTGACTGACTGCAGCTGCTAATGGGTATAAAGTCCTGTAGCACCACTAAAGCTAGTCCTTGTAAAGCCCCGAAGCACAGACAGCATGGATATCACCTGCTCTGCCACCGTTGGGCTCTGTTGGGCTCTGCTGGTTTGTTCCTACTGCACCATGCTTCGCGCTTATGTAGATGCAGCCAGACTCTGCCGAGTGATTTTTGCATTATATCCAGGGTTTTGGATGAAGGAATCAAGTGATGTAGAAATACACGGTCTCAGACACTGGTGACTTCATGTTTTGTCCTGAATGCATTTAGGTTCCACCTAAATGATTTTAATCTACTATGCTAATTAATCCTGAATTATCACATCTTTCTCCACATCTGTTTTAGCCTTCTCTCAGAGAAACTTCAGCCAACTGTTTTTCTCTTGTATTCTCACTAGACAGTTTCTAAAAAGTCTCTCTCTTGTACGTACCTTTTCATGAATCTTGTTGAAAACATGAAATTGCAAAAGTCCCAGCTACACAATATTTAAATAGGTATCTCTCTGATGCCAGGTATCACCTCTCTACTCCTACTTGACACTCACCAGATTATACAACCAGGGTCTACATTACTCTCTGAAACTGGCTATTTCCAGCTGATCAGAATAGAGAGGGACCCAGTCTCAACCAAACTGTATAGAAAAACATATACATAGACAACAGCGAACTAGGAGCTGTATGCAGACAAAACCCCGAAACTTCCCTTCCTTGAGGCTGCTCGGCCTCGCATGACAGAAGTTCAAGTCCTTTACCATATTCATAGCCCTTCACTGGACTTTCTGCAGTATGTCCATGTCTCTTTTGTACTGGGGACCCCAGACTAGACACCGGTCTCCAGGTGTGGCCTCCCCAGTGCCAAGAAGAGGGAAAGGATCATCTCCACTTGACTGCTATAGGGATGGACTACTTGTTGAGCTTGGGTAAAATGATCCTTAAAAAATCAACCAGCTTTCTTGGACCTCTCTTCTCTCCAAGAACATTATGTTAACAGGGCAATTATCCTATAAATAGATTACCCCAAACAGGATTTCCATTTCAGCGGTGTATGGATATTACAGAATTTTCATCACCAGTATTTGTTTTTTTCCAGTAATATTGGTATCAAGATACTGTTCTTACATGCATGTATTGGCTATCGTTGACAAAGTATATTTAAGCATCTGCCAGGAAAAAAAACCTCTTAGCTGTGTTCTTTTTATTTTGGTTTACAGGCCGTGCACATCACCCTACTGAATTGGGCTATCCCAAGTGTATCATTTGAGCACCATCCCAAGTGTATAATTTTTATACAAAACAGACTGCCTAGCCTTCTACCATACTGTATCTGCATCTGCTAACACTTGTGTGGAATCTCAAGAGAAGAAAAACAAAGAAATGTTATGTAAATAAGCGCTTCAAAATGTCTGGCATATATCGCAATTAAAAAACATGAGCTACTGGGTCCATGGAGCAGGCATAGCCACTCAGGTCTCGTCAACCCCTCTTCGTAGCGGGAAATGGAATAATGTTTGTTTTGCATTTTTAACTATTTCATACCCTTGAGAACAGGAATGTAAGTCCTGACAGAAAATACCAGTGAGCAGGAAGGGGGAGTTGGGTCATTCTATAGTGGGGAGCGAGCAAGGAGCCAGAGGCAACTCTGGCAGAGGCCATGCTCCTCCCTGAGGAACAGTCCCAGGGCACCTGTGCAGGTGACACTGACTGGTTCTGCTGACAGCCCTCCGCAAATTGAGATGACGAGTCAGGGCTGAGGTCTATGCAGAGATCCAGTGGGGGACAACACAAGCCAATGCCAGGACCGAAGACAAGGCTGGGACACATGTCTAGGTCTGATCCAGGAAACAGGGCTGGAGACAAACTATCTGCAATGTCTCCCCAGGCTTCATCCAGGAAAATCAAATCAGGAATCTGGGACAGCAGGGAACATGCCTGGGAATGGCATAGCCCACACATGAGCTTAAATGGAACCCCTGGACTACTGGGCAGGGGTGTGGGTGGGGGTCCCAGGCAAAGTTGCTGAGGGCCATTAAGGTCTACAGTTGTCCCCAGGGCCCTGGCAGCAACACCAGTGCATCCTGCTCCCACAAATATATGGCATGTGTCTGGTTGCATGTCACCTGGGGTTTTCATAGAATCATAGAATAGTTTTGCTTGAAAGGTAGCTTTAAAGGTCTGCGAGTCCAACACCCCCACAATGAACAGGGACATCTTTAACCGGATTTTGAATGTTTCCAGGGATGCCACATCTACCACCTTTCTGGGCAAGCTGTTCCAGTGTTTCACCACCCTCACTGTAAAAAATTGCTTCCTTATAGCTAGTCTAAATCTACCCGCTTTCAATTTTTAAATCATTACCCTTTGTCCTATCACAACCAGCCCTGCTAAAAAGATTGCCCCTGTCTTCCTTACAAGCCCCCTTTAAGCATGGAAAGGCTGCAGTCTCCTTGGAGACTTCCCTTCTCCAGGCTGAACAGACCCAACTCTCTGAGTCTGTCCTCAAAATGTTGCTGTAAAGGTGGCAGAAATAATGCTTTTGGCAACAATAAGAGAGGTGCTCCAGTCCTCTGATCATTTTTGTGACCCTCCTCTGGAAACGCTCAACCAGGTCCATGTCTCTTCTGTACTGAGGACCCCAGAGCTGGACACAGCACTCCAGGTGAGGTCTCACGAGAGCAGAGTAGAGGGCCAGAATCACCTCCCTTGACCTGCTGGCCACACTCCTGTCAATGCAGCCCAGGATATATTTGGCCTTCTGGGCTGTGAGTGTACGTATTCCCGCCACACACTGAAAGACGGTGGTGACAAGGGGACCTAAGCTTCTTTGAGATCATACGACTGCTAGAGTTGGGACAAAAAGGTACTGTGTGAAGAAGAGGCTAGAATAAGATATTGTGAGCCTGCAACAGATGAACTGATTTGTTGAGGACAAGTCAATCTGGTCATTTCTATGCCTTTTTTTTTCCCCATGTCTATGTCATTATACAAGAGCATTTTCATCAAAGAAACAACACATCATTTTTGGGCACAACAGCAAATATCCCAAAGGCAAGAGCCTCCCAGAAGTAAGAAACACTGTCCTAGCCCAGAGAGAAACATATATGTGGAGAGATTGCTGAAGACCACAGTTATCTGTCTTCCATACACACAAATGAATAAAACCATAATCGTACTAATGTCATGAATGAACTGTACAGGCAGAGCTCTAGATAAAGGTCTACACAGAGCCAGCCTAAACCATGTTTCAGTCATGCTTGTTATGTCACCTTAAATAGTTATTCAACTTGGAAAGACAGGAAATCATGAAATACAGGTCTTCGGAACATTGAGACACCTAACCAGGAGAATAAAATGTTTACAAAATCCTCTTTGTAAAAGCACAGAAAAAAAAACAAAACCCAAACCACCAAACATTTGCAAAACTTCTATTGCATACCAGAAAAGAGACATTATATATATACATACATACACCAAAAATACACAGAGAGATTTTTCAGGGGAAAAAAAAAAAAGAAACAAAATTAGAAAACCAACTTAAATAGCAGCTACATGACTTTGTTTGGTTTGGGGGATTTTCTAGGGTATTTTTTAATACAGGAAGGATTTTTCACCTATGGCTATCATTCCGTTCACTTTCTGCCACTGTCTCTGTTTATCAAATATTTCTTCTCCTGCTCCCAAACCCCTTAAAGATAAACATGTAGCTTATGGTTTGACATCTTCTGATGGCAAGCAGCTGTATGAACTGACAAAGTCCCTGCCTAGTTCACACTCAGCACATAGGAACTGCCCTTCCCAGAACACTGGGGTGTCTGTTTGAACACCAGAAGATATGAAGGAGATAGAGTCCTATGGAAATAGTATTTTATCCAGTAAAAAGCAAACAACCCGGCCATAACTGAATCAGCTTGCTCATGTCAGGCTAACGAAAACGTTATTTCTTCAGATTACAAGGTACCTGTTAATGATACAGGACTGGAAAAGCCAGCGTAAAGAAACTGCAGATTAAATTGTGCTAAAGCCAGTTCACTTGCCATGAGTTCTTTCTCTCTCTCCAAACTTTGGTTCACAGGCTACACTCCCCCCAACTTCCTCCCCCAAGCCGCACATGTGCTCAAATTTACTAGCAAGTTTACTACTTGCTTCATCCAAACAATAGATATAGAGCTTTTCAAATCTGAGACTTAAGTAAAACCACAGACACAAGAAGGATGTTTTGCTGGCTGCTTCTGCTAGCGCAATACGAACGAGCCGACTGGTTCACTTTTCCTCTAGTAAAATATTTTCTCCAATCACCATTCCACTGT
The DNA here is from genome assembly GCA_020746105.1 of Trogon surrucura. Taxonomy (NCBI): domain Eukaryota; kingdom Metazoa; phylum Chordata; class Aves; order Trogoniformes; family Trogonidae; genus Trogon; species Trogon surrucura. The sequence continues at coordinate 46,286,338 of CM036620.1, forward strand.
ATATCTATCTTTTCGAGGGCCAAAGGCATCACACAAGAAAGACAAAGTTTACATGCATTACTTCTAAAATCTACTTGAGAACAGAAGCTGCAATGTATAAATCTGTATTACAGAACTATATAAACTGACAATAATGTTCCATCTACTTAACTGAATATTAAGTAAACTATTATACAGAGGTACTCGGAGCAAAGAAAGCTCAGAAGTTAAATATTGATTATATTTAAGCTCCAACTAAGGAAAAAAGTGCCTGTGTCAAAAAATAAAATACTGTCTCTTCTGCTGGAACATATCTGGAGTACAATCTTTTCCGGCTGACAAAGGAGTAAGTTGTTTTATTTGGTAGAGTTTACAGTTCACCAGCACACATTCAGCACAAAACCAAACAGCAGAACCCCAATTAGTGCCTGGCTACAGTATATTGTGCATCCCTCACCAGCAACGACCTCCAAAGGCACAGCACATTTTCACATTCTTCACATACCCACACCTCCTCACAACTATTTCTAACGAGTATTGGTGCACAAGCACAAGTTCAGGCCCACGAGCAGGCCAGATGTCATGGCAAGGAATATCTGCTTTTAAAGGGTATCTCAAGTTGAGCATGCTCACCTCCCCAAACGTGCCAGTTAAAAAGCATGCTCCAACACCACAAGGATTCATTTGGACTCCTCTAGCTCAATGTTAGCGCCTACAGGAGTCAGAAACAGAATGCAGGAAGAATTAATGAGGACCAAGCCCCTTCCAATAGCCAAAGAGCTTGCACATGGTGCTTTTGATGGTCTAAATTGAAATTAGTGCCTAGCATTCAAAAAAGCCTCAACAAACCTTATTTCTTACAAAACGCATCGGCATACTGGGATGTGTACATCAATTCTATTATTTGCATTTTCATATAATACTTACGTCACAATGCTTAAACCATGTGTGTAAAGAGAGCTCTGATTTTGAAAGGATGGCCCCACATCTCATCTGCCTGAGCCCATCAAGTGCCAAACAAGGCGAGCCTGTAGATACCAGCCCAAGATGATGAGTGGGCAGGCCTTGGAGGTTATCAGCTGCTTAGATTCAACACAGGGAGAAGACCCACAGAAGACACCCATGTAAGGCACCAAGCAAAAAAAAACACACTGAAGCACAGGCTTCTGGAAAAAAACTACTATTCTCACATGTGGCAAACCCTGCTCCAGTGGTTGGTTCCTGTGGGAAAGGTGGACTAAGCGCAGAGCTCAGGTTGGCAGCTGGAGTAGCTCAGACTTTGGTTAGTGCTCATTCTTGGCTACAAAACCGAGGTTGCGAACTCCTTCACACTTCAGTGCAAGGTTGTGTTTAGACAGGGCAAGAGCTAGAACCAACACACAGGTTGACGTTGTGGGGAAGATAAGCCCTGGGAATATTTTTAATAAAAGGCTTGTAGGACGTGGATAAGATCAGTGTGGCCAACATACACCCCATTAAATTCCACAACAAGTTACATCAGTAAACTACATCTTCTTTTTGGATAAAAGCCAATCCAGGGATTAGAAAAACAACTTGTCAAGGCTCTTCATTTTAAATCTCCTGCATTGTCTCTGGAAAAGGGTGGAAACAATTCCACCCTCTGCACTTCACTTCGATGGGGCAATTCACAGAGTTGTTGCTGCATGAGAAAACAAATAGGTCTGGCTCCTGAATAACAAACCTTTCTATGCAAACTTGCATTTATAGGAAATACATGTGAAAAACAGGCTAAATATACCTCTCCTTGGTAAAATGGTGTTAATAAGTGGAAAATAAGCATTGCTTGTCTATGTTATCAGGAACCACCATTAATCGAATTATATGTTGAGCATATATCCAGTTGTCTACACACAATAGCTACAAGGTATTCACAATGTTTTCCTGCCAGTAAGCATTGGCTAGTGTGCACTCTGCCATTGTGCCTGGACGCAAGCAAGCTTTAGAGTTGGGATGCAGTGTCATTCTTGGAAATGAAGTTTCACTATCCCATTCTCAAACAGCACGAGCTCGTCAAGCCATCACTGCTTCCCCAGCTCATCCCACTGCCATGCTTACAACACCTGCCACTGCAGTTACCCACCGTGGAGACCTCACTTTGTCATCCCCCAATCTTCCTTGGCTCCAGCCGTGGCTTGGCATCAGTGTCACCCTCCATCACCTCACACCATACTGCAGCCCAATCAGAGCAGAGAGATCCCTCATACAGGATGCAGGACCCTCTGCTTCACGCAGGAGCACAGTCGTCCTTGCAAGCTGTCCTCCCCTAGCCAATGCTCAAGCTCTTGCCCAGGGGCACTTAAAAGGCTGCTTGAGGTTGCTTCCTTTCTCCTACCTTACAGAAGAGAGGAGGTTGCACATCAACGGTCATTGCTGAGGAGTGATTCAGTGAAGAGATGATGTGCAGCCTCTTGTCTTGTGGGAAGTGCTCACAAACATCTCTAGGGATATTTTAATAGTCTAAATATATTATATATTTTTTTCTCACATTTAAAGATGCAAACTTTCTAGAGCGAGCTACATCCGACACAGCTTAAGGTTATGGGTAGACATTTATCTTTGGAAAGATAGCTTTTACTATGCATCCTGCTAACGAAATGCCTATTTCTTACATAGAGATGGGCCTGGAAGAATATTTGAGTACTATCTCATGTAACAAAGTGATTAATGATATTAATCATTATTATTTGAAGCACTTAGCTTTATTTTTATGTAGCGTTCATGGACAGCTACATATTGGTACTTTAAAAACTGATTTTCCAAAATCTCTGTCTAGAAATATCTAGTAGCAATGAACTTTTACTAGACACAAAAGCCCCTAATTTATATATCTCAAAAGTAACTACAACAAGTTCCTTCCATTTTCTGCTATGAAACAGTGGCAGGTCCTATTGCAAGGTTGTTTAACCTCTGTGTAATAATACAAGTTTTATATGACTACCTCTCTTAAGTATTTCTGAGGCTTTAATCACTACCACATTAAGAGATCACTCAGATTGAGAGATCTGAGTCTCTTAATCACTACCATAAATTTGGAATCCATAAAGTCCATGGAGACCCTAAAATGAATTATGATGGCTCTTACAGCATGTTACAGAGCACACAGACAGGGTTCTGCTGGCTGTGCTGTGCAGCCTGCCAGCAGCCCAGGAAGACCAACGCCAGCCCGCTTCTGCCTGGAGGAACACACGAGCACCTCAAAATCCTAACCAGGCTCTCACCATACTTGTTTCTTTTCATTGCCTTTATGATACCTGAGTCTTTTTGCTGTAAGCATCAATAAGGATGATGGTCCTTGCCTCTTTCAAAATTCAAGATACCAATTAAGGAAACAGAAGCAGATCCTCTAGAATGGTCTAGTAAACCCTGGATGCAGCCAAACACCCAGTATAATCACCAGTTCTCCGTGGCTAGGACCTCTTCTCAACAAAACCATACAGCACTTTTGAAAGCAAGTGAACAGCCCAAATTTTGATATATAGGCAAAGCACCTCAGTGGTTGGGTCATTATTTAGGTAATGACACTTTTTTCCACAAGGCAAAAGCCAGCATGGCAGTGTATATCTATTCTCCCTAGCTGTAAAGAGAAACAGAGTTAGGAGCTAAGAAATTAACAGATCATTATGACAGGTGAAAAGAGCAAAAATTTTAAGTTCGGACTTAAAGTTTAACATTAAATAAAGAATATTAGAGTTAATTAAGCCAAATTCAAGTTTAGCTAAACTAAAAGAGACTATTTTACTTCAAGATACATAAACATTTCACAGTTTCTTTTCTTATCTGTTCCCCCATTCATTATTTGCATTTCCAAGTTATGTAACGTTACAAAGATGTTCAAAGAGAAATCATATGACTGATCAATCTGTAAGAGCAATTTTCGGCTGTGCTCCCTGCAATAGCAGCCAACACTGCCTGGAGGATCTGGTCATGGTGACAGCAGTGCTGGGTGCCCACCCTTGCAAGGCCAGCAGGCGAGGGGCTCTTAGCAGCAGTGACAACGCGTGAAGTCCAGGGTTCTCCTGCCAGTCACAACCGTTTTTTGTGTGCACTAAACCAAGCCACTCTGTCAAGCTGCTTTGCTGCCCTCCCAGGCTCTGTTTGCTTCTCCCCGGGGAGGTCAGCGCTTGCTCTCGCTGGCTGGCACGGGTGCTTTTGTGTAAAAAGGGCAACAGGTGGCAACGCTGGCCCCAAGGTCATAGCCGTGGTTTGGCTTTCCAGCTGCCCGGCATGGCAGTGGCCAGGGACCCAGCGCTGCGTTCGCATTCCCATCTCACCTGCCCGGTGAGGTACTGCTGTGCTGCCACACGCAGCTCCCATTATACGAGGAGTTGCTGACAGAACTTCAAAATCCCCACACACTTAGGATAGATTATGGTTTTCACTTGCCTGAAATGACTGTGGAGAATGAGGACTCAGGGGTAATACTGTGGAGTGCTGAGTACATTTTTGGGGAAAAAAAAAAAAAAGAAAAAAAAAGGCAAGATTAAAATAGGTTTCCAGGTGAAATTGCTAAGGCTTGAAACATATGATTTGGCACAGATCATTGAGGAATGCAACAGATACCAGTTTGGCTTGACTGAGTTAATGACAAGCTGAAATAATCTAATAAGCCCAGACATGGAAGTTTTTGCTTAGTTGTTTTTGTGCTTAGCTTATTAACTGCACACCTACAGGGCTAAATACAGGAGTTGCTCTTTTCACTAAACTCACAGTGTCTCAGAGTGAAGCCACAAAATTCACAACTGCTTAGCAAATCTCAAATGTGGCAAAAAAACTTCAACGTCTTATATTTTCCCTTCATGTTTTGACATTAAAAAGAAAATAAAATTGCAGATGCACAGCTTGTGTAGGCTCTTTCACATTACAAGAGTGCAAATGTAAACTTCCCTCTGCTTTCTTTGACTAGTGCACCATAACAGGCAATACAAAGCAGAGGTAACCTTTAGATAACAGTTTAGAGATTAGTTGGTAATAAATTAGAAAATTTAGAAATATAAAATTAGCCATTAACAAAGAATAAAGGGAAAAAAAATCCAAGAAGTAGTAATCTTTCTAGAATGTTTTTCCCCTCATGGCAACCGCTTTATCCTTTGCAATGGCGCAGTTCCGCTCTGCTTTCGTCCAGCCTAAGACCTCCTGAGCCGGGGTTGCAGGTGAGCATACGTGACCGCTGTGCTCTGTACCCACTCTGTAAAGAAAGCAACATTACTCCAGGTGCATCCTGTAGCAAGTCTCTCTTGCTAAGTAGACTCATCTTGAACCATTGGTGGTAAGTGCTGATGCTGCAAGGTGTCTTTTAGCTTTGTAAAAATATGAGTTCACTCATTTTCTTTCAGTACACTCAATATTCTCTTTTGCCTTCAAAAGCTTGTTGAATGCATCTTCCTCCTGACTGTTATCCACTCCACTAAGCACTGAAAAAAACCCTTTTAAAGCCCAGGCTATAAACCCTGGAGCAGCCACAGCTACAAAATATGCTGAATTATCAGAGATCTTGCTTTCTGAGGGATGAAAGCACGTTTATCACATTCCCAGAAAGTGGTGGAGGGCATGGCTTTTGCCCCATTCAGAAGTCTTCCCTCCCATGAGAAGGCAGTCTGAGCTTGCCTAGAATGCCGCAAAAACCTCTCAGTGTCCAGCAGCGTCATGCAGTCATTCAGAACACAAAGTAAAAGCTACATCATCCTAAACTTCAGGAAAATCTACCCAACTGAAGCATGGCAACTGATGTTTCCTCACATTTGTTATCGCCTACTGTAGCGCAGGGCGGCAAACCACAAAGACATTTCTGACAAGTTATTTTGATAAGAACTGTGAAATGGAAACAGAAAGGGGTGGGGGGTGGATAGAGATAGTCTTCAACCTTTTTCAACCAGTCCAAACAAGCCATATTGGTCTCTTCTCCCAAGTAACAAGCAATAGGACAAAAGAAAATGGCCTCAATTTGCACCAGGGGAGGTTTAGATTGGATATTAAGAAAAAAAATCTTCACTGAAAGGGTTGTTAAGCACTGGAAGTGCTCAGGGGAGTGGCCGAGTCACCATCCCTCAGGAGGTGCTTAGGGACATGGTTTAGTGGTAGACCTGACATTGCTAGGTTAACTTGATCTTAAAGACCTTTTCCAACCTAAACAATTCTATGATTCTATAATGGTCTCTTCCTCATCACTAATAAGCCAGCACTCAATTTTTAGCAATCCTTTGGTGTGATTATGTATGCACATGAACAATGGGGTCAGCTAATAACAATAACCTCATTCAACTTCTTCTGAAGTTGATGAAAATCTTTCCCCTAGCTTCAGCAGAATCTAGATTAGGATATTAATAATTCACAGTGGGTGCAGTATACTGCCTAGAAGATCTATTGCTGCTTAGTGAGTTTTTATCTACTGTAATATGGCAGTGGTTTTCTACACTCATATCTACCCCTTGGTATGATCAGTTTTTAAACACATGTATTACTTAAGAATGCATATGTCTTAAAATGCAAGTTCTCCAGCAAGTAAAAAATTCCCTTCAACATCCATAAAGGATTCCTACAGAATTTTACAGTATCAGAGCAAATGGGTTTGACCAAAGCGTCTCTGACAACTTAAAAACTTCCAGTCTCCGAATCCTTCATGACAATAAAAAAATTTCACGAGAAAGAACCATTACCGAGCTTTTCCACTGACAGAGCATGTGACACATTGGCAGAGCAGCAGCACCTTCCCGCCAAGCAGGGACTCCTCTGCAGGACATGCAAATATGAAAAGGCCTCCTCACCAAATCGCAATTGCATAGCACCTCGAGTTAGAAAAAGAGCAGTTTAAATCTTGGGAAGCAGAACTCTAGATAAGTTTTTTTTGAGGTAGGGTCCTGGTTTTTGCTCATTTTAGATCACAAATCTAAAAGTAACTAGTTAATTATCCTTATGAAGTAAAAACATGAAACAAATTCAAAAAGAAAGGTCAAAAATACTGTTTAAAATTTATAGGAAGCTGCTTGTATCTTTCAGATAACACTCCCGTTTCAAGATTTATGTAATTATTTTTGTGCATCAAAACCATTTACAAATGACTGCTAGTCCAAAAGAAAACCGTTAACTTTTGGTGCTGAGGGACTTTCAGGTTAGTCTCTCTCAGGCTGACTTCCACTGAAATCCAGGACAAGATGTCCCTGGCTTTCCACATGGTAAAAAAAGGTCTGGTAAAAAAGAAGGCCATCTCCAATTTGCCTAATGTTTCCTTTTTGAACCAGAAACTCCAAATCCAGACCTAAATCCCTAACTGGACGAAAAAAAGAAAAAGAAAAAAAATTAGTTCATTCTTCTTCCTCAGACATCGTTGCTCAGCTCAGTATACACTTGCTCCTTCTTTCAGTAACTTCCTGGCACAAAAGTGTTCCAGCTTCTCAGTTAGGGAAAGTGTGGTTAGTTGCTTGTTCTGGTTTTTGTTTTTTTTTTTTAAGTAAAACACTGCCTTAGAATCCTTCTTTTTCTTGCAAAGTGGGAACAGGGCCAAGAGTGAGAAGATGTGGTCAGTGGGGAAAATCAGGGGGAATTTGTAGCCCTGTTATTCTCCTTTCTTCCCCCAAGAACCACATTTCTGTCCTGCTTCCTTCCAGAAAAGAACTGACTCTTCTCCAAAGCAAGCAAACAAATTAATTTCATTTCAGTCTTTCAGCTCATAGAAAAGCACTTGCTTGGGATAGATTAGTCAGGATTAGTAATTCTCTTTCCTGTTTGCAAGTATTAGAAATAAGTCTATAACTCATATGCTGTTTTTCAGGATGGTTATGAAACATAAATTTTCAATATAATGCTATCTTATAGACTTCCATTTTCCTTTATCTGTTTTGTTCATACACGGTTTGTATGCATACATTTCAAGTAGACTTATTCAGAAAACTACATGTATTTAATAGCACTAGACTTGCTACAAATTTCACAAGCTACAAGAATACTTTGGTTTTCTGGAAAGAAAAGAAAGTGCTCAACCAATATCCACATTTGTCAAGGGACCAACGAAGTGGGGAATATTTTCATTTATATGTACAGCACCTAAAACTACATAGTGCCAATGAAATTCAGAAAGATTATGGAGACATGCTTAATCAAAAGATCTTTATGCAGCTGAGAGGTTTGCAATCAGTATCTTACTCTAACGGGCTTGCACGTAAGTACAGGACATAGTGACTACACACCTTATCAGTATTTTAACATAACTAAAGCACCAGGCACCTAATGATGTATCTATCCTAAATTTTATCTGACTACTTGTCCTGATAGTATCCAGATTGCTTTCCAGACAAAGACAATAGCAACAGCAAAATCTTTGGATTGTGGATGGGGAGAAGATATTGTCAGGGTAATCCCATTACTTGATGAAATTTTTTTTTTACTATCTTAATCATTGCTTCCTAACTTGTTTTTTGTTCCAGTGGGAGTCTGTGCATTGACAGTCTGCATGCCATTGTCACACCACAACTGCACTTTCCAGGAGGAGCCCTTTCCTCTGCTACACTGCTACCTCAGCACAGTTATTCCACATTTCCCACACCTGGACAAGGGGCCAGTCTTAGCATCAACATTTATTCTATTAGTATTCTATAGTATTTATTCTATGATCAGTCTTACACAAGTTGCATATCATGTTGGTAAATTGTGGACAACGTTGAAAGATGCAGTGTTTAAAACAACATTTACCTTATGCTTCTGTAGGGTAATAACAGGGTTCAGCTGACACAATCACTGCTGGGTAATCCAAATTCCAAACTGAATAAAAAGATCAATCCAGTCAGAATTTTTGAGACCAACATTACCATGTTGCTTAAAACTATCCATATATTCCACTTCTCTCTCGGCAGCAGGGTCCCTTGGAGAGCTACTATCACATCTGAGCTGGGAATCACTCCCAGTTTGGCTCTCAGGTGCAGGGCTGAGGAGGATAAATCAGAAATTAGAACCTTTATGAGTGGCTGCTGGGTTAAGTGGGGTTATAAAGGAAGCCAAGGACCTTTCCACAAGCTGGGGGAAGATCACCATTCTCATGACACAGCCTCCACCCTGCACCTTGGGTGTGAAACCTCGACCCAGCAAAGCCTTCCAGAGCCTTCCCATTCAGTTTGCCCAGGCCCTGCAGGCAGCAACTATGCATCCTCACACAGGAAGTATCATACAAACTGGGTGAAAATCACCCAAATGAATAAGCAGTACAGAGATATCTCTGTGCTGGTGCTCGGTGGTACAAGATGATTAGATAATTGGCAAGATTAGCCCAGAGCTGACACTACTTAAATAGACAAACAAGCCCAGATGGCTTTGAATAGCTGATTATCCAGCATCGTTGCATAGAACGAGCATGACCTGAGAAGCACAACAAACACAGCTCCCTCTCTGCAGTCACTAGGAGCTGGAGAGGCTCAGCCTTCAGTGGCCATTTATCTCCTTGTCAGAGCAGAATCACAGAATGGCCTAGGCTGGAATGCCACAGTGAGGCTCTTCTGACAGTCCCTGTGCCCCTGACTCTGCTTTAGCTTTGTTCCCCTCCAATACAGCAGATCCAGGATCCCTCATAGCAGGCTGCACGGAACTCACCATGGACCACCTGCAAGAGAACAGCAGCAGCTGAGCAATGAGCAAAGACTTGCCTTCGCTTTCAGTGCCAAGCCAGCACCACCGCACAACCGGAGAGGGCTGTTTATTATCATTCGTGGCCGTTGAAGATGGGAAGTCAGTTAGTGCTATCCCTACTGTCCTGCAGGAAGGGAGAAGCAAAGATGTCCCCAACTCCAGGGAATTCTTCCAACACTGTCTACCCTCTGCAGCATCCCACACTTTGCAGTGCCTTCAGGGTGTAGTCACATGCCAAATACTGTATGTCAGTGCATTTGACTCCTCCCCAATTCCTTCCAGAAAGCATGTAGTTTTCTTCTCAAAAAGCTTGCAAGCTTAATTTATGTGAAGACAGACTAAACTTCTCCTTTAACCTTTAGGTTCTAGAAGAAATTAGGATCAACAATTATTCTTCCAGCAATCCTCTCTTCTGCATAACGAGTGGAGCTCACAGTGAAGCTCAATCACCCCCAGGCCTGCAAAGATACATAAAATCACATTGACCCTTTCCCATAACAGACTACTCTTCCCTAGCACCTTATCCAGCTTCACTTGCACAGAAACTTAATTTTTGAAAGCTCATACATGCACAAACATATTGTGCTGCTTGCACACATCACCTGTTGAAAGACCAAGCGTCTGATCATTATTTTGATGGAAATGCTGCAATATTCATCTGAATGCTCATTTAAATATTTATATTTTGCTACCTTATGTTCCTCACATCTGTCTGTGGAAGGTCATATTCAGTCGCATGTGCAAAACCAGTATCAACTTCCCTTATGCAATACTGAGGCCCTCTGGACTCAGGTTTGCTGACAAACTTCCTTATTCCTTTTCTACTCCCCTACCAGTTACACTTCCATTTTCTAGGAAATGCACTTCCATTTTCATTGGGAAATAGCTAATGCAAAGCATCTATGGATAGGTGATTGAAGAATTCAGAGTATCCATACCTCAAACATCGATGGTCTTTCACCATCAAAGCACTTTACAAGCATCAGTAATAAACCCTCAGTGAGACAGAAATGGGTGATACAGTGCGAGACTGAACCTGAAGACAGACAGCCCCAGATACCTTCTGGCTGATAGGAAGGCCTGTTCTGACAGTGTTACATTTAAACAAAATGTCAATTATCGTAACAGTTATTTAGGACCTTCTTTCTATGGTAAGTCCCAAGGGGTTAAAATGCAAGCCTGGATTGTATTATAAAGACCGAACAAAGCAAAAATCTCAAGAACACAGGAAAAAGAGTACTCGGGGCTTGGATGAGATTAAGATAAAAAGAAAGATTAATTTTCAGCTGATTGTGGAATTTCACCAGTAGCACTATCCCTTCAGGTATACAGCACTGCAAAACCATAAAACCTGAGAGGGAATACCCACAGGGAGATGGAGAGCAATATTTTAGGAGCTGTGACTTAGAACATCACACACAATTGGCCAGAGCACAACAGGAGGGGAGACCACGACAGTGAAGACTGTCGTAACTATATCTCCAAGCAAGGCCATAGTCTCCACAGGTAGCAACTACAACTCTGACCTACCCTCTTATGGCTCTGTACACAGTAGTCCATCTCTTACCTCCTGACTAGTCCAGCTAGGAGGAAAAACTCTATGACTACCCAAACAAAATGTTAGCTACAGTAATATGTTATTCAAGTTGCTCCTGCCCCCCTGGATTAGCTTTATCGGTTTATTCAGTGTGGACTGCTAATGCTTCATTTGTGTGGTTACCTGCTCACATTCACATCAACCAGGTGTGGTGTCTGCAGACAGCGAGGTTGGGAACCTGCACAGCTCACAAAGTAATTTAAAGATGATGGCTTAGAAATTATTATTCATTTTTAACTGTAACTGTCTGGTAATTCTGTACCTCTTGCTTCCTTTCTCCTTAACATGGGTCTACGTAGTGATAGGAATTCCATCATGAATTTAGCCTCCAACTTTAAACCCACCATGTTCAAAGGCAGCTCTCTCACCTTTCTATACTACTAACCACAACCATCAAAACCAGACCATCATCTGCATAAATTCAACAATAGTGGTAAAAGTCCTGTAAGCCCTTGGCACCTGCCCTCGTTTCTGGATTAAAAATCTACTCTGGGGTCAGTCCAAGGATTTTTTATGTTAATAAGTTGAGAAGGGGAAAAGTACTTAGGGTTAATTTGTTTCCAGGCAGGCTATTCCCTCCCTTTACTGGCTGGAGAGAGGAACTCAGCGCTGAAAGGTTTGTTTATAGAGCTGACACCTCTTCAAAAAGGAATGGAGCTCCTGAGTTCTGAATTCACCACCTCTCTCTGCAGTGCTGTTTAACAGCTTTGCATTTTTACAGCCATGCTGCTGGGAAGCACTTCACACCAGAGCAGTCTGATACAGCGAACGCTCAAGCCACACATTCATCCATACTTCCCTGTGAAAGTCCAGGAAAATCAGTATTTGTTCAGGTTTATACATACATTGGTATGTTTGTTCAAGGACTGTCAAAGAAATAAAGAATTCTGAGCTGTTCTCTTCTGTATAAAGATATCCTAATACTGCAGCTGCCTTTAAGGAGGGACTCCTTCTGCTTCAGAGAGCTCTCGTAGTACAAGGTGGTGGTCTGAGGTCTGACTGGATGAAGTTGTGCTACAGCAATCCTGAGACCAAACTGCCCTGACTAGGCTTCAAGCACTCAGATAAGCTCAGCTAATTTACAGGAGCGTGGGAGGGAGAAAACTTTCAATGCCATCAAGAGAACGACAAACAGAGTAAGAAGCAAAAACACCTTATGCACTGCAGTAAGGTCAAAAAAGTTTGGACACACCAGAAAAACAAGTCCACAGACTGTATCTTAAAGTCTTTATCACAGTTCTGAAATGTTTATCACAGAATCAGAAATAACACCCAATGCAGAAATCGGGAGTTTTGGAGATGCTGCAGTACCTGCCCCTTGCACAAATCTAAGCTATAAAACTTGCTCACTGACTTAACTGATTATTTGTTTTAAATATGAAGTTTGGCCAATGGCCAGAGAGCAGCAAAGAAATAGTCTGTCTTTTCCCTCAGATGCACGCGGAGCACAAACCGCCTGGCTGTTGAGCCTCTATGTGTCTTTCCAACCATGCTCTCCATCAGCAGAGAGTTTCACTCTCTTACTCCCAGATGCTACGTTGCAACAAATTTCATAGAATCATAGAATGGCCTAGTTTGGAAGGAACCCTAGAAATCATCTAATCCAACCTCCCTGTCATGGGCAGGGACGCCTCTCAACTAGATCAGGCTACTCAAGGCCATTTCATTGCTACACCAAGGCCTCTCTGCTCCAACCTCCCTCTCTTGGCAAGTATTCCCTCCTCCTTGTCCTTTATTCCCAAGGCATATCCTTCCTTTCTCCTGGCAGTAGTTTTCCTGCTTGCTCTCCCTCTAAAATCCCAGTCATCTACCCCCAGCACACACCCTAACCTCCCTTCCCCTGCCCAACTCTTCTCTCAAGCACAGCATCAGCACATTTTACACACCCCATCTTTAAGAAGACAATGCACAAACCTGCCATCTCCCTTTCCACTGCTTCAAGCAGCAGGCTGGATGTACACAGGGAAGAATGGTTACATAGGGAAGAATGATTACACAACAAAAAGATCTCTAATTCTCTTCCCACTTCAGATCAGAATTTGAACAACGAACTTCTGGGAGCAAGGGCAGCATCAATGCGATGCACCTCGTCGGCAGCAGTTCTGGCCTTTGCTTTGCAGGGATGGAGCACACCTCAGTCAAAGCCCTGAGGACATCGTGGGGAGAAGCCACAGAGGGAGCACTAGCATGACGTGACACTCCTCACAGAATGCTCCCTGAGCCCAGTTCTCTTTAGTGCTAAGGCTTGCATGAGCTTACACTTCCTCCTCCTCCCTTTTCAGAAAGACAGGAGGACAGATTCTGGCTCATACCACCCTGCATCAAGGCAAGCTCTGATCAGCAGGGAGGTACAACCTGGGAGTAACCCTGGGACTAACTGCTGGAAACAGCTTTGCAGCAGCTGGCAGCAGCTGCCAGGAGACGCCACCTGCTTCCACTGCATGGTGCAATGGATCACCAGCCTCTTACGCATGTGATGCAGTAAGAGAGAAGAGGAAGTCCTGACCCGTTCTGTTTCAGCACAAGTTTCTCGTATGTTAAGAAATTTCCTGGAGGCTGTGCGGCCAGGCGACTGTGGTCAATGGGAGCCCGCAAATCCTAATGGCTTAAAACTGAAAAGATATAATTTTTGGCTGTAACCTCATTCCTTGTATGCACTGGTTCTCTATTGACCTCTTCCTACGTCAAGTACCATTCAGAGAGAAACTGAGAGGTTGGTGGCTACACAGCAAAAGGTCTGGCACAGAGTCCTTGCAGGGCTTGCATGGGGAATGGAGAGCTAGAAACAAGTACTTGTGAGGACACCAGTCTTCTATCACTCCAATAAATGCTCTCTGAGATGTTACTTTTTAGGTAACATGTCACATTAGACCAAAGTCCTACAGTATGTTGAATCTGATTTCTTGTCTGATCTCTTTTTGCTGCCAGGATAGTTTTGAAAATGGATAAAATCTCTCTATAATCTGAAGTGGAGTCATTCGCATACACTGTGTTCCCTTCAAAGCAGAGAGAAATGAGAGCAATAAATAGTATGAGAAGCTTAAATCCCCCACTCTGGCAGAAAGACAATTTCCCGCAGTGCAGGTCCTGCCTGCTCTCTTTCCAGCTATCTTTCCAGCATCTGCTCTGAGTCTGAGAGGGGAGGTGGGGGGGCTATAAGCAAACATTGGACAACTTTACAGGGCTGCTTAGAGGGCAAGCTGGACTGTGACTGAGGACAGGTTGGTATAACTGTGCCAGCCTTTCGAGAACTCCCTTTGAAGTTGAATATAATTCCAATCATTAAAGAAAATGGTGAACTCCTGTTTTCCTGTAGAAAAGAAGGTAATCATCTCCTTGTGCTCTGGTCAACATATTTTTTTTTCTTTCACAACCACATTTCCTAATTTCCTTCCAGATCTATAGCTACCACAGAATGAACCACAAGACACTTATATATTTGATTACCTCAGAAGGAAGTCTCCTTTAACAATGTGGATCTTTCCTCGTATTTCATGGCGTTAATCATCACTAGTAGAAAAGTCACAGTTTCAGACTTACCCCCCTGAGGTCAGTTTTTCTGCTGACACATACTGAGACCAAACTAGGACTGTTCCCAACTAAGTCACAGTGACGCTAACTGCTTTAGGTTTCTGAAACTGTCCTGGGATTTAGCCTGCAATGGCACAGCCCAAATCTCAGAGCAGCATTATCTCCATTTCACAGATTGAGAAAGAAGGGCAAAGAGAAGTGCACTGATTTGCCCACACAGCAAAATGAATACCAAGAATAAGAGTGAAACCCCAAAATGTTTCTGCTTCTAAGCCTACTACTAAGACTTCAATGAAAAGTGGCAAAATAAAAGTATATATTTGATCCCTGTAACTCCAGTCGTTATTCATTAGAGAATGAGCCTGAAAAACCAATCTTTACTGTTATTTTGAATTAAACAGATCAGATCTGTGTTGCAAAACTTTCCTGATGTAATTCAGGGAAAGGTGGCAAAAGACACAATCCCGTATCAACATAGTTTGGAAAGAGTCCCTGGTGTTAACACGACGACACTCAAAAGAGCTGGCATGGTTTATTTCACCCAGAAAAATACGGAGTCTTGCCATGTCTGCATTGGTTAATAAATGGGCTGGCAAAATGCTCCTTTCTCAGACTTACCCGTGCTGTTCCACTCAGCATTCACTGCTGCAGCTGGTATTTTCGTAACTCCCTTTAGCACTAAAGTCACTTCTTGAGTACTCGCTAAAAAAACGTTTCTCAATATCGACTTTTTTCCTTAAAGAACACAAAAAGTGATGAATCAATTTTTGAAGCAGAATAATGTCAGTACTCTAGTTTACTTGGTAATTGTCAGCTTTAACCTTTTAATTGTATGAAATGTATTTAGGATCTAAGATTATTGCCATAGGCGTCAATAAAAACTAGTCCTCCTGCTGCAACCTTAGCACTGATATTTTTTATTCTCTTGCTGCTCACAGCTTGACAAACTCCTGAATTTCTTTTCTTGCAGACATCCTTAGAAATTATGTAAGGACACCGCAACTTGAATCACACTGTCGACTCAGCATCCGAGCTAGCATATCTCAAGTTCAAGTGCTTGGTAAAGCCATGAACTTAACCCTTGGGCTTTCCCTACTTACCAATATATCAGCATGGAGATGTCTTATTTCTAAAATGATACTTGGATCTTTGTGCCCTCTGTAACATTCCAGGACTCCCAGAGTGTAATTGGAGCCAGAGCACAAGATGTGCTCATTCACCTTTGTATGGTGATCATACAAAAAAGAAGCAAAAAAGATTCTCTCTTCTAACCATCAAGAAAAAGGTCTATAATATCCATGCTCAGGCAAAAACTACTCATAGTACAGGAGTTTCTGCTCCAGGGATTTCTGGTTTCTTTAAGCAGAACTATGTGTTGAAGCTGATGTTCTATCTGATCTTTCTCCATTTAGAAAAAAAAAATCTATAACAATAAAACATCTGAAGGAATGAAGCTAAGGCTGAATGTAGAGTGGCTAATGTCATCACTGCTGAGCTAATACGTGACTAAGCTTTGACTTACGTCGGATTGTCACACAAAGTTCCTCTGTGTTCTCTTCCTCTCAAAGCTCCCCACCAGCATTCAGTGGCAGGATTAGCCCAAATTAGGTCAGAGTTTATCTGAGGAGGGGAAGGAATCTGTTCTTTCTGTTTGCCCACTGCCAAGGAAGAGAAGATCAGGGGCTCCTTCAATTTGTAAAAATAAGAACTAGTGCTAGGATCTGCCAGTGTTAGGATCTGCCAGATACATTTGCATAGAGAAAAAACTCTCCAGCATTAATGATAATTGAGTGAGATGAAAATTTTGGAGTTCAGACTCAGATTCTTCGTTGTGGCTAAAAAACCCCAGGCTAACAGAACTAAGCTCCAGGAATCATTCTCCCTTCAGACCGATAAAAAGAAATCTGGAGTTCCAGTGATGACATTTATTTTTTGTCTTTTCATAAATTAATTTTTTTCATAAACTTGGGGGTCGGGGTGCCACTTTTGCCGATTTATTAATATTTTTAAATTTAATTTAAGCTCATTTGAACACCCTGAGATATATTGGAAACTCGCTCAAATTAGTCTTTTTTCCAGGGTGAAGCCTCCATCCTCCACTGATCCACTATGGAAGAGTGTTTTGGTCACAAAGACCTTCTGGAGTTTTGGGAGAAGTAAACCACAGAAGGAGCCAGAGTTAAATAAGCAGCATCACTTTCCTGTAATGACCCACTGAAAATGACACAGTGCTGCAAAAAAATGTAGTGGACACCACGTAAAGCCCAAATGAAAACAGTAGTAAAAGGACTCCTAGATGGAAGGTATTGGGTAAAAACTTGGGTATCACTTATTTGATAAGAGGTCCCTGGACCTTTACCTGACATTCCCTGGACAGTCGTCCCTCTGCTGGAACAGGCTTGAAACATTATTAGGCTGCACACAGGGAGAACAGAAGAGATTATCACAGGGAAAACAGAATTCTGGGAAAAACACTTCAGATTTGCGATTTACCTGAAAAATGTGGGGGAAAGGTGGGCAGGAAAGAGGGAAGGAAGCCAGATGCAGCCCCATGGGATGTGAAGTAAAAATAAGTAAATACAAACTTAATTGATATACACAGTCCTTCTTCCTGAGCTGGTTTTCTTAGAAACAGAACAGGAGTCATGTTCAGTTTGAACAGAAATATTATGTTTCTAAAACCACACAAACTGCCTAATGAATAAAGAGAAGATCATGAATTCAAAATCTATATCCTTCAGGAAACGGTAAAAATCCCTCCAAGTTACCACAATGAAACAGCTGGCAGTTCCTCACATACCTGACATTCACTGCTTACAAAAATTTGCAAAGTAACAATGCTGATTAAAAGTGCAGAAATTTCACTCAGTTAAGTGTGCACAGTGGGAACCCTGCTGTCACCAGAAAGCCAGAAATTCTCTTCTGAATGTGACAAAGTTATGGCCAGATGGGGGGAAAAAAAAGAAAATAAAGACTGAAAAAAAAAAAAAGCTGTATCTTCTGAATGTCACTGACAAGGCCATTTTTGGTACAATCCATCAGGAGACATTAGTGCAAGTGCATAATAATCCCAGGATTATAAAGAAGATAGCCAAAGGAATTTTGGACATGGACACATTTCAACTTCACTGCTTTGCAGAAAATAACGCCACCCTGTTAAAGGCAAGTCTCACAGCCAGTCGTTGAAAAGGACTGACACTGTATAGGGATTTATATAACAAAATAGCCATCAACACAAGCTAATGCGATCCAGACCAGTGCAACTGTTCAATTATTATTGCTTTCTGGACGCAACATGCATTGACAATCAAAGCCCAAGGCCCTGCAAAATAATCAGTTAACAAAACAGACACAAAAGCCAACTAAGATTCTGAGCAGTGTAGTTAGAGAGCTAAAATCCACATCCAAAAAAAGTCATGCATAAAGTAATTTCAGATCCTTTTATACTATTGTTTGTTTTAGTGACATGAACTCCTCTCTTGCCACCACCCATTCGAAAAATAAGAAAAGAAAAAAATTTTGCTGCAAGCATGTAACAGCAGCCCAGCACCCCCAGGGTGCAAGCGGCAGAAGAAACACTTCTGGTCTAAGCTCGTGCAGTGTGTGGGCACAACCTCCTCTCCTCCACAGCTTTCAGTGATGAAGAACAAGGGATTGCCTGCAATCAGGTTACTTTTATGAATTAGGGTTTCTGGATCCTGCCCTTAAACAGAAAATGATTCCAGGCACATGCAGACTAGACCAGTTTTCATGAAATAGTGACAGTACAGTTTGCAAATTTATTTCATATGGCTTGCCATCACATGACTTTTCTTCCCACAAGCCCAGATTATTATTGCTCACAATGAGTGTATATAATAATCTACGGTTTAATAAATAAGATATTTTTTTTAATTAATTGACCCTTTAAAAGGAAGAGTCTCCCTACTTGCTGCCTACAGAAATTTATGTAAATATCAGTCACCTACTTATTTTAGGAAGAACTTATTATCAGTTTGTTAAACTCCTATTAAGAGTCATATATATACCTATATATAGCCGATTATATATATATTTAAATCAGACTGATGTTTCTGTAATATCCATTAGCAGTCTACAGAAATCCCAGATTCACTAAGGCCAAGCACTATTTTTCTTACAGCACTGCTTCCTAAGGAAAAGTAATTTCAGACAGTAAAGCTGAACTGAGGATTATCTTTATACAGCAAGACCTTGGCTGCATGACAGAAAAATTAAAGGAGCCTGCTGATCAGCTGAAATACTACGGCTTCAAGTATGTTTGGATGACAGCCAAAGTCTTGGAATTGTTTTGCCATGAAATTTGCCTTTAGACAGGAAGAACAGGAAAGTTTTCAGTCTGGAAGAGGCTTCATGTTGAAAAGCTTGGAAATCAAGCCCATTACTCACATCCAATCAAGCCTGCCCCTCCCTGCTCCTTGCTCCCTTCTCTGTGCCCAGCACAGGCATGCCCATGCATACAAGCACACCCTCCACAGCACACATGCTCTAAGCCTCTTACATGCTTTTGAAACTTTATTTTTGATAGAGTTTCTCAATATTTGATTCAAAATTACACTGCTTGATTTGCCACTTGAACTATGCTTCATTCATATAATACAGGTTATAGAGATGACCGTCCTTTAAATAAGTTGTTTGCTGCTATTAGATGTAATTCAAACCTCCTGGCTTCTAAGACAAAGTAGGTTCAGGTGTTACGGAGAGACTCTACTTGCTTTTTCTCCCCTCTGCCTCCGCTGCAGCTTTGATCAGCAGTTGCATTTCAGACATCACATACTCTTACTTGACACTCAGGTTTCTGTACAGTCAGTACAGCACTCATGGGTATTTAAAATGCAGACAACGTACAGAACTGTCCTGCTCTTGTGGCTGTGATGCAGGAAGCTCTACAGGGTTGCTGTTGCTGTTTTTATCAGGTTATATAATTATTTAATTATTTTATTTAATTGCTTTATTATTGCAGTCATGCTCTCACTGAAGTCAGCAAGAACTCAGTCCAAGGTCCAGCCTGGCAAACAAAAAAGCAGAGCCTGCACAGCCATGAAACACTCCCTGAAGCAGAGTATTTGGCCAGCTTTGCTTCACCTATGACACCCAAGGAGTGCCCTCCATCCCTACCTAGGCCTGCATGTAGCTGGGCATCCACCCTTTGCACCCAGCGAGGACTGGATGTGGTAGAGAAGCAGCCCCAGCAGTTGCAAGAGCACTTGCTCCGCACTGATTCCCACCTTTGTTTCCATACAAAGTGTTCGAAAAGTTTACATAACACCAGCTTGTCACCACCCTAGATATTAGACTCTAGATATTGTTGTGGTTTCACAACAACAAATCTAGTTTCACAACTCCTGCTATTAAATCAAAAATTACCTCACATCAGACGGTGGCAGCCTAATGTTTGCTAAGTCAAATTTCTTGTCAGAAGTTGTGACAAGTTAGTTAACAGTGCGGAGGCAGGCTTTGGGCAGGCTCAGGTACTGTCCCCTCCTCTTCCAGGCTGGTGTCAGAGCGCATGGATGCCATGACCTCCATGTCAGCTGCTCTAGTGCATTGGATGGAAACCCAGCTGCACGTCCTCAGCTGATCCGTGCTCTGCTATTACTGGCGCAGCGGCGTCAGTCTGCTTGAGCCACGCTGGATTGCTGCACGTGCCTTCCCTGTGTCCCCCTGGAACACCATGGGCACTGTCACAGGGCACTAACACCGAGGTTCCAACACGGCCATCTGATCTGAATCCAAATCTGATCAAGCCTGTCTCATGCCCAGTCTTGACCTCTTTCCCTTTCTCCCTCCCACAGAACCACCAACAAATTAAATTGGATCTTAAATCTGAATTACAGGTGAGCCACTCTTTCCCCACAAGTATTATAATAGCCACTTATTCTAGAAAATTAACTTCAGTAGAAGATTTCTTGGTGTCATTTACATGATTGAAATACAGCTTTTAGGCCAAGGAGCGTAGAGGAAATAATTTCAAATCAGCACATAGAGGCCAGTTGCCTCCAAGTTATTTTTGTTCCAAGTTTGGGAGGGCATGAAAATTTTCATGTACACATATGGCAGGGAACATGGCAGGGGTTTTAATCACCAAAGGTTAAGCATGACTGAGAGACATTCAGGCATTGCTTTGAAGCCTTTTGTCTGTGCTAGATCTATACTTAGCAACCTATAGGCAATTTCATAGTTACAGTTTTACCCAACTCTCTCTAGGATCACTTGCAGCTACTACAGAAATACCGAAGCGCTCAAGCAGCCCCTCGTGGCTTTGAGAATTGAAGGAAATGCATTATGAGCCCAAATATAGTTAAGCATCTCCTTGGCAAGTTGTGGGAGGACAGTCTACCTACCTTGGCTCGCAGAAGCTGTTTACACCCATCAGCTTCTTGATGTTGCTATGTCCCTTCAGCCATCAGGAGGAAGGGAGTCTGCAGAAAGGACAAAGCAGGTCCTGCCGCTCTGAAAGAGACTTAAAGAGTTGGAAGAGGAACAAGTTACGCCTCCATGGCCTGAAGCTCCTCAGCACTCCTTCCTCTGCTGCCCAGGCAGGGTTCAGTCACCTACAGCCAGCCCCGATCTCATGGAGAACATCTTACAGGCTTTGAGGGCACTTCTTAATGGAACCTCTCCAGTACACTTCTCATTTGGTTATATATTTTTTTCTATAAGCCACGCTCTGTCTCTTGTTACAGAATCATCAGAATACATGGATTTTGTACATATACATCCTACACTATACTTTGTCCAGATCATCAAATACATAATGGTGTTTCAAATTCTTCTGTCATCAGCTCCAGGATAGCAAAAGAAAAGGGTGGTGTGGGCACACCGTTCTGTAGTCTAGCAGAGTTCAGCTAGCATGGGATACCTGGATCTCCTGATCCACTCTGCATTAGGGTGGCACAGATTTATCAATGGATGGCATTGATAAACTAATGTTAGATAAAATGAGACACGGACCACTTCCAAAGATGTGAACTTCCACATCTTTGGTATGTTATCATAACATTTGCAGAGCAGCAGAGGCAATTGCCTCTATTGCTGACCTACTTCTGTCATAAAATCTGTTTACATTGTCCTGAAATCTGTTTGTTTTGAGAGGGATTCTTTCTATTGCAAGAATGCTAAAATTCTGAAAATGACTAGTTATTGGCAACTTTTATGTTACACAGGGTGATATGCTTTTATATTATATTGCATATCTATTAGGAATATTTTGTTTATGAAGTCATTTTATTGTCTCATGACTTCTTTTTGATCCTCAATATCCTCAGAAAACAAATATTCCATTTAAATGTTTTGCCTGTTTTTTGAAATGTGCGAAAAAAAAAGCCATTACAAATGTTCCCAAAGGCAATGCCTCAAAATGTGGTTTATTTCCTCTGAGCTCCGATAACTAAGGTTGCCTGAGTCATGGATTTTCTGCCAGTGTTAAGTCCATAGTCTATTACTCCCAAGTACACTGCTGAAGTCCACTGTTCTAAGTCCAGCTCTTTCTGTTACCTTCTTATGTATAGCCAGAGATTTGACTTTGTTCTGGCAGCCCCGTTGTACCAATCACACATTGGTACAGAGCACTCGGCGCTTCTCAGCAGTCTAGGCAAAGCTGAACTGTGCTTGTCCTGAGGACGAAGCAGAACGGCACGGGTTGCTCTCCCCTTCAGAGGGGTTAAAATTCAACTGAATCATGGTGGCAGAAGGACTTTGACAGACACTGCTGCCTCTGAGAGGCTCATAGTACTAAAGCTAAGTGAGCTCCCTGATCCCAGGAACAGGAGGCCACGATGTAGTTCAGCTCTTTGTTGTGCGTGTAAATGCCCACAGTATCCAGCCTGTTCTTGCTCCCATTTCCATCACCTGCACAATACATACACATGGTGCTGTTGACCTCGGAAGAAGAGAGAAGGGAAGACCAGCTTGGTGTGCTGTGTCCCCTCCAACTCCTTCATGACATCACTTTGCCACACATGTCTGTCTGACATCGGACAACTGTCAACTTTACTTGCGTCTAATGCCAGGCTTAGATACCACCATAACATACCATAAAGAGACAGAAATTCGGGTATGACCTTGAGACCTAGGGTTATCTCAGGACTCCTGACCAAGACACTCAGCATCAGTTTTGTCCTACTCTGGAACAGAGTAACAACCAAGTTCTCCTTTGCAGACCACTGTGCTGCCACTACCCAACAGTGACAAGGTACTCTGATCAACTGGTATCAGAGTCCACAGAAATACCATGTATTTAGTCTGGTGTTCAAAAAGAGATCACCATTCCCAATTTATTGATTGGGTTTGTAGTTGATTGGGTGTGTCATTAATCTTATGCTTATACATGTTTGTACTTAACACTCTCAAAGCATTTTGACATACCATGGTGCAAACAGACATGTCGCTGCATGAAAACTGAAAGGTTTTTTTTTGTCTGCACAAAGAAATCAGATTAATTAGATTAAAATAGCTTTCAAATCTGTCTCATCTGGTAAATCTGTACAACTCTCCTGTGTGGATATTACTAGAAGTGTTTAAGAACACTTGGGCTGGCATCACATTATATACCAACAGCAGAGTATTCGCACAAAGGAGTCCAACTGTTGAGCTGTCATATATTAGCAGGTACTATTTTATTTTATTAAATCAGATTTCATTTCAAGAGAAGTTGAGAAAGAGAAGGCAAAGGGTGTGCTAGGTTATTATCATTCTCTGCATCTGTTTTGCATTGTTAAGTTGGTTTATGGAATGGTTATACTAGTATTCTTGCAAAACTAATCCTAATTCACTTTATAATCCTATTTGTTTACTTTAGTTCTGAAGACAGCTGAGTGCAACATGTCAGTCAGCGTATGTGTTCTCAACACTATGGCTCCCGTACATGTCACCACAGGTATATTTTATCTCACAGCTGGCATCTATGCATTTATTTTATTCCCCAAACATTTTAAGAGAATGGTTTCAGAGAGACAAAGGGAAAACATCTGTTCTGCTTAGGAGTCAAAAGTGAGCAAAAGTGAAAAACTTCAAGAGTGAGTAAAACTATATTATTGGCCATGAGATCAAAATGGAAACCAGACATTGTTTTGTTTGCAGTTAAACTCCCTTAAAGTGATCCTGAATTATGCCAAAACCCAACCCACTTTGGGTTGAAAGAGGATCACTGTATTTGAAAATGAGTCAAGAAAGGGATCCTTAATCACACTCAAGGCTTCTGCCTTCAAGCACTGCAGCTAGACCTACAAAGACAAATATACTCTGACCTGAAAATCCAGTGCAGTGTCTTAATTTTTCTCACACATTTCATCTTGGATTAAACCCAAGAAAAGGAGGAGAATAGACTTAAGGAGGTAGGTAATCTCTGCTGTACAGCTGCTGCTTGCAATCCTCACTATCTCCATCATTCTCATATAGCCCTGTACAATCTCTTCTCTGCTGTGTTATTACCTGAACTTCACCTAGTTCTTTTCCACCAGCCTTCTGAATCAAGGCTTCTCTTCTTCTGCCTTCTCAACTTGTCCCAATCATCCACAGCAATTCCATTTTCCACTAGAGCAACCACCCCATTCCTTGGTTGTATATTTTATCATAATCACACTTCATTCAATTCACATTCCCCCTTTTTTTTCCCATTCAAAAGAAGAGTGTTGAACTAAGATGACCTTTACAAACAGTTCCTCTCCAATTCTTCATCTAATGTGTAGCTGCTTTTTGGCCATCAGCTCCCTAAGGCTTTTCCTGAGACTACTCCTTCATCCTGTGAGATCTGGTTCACAAGCGATGACTACACTTTGGTCCTTTCCTCTTATCCATTATCCTTCTCTTATTCATTAGCACGGTGCTATTTCTCACCTTTTTGCATCCTCTTCTACTTTGGATCTGTCCCCTTGCCTCCCATTTCAACTTCTCTCCACCTAATCCAGTCCTGCTAGTTCATCAACACCTGTCACCTGTACTGATGCTACAGATTATCTTTGAGTGAAATCCTGCAGCAAGGACATTCTTCCTCATCACAACAATGTTCTCTCCTCTTCCTGAGACACCATCTTTGGCCTCTGCCTCTAACACTACACCTTTCCACCAGTTCCCTTTGTACAAGATGTTGCTGATTTCGTCCAAAAAGAAAATAATCATATTAATTTTCCCACAACTCTACTTTTATCCTCCCATGTCACCAGATCAGAATTTTTTTTTACCTTCACAGGGGCTGATTGTGCTTCCAGCCTAGGACAACAAATACCACTACTGCTTCAAACAAACAAAACAAAAAAATCCCAACAATCCCACCCACCCCCAGACACCAATCAAAGAAAATCTGCCAGCAGAGCTTATTCAGTAAACAAGAGAGGAAAAAGATTATTTGGACCCCTGAACAAAATATCTCAGCATCCTTTCAGGGCAAGCATCAGACCTTCCCTCAAAATAATCCAGAGGGGAACCACTAGCTACTAAAGCAGTTTTTTCTGCAGGGCCCATCCTTGGGCAAACAAGCAGTCCTGAGAGAAGCCTCAAACCGTACCTGCTCCTCTTTTGCTGGGGCCCAGTGTATCAACTGGGCATCATGCTCCTGGGCTCACTCCCAGCATCTGTCTGGTACAGAACCGGCTGCTCCCCTTCATGCTTAAAAGCCTTTGCTCCCTGTTGAACTGCTCTTTTCTCTAACTCCTCACTAGCACTGGTGACCCTGTCCCATCTGAGTGATGGATGTACCTCATATCTGCTCCCATCCCCTCCCCCCGATCCTAAACTTGCCATTCTCCCTTCCCAATGCAGACCTAAAAGGCTCTCCTAACTACTGACATCCACACTTAGTCACTGCCTTCCTGAGATGCTTCCATACTCTCCTGCTTCCTTCTATCTCAATGCCATCTTAATGTGCTGCTACAGTAAGATGGCCTTTAGAAAAGGTCTCCTGGAACTGCCATCTATCAAGCTTCTCAGTTTCCATCTGCCGCGCAAAATGCCTTTAGCCTTTGACCCAGACCGAGCTCTTTGGGGTGGGAATATTTGTTTGCTCAGAACCTATTAACACCTGGTTCAAGAACAACCTTCTAGGCACTACAGTAGTTAATAACAATAATTCAGTCATGTATAGCAGAAGATTTCACAGCTTGACTGCTTTACATAAGGAGATATTTCCTTTCTATTTTGTTTTTAAGTATCTGTTTTACTCAACTGTCTTACTGGCCCTCAGGCTAAGTAGGAGGAAAGGAAAACACTGCACAGAAGTCTTAAGATGGGTAAGCAGAATGGCAGTATTCCTTGAAGGCAACAGCATTCAAGCTGAAAATAATTTTGTCTGAATAGTTACTGGTTTAGTTCCTGGCTCGGTACACAGAGATTTCAAACTCGTGATCCGTAGGTCACGGTGTTTTTTCCAGCAGTTCAGGAAAGCTAGTCATAAATTTGCATCAGTTTCAACAGTTTCAGGCCTCCACCTCACCATTTATTCACCACTACATTTTCTCTTTTCCTTTTGACATTTTCAATACAGAAGTTCAGTCTGTAATTTAAAACTACTCTTTCAAGCTAAATGTAATTTTAAAATAGCCCAAAAGCAAAAAGAAGTGCAGATTTGTGGGATGTCTGTTTCAGAAAAACAAAACAAAACAAAAAAGCAGCCAAATTACTGCCATCTCTCCATATTTTTTTTCCTATTCTCACCAACGTAAAAAAAAAAAAAAAATTATTAAAATAATTGTAGTCTACAAGCAACTATCTTAGCCTGGATAGTACATCATCTTTTCCTGGTTTTCAGAGCAACAAAAAAAAAGGACCAATTTTAATGTGGACACTATCGATGTCATTGCCACCAAAACCCCACTGCAGCTTCCTGAGTGCCATTTGATGGCCCTCTACCTCTGCATGCCCTACACCTGTCCAAGCACACCTTAGTGCGACGGCATCCACCAAAGCACAGGCCTGGGCTACATGCCCAAGAGCTGCCTCTGCAGAAGGCAAACTGCTCAGAAAACGTCCCTGCAAACCCTGTGACCATATCCCTATGGCCTATGTGTGCAGCAGCCAAGGTATCCCAGCTGCCCTTCCCACCACCATCCATCAGTCCCTATAGAGTTTCTGTGAGCATATGAGCTCAGGTCCATCAAGCCTGGTGTTGGATACAAGCTGTATTTTAAACACACCGACCAGCAAAAAGACATCTAAGGAGCATCTTGACCTTGCAAAACACATTAAATCTGTGCAGCTAAGCTGAGCTGGGCTCCTTTCTGGGGGCTGCCAGCACCATGGGCAAGAGGGCACACTTGAGGCAGACTTTACGACCTTTATATCTTCTGAGGCTCCAGCAGATTGAGTTTTCTGGGGCCTGGATTTGTCCTCTCCACACTCCGAGCTCCCTGCCTGCAGCTCACCTCTGGCTGACTTGCAATACCGCTTTTTCCACAGCCTTTCGTCAGACTGTTGTAGCAATTTGGGCCCATATTCTCTTTCAGGCTGCCTTTGTCAACCCCCCCTTGTGACCCGTCCATAAACTGCAAAACTATTTAAAGAGGTCATTTCTGCAGTTTCTTAAGCAGCACAGACTGCAGAATAATGTGTCAGGGAAAGAAAATAGTGTCGTGTGGGTCACACACATATGTCCTTTGCATGTAACACGTTACGTATTTGCTGGGAATACACCTTAACCTTTTGCTTGGCGTGCAAGGTATATAGAGTGGAGGGAACCACGGTTGTTATGTGAAAAGTTATGTAGGTAAAAGGTTAAAATAATGTCATTGGCTTGGGCTTCCCACAAGAAAGCAACCAGTTATCTGAGATCAGAGTTAACCATTCACAAATGCTGAGGTGCCCTGAGGGGACAAAATAGGATTGCTCTGCTCCCATTGGTACCAATAATTAGAGGTTATTTGGGAGAGGATCACTGGGGCAAGAGATAATCTAATAAAGATGGGTGGAGGTTACAAAACCTGACTCTCATTTTCACAATAATGGTACAACCTGCACAGGATGCCCACTAAGCGATTCTACATTCAAAGAAAAAAAAAGATCAAACAAAACCCTCAGGTCTCCTGGGAAGAGGTACAGATTTTAATGAAAAACACAAAGAAATATTAATGTTCTTGCATATTAGTATTCACATCTGCGCATTACAACATGCTAACTCACCCACGCTTCTCCCTGTTGGCCCACATAAATATACCTATCATATTTTATAGATGGGCCCATATATCTAAAGACTAACCAGATCAGACTGGGTTTACACAATCTGGTCAAAGACTAGAGGAGCCCCTGTGCAGTTCTCTGGCAGCTAAAGCAGCATTCTGGTCTCAGTGAAATCCTTCTCAGAGCCTTTATCCCAAGCCACTAAATGTTCTCAACGTTTTAACTCAATTATCCTTTTGAAATACATCACACACGCCTGCTGCTTGTAAAGCTTATTTGTATTATATTATTTGTAAAACATCTGTAAACAATGCCAGAATTCCATATAAAACAGACATTCACACATCTGGAGGGGAGTATGCAGGCAGAGGTGCCCTGAAGCTGTTTCAGCACCATACCATGATGACATTTATAAACAATTTTTTTCTTAAACACATTTAAGGTTTAAAAATACCAATCTGTTCTTAAAATCCTTTATTACATTTAGAGACTTTTAAGTGAACATTTCAGTTTAAAATGCTTCTATTTTATCTAAAAATGCAAAGTGCTGAATGACTCGATTATACGTATTCAGGTAAAACTCCTGATTTCAATGAGAGCAGAGGGCTAAGTACCTATCTTAGAAGCTACTTTCAAAGCAAGTAAACAAACCAATCTAAAAATCACCACACCTTTCTTACCAGGAGAGTCTCTAGTTGCAAAGCATAGATCAAAAGAAAAATCTGGCAGAAATGGCAATACTTGTAGGCATTCCACCTCAAGTTCTTCCTAAGACGTTACATTTACACGACTTTTTGGATTAGTATTCCTCTTTCTATTCACATCCAAAAAGGGAAAAAAACTGCCTGAAACACAAGAAAAACAGAATAAGGAGGCATGGTTGAAGGCAAATCAATATAATTTTTCATTGTTGAGATGTCAAAATAATCCAGGTTTGCTCCTTGAGGTCCTGAATAAAATACGTTGCCCCACTGAAAACATTTACCAGTTTCATCAATGTCTTCCAGGGCCTGGCCAGCTTACTATGCTACAAGACAAAATACGTCAGTCCAGCCACAACTTCTCCACAGCTCAGTTCCTCCTGAGCCATCATATCTCTTTTCTTTCCTCTGGTCCACACTGGACTGCCCATCACAACCACGCACAGAGTGAGAGGGCAAAAGCAAAGTCACTCTTGTATGGAAACAGATCTTTACTAGGCTGCTGCAAAACTAGTCCTAGTGCTGTGCAGGTAGAGCTCAGACACCAAATGACTTAGATCTCCACCACGGTCCCAGCTCTTAGTGTTTACTGAAAAGAAACCAGGGCAATCATCCTGCAGAAGACTTAAAGTATGTTTTACCTACGAGCCCTGAGTCCTAGCAAAAAGCAAAGCGATCAGAAATCAGTCTAATTTCTGGTAACAGGCAGCTTGAAAGAACTTTGTAAGACAGTTAACCAAGGCAGATGAAATGTTATACAAAAGAATCTGGAGAAAGTGCCTCATAAAGTTGAGACCTGTAAGCAGTGTTTTTTTAAGCACAAAAAACCGAGAGAAAGTGTGATTGGTGGGAGGTGAAGAGCTGTCTTTAGAAAGCTTGGCGAACCTCTGACAAAAGACATAATTCAGACCTGGGACAGAAGACATTTTGCAAGATGCTACAGGGAGATTCAGAACTAACTAGGGACAAAGCCAGCCAAAGAAAGACACCCCTGTCACACTGACACAGAGCAACTTCACAGCATATGGCAGTACTCTGGTACTGTGAGCAAAGAGCAGAAACTAAAGTAGCAGGTGAAAGCAGATGTGAACCAGAGACACATGAAGGAGAACAGTGCCAAAGTCCACAAAAAATCAGGGAGTATTCTAGAAAGATGGCCAATGCCAAGTTTTTTCTATACTTCATGTGTCAGCATTGTTGTGCTCTTAGCACACCAAGCTGGTGCCAAAAGGGCAGGGGGGCTGGACTAGATGATCTATCTCTACAGGTCCCTTCCAACCCCTAACATTCTATGATTCTATGACTCTCTCCTCATTCCTTGACAAACATAGACTTTTTTAATCCCCAGATAGATGATTTGTGATTTAGACTACAAACTTGTGTAACATGCAGAACAAAAGGCTGGTGAAAGGCAAAGTCCAGAGCTGAGCTGACATGTCAATCCAAGTCAAATACACACTGTTTGTGTGTCTCAAGGACTGTGAACTGCAGCCATCAGACAAACTATTCTGGACCAAACTCTGAAGAAACTTATCACATCTCCTAGGTCTGGCCAGCATTTTTTGGGGCCTAATTATGGATCTAAAGAAGAACTCTCAGAATTAAACCAAGTTTCATCTGAAGGCACCAGAAGGCTAACTCCTAGCATGATGCATTAAGAAAGATGAATGGCAACCATGCAAAACTCGAAAAACCTCAATGAAAAGCCTCAGCTGGAAAGCAACACTGATGGAGTTGTAGAAGCAAACAGAGCCAACAAAGAAAACAAAAGAAACACACATGAAAAGCTACTCAAAGGAAAGCAGGCAGCGTTGCATTGGCGGCAGAGAAAAGTAACCACTGTCTCCTATGGGTCTGGTGAGAGTAACCACTGGGCTGTGGTACAGAAGTGTCTCAATTCTGGATCCTGTTTTGACGGATGTAAATTACCTCAAGCATTGTGCAGGGTGTCCCTGTGATTAACCAAAGGGTCAGGACTCTTCTCCAGTGGGACACCTGGGGTGAAGCTCAAAGCTCCTTTTCAAACACAGCCCACAAATACCAAAAAGGTCAGGTAGAGAAAACATGATTTTCTACCAAAAAAGCCAGGAAAAAATAGGTCAAGTAGTGGAAAAACTCACATCCACTGTTCATTCTGAACCTAGTATTGCTGCAACAAACCCATATCTGTTGGAAGAGCTCTCCTCATTCTGTGGGAAATACCCTGGATTGTTTACCAATCTTCACAGCATGTTTAGATGTCAGATTGTTTCACCTTTCATGCATGTGCATTTCCAAGAACCATAGGAAAGCAAAAAATCCTCAGTAAAAAAAAAATCCTCACTACTTAGCTGTTTGGATATTTGCGTATTGAGTTAAGCACTTCACTGAGAAACATTTCACACTGATTTAAGAATGCAAATTCCACTGGAAAAGAAACAGTGTTAAACACAGTCTTATTTAGCAAAATACTTAAAGTACCTGAGCTTATCTCGCTCTAAAGTTCTAAAAATCTTAAACGTTCTGACAATAAGTTTCATTGATACCGAACACCAGCAATCTGCCTTCAGCAGGCTTATTACAACATACACTTCTGTGTGTCTGGAGACTAAAATTTACATTGCTAAATAAAGGCACCCGAACTCCCAAAATAGTATTGGAAAATTAAGTTCTCAGAAAAAGAGGGAGAACTGTCTGACCTGAAAAAAATGTATGACTTCTGCTATCACAGCCACTGTTGTTAATGCTCAGTGATTAGGGAGAAATTTAGTAAGGATTACAAATGGAGAATTGCTTATTAAGCAATTTACTTCTCCCTTTTACCAGGGTTGGACAACTCCCTACAGTGCTCCCTTGAGCTTTCTGCCCAGGATGTTTAGAGATGACTCTGTTAATGCAGTTTCTTTGAAAGATTACGGCTCAGTATAACAGATCAAATCAAGAAAATAAGTTTGATTTTCTTCCTAGATTTTCTTTTAAGCCTTCCTCCTTCTCCTTTTGCCTGAGGCTGCATTTCATCTCCCTCTCCAATTGCACTGTAAGACAAAAGAGGCACATAAAAAAGTGCTTTGAGTGAAAGAGAAGGTATATCCCATGGTTTGATAAACAAGACCACTTTCAGTGAATAATGTCTGTATAAAAGTGATGAATGAAAGTTGCTTCTTTCTCTTCTCTGGATTCCCTTAGCTTCACCAAAAAAAAAAAAAAAAAAAAAAAAAAAAAAAAAAAAAAAGAGGAAGTTGAATAATTGCAGTAACAAAAGATCACCAGCTGGGCTTTTGCACTGCCGCCACCTAAGCGGTACCACGTTAAACGTTCCCAGGTATGTCCCGAATGTGACATATAGCCTGATACTGAGACGCTCAACCTGGCTGACAGGCTCAGCTGCTTCCCAGACAGGAGCTGGCACCTCCACAGGGCACTGCAGAGCACACGCCCCCAGCTGTGCCAGCTGTGAGCTCCCTGCACCATGCCCTGCCGTACAGTATATATTCCCAGGCTTCCAGATTCCTTACAGATCATTCTGTCTGGCAATTGCTTGTGCTTGAACATCAGCATTGCAAGATATTTTTGCAGCTCAAGCAGTCTTTTATGTACTCAATGGCTGTGAACAAAGAAGAAATCTCTGTTACCAAACAGATCCCCAAGACCTATTTTAGAGGTTTTGTAACACTGAGGTTAAAGACTAGAGCAGATTGACAGCTGCCTGGAAACGTTTGCTCAAATTTATCCCTAATGTAAATTCACTAAGTTCAGAAGCAATGCAGCAGAGGAGAATTTAACCTGCTGATTCCACAGCTTTCTTCAGACATGAGCTGCCTTAAAAAAAAAAGCTGCATTTTTCCTGGAAATAAATATTTATTCAATGCAAATATCATCATCATTCAATGCAGTATCATCATTAACAGAGAAAGTTTGTACTGACACTTCAGTTATTTTAACTCCGTGTTTAGAAAACCAAGAAGACAAATATGCAAATGTAATGAAAAACATTAAATAGGCTGAAACTGTCAAAAATTAAAACAGAGGCTTTCAGTGCCATCAGAGCCATAATTTAATGTCCTCTGGTGCTAATGGAATTACTTCAATAGCTTCACACGGACTGTTTTGGAGTTAGAAGGCCCAGTGTTTTTGTAAAATAAAACTAGTTTTGCTCTGAAAGAGAATACCCAGGGCCGAGAGTGACAGTAGCCATGTCCCCTTTCCTCCTTCTGCTCATTGCCCTGCACCAAGCAGCACCTACAGCCCTGTGCCAGCGCTATCAGTGTCACCTGCTAAGGCTGAGAACTCAGCTTAGTAGAGAGGCACCCAGGAAACATCCTCACACAGAGAAATTCCAAAATAATAATATAATTCACTCGCACATTTACATTGTAAAAGTAAATGCCATGGCTAGGGTGATTCCTACTACCACCTCTACAACCGACTGGGAATTGTTTGAGAAGCACCCAGAGAGGCAAGCGACAGCAACGTCAGCTCACACAGAAAGAGTAAGAAAGACCATAAATACAGAACCAGAAACCCCAAATGAAAAGACAACGCCAGGGTTCCCCCCACCAAGAAAAACTAGCACATGATACATACTGAATCGGTCTGTAGTTCTGGAAAGGTATCCAGTATATATCTTTTAAATGGCTGATGGCTAATCACAGTAAAGGACTTGTCTTGACCACGATCAAAATACACCTAAAGGCTCCACTGCTGGCATCAGTAGCGGAATGACTTGGTCAGTGCCACGAGTTCACACATATGGTGTAATGAAAAGCTGGAACTTGTGTTTATCATAGAAAAAGGGAAATATCCATAGGCCTGGGTTAAGTGAGGATCCAAGTAACAGAACTTACAATGCAGGGGCCTAAAAAATGGCTGATGTAAATTACCGCTTAATAAAATCAGTACAGTTGTAATTTAGAATTCAACAACCCTGTTTCAGGTTGTGCCCATCCAGCCTCTCATATACATCCTAGACCCACTTCTGCTGTCTCCAATTCTGTCACAATTGTCAAGAGGACAGCACAGATTTTTTTCCTTGATGTTAGTACAAAATTAATATCCTAGGTATTTAAACTTGCTTCATAGACCCTTAATGTTCATCCATCTATTGGTTCATCAATCTATTTCCTGACAATCTCAATCTCCTTCCTATCCTGCAGAGAAATGTCATCTGACTGACAGGACATTTTAAATAAAGATACTGTTCTTACAGATGGAGGTACCAAAAGGGAAAAAAAAAAAAAAAAAAAAAAAGCCTTGCACTCTCCTAATTTCACTTTAGTTTCATTAATGCTTTCAGCCAGTTAGAAGTGTTATGACAAAAATCAGCCAATGTGCTGCAGAAATATCTCAAAAAGGAAAAACTTATCAACATTACCTCACATGCCCCTTCTGATTTTTTTGTCAAATTCTGTTTATTTTGCAATTGACTGTATACTGATGCATTGGGACTAAGATCACAACTGAACCCACAAACAGTGCCCTCGTTTTACACAGCAAATGCATTGAAATGCATCTCTCAGCACTGCCTGCACTGCTTGCTGCTGCTCTTCACTGTACATTTGCACTTGAGTACCATCATAGCATTATAATCTCAAACCAAATTCTTCTCAACCAGGACAGGTTAACACACCTTAAATACAAACAATCTGCAAAGGTGGATGCTGAATTAAGAACCTGTTTCTATGATATCATCTCTGGACAGCCTGCATTCCTAATTGTCAAGCGAACATGTGTTTGCTAAAGTTTTTTGGTCATAGGTCTAATATAAATAGAGGAGGTCATGAACACAATCTGATCCGTTCCTACCTCCGTCAAAACTGGTGAGAGGAAAGAGCAACAGGCAGAGGGCTACTTGTGTACACCCTGGCCACGGGTAAGAAGATGAAGAGAGGACAGAAAGAGAATGGAAAATGGCAGAAAGATGCTGGGAAAAGAGTTTTTTGGGAAACTTGATGATCTTCCCTTGCAAGTCTACATCTTATCCTTTTACATCTGCCACTGGGTATTCTATGTACCCGTGAATGGTGCTAAACATGATTTACTCCAGCAGTATAAAATGATCGCTAAAATTTCCCTTGACACCATGTTACTATGTTTGTAAAATGCAGTATTTCCTCTCTGCTCATCTGCAATGTTTTGGTAGTTTTCCCAGGTTGAGACTCTGTGCTAAAAGAAGCTAACAAGCAGCCAGCACCTACCAAGCAGATGGGCAACTTCAGCATTTACATCCAAACAGCTGTTACACAGCCCTGTGTGCAGCAGTAACAGAGAAGAACTTGCACTGTTTACACACCAGTTACTCTCCCAGCTCAAATTTTTCTCTCTCATCACCCCTCTCCCTTGTCATTCAATTAGCTGAGCAGTGGGGTGAGCTGCTGGCAGCTCCCACTGGCCTCCCCAGTGGAGTGGGAGCTTGTGAAACCCGTCTCAGATCTGCTGCGACAGGAATCCTTTCTCACCCAGTTTCTTCACACAAGATTGCTGGTTGTCAAACTAGGCGGAAGGGATAACATGTGACAATTCAGGTGCAAGGATTAAAGTCAGTTAATTTTTACCACCTGTTGATTATTGTAAGGTTCTCTCTTCCCAGGCAGTGCACATTGGCAGTAGGAACAGGGCAGAAGGAAGACCTTCTGAAGACATTCTGAAGAAACATGGGGCCCTGCGGACCATGCATGGTCTCCAAAGGGAGAAACAGGCCAGTTCTAACACTACAGAAAGCTGTTAAGACACTGTTCCCTGAGGTGAACTCTTTCTCTCCTTGCTCTGTGTGGTTTTAGGTGGCAACCCATGCTCTGTTGAAGCACAGTACACTGGTCCTATGGATTTGACTCGTATGCCAAACACCTGCAAGTGCCTCCACAGAAACAGCACCATGAGATGTGCTCAGGCAGCAGCAGAGTCTATTGCTTCATTGAGCTGCCACTTACTAGATTTCCAAGGGTTTGGAACAGTTCACCTTGGGCTTTCCAGTTGTTCTTGGAGCTGTTAGGCACACTGCAGGCTAACCAATGCACCTGGAGCAGCTACTTGTCCAAGATGACCAAGATTTTCACATTTCAAATCACAGAATCATAGAAGCATTTCGGTTAGAGAAGACCTTTAAGATCATCAAGTCAACTGTTAACCTAGCAATGCCAGGTGACTGACCTAATAAATGCTGCACTTCTAAAGATACCAAAGAGATTGCTCCCTATCTCATACCAAATGGCATTGTCCTGGGCTGATTTCAGTGGAAATCAGGTTTTCCCAGATTCCTGGCTTTTGCTGGAATCAGCATGACTCTGATAAGAGTGGGAAAAACTCCTATCAGTTTCCTCGGGTACAGATCTACAGGGCAGCAGGGGAATGAGGCCATCAAGAGACCAGCGGAGAGGGAAAACCAGCCTGACTCAGGTTTAGGCAGATCCTGAAGGATCCTAAAGTTACCCTAAAGTTACTGCTTTATCTCATTACCTGGAAAAAAATCTGCCCTGTTAGCACAGCACTGGGCAAGATCCCTGCTCACCTTTTTGAGTGGCCCAACTGTCAGGTTAGGGGACATGAAACCTTCCTACCTGTCAGTCATAAATGGGGTTACCTTAAGGATATCATAGAAATTGAGAGGGTGCAGTTTTCTGAAGTCCTGTACTGCAGCAGAAAAATATCATCTTCCCATGGAGATGAGGGTAGAGCACTGCTTCTCATAGACAATATCTTGCTGACATCCCATGGAAATTCCTGGAAAAATTGGCATCTCCAGTACCAAGCTATTTTTAGGACCATTCAAGATCATTTCAAGACAAGTGATATTGAATTTGGAACAATTCTCAAAAAACACAGTAGCTGTCACAATGGCTTATTCAGAAGCGATTAAGGATCTAAAACATGCCCTCCTCTAGCTTACTATTTTTTTTCCATCCATGTCTTTTTACTCTTCCCTCAGCTGAAAGATGAATCACTATCCTCTGGCATCTCAAGTTCATGAAAAATCATTTACTTTCTATTTGCTCCATAATGTTTCTTTGTAAATCATACAAATCTGGGCTTTCCAAATTACCCCCACATCTTTGTAAGGTTTCATTTTATAAAATTGCCTAAAAGATATTTTTTTTACAACAGGCAATTTTTACTCTATGGGAAGCATTCCAATCAGTAGATAAAGCGAACATTTTATTGCCCAAGCATATCTCCAAAAATATCAGTAGATTACACAAGAAGCTGTGTGCTCCTACTGATTTCCTCCTACACCATATGGCAGATGCCAAGAACTTTTTTAACCTTTGCCCTACATAATTCTGAAGAAAAAGTGATGAAATATGAAGATGTTGTACCCAAAGACAATGATAAGCAGTGTTCATTGACACAAAAGGTGTGACAGAACAAGTAAGCTGTACTGTTCATATGCGTGATGGTCTGATGTCCCTGAATCAAAACCTGGGGTGGTCCCTATAACTCCAGAGAGAATTTAATCCCGTTCATTTCACTAAATTGTGTTGCTGAAAAGAAGTGAAAGCTGTTAACCACTCAATTAGTCTTCCAGGATAAAAGTAAAGGTAACTCTCCTTCTTTGCATGCTTGTTACACGGGCTAATTAGATGAGCATACTTGTTGCTTTGAGGATCTCGTAATTGCATCCATTCTACCTGCAGAACTACTCAGCCGTCCCTAACGTGTGATTGTTGATGTTCACTGATGAGCAACACAGGCGCTAGACGTAATGAGACAGTTTTCTTAATTGACTGTACTGCATTTAGTCTGAGCAATAGAGCAAAAATAGCCATGTGCCAGCCTGCTTTAAAATAGATCACAGTCAGACTGATAGGCAAAAAAAAAAAAAGTAAATCAAATAAACCCTCAAGGCTGCCCTCTAATGACAACAGCAGAACTCTGCTCGGACAGCACTCTCATCAAGGTAAAACTCGATGAGAACTTGGTCAGGGAGACTAGCATTTTCGTATCAATAACTTAGGCAAAAAAGCACACATCCTACTCCTTATCTAGCAGGTAATTGCTCATTTAGCACAGAGGAAAAAAGAAAATGAGAAGAGAGATCTCCAGCGCTACTGACAATTTCTCAACTAAATCATGATTTTGAACCAAATATTCTGTTTCTCATCGATTTATATGCTATAACATTTCCCAACAGTAGTTGTTATTATTATTGTTGTTGTTGTTATTGTTATTGAGTGGTTTTGGTTTTGTTTGAAAGGAGGGTGACTTACTTTTTATTAAAAGGCAGTATTTAAGATGTAGTAATGTTTTATTTAAGGAAAAAAATCTACCAATAAGCTTACTCAGGGCAAAGTGTGTATATATATATATATTTTTTTTTTTTTTTTTTTTTTTAAGAACCAGAGAAGAACTAACTTGAGCAATAATATAAATGCCTAAACATAGCATGCTTGGATTGTATTAACTGTGTTTTCAGAGACGTATCAGCTGGTGTCCACACCAGGGCCAGCCCATACTGTCAGCTGGTGTAGATCCTGCGATCTCGTGAATCAGGCGCTGTTTCATAACAGAGTATTTCACGCATCTGATCACAGACAAAGTTAATTTTTAGCATCTTGACTGGGGAAAGAGAGAAGCCTTATCGTACGGGAAGAACACTAGAGGGCAGTAGCCAACCCCGAATCTCCCCAGCGCTTCCCACAAACCTTTGAAACCTTAAACGAGGCAGGGCTGAGCAGGCGTTCCAGTGGAGGTGCTCACGTGTTGGAAGGTGAAAAAGAAGCCTCCCTGTTTGCTACGAGTGGTGACGGCCTTCGGCATTAAGGTTTTTTTTTAAAGCTCCTGGTGACAAGTAATAAAAGCAATGCTGTTCCTTTATTTAATGGTGCCTGCCTTCAGCATGCAAGACGTGCTGTGGAACAATCAGGGTGTTTCTTCCTTGCCAGTGCCAGGAGCAAATTGTGGGACTAATTCTCTGCTCTCTCCTATCTTGTCAGCCACATGTACCATGGGGCAAAGCAATGACATTGCAATATGCATTTTATATCAATCCTCATATATATGTATGCAAGATAACAGTGCAGAAATTAGTACTTTTTTATCAAAGTCGTATATACAATCGCTGCAGTGAAACACTGCTAGATTGGCCGAATGGAGTACGTGATTCCAATGCTTGGCACTGACTCTTCCCAGCTCTCCTTTCTGGCACTGGCCCTTTCACGTTTCATTTTCCCTATCTCATCCTAAAACAGTATTAGAAAGAACAGTAACTAATGTCCAAAACTTCACAACAGGCTGAGTGCCCAGACACACTCCTGTCTGGGTCATCAAGAAGGCAGGCTACGAACGTGAAGGAAGAATAGATCCTGAGATCATGCATGGGATGGCTACACACTCTTACTGCATGCAGAATAACCTTCCATCAAATGGTCCGTGAGGACAGATATGACATTAAAGCAGAGGGGACATGGGTATTTCTTCCTGGCCTGATGTAGTTAGTTTAAAAACTGAGCCAGATGATAAGTGGTGGCACTATATCTAGCACAGACACCCTTTCCAGTGTTCCTAAAAACATCCTGTTTTCGTTTAGTGGTACTAATGGTATCTGGTGGTTTACACTTCTGCTTCAGGATCCATGGATTTCATAAAAATTACTTTTCTATTCTAATAGTTATAAGGAATGCTTGAAAACCTGAGCCGTAAAGTCTGGAGAAGGAAAAACCAACAACAGAAAACCACAGAACTAACCCACCTTCTGATGACTTGTTGCTGACAATTTTAAGCTCCTGATTTTTCACTCATCTTACCAGTTTAAGGGCTTGGCTCATGACTTATGAATGCTTGGTTTTCGATATACTACCATCTTTACCCATCAAGGGGGACTTATAAGAGAAATATTTGGTCACCATCTGATACCCCTATGTTGTATGTACCAAGTTTTGGCAGAAGAATGGCCCTAAGAAGTTGGACCAGAGCCCTGTTATCCTCTCCCTGCCATTAGATAGTAATGCACTACAGAAGAATCATGGCAAACAGGGAATGTTGCTTACCCCAAATACTTTGACAGCTATTAAAGGAGATCTTTGTATTTAATAGTCATGTTTTGCCTGTCTAGCAGAAGAGGTCTCACCTTGCTATTCCCAAAGATGTACACATGCAAAAAATGATTATTTTAAAGTCAGGACATGCCAAATGATTTCACACTTGGTTTTGTGAAATTTGTGGGATCTTCACATGTTATCGTAACTTCTGGGATTGCCTTTGGGACATGAGTTCACAAACAGAAGAGGGCTCTTGGCACTGTTCAAAGACAAAGAACTTTACCTGAAGATAGACAACATAAACTTTCCAGAAGCAGGACACTTTTCAATGCTCAGCAAGAAAAGTAAGACTGACACACCAAACCCACGGATAACAATGGAAAAAGTCTTTAACTCTTGACCGAGCACTGGAACAGGCTGCCCAGGGAGGTTGTGGAGTCTCCTTCTCTTGAGACATTCAAAACCCGCCTGGACGCGTTCCTGTGCGCTCTACTGTAGGTGATCCTGCTCTGGCAGGGGGGTTGGACTAGATGATCTTTAAGGTCCCTTCCAACCTTTATCATTCTGTGATTCTGTGATTCCCAGCAGTAAACAGAACAGTACCTTTCAGCTGTACGTCCCAGACCTCCCTTTTTGGTCATACCCATCTCTTCTCTTTTTGAATAAGTGGGACACAGGAAACATTAAGTTACTCAAAACAACTACAGGATATGGTGCTAACATTCAGGAAGCAAGTGATGATTCTGCCATCAGTAACTAGGACCTTTCAGCATCCAAGAAAAAGAGCCTGAAGGCCACCCACTCAGCAGTAATGAAGCTGCAAAAGGCAACTGGATGAGGCTGCAGTCCTTGCCCAGAAGATGCAACAGACTCTGCAGGAACCCTGAGGCATCAGTCCCTTTCTCTTTTATTTCAGAGTATAGACTTGACTTCAAATGCCTTCACAAAGCCTCTGAGATCTTACATTTATCCTGTTTGCCATAGGCTGACAGTGGATGAGCCCTACAATAGCCAACCGTCAGTGTAATGCGTAAGATAACACCTCAGTGTTTCTACAGAAGAAGAGAGATGAAGGGATGGTTCTCACCACTAAGCCTCTTTTTCTGTGTTTCCTTGTGCCATGATTATTACAAGAACAACACTTAGACATAAACAGCTGGGCACAGCCTGTCCATACTGCATCCACAATACTGCAAATCTCT
The DNA here is from genome assembly GCA_020746105.1 of Trogon surrucura. Classification (NCBI taxonomy): domain Eukaryota; kingdom Metazoa; phylum Chordata; class Aves; order Trogoniformes; family Trogonidae; genus Trogon; species Trogon surrucura. Next base: position 46,327,052 of record CM036620.1, read on the forward strand.
CAGACTTAGCAACAAGGGCACATTTTAGAAATATTTCCCTGGGAGCTAGTGTAGCAGGGAGTAGTGTTTAGTCCACTCTGTCTCTGGGAAGTTAGAGCAAAGCTGAACTGACCTGACCCAAAGGATATCACTTTGCTAAAAAGAAGTTCTTTAAGTTCCTAGCCCATGCATTAAGCTCAGTACCGAGGGTTCATAATAACAGCACGCTTGAACTATGGCATTACCAAATTAGTAGGCTTTGCAGAGTCCATAAATCTCTCACAGCAGTCCCCTTTTCCACTTCAGCTAGAAAGTCATGGCTAGGAGTTACAAAGGACTCTAGAGGGAATTAGGCTCTGAAGTCCTATTGAATTAACATTGTTTACAAAGCAGCCATAAGTACAATGGATGTTAACGAGTCTTTAATGAGTTGAGTTGCAATGCAACACGTGGTGAAGTACAATAAAAAAAAAAAGGCTGTGCTTCCCTCCCACTTAGTCTGCTTGACACAGGTGTAGAAGTCCTGAATCTAAATGAATCACATACTATTGAGAATAGAGTAAAATCGCTGAATCTGCTCTGCAACTTAAACTAAAATGTATCTCCTTTACACCAAACCAAACTAGGACTGAATTATGCTAGAACTAAAAGTTCACCCAGGCAGCTCACAGATTTACAGAATCATGGGATGGCTGAGGTTTGCAGGGACTTACGTGCATCCTTGAACCAGCTCCCCTGCTCAAGAAGAATCACTCAGAGCCAGTTGCCTAGGACCATGTCAAGACAGTTTTGAGTATCTCCAGGATGGGGACTCCACAACCTCTCTGGTTCCAGTAACCACCCTCACAGCAGAAAAGTCGTTTCTTTGTTTAGACAGAAACTTGTGTTTCAGTTTGTGCCCGTTGCCTCTTGTCCTGTCACTGGACACCACTGAAAAGAGCCTGGCTCCATCTTCTTTGCACCCTTCCTTTGTGTGTTTATACACATTGGTAAGATGCCTCTGAGCTTTCTCTTCTTGACAGTTCTTGACAGGCTGAACAGTCCCAGTTGTCTCAGACTTTCCACTTAGGAGAGACACTCCAGTCCCTTAATCATCTTGGTGTCCCTTTGCTGGACTCTCTCCAATATGAGAGAGTCTGTTTCTGTCTTTTACTGAGGAGCCCAAAACTGGACCCAGGACTCCAGATGTGGACCACTCAGTGTTGAGTAGAGGGGACAGATCACCTCCCTCAAATTGATGGCAACACTCTTCCTGATGCAGCCCAGGATACAGTTATCCCTTTTTGCAGAGAACTTTACTGGCTCGTGTTCAACTTGGTGTCCACCAGGACCCTCAGGTCATTTTCTGCCAATCTGCTTTCCATCTGGTAACCCCTCAGCATGTACTAGTGTATGAGGTTGTTCCTCCTCAGGTGCAAGCCTTCACACCTCTCCTGGAACTTCTCTTCATGAGGTCCCTGTCAGCCCAATTCTCCAGCCTGCCAAGGTCCCTCTGGAAGGCAGCATGACTCTCTGGCTATCAGCCACTCCTCCCAGTTTTGCTTCATCTGCAAACTTGCTCTGTATCTCTGCTCCATCATACAGTTCATTAATGAAGATGTTGAATAGGACCACACCCAGTATTGACCCCTGGGATACACCACTAGCTACTAGATGCTAGATTTTGTGCCACTGATCATCCCCTTCTGAGCTTGGCAATTCAGCCAGTTCTCAGTCTCCCTCACTGCCCAATCATCCAGCCCACACATCATCAGCTTCTCTGTGAAGGTGTTACAGGAGACAGTGCCAAAAGCCTTGCTGAAGTCCAGGTAGACAATATCCACTACTCTTCCTCCCACCTGCCAAGCCAGTCACTTTATCATAGGTTATCAGGTGGATCAAGCAGGACTTCCGCTCTGTGAAGCCATGCTGAGAGGAAGCTTTTGCTTTGCAGCCTAAGACTAGAGAGGAGGGGCTAAACCTTTTATCATCATTATACATATCGTTGCAGAAAGAGCCCTTGTACTCAATGAACCAAATCCTTCAGCCTTTATTCACACCAGGCAGCCAAGTCTAGCTAGCTAATTATTTATGCCACCTCAGTCACAAGCAATCTAAGGTACACACCACCAAAGATTCAAGACTACTTAAATCCCACTGAGATCAATTTTAGCACTCAGGTCTCATTTCGATGGGCTGTCATGTACAAAGCAATGCATCCTGTCTCAATGGTAACGTAGATGAGAAGAGAGCTGTCATCAGGAAAATTGCAAACATCACTGCTTTTGGGGAGCTCACCTTGTACACAGTGCACAGTCTCGAGTTTTGCCACATATATACAAATAGTTGACAGGTAAAAGCTGTTGCAGGTCTACTGTCAATGCAAATCAGCTTCTGTAAATGGGTATAACAGATACAACTGCATCTGTTTTTTAATCAGTGATGATTTTTTCCTATATAATTCTGTATACATTAGCTATACTAAATATAAGCATGAATGACTTTCAAATAATCTGTACTCCAAAAATCATTACCTTTTGAAGCCCTGGTTTCTGCAGGTGCCATCCAGTTCTCTTTTCTAACTTTTTATTACAGGAGATACCCTGTCAGATTGCACAGTGCTGTCAGACACTCTGCCAAACAGGACTGCTCCAGAAAGATGGTCAATAAAAGACTGGTCAGTTCAGCAGCAAATGAGATTGCAGGCAAGGCAACCATCACCTCTGTGTGATCTTGGGGGTGGATCATTTTAGGGATGACCAAGACAGGTTGCTGAGTGGATGACTTTATGCATTTTGAATTATTCTGTGTATCCACTGAAAGTTCCATGAAGTCCTTAAGTAAAGTGGGACCTTTTTAAAGCATCCCATTTTCAAACTTCCTCTTCTGCTGCCACAGTCATCCACAGTGTAACAATGCTGAGGCTGACACGTGGATTGTAGATTGCAATGTGTTGAAATCAGCAAGGCTGAAAATGTTTAAAGTTACAGGAAGTGAGTCTTTATGAATATAACAATGTTTTTACTGGCATTCATACAAACCAGAGTAAATCAAAAACAAACCAAATCAGATTTTACATTTACAAAAGGCTTTTAATCCTGAAGAGCAAAGTGGGTTATATTGAAATGACACTACAAAACATACTTAGAAGGAAATGTGCCTCCTCAGAGGTGGAATATGACACGTGCATAGCAACACTCAGGAGCACTATTGACCTCGAGGTTCTGTCTGCCACCACAAGCACCAAAAGGTATTTAATGACTTCCTAAGATAAGGACCAAAGTTTTAAAGTTTTTAGGATCAAAGCTTAGCTTACAGGCATTGCTGTATCTCACAGTATGAGAAGAGCACCATATACTGAAGCACTACTTCCTAGAGCACTCTGAGCTTTTGAGAAGAGCACCCTGCAATCAGCCCAACAATATCAGAAAGTCACGGCTACAAGCAACACTTCTGTGAAGGACCACCTTGAGATGGAGTCTCAAGCTCTGTCATGCTACCACCTCTCCCTTGCTGATGCCACCATCTGTGGCAGGTGAGCAACATAGAGGAGCATGGTCCTTCCACTGTGCCAGAGAAGGAAGACACAGAGGCAAACTATAGCTAGAAGCAACTGCAGCATTGAGGTAAGATGTACCTCAGCAGATGAGGAACAAGATGACAATCAAGCAGCCCCAGACCTGGAGGCAAAGAGCATAGGAGCTATGAAAAGACTAAAAACTTCTATTTAAAACTTGTTAGCCTAGCCTAGCCCCAGTGAGAGTGCAACAGTAAACAAACCCACAACAAAAGCCCATACAACATCAGGAACCACTGAATGTACAGATGAGAGTTAAGCTACTAATTGAAATGCCTTCTCTCCTGGCTAGATCACTGCTGCTTCACAACTAATGAAGCCACCTGCCAACTAATGAAGCTACCTGCTCCTACAAGTAGGACCTGTTGCACCTTCTGCATTCTCCCATTCCCTACCATCCACAAGATCGGCCAGGAGTGTGACCACCTATCTCTGCTACACAGCAGGACCCCCGTCCCACTCTCTGGAGCACCGAACCAGACCATCAGGCAGCAGGCCATCTGCAGCCCCAGCCATGCTGTGACACTTGACTTTCAGCATTGGATCCATCCGTTGCACGGACATTTTCCATGGGAGACTTGTTAGCTGGCTTCTTGGGTGCACACAGCACCAATGATCTCCACGCTTAATATTCATAGCTTCAACTAATTCTGTGTGATACTTTGTGAACTAATGGCATATAACCCCGGGGTGGAAAAAAGGCAGGGAAACCATTTGTTTTCGTAAGAAGGCAAAACTAGAGGTTACCTCAAAGCAGCCTGACACCTCCCAGATGATTGCCCCCAGCAGAGCAGGTGGCTGGGCAGTATGGCAGCACCAGTGCCGACAGCACAGGGGCCAAACACCATCGAGAGGCGACGAACCAGCGGGCTGCTGCTGCCGCCGCTCCCGCAGCATCCGTGCGCCGGCAGCGCACGGCTCCGCGCGTACCGGGGCGGGGGGTCCGTTCCGTGCCCCGGTCCCCGGCCAGCCCCTGCCCCCCGCCGGCCCGTCGCCCAGGGACAGGGCTGCACCCGTCTGGGGAGCTGGGCGGGAACAGAAAACGGGCGGTGAGAGATGGGGATGCGGGTGTCCGCCTTGGGTTCCCAAAGGGCCGCCGTGCACGCGTCTCCCGCAAGGAAATCCGACAGGCGCTCACGGGGACTTAGAACTCAAAAAAAAAAAAAAAAGTGTTTTAAAAAGCCTTCGCTTGGCTTGCCTACAAGGGTGAAAGTCCGACCGTGACAGTGTCGGGTGATGCCTCTCTGGGTTCAGCCCCGACGAAATCCCTCGGAGGATGAGGCGTCGGTACACGCGAGGGTGCAGCGGCTGCCCGGCCCCGCAGCCGCCCCGCGTCCCCCCGCCGCCGGCCCGGCTCGCCCCGGCCCGCGGGGGAGGCAACGCGGGAGCAGCCAGCAAGAAAATAAACAACTTCCCTCGTGTAAAAAAGTTGCCTCGCAGGTGCCTGCAGCTGGCGGTTAACACAGACAGTAAGAGGATCAACTCCATCTCCGCCAGTGGAGCAAAAGAGGAGGAAAAAAATAAATAAAAGCCCCAGCATTTACTATTCAGAGTTTAGTTAATTTGGATGATAACGGTTAGTGTTTAATCCCATTGTATGAGGATGAATATACCGAAACCTACAAGGCTCCTGGAAGAATAATACGGCCAACAGCACCGCACGCAGGGGCGCCCGGGCGGGCAGCCGGCCCGGCCCGCCCCGTCGGCCGGGGGAGACGCGCCTGGGGGCCGCCGCTGCCTCCTCCCGCGGAGCTGCTCGGCGCTCCCGGCCATCCGGGGACAGCTGCGAGCCGGCCCGGGGCAGCGGGGAACGGGCCGGCACCGAGCCTTTCCCGCGGCCGCTTCTGGGGGAGAGGACCGGGAGAGGGCGGCGATGGTCTCAGCCGTGCACACCCGGGGAAGATGAGGTGGGGATGGTTTCCCCGATTTAAATCACACAGGGGAACGGGTGGAAAAAATGCGGGGCACGGGAGGAGAAGTGGAGGGGTTTGAGAAACCACCTCCCCGAGCTCGCACGGCTGCAACTAACGCCGTTTCGACAGCACGGCCGGAGCTCGGCGGCGTCGCCCATGCGGGCAAGATCCGGCACCGGGCGGCCCCGCCGCCTCCCCAACCTCCCTCGGGTCTTCCCTCCCCTCGGGGGTGGCGGCGCCCTGCGGCAGCACTGGGGTCGGAGGCGGCGGCGGGGCCGGGCGGGGTAAGGCGGTCGGGCGGTCCCGCCGCCCGGTGCCGGCCCCGGAGGCGCACCGGCGGACGTGGAGAGGGACCGGGGGGGGCCTGCGGGCCCCGCCGCCGCGCTGTCGGGGGAGAGGGGGGGCGGCGGGCGGCGGGGGCGGGCGGCCCCCCCGTCGCGGCGGGGCGGCCCCGGCGGGGGCGGTGCGGGGTGGTGCGGGGCGGGCCGGGGGCTCGGTGCGCTCGCCAGGCGAGGAGCGCGGCTGCCCGGGCGGAGGGCCGCGGAGAGGAAAGCTAACAATGCTGTGAAAATATGTTTGCAGAAAATAGACAATTGTTGGATTAAACGTATTCAAGTATGAAATAATGCCTTTTTGTGTAAAAAACCTCAGCAATGTGAGCGTACAAAAGTTCCCCTGTGGCAGTTACTTGCTCCCTTTGTGAGCTTTGCGCTCCGGCGTCTCCACTTGGCGCGTTTAACTCGGAGCCCCCCTTTAAACGCGATTGTTTCTTTCTTTTTAATGACATTTACCGGATCAAAACATGCTGTTAATTCGATCAGAAAGCTTTACCCTCCTTAACAATGCCACAATAATTTCTCCTGAAGTTTGTTAAATTGACCAAAATTAGGCAAATGAATAGGGGGTCTGTCGGCGATCCCGCTCGCAGGTGACACCGAATAATGCACTCTCGGACCAGCTGCGATCCCCTCTTTATTTGCCCCTCTTTTCTTTGACCCGCATTATTAAAATTTAGGCCCAATGAAACTATTCATACTTTTCAATGGGACATTTTCCTATAGGATAATAGGCTACAAATTGAGCCTCTCCAAAAGAGACGGGGGGAGCAGGGGGGGGTAAAACAACAACGCACAGACGCGCACATCACACAAAAAAGGAGCGTCGTGTGCCAAAGGCTGGCGAGAGCCTCCCCGGGCCGGCGGAAAAAAAAAAAAAAAAAAAAAAAAAAAGAGGGGGGCGGGGGGGGCTGCGGGGGGATATCGTGTGCCAGCCCCCCGGTCCCACACCTGCCGGGGTGTCCCCGGCGCATAAAGCGGTGTAAACAAAAAAAGCCTCGCTGCCATCTCTTATAAAGATGGACGTGTCACCAAGTCGTGTGAGAAAAGCCTGAGAACAAACGGGGCCACTCCGTCTCCAAGGGTTCTCCCTTGAACTGGGCGGAACAGCCTATTAAGGGCTTACTTAATTACTTTAATGACTCTGGACAGGCTTTAAAATGCAGTCAGCGCCGGGGCTGAGGGGAGGGGTGTGGGGGGGATGTCGGGGATTTGCAGGCAGGCGGCGGGGATAGGGCCGGGGATGCGGCGAGCGGGGCGCAGGGCGATATCGCGCCCTGCGCCCCGCTCGCCGCATCCCCGGCCCTATCCCCGCCGCTATTGTGGGACCGTCACGTGTGTCCCCGAGGTCCACGTGGGGTGACACAGCTGGGCAGCCCCCGGCTGCGTGGACGGGGGCGAGAAGGGTGGGGGGGGAGGGCAAAGGAAGAAGAGAGAAGAAGAAGAAAAAAAGTCACAACAGACCCTCATCCCTCCCTCGCCCCCTTCCACCCTGATCTTTAATGCATACATTCCCCCGGCGCCGCTCGCCCCTAATCCTATGGGATCAGCGGGCCCGTGAAGGGCCCCCGGGGTCCCCCCCAAGATGTGATGGCTTTATAAGGGGCCCGGAGAGAGCGGGAATGCAGTGCCCACCATGGCCTCCAAACTCAAGGAGCGGAGGGTGAGTCTCCGACCGCTTTGCGCGCACGACTCTGCGGGGTCGCAAGGCGAACACGGCCCCCTCACAGCTTTTCCCTTCAAAAAGCCATCCACTCCTCCCAAAAAAACCGACTATCACCACCATGCCCCCTAACAAGCCTGCCGTGCCGGGGCCGCCCGCGCAGACGGGGAGCCCCCAGTGGGGCGCGGAGAGGACCCGCCGCCGGAGCATCCCTCTCGGGCCCGCGTCGCGCCCGGCGCCGCAGCTCGGAGCGGGACCGGGACTGGCTGCCCTGGAAGGGTCGGGACCGGGGGCGGCTGTCCCGGAGAGGCCGGATCTGGCTGCTTTCTCCCCACTAACGCTCCCCGTCTGTTTTGCAGAGGACGCCGGTTTCCCACAAAGTGATTGAGAAGCGGAGGAGGGACCGCATCAACCGCTGCCTCACCGAGCTGGGGAAGACGGTGCCCATGGCCCTGGCCAAACAGGTAAGGCGGGGGTAGGAACAGCCCCTGCGCCCCTCTCCCCGGTGCGGAGCGACAACTCCCCCCGCTCCAATGCGGGGTGGTTTGGGGGGCCGCCCGGCGGAGCGCAGCGCAGCCGTAGCGGAGAGGTAATGCCCCTCTCCTCCGCCCGTTGCAGAGCTCGGGAAAGCTGGAGAAGGCGGAGATCCTGGAGATGACGGTGCAGTACCTGCGGGCCCTGCACTCGGCGGACTTCCCGCGCGGCCGGGAGAAGGGTAGGTGGGCAGGCGCGGCTCCCTGTGGGGACACCCGCGGCGTGGGGGCGGCCCCGGTGTCACCCCAACCCCCCTCAGGCCGAACCCTGAGGAGCTCAGCTCCTCTACCGTATTGCTTTCCAGCAGAGCTGCTCTCCGAGTTCGCCAACTACTTCCACTACGGCTACCACGAGTGCATGAAGAATCTGGTCCACTACCTGACGACGGTGGAGAGGATGGAGACCAAAGACACCAAATACGCCCGCATCCTGGCCTTCCTCCAGTCCAAAGCGCGCTTCGTTACTGAGCCCCTCTTCACCTCCCTGGGCTCCCTCCCGGAGCCGGACTTTTCCTACCAGCTGCACCCCGGCCCCGAGTGCCCCGGGCACGGGCACAGCCCCGGCGATGCCGTGCTCCAGCCGGCCTCGGGGGGAGCCTTCCCCTGGCCCGGAGCTGCCCGCAGCCCCTCCCTGCCCTACCACCTCCCCAACGCCGCCGTGCCCCTCGCCAGCCCCGGCCAGCAGCGCAGCACCTTCCTCTCCTCCGTGCAGGGGCTGGACCGCCACTACCTCAACCTCCTCGGCCATTCCCACCCCAACGCCTTCGGGCTGCCCCCGGGCCAGCACCCCTCCATGCTATAGAGACTCGTCCCCGCCTGAAAAATGCTATTTATGACCGCGGACACTGCGAGCTACGCCTGGGCGCACGGGAAGGCTGCCGGGGATGCGCGGTGGTCGCGGAGGGCGGCGAGCCCCGGGGGCCCGGATCTGCCTCCGCCCGCCTTCTCCGGGGGCCTGGATCTGCCCCCACCTGCTCTTCTTCCCACCTCCGGGTGCGGTGCCTGTGCAAGCGATGCCTTGGAATAAATGTTTATACCCGGCCGCCCCTTCTTGTTTGCGGGAGGGAGCTTCCTCGGTTGGCGGTGGGGATCCCTACACCTAGCCAGGGAAAAAAAAATAACCTACAAACACAACGGAAAGTGGTCGGCGAGCGCCGGGGAAGCGGTCTCAGTGCTGTCCGGTATCTGCTCCGAGGCAGTCACTGGGGGCTGGGAAAGCCGCTGCAGGGCTGGAGTCCGGCGGATGGCCCGTGGGTGGGTGATCCCTCCCCGCAGCCCCGTGGGTTGTGCCCTCCCACGTTCCCGTGGGGGGATGCTCCCGGGGACACCGGCAGCTCCCGTGCGTTTTGCCAGGGACTTTCTCGGCGGCGCAGCTTGCTCAGAGGAGGAGGAATAGGGCGGAAGGCGCAAGACGGGGCCGAGAGGGGAGGCGGCCGCGGCCCCTCTGAAGGCGCAGAAGCGCCGAGAAGAAACCAAACGAAAGCTCTTGAAAGCGAGTCCTTCAAGCCCCGCTGCTGCCGCGGGGCCGTGGCACGGCTCCCTCCTGCCGTGCCTGGCAGGGAAATTGGGGTCTCACTTGAACCAAGCGTCCCCGGGTGTCCCCGCACCTCCTGGCAGGAGGGCAGGGGTACCCCCAGCCACCCCCTCACCGGGCAACCCGGGTATGGCCGGCGGCGGCCGGAGCCTCCGAAGGGTAAATTAACTTATTCCAGTTGGGTGGGGAGGCTTTGAGGAGATTTGACCCGGGTTGTTTGCCCAGGTCACGGAATGGGCTGACCCGCAATTTGTAAATCAACCCGACCCTTTATTCGAAGACAGACAAAAAGATCTTCATTACAATGAGTAAAAAGTAGAATGTGTATCTTCCATTTAACCTGTAAATACAGGAAAAGCTGCTATTTCAGATTAGTGGGGAAAAGGTCACATGGCGGCATAACGTAACGAGTCAGCCCGAGAGGGGAGAAAAAAACCCTCATTTCCTCGGGACACCTTCAGGATGGTAAATCCAGCGGGAATCTTTCTCTCGCCCAGTGTACACAGAGCAACATGGGATCAGCCAAACGCATTCAGCAGCAGAGTGGCTGGTGCCTATTATGAAAACCCATGTCCTACACTCATTTTCACCAGTTCTTGGTGCAGAATACGGAAAAAATGCTACACGATTTTTATTCTGTGAGCATTAAGCTCTTGTGAACTCCCTTTGGCACTGAAGCATTAAAAATATAGCGTTTTCCTGGGCCTATAAATTATTAATACATTCAGCTTTTCGGTCCCTGTTAACCAAATTAAACAAAACTTTCCTTTGCTAAGTAGATTTTCTCTCTGGGATTAGCAGAGGGCCACCATGGTCAAAACAGGGGTCATTTACATATAATTTTGCGAACTCGCACTGGCCCATGACAGTCTTTGTATCTCCAATGTTGCCATTCTGGTTTTTTTCTTTTCCTTTTCGTTTTCATTTAGCTGTAGAGGATAAACCCCTCTTTGGTTTTACAATGACTTCAGGATAAGAGTCTCCCCTCTTCTTCAGGCTCTGAGCTCACCCCCCAGCTCTGCAGCCTCTGGCTTCTGCCCCCAAAATTATTTTGGCATCTGCTAGAGCCAGCAGTACCAGGGATGGAAGCCCAACTGCCTTCCCAGGGATGATCCACCCGTGGGCAGCAGAGGTCCCATGGGACAGGTATCCCCTATGTTTTGACAGAAGTGCAGCTTATTTGTTTTTATTTTATCGTCTACGCCTGAAGGGCAGAGATTTTTAGTTGATTGGTTGTGGGGGTTTTTTTTTTTGGTTTTTTTTTTAATTTTCTTTCTCTGGATTTATTTTAGCTCTGCCATGAGCATCACAGGCCCACTCTGACAGTAGCAGGTAGAAGATGGATGTCACCTGTGCTGGGCCAGTTAAAGGCTGCACCCCCAGGTGGGGGTGCCCATCTGGGCTGGCGACGGTGTCTGGCAGCAGCTAGCATGGAAACAAATACAGGGGCTTTGTTCCTGAATATAAACTACTTTAATTCACACCCACCCCCCAAAAAATATTTATTTCTCTGTTACACACCTGCTTGGCTAAAAATCCTAATGACGAAGGACTTGCTGTATCATTTCCTATTCCTTTCCTTGAGCTAACATCTTTCTCCTTCTTAGACCTTCCAATTTCTTTTGCCTCATTTTGCCTTTCCTTCCTTCCCCATGCCTTCCACGTCCTCTGTTTCACCTCCTCTTCTTCCTGGTATCTGAACTCTCTTTTCCTCACACTTTTCACATTCTACATATACTGCAATTCTTTTCACCCCAGAAAATAGTTGTACAGCATACTCAGTAATTTCTTTATGTTGAAGGTAAAAAGTCATTTTGGGATCAAAACCATAAGCAGTTGCATCAGCACATCTTTAGGGGCTGAGCCATGAGTTGGGAAGAAGCAGCGAAGGGAAGGAGGAGAACCAGCACTGCTGAAGGCTTTTTGATCACAGATCTGTTCAGGCAGTGACGAATGTGACAGCTGGCTTCCTAGTGGTATGGATATGATCCCTTTCCCATGGTACCAAAGCTCCTGCCAGTTTGTAAGCCTTGCTGTCTCACTGTTCTATTCCTCAGGTTCAAAGGTATCTCAGGGTAGCCTGCACATTTTGACCAGGGTCATACCAGAAGCGTTTAGGAGAGCAGAGGGTCTCACATGCCAGGACACAATGACCACCCTACCCAGATAAGCTTCTTGCCCTGTTACCACGTTCTCAGAGAGCGTTAAATATGCCTAGAAGCCCAGATGGATGTTTTCCCTGCATAAAGTGACTCAAGCATAAGAAAGAGGAGACTGTTTGCCTGTGGCTCTTGGGAGCAGTCTAGGTATTGGACTAGTGCTGCTGAAGCAGCTGCACGCTTGCCCAGCAACCCCTTTGCAAAGGCAGTCTTTGGAAAGAAACCTTCCAGTCAACTTCCAGTCTCATTTGCTGAGATGCAGCATCTGATCTCACAAACTTGCCTCCTGCCTTGGATGAGTCCAAGGTCCCTTTGAGGTCCCTTCCAACACAAATCATCCTATGATTCATTCTATGATTCTATGAGTCCATTCCCTTTTACATCATCATATTTATTTCTAGCAAAAGTCGCCTGCCGTTTGCATAAAGGCTGTTTAGGAAAAGAACACTGGATTCTCTAGAAAAGAACAGATAATTATGGCAAGATGTATAAGAAAGGTATTTTGATAGGCATAGAAGATTAAAGCTCTGACACGTACCCACACACCACACTGTATACAGTGTGACATGTTAAACCAAACACTTTAAAAGGTGAGAGAGAGCAACACTGAGAACAAATGAATGAAACATCAGATGTGAGGAAAGAAGAGTAATTTGAAAGATTCAAACTCAGAATATTAAATCCAGTTCAATTTAGGAAACAAATTATTTAACACTCATCTTCAAGCTACAGCAAATGAAATGTGCATTATGTTTCATTAGCATTAATACAGTCAATTAGGCTGAAAAAAATGCTTTTGCTAACAAGTAATCTAAACTTTCATGCGTAGGCTCTGAAAAGTACAAAGCGGATTTAATTTTTACTTACTATAAGAATACAACATCTCAAAGTGCAGTCCTGTTCTACATAATGATTGTGTAATTAAAACAAACTAGGCTCTTTGAACAAGGGTGTCCTGCAAGGCAACAGGGAATTCATGACAGGGTCTATGACTCAGTGATTACACTTCTGGTCAACATTATGACGGTGGTTTTACCCATGTTGAGGGCTTAACCCAGGGGACATAGAAGGAATTACACTAGCTCATTTTGTGGTCCTTTATTTAGAGACTATCTCAATCTCCTGCTAGCTTTGTGGAAACCAGGCAGCTCCTGAGCTCTGAGCTCGTCTCTGCCTCTTGTCGATTCCAGCACCAAAATTATGCTTTCAGTCTCATGAAGGGTGCAGAACTGGGTACAGTCCAACTGAAACCTTTAGCATCAGGATTATGGCAGAAAGTGCCTTCACTCTGATTCGATATCCTGTGCCTCCACCTCCCAGCTCTCAGTTCCTAGCCTGAGGCTTGGACACTCTTCTAGGAAGCTGGGAGTCTCGAAGTTGAGGTCTCTGAGGCTAAAAACTGGGTGTCCCTTTTTGGGAGCACCTGCGCATAACCACTCTACAAAGTCAGTTCTGTTGTCTTTGAGGGAAACACTGTGCCCTGGTTAGTCCTTTGAAAAGAGAGATGAGATGGCAGTCCATCCAGAGAGGGTTTGGTTTGCTCTCAGGGTATCAAGTTGAAGGAGACATACAATTCAGAGTTGCAAGCATGAAGCTGTGACAGGTTTTCAGCTCTTCCTCCATGGCAGGAAGGAGTGGAAGCTATGGCTTATCCCATCTCTATTCTCCTCTGGAGATATATGAGGCCTGTGTAGCTTGTGCTCTGTATACCATGTGTATACTTCTATGTACTACATGCATAGGAAGCCTATACATGCCCTCTCCCACAGTACAGTTGGATTCAGTTTAGTTTTTATCAGTATATCCTAGTCTAGCTTAGTTGTTCTTTGCTTAAATGTGACTTTGTCATATCCTCATAACTTCCCATGCATGCTACATTAGTGTCATTTCAGGGGATGGATTCACAGAGTTCAGCATTTAAAGGTCACTCTTTTATGACTAAGATACAGAATTGGTTTTTTTCCTTCTTCTTTTTTTTTTTCCTCCAAAACTAAAATGTCCTTTAATTTATCTTAGGGGAACCTCATAGTTTGCTACAGGCAGGTATTTGATACCCCTGTATGACCTTACTCACTACAACATGTGATGTCACTATAGCCGTGAGTAAAAGTTAGGGTATGGAATTTTTCTACCAAAGGTGGTAGGATGAAAATAATTTAACCTTACTATCAAATTGATTGCTGGGTTTTCAGGATGGGATATGTAGACAGAAAAATAATAACAAAACCTATAGAACAAAACTTGCATAGCTTCAGTTTCAAAATGAGAAAAGTTTAACAAGGATCAATAATATTCATCAAGTACATATTACAAGATTTCAAGAACCTCAGGAAACCCTGAGATGATATATATTACATATAACATATATATTGGGATGTTCAAAGGGAATCAATATAACCTGAATCTTGCACATTCCACTATAAAATCCCTCTTTATCATACGATGCAATAATAATTTTTCCATGCCACAAACTTTTTTTTCATACAGTACCTTCCCCTGTCTTAAAGAAATGAGAAAAAAACAAGTCTTGGAGTTGTTACTGAAAGTATTCTAAATTTCCCCTGATGTTGGAGAGGGAGAGAAAGAAATTGGAAAAAGAGCAAGAGCAAGAGTACATCCTTTGTTGCATAACGCCAAAACATGTCACACAGCAAAGATCTATGAAAACCAGTAAAATAACAATTAAAGATACCACTGTTTACAGCAGGTTACAAACCACCATCTGCAGGAAAGCCAGTACGTTAAAGCGAACAGAAGACTCCTCCGTGTTTGTTATCTACATGCATATATTGTGGATCAAATCCTTAGCTAGTGCAGGTGGGGAAAGATTCCTGGAGATCCCTGAAGATATAGTTGATTCCATGAGAAGACACAACGGAGTCGCATCAGCAGAGAGCTTACCAAACAGGCAAGTGATACATATTTCAGTGGCTCCTCATGCTCATTTTATTAATTTAGCTATGCAGCTACATGTTTATAAAGATGTACGGAAAGTAAATAACCTAACCTGGTCCTAAACACACACACAATTACTCTGATCATGAAAGTGAAGTCTTGTACAGAACAGCTACAGAGTAGGTCCTACTGCTTCTGGTACTAAGTGCATAAAATATTCCTCCAAGGAAAAAAAAAACAAAAACAAAACACACAACTAGGCACAAAAATCTATCCTTACATGAAAGACCAGCCTCCACCTGTGTGCATATGCAGGAGCTAAGCCAACTCCATGAGGTGAAAGGATCTCCTTTCCATGGTAAGGATGTTCCAAGCAGTAAAATGGCACGTGGTTCTCCACCTAATATTTCATCTTCTCAAAAGCTGTTTGCAACTCTCCATGCTGCACCTTTGCCTCTCCTTTTCAGAAAACTAATCTTAGCAGCATCAATTTCCTTAGTCTGTTGTATGCTACATGCAGTTAGCAACTATGTTATACAGTTTTGCTTTATGATTTCAGAAGGAGCTTCCACCACCCCTTCACAAAGCAATTTAAAATGGTGAATATGGCAAGCAATAAGCAGGTAAAAGATGTGTATCCCTACGAGAAGTATATGTCATTCATAGAAGGACAGGCAACTGGAAGAACATAGATGTTGTTGTTCTAGACATGGGAACATTCTATGTTAGTTTACAGCAAGTTTGCAAAGGTTGGTTGTTTTTTTTTTTTGTGGCTGTATTTGGCTCTTTGTTTATGAGCTTCTTCCAAGAAGGATTTATTATTAATTTGCCTTTTCAGATTAGGATCAAATTTAGAGAGCAAATGATAAACTTCACCCTCTTCTAGCAGGGAATTATAGGGATTTGGGGACTGGGGTTTTGGAACAGAGAGGTAAGCCCTGCTGCCAGACTCCAGCTTCCTAAAGGCCTCTCAAAGAGTCTTCCAGGCACTGTAACTACAAATAAAGAAAAATCAATGTGATAAGTTATTTCAGGAAATTTACAACCATTTGTTAGGGCACAGACCCCCTTTGAGTATCTCATCACAGCTGGCCAGGCTGTAAGGTAAGGACACAGCGTGCTTTGGAGCCTGTAGGTCCACAAATGCACAGGCAGGATGCTGGCAAGTTGAGTACCAGATGAAAATACAAGGATGAGATGGGACCAATGGAATTTTGTCATTCATGCAACTTGCAAAATTATTTCATCATAAAGTAACATCACATCATAAAGGCTTTTTTTTTTTCAGTGGTCTGATAATAGAAGGACAAACTGAAATTTATGAGCATCTGACTTAAACTGTTAAATGTCTCAAAGGTAGAGGTCTAAGAATTAATTAACCATTCTAAATCATCTTTCTAGTCAAGAGCGCCAGACATCTCCAGAGGACAGTTTATCAAATTTTAGCTTCTCCCTTAAACATGAACTAATTTTCCTTGGAATATTTACCTTTTCCCTTTTGAATCAGGAGGGAATGTAGGATCGATAGGTCAGATTCAGACATATAAGCAGGAGAAAAAACAGGGCCGCTGAATTCCACCCTTATTGCTCCCTGGCAAGTAGCCTAATTTATCTGCTTGGATATTTCAGAGGGGCTATATAACTCCATGTTAAAATATCATATCTAATCAAAAGAAGTTCAGCCTCCAGTGACTCAGCCAAATAGACTTCCTCCATCTCATCTGCAAGACCTGTTGCTCATTTAAAAAAAAAAGAACCCACTTTTTGTGTGTCTGTTATGCAGACTGAAAGTGTAGCAAGTCCAGCCATTGAAGTGAAACAGCTGGTGAGCATTTAAGGGTACCAGTGGCTGGTTATCCCAGCTGACAGATGTTTTTACTGTACTAGTTCCATGTACTGCTAGAGCAGGTGGAAAGAATTTTGATTGGGGAAGCAGGGTTTTTTACTATTTCCCTCCAGCAAGCACTGTTTCAGACAAAACCACTAACCATCCACTGAAAGCCAGTGTCCTTTCTCCACAGTCTGGTTGCTAAAATGTCAAGCTCAGGACCTTGAGACTGTCCCCAGCACCGGTTTAGCTCCGAGACAGCTGCATAACAGTAGCTACGTTACTCCCCTGACACCTTTGCTAACATGAAGCAAAGGGCTTCAGGAACTATAAACCAGCTACATATAAAATCAGAAAATCAATATTCTTAAGTATATGCATACTAGGTGAGAATTTTGCCATTGATTTCACTGGAAATCAATTCTCCTCTCCTCTTTGTTACAGTCACTGAAATTTTACCAGCTCTGGATGCTAACATGAGTGAACAGAATGCTACTGCATTCTCATGGATGTACTTAGGAACTGGCATTTAGACACAAATAGACACACTACAGGATGGATAAATTTAATCCCCTTTTTAGAAAAAGAATTTATTTATTTAGGATTCATCACCAGCCAGTTTTACTGCTGAAGCTTGTGCTTCATGCATTTTAAAAAGAAAACATACCCTTAGCCAGGTACTATTTTGGTGCTGAACTCCTTACTCTTCCAGTTTCATTACATGTTCGGAACAGCACACCATAGTAGAACACAGTTTCATAACTACCATTCTTTCCCCACTGAAATAACATTTCCTCACATCCTGACCACCAGGATGTCAAAATCACGGCTGAGCTTTTTCATAACCTTATTGGCTTATTTTTGGCGTGGACAATGCTTGGCCTTGGGAAAATATGCAGAGCTCAAGGAGTAGCCAAATGTCTCACAAACTTCTGAAAACCCAATGTATTGTCCTTATTTATAAATTAAGTTTCTCAAGTTTGCAGAATTCACATGCTATTTCAGACTGGATGTCAAACCTTTCTTCAATACACCAAAAGAAAAAAAGTAATGGCACTAAAATGACCAAGGACAATAGATAATGACTATTTTGAAGAAAAATAGGAAGTTAGCCTTTATTAGCCAAATAACTGCGTACTTAACCAGCAAGCTCCCAGCAAAGTCACTGACATCTTCAGAATTTTTTTTAAGGATGATAGTTTTATGCTAATAGACATCAGACTGCTAAAACAATGCTTCCTTGGACAGAAAATCCTCTCAATGAGGGATAATGAGTGGATCTTCAGGAATATCACCAGCCACCATGGTTCTACCTTATTTTTACTATGATTTACAAGGTTGCATGTCTTACTACTTCAAGAGAAGATCCGTGATCTCCTGAGTGAGACATTCCAAGTCCTTAAATTCCTTCTCTAATGCCACTAGTCTTTATTCAGTATGCTTTGAATACCCCTGCACAGCTTGAGGCAGGGAAGAAAACTGATGTAAAAAGTTATAAACAAGACTCTGCCTGTTCTCATGCTGATAGAATTTCTTGTGATTTGCTTCCTGGTGCCTTCAGCTGCGCCTATAGATCTGGTATATCATAGTATCACAATTTCTATGTGGTCCCAATGATATGCTCCAGGATCCACTGTAGTCCTGAAGTTCTACAAGATATGAGATTACCCAGGTTTCAAAGAGTGGAACGAATTTTAACAGCTACTCAGTCAGCAGATTAGAAACAGGGAGCAGTACCCTACTGACAGAGGACTATGAGTCAAGATTAAATTCCACATTACTGCCAGGTTGTGCTCCAAAATTCCCCTCTCGATTCCCATTTCTTCTTGTTTCTGCTATTCTTCAGACTGTAATGAAACTATTACTTCATACTATGGAGTCAATCACATAGTATCCACATTATTTTACACCACATTCAACTAAATCACTACTCAGAATTTATGTCAGTGGAAAGAGTAAAGCAGTTCACCGTGCTGGCCCTGCAAGGATTTGCACATAAGCTCAGCCTTATGCACTTGTCTTGCTTTACTGAGGGCTGTTTCACTCAAATTTCAGAGGAATCGGGTTTCAGAGGAAAACCACACTGAAGCAAAGTGTATCACAAAGGTTTTTGGAGAAAGTAGAAAGTAAGGAAAAAGATAGTTATCACAACGGTGTATTCTTTCAACCTAACAAGGACTATATTCTTGAAAATAGTCAGGACCAAGATTAGTGGCCACAAAACTGTCACCTGCATGCTTGGAAACAGGACCTTAGCTGCAGTCCTGAGCTTTCCTACCAAATTTTAACCCAGAAGGATCATAGTCAGTTCTACCCCCATGAAAGACAAGCTGCTCTTCAGGACAAAGAGAAGTAGTATTGCAGAAGCAAGACACCTATTTTTCTATACCTGCCCAGGATATCTTTCACCTACACTTTTTGTACCTTCTTCTTTTCCTGCTGTTTCTGTGCATCCTTCTCCTCTTTGGGTTCAGATCCTAGCCTTTCTCATCAAAGGGCCAGGCAGCCTTCTTCTGAAAGAGAAAACATAATCGGTTCGCTCCTACTTTTCTTTTCACCCACATGATATCTCTCCTTCACAAATACACTAGGTAAGTGAGAAACATTCCTTACTGCAGTACCTGTCAGTACAATTCCAGGCTGGTTTTCTTCTTAAAAGGTAACCACAGGTATGGCACTGCTGGGCAGCACTGTTTAAGCATGGCAGATCAGATGCTGTCCTGACTTGTAACCTCTGCCAGCAGAAGTGAATGCGGGAGCCAGCAATTTTGTACTTTCCATCTGAAGTGCAAGATGCCCAGATAGGATGCATCTTTAGAGAATCTCTCTGCCCCACCTGGCCTGGCTCAGGAAGGCAACTCAGCCTGTACGAGAAGAGTATTTACCTTACTGCCTGAAAAAGAACAAGCAGGCGAAGGCATAATGCAGCACAGCCATGGAAGGCTCTCCAGGCTGTACTGCCTCAGTCTTGCAAATCCCTCCGATGGTAATGAGGGTTGCATGACCCAGACACTAACTTTGATTTCATATTTTAATGGCAAAGTGCAAAACTTGGAGCCTGTTTGCAGCTGGCAGCCTTGCCTGCCTTTCCACCCACACCCCATGGGAGCGTGGCTTCAAAGTGCAGCAGCACACTGACGTGTCTTCTGTTCACCACGAAGCTGGGTGTAAAGCAGCTTTAAAAAAGATGAAGCATCTCCAGGTGGTGAAGGGCACGGAGCTACGGCAACTGTCTGTGGTGGGCATAAACACAGGCCGGCAGGGTTAAAAGGGAGGCTGTCCAAATTCATCCAAGACCTGCAAATCTTGAAACACGTAAACCCTACATGCGTCAGATAAAGAAGGCAGAAAGAAAGGTGCCCCCTAATGAGTTTTTTTTGCGCTTGGGTGAGCGAAAGGGCTGCTTCAGGAGGCTAATAACTGAAAACCTTCTAGGCTTTTGTCCGGAGAAATGGCAGGCACTTTCCATCCCTTTGAAAAAAAGAAGGCCTTTCGGAGTCTTCACGAGAGATGTGGATTTTAAGGGCGACCTTAGGTCATACAGAACTAATCAAGCGAAAACAATAAGAAAATTAGACTGACAGTCAGCAAGTATCTGAGGACTTTATCAAAAAGAATTAGGAATGGACAAATTCACTGAGAGCAAAGGATCAGATCTGCAAGGTGGCATTGTGTGGTGGGATTAAATTATTTATTCATTGTTAATTTATTTATTTATGTATGTGCAAATGACTTAGCTGCTGCAGGTGCTGAGGAGTTTCTGAAAAGGCCCAGTTTTAGAGCCAAGGCTAGAATATTGGTCCATTTAACTCATTCTTTTCCTTAAGGCGATCAAACAGTGACTTTTATCTAGGAGATAGAGGAGGAAAACCATATGTGTACTAGGAACGATGCGGGGTGTGAGCAGCACTAAGTATCCAAGTATTCCAGTCTCATTCAAGAATGCTGTGCAGTTTAATGTCCAGCAAATTAGCAAATGAATGCTTATGTCAATATGTGAAAAATCCCTAGTTGGTTTAAACAGATAAAAAGCCTCTTGGGAAATGGCAGAAAACGCAGGCTTTCTCTCCCTGTCTCTTCTAAAGAAAGAAAGAGAAACAGTACTTATTAGTTTTTCCCCAAACTTACAAAAAGTTGCAGAAAACAGCAACAGTCTACATGGATGTTGGATCTTATATATGCATGAAATATTTCCAGTGCTGCTACTGCAAAAATACAAGAAGCTTTTGCCACACACTCTTTGAATCACACACTTGCTATTCAGAGGAAACCAGTTAAAATACGGGACAGCTACAAAGCTGTTAGATGCCATCCTGCTACCCCTCTCTTAAAGGTACAGGAGGTCAAAAGCCCTAGAGAGGGTCCATCTTTACACTTTGCCTTGATTTATAAAATCGATCTTGAAGCGGAAATCCACAAACGCCTCTTGTTTTTCCTTCTCCAGATTTAACCATTAATAGGAAAGGGCAAAAATTGTCATCTCATGTTTCCCTTGACCCAGCAGAGCAAAGCCACAGTGGGGACTCTATGTACGACATGACCCTGGGGAAAAAAGGAACATAAGATCTCAGCATGGGGGTTGGAGGCAAGAAGTCACACACACCGAAAATGACAGCGTCACGTCAGTGAAGGCCAAGTGATAAGGGAGCCCTGCTGGGTTTTACGTCCTTCTGCAGAGATACACTTGAAGGTTGGCTGCTAAGGAAGATTTTTCACTAAATCTAGAAAGAACTTGTAGATACTTTCGCAGGACAGATCATAATGGACTATCTTTCTTCAGGACAAGCTATGCTGGGGATAATAAAACTGCCCCATGAGACATATCTTGAAACCAGACAGGCAGGTTTAGGCAGAACACCATCTCACAGACTTCTGCATCGCACATGGCGTTTCCTTCCTCTTGGCCATTCTTAGGTCCTCTTCTCAAAACCAGCCTTCTTTATGTCATTTTTGAGCAAGAGCTACTAAAGAGGAAAATAGAGGGCACTTTAAAGAACAAATATCTTTAATAATACTAAATTTAAAACTCAGATTAAAAGTTCAGTGAGTGAGTTTCCCAGGCCATGCACAAAAACACAGGTGATGTAGAAAGCCTGATTTCCCCCTGGAGCCAAAAAGCCTTCCCTTCTGCCCTGAACATTAATGTGTGTGGATGAATTCAGTCAACGCGAATGCCAGCATGCCACTAAGATGCTACCACTTACCTTTTGCAGTCAGTCCACTGAGAGCTGTGACACACAGTAACCAGGAAGCCTGCCGCGTTACGGAGTCTTACTCCATGGGCTTTCAGGATGCCTTTTAAAATGGCAGGAACCAAAAGCAGAATTACACAGCACCGAGAGCTCAGTTGTCTCAAGAACAAGAAGCACAGGCCAGGCCTCTTCTTGCTCACCGTTTCTAATGCATGGAGTCCCAGCTCACAAGACAAATGCCTATTATCAGTATGCAAAGGCATGATGTAGCGCTATGACTGAATTTAACGTCCTTACGGCTATCCAATTCACCTTCTATGTGGTCTCTGACTTCAACTGTAATGAAGTTTCTTAGCTTTATCACATGGACAAGCTTCACCGCTACCTACCTTCTTTTGGTGTCACAGTTATTATATTAAAATTAGTATTTCCATTAGTATTTCCATTAATATTGGAAGCAGAATACTTTCAATATTATGTTCTCTCACCTGTCTCCCCATCTACTGATTTTAAGATTTCTCTACTACTTCCCATTTTTTCCAGCTTCAGTGTTCACCTCCCAAATTGTGTGGAATTATATTTTCTTTCTTGCTGCTAATTAAGATGTTTTGCTTAATGTCTTACTGATGGTTTACACAGGAGAGTCAAACTGGCTGTGAGTCCTTCTTCTATTGGGGAGCCAGGCTGGATACCTCCGTAAGTGAAAAGAACTGCCTCAAGGCAGAAGGGCTATACAGACTTGAGTCCTGCAGGCAGGGCTCAGCACATGACCAGAGGAGTCCTGGCACTCATCAGTACACTTTGCCAAAAGGCGCCCAGGAGACCTTCCCCTTTGCTCTGTGCATGTGCAGTTGCCCTCGGGATGCACAGCAAACATTTATTAATGTTTTCTGGCACCTGGTAGCCCAGCCTACTGCTTCATGAAGCAATAGTACAGTAAATTACAAAGACACTAGGTAGGAGTGAAGAAATTAGATATGGGCAAACAGGGAGACTTTGCTGCATGTGAAGCTCTGCACAGCTAAATGGGCAAAGAGCTGAACTCACACAACACAACCTCAACAGAAGATTCTTGCGTGAACTTCAAGAATATGAAGCTTAGACTTGAATGTGATCCCACCAACTGATGCCCTTGCTGTCCTTAACTACCAAGTCCTATTGGATGCAGCCGTAAACTACAGAATATAAAATTACTAGAGGTTTCCATAGTTTTCAAGTGGAATACAAGACTGAACTGAAAGTAAAGATCTTATATTGCTTACTGTTATTAAATTCTGGCTTCTCTAACAGTTTGTGTTTCTTTCAGTGTCCTGTTGTTACAAGAATTCTTTCACTTCATAGACTGTGTGGACAAGTACATAGGATGTTAAACTCAGAGTTAGAAAAGGCTGTGCTCCAGTCCCATCTCTGCCACAACACTTAAGGAAGCATGAAGGCAGTTTCTGCCTCTGTTTTCACATATGTAAATCAGAGACAAGAGCATCTATTGCTTTTGCATTTAAGATGTATCACAGATTATTATTATTAATTTCCCTTATTAGTTTTCTTAATTCTAATATTGCCATTGGTTTAAGATCTGGATTCACAGAGCCATTCTGCCTAGAGCTTCTCAGCATCCCACAGTTCAAGCAGCCAAGCTGCTGAAGTCCCTTGAATGTTTACAACACAGAAGGTAAAGGATGGTACCAGAGATTTTTTCAGTTGGGTTTCACACTAGCCTTCAAGGAAGAGACAGTAAAAGTCATACAGGGGGATACTTGTTTGTAAGTTAATTAAATATCCACAGACATTAGAAATATGTCAGAAATGGAAAATTAGAAAAGGAAGGTAGAACTTCAGCAGCCAGGAAGGAGAATGAGGAAACCAGACTCTTCTGTGAGCCAGAGGGAAGCAGTTAAGGTAGGCTTGGGAAGTCCTGTCACCAAGTTCAAGGTGCAACAGCTATAGCCTGGTTATTACAGACTTTTGTAATGTTTGCACATTACAAATAACAGCCTTCGCTAAGCAAACAGATGTGAAGTCACTGTGAAATTAATGTGCTATTTCTCTATTCAGCTAAGTGCATGGATGTTTACACCTCCTGCAGGGAGAAAAAAAAATAACATCAATTAAAAGTAGACTAAGTGGTGAGACAAAACAGAAAATTATGCTACCTTTCAAATCAAAATTTTGGGGTTTTGACAAAAAACTTTTCCAAACAGATCCACAGATTCTACCAAAACACAAAGATTTGTTGTTAATAAGAAAAAGTCAAAGGCCATTTAAATGGATGATAACTATTGGTACAACAGTTTTCAGCATAAAGCTAATGGCAAAGGGGGACAAAAATGCACAAGATCATAAAGAGATGTGCAAAAGCAGAACAACGTTAAGAAAGAGGTTATTAAAAAATTCCTGTCAAAGCTGAACAGACAAGTTGCACTAATAAACACATCAGTAAATGACTCAAAGAACCCTCCTTTGAGTCAAGGAAGTTTGGCTTAGCTGATCAGACACTCAGCAAGACAAACACCAAGGTGCCAAGTACAATGCAAATCTGCCCTTTGAGGTCTGGTCCTCCATGACGGTTGCTACCACACAAGTGTTTTTAAGTACACTTTATATTTTCTCTACCTCTCAAAATGTGCAAGTACTACTCAGTGGAACACTGAGTTAGACTCCAACTTTAAAAATCAGAGAGTCTCAGACATCAGAGCATCCTGAACTAGCAACAGAACCTTTCCCTGAAGCATTGCTCTGCTTAGCAATAGCAAAACACAACTGTGGACTTTTCTCAAATATTGCAATATTAAGCAACCTTAAATACATTTTGTGGGAGGAAGGACAAACCTTTAATATACTTACTCTGTGGGTTGATCACAACTTCTGTAGGCTCTTTTATACAGTTTATAGTCTTCTGAACAGTGAGATAGTAGATAAAATACATAGAGCAGGGAGAAGTTCACACACCCAGCAACTCAGCTGTTTGGCTGTCATAGATGCATATTGCAGCCTTTCTCTCAAAGAATTTCCCAGGGCTCCTACAGAATTTAGATTGGTTTACTTTAAAGGGAAGGCACGCAGGAAAAGAAGTCACAAAAGCCGGAATTATTTTGCTAGATATCACCAGAACAGAGCCCTTTAAAAATTCTACAGAAGCAATATTATTGCACAGAGCCTCTGCCCCTTTCAGTTTCTTATACTTTTACCTGGGATAAGTACATGAAAAAAACAATTCACATAGAAACAAGTACATTATTGATTAGAAGAAAGGGTATTTTCATGTTTCATATTGATTAGAAGCTGCCAGGGAAAAAAAGACCAACAAAATTTATAGATTAATTTTTAAGAATCTTACAATAGGGTACTAAGTGAAGGGAAACAGCTGCACAAGGTGTCCCCGAATGCTGAGATGCTGCTGTTGCAAATGTCCAAGGGTTAATTTAGAGTCAAGGGTAAATACACAGCAAGGTCTTTTGTCCAGTTCAGAAAGCTGGCCTAAATGACTCTAGAGTTTTTTTCTAGAACTGTCATCATATTTGACTCTTTTTTCATGAGACATCCCATCTACAAAATCTAGAATAAAGAAAAAAAAAATGCAGGTATGACATCACATAACCCGGGGATGGCGAACATTTAATTCTCCTTCTTTAAAGAAACACAGGAAGTTACGAGTTGCAATCCAAAGCTACCATTAGAAAATCAGCATGAAAATATGAAATAAAAATGAAAAAAATATTTTACAGACCTGTCCTGGGTTTAGCTAAAAACCCAGTCCTGTTTAGTGATTTTTACTTTCCCTAACCCGTGATAAGACCCTCAACTGCTCTTGCTCTTGGCGATTCATGTGCAAGTGTCTACAAACTAGAAACAGAAACTAAGTGCCTTATTTCTCTGCTCATGACACATTAAATCAAAGATCACCAGTGAAAACTAATTACTTTTAAAGAGCTGTCCAGTTATAATAATCTGTTACTAATCACATAGAAATTAAAGCAATTCCCAGATATCTAATGCTAAACTGTATGAGTTGGTGAAACTCTCCGAAGGTAGTGTTGGTATTACGTGTGGGCGGTACACTATGTACACTTGGCCCAGAGTGACTCTGGCTGTCATGCATCAACTGCTGAGGCAGCTGGAATCAGTAGTGTCAGGCACTCAAGCGCAATTCTCTGTGCCTTACGTACCAGGTCACTGAATGCAATGAGAGAAAGAGTAAGATGGCAGCTACAACAGGAAGAGAGAGGTGACAGGCTTATCTTCCCATGGACCGCCACTAATAAGGTTCTTTTGTCTGTAACTGCTTCAGCCTTTGGGCTGAGTTAGTTTGATTTGTATGAGAATAAGATGAGCCGAATTCTGGATAGAAAAATTATGAGAAAGGCCCATATAAACATCTCATTTACAATATGACTGCTTCAAACCTTTGGGCAGACTGAAATCAAAACTATTTGCTTTTGCCAGGACGAAAACTAGATCAGAACATACTGAGATGTGCACAGGTCATGTCCAACCGGGCCACAGCACCTCACATGCTTCTGCCCTAGGTGATCCTGCTCTAACAGGGAGGTTGGGCTAGATGATCTCTAGAGGTCCCTTCCAACCCCTAACATTTTATGAGTCTATGGTTCTAAGTTTCACTGGCAGTACAAAGGGTAAAGACTAGGGGAGACATGCTGGAAAATGGAAAGATCTATTGTGTTTCTATTTTTATAACAAACTTGCTTGGCATGTGCTGCTGACCACTGCCTGTGCATCTACGTGCTGTCGTCTGACGGCTCAGGAATGCAAAAGGGACGGGACAGTTCAAGCAGGACGTCAGCTCCAGTGGCTGTGCCAGATGGTTCTAGCAGAGGCTGTGCTATGAAAACTGTCCTACAGGCTGGAATGAGATTGCTTTTGTGCACGTATTTCCAACTTATCTTGGCCTTGCGTGTGTTTTTGCATGCCTGGGCATGTCACATACCTGAGGATGGACCCTATGGTTTGCGTCCTAAGCTCCCATTGAGATTGGATTTAAACCAGTTTGGGTTTAAAACGTTTTAGAGCAGCCTTAAGTCCATCGCCAGTTCACCAGTTGCAGTAGCCCTCCCTCCTCTTCTTCCCCACCTCTCCTGCCCCTGCCATGCCAAATCATTCTCCAAATCAAGGCTCACCAGAGTCCAGTTCCCCCTCAGTTCTGCCAGCTGTCTTCCCCTCTCCTCCACTCAAGAGCTGCACCAAGCACAAGCACTGTGTACACCACAGATTTCTCTGCAGAGGGGGGACATCCAGATGCAACCTAGAGAGGCTTTCCAGATGTTTAGTAATTCAAGATCTACCCCACTATGCAGACAGAACAGCTAAAGGGCGGAAGAAGTTTCACACGAATAAACAGCAGAAAACTCAAGGTTAAATGTAAGTGTGCTGAATGAGCAGCGAAATGGACTCTCATTTAAGTTTCTCCTCAGCAACGAGCCAGCTGAAATCCGAACGCTGGCAATGCCAACGTCAGAACACTTGGCACGGGAAAGCATCGCTGCCCCAAGTGCAGGACTTCTACCGGAGCTCCCATACTTAGAAACATAGCAGCCTGAACGGCATAGTGTTTCACCTGCTTGTTTAAAGCACCCACAGCCAGTTCGCAGAAAACACATCCCACTGTATCTGAGAGCGGGGCCCGGGCTCTCCCCGCGGCTCCCCGCCCTGCCGGTGCCGGTGCCGGTGCCGGCGGCGCTGGAGCGGGGACGCTGCGCCCCCTGCAGCCTCCGCAGCGGCACCGGCCGCCGCTGCCCACCCGCCCGCAGCCGTCCCGTGATTCACAGAGAGGCAACAAGGATGGAATGGTTTGGGTTTTTTTTTTTTCCGAAACGTTTCTGCTTCTGTCCTGCCAAAATGATAGCCCATCTATAAAAAACAGCCTTCTGCGTTTTGTTCCCCACCGCGCCGAGTACGCAATACAAGGGGACTGCGTAACGCCTCCTTCCGCCCTCAAAACCCAGAGCAAGCGTTGCAAAGCTGATTTTGATTTACAACTCATCACAGACTTTTGGAGCAAAAAGAAAGGATCCGAGACACGGATTGAAAATTAATTTGCTCGAGAAAGTTCTGCCAAAAGGCATCCTCCGCGTTTCTGTCAGGCCCTGGTTTTCCACCTCATTTTACAGCTGCCGTGACTGAGGTCAAGTGATATGTCACTCTGTCAGATCACACAGCGAGTCAGTGGCTCTTCCCGGATTAAAACGATTCCACACAGCCCTCTGAAAAGATTTGTAACAAATGTCAGCGCTGACCGTCCACTGTTTAAAGCATATGTTTAAAGCTCTTAGACATCTCAGTCAAAGGGTATTGTAAATATAGGGACAAAGCTAGTAAATGCTTAACTGTGGGGTTTTAATAATGGCAAGCCAGAATCTAGCTGGGGTAAAAAAAAAAAACCTGAAATTGTTCACCTTTGGTAGGGAATATGTGCTCTGTTTTGGAGCCATTCCAAGACAAGGAAAGGATTCGAGTTTTTTCCTCTGGTAGTAATCAAAATGATAAAGATACTAGCGGTTCAGCACAGGCTGGTAAGGTCACAGGGCCAGAGGGCATAAAATAACTTGAATATAACTTCTCCTTCTTGCTTGTTAGCATTCCTGGCCATTGTGTTTGGTGTCCTTTTTGTAATAAAAACAGAATCCTGCTGGAAATGGTCATTCTGTTATGCACAACACAAAGAAAAATGCCTAACACTGTGGTCTTGCCATAATTCTTTACTAATACAAGAAATTTCCTTGCAGAAATCTTACATGTGTAGTAATTAAACATGACTTGTAAGTGAAATCAAAATGTAATAAAATATTTCCAAATACCTGAAATAAACACTGGCAAAAGACCATCACAAGGAGCACAGATGACTCAAGTCCCACTAGAAACTTGTTAAAGGTTTCGAAAGAGTGTAGAAGTTTAGAACGGTGTAGAAAGAGTGTGACTCATGCTGTTTCTGCAAGCAGAACCTAAAAAGAAGCAAAGATAAAGCTGGGAAGACTAAAGTGAACTCCTCTTTGAAAATCTCATGTCAGGTCAAACTAAGATAACATCAACAGATGTATGTAACATACAAAATC